>JAUPFP010000024.1:2873548-3604054 GCA_036925085.1 Brachycybe producta | reverse complement strand
AGGATGAAGGATGGATGAAGAGAGGATGGATGAAGGGAGGATGGATGAAGAGGATGGATGAAGAGAGGATGGATGAAGGGAGGATGGATGAAAAGAGGATGGATGAAAAGAGGATGGATGAAAAGAGGATGGATGAAGGGAGGATGGATGAAGAGAGGATGGATGAAGGGAGGATGGATGAAGGAAGGATGGATGATGGGAGGATGTATGGAGAGAGGATGGATGAAGAGGATGGATGAAGAGAGGATGGATGAAGGGAGGATGGATGGATGAAGGAAGGATGTATGGAGAGAGGATGGATGAAGAGGATGGATGAAGGGAGGATGGATGAAAAGAGGATGGATGAAGGGAGGGAGGATGAAGGGAGGATGGATGAAAAGAGGATGGATGAAAAGAGGATGGATGAAGGGAGGGAGGATGAAAAGAGGATGGATGAAAAGAGGATGGATGAAGGGAGGGAGGATGAAGAGAGGATGGATGAAGGGAGGATGGATGAAGAGAGGATGGATGAAGGGAGGATGAATGAAGAGAGGATGGATGAAGGGAGGATGAATGAAGGATGAAGAGAGGATGGGTGAAGGGAGGATGGATGATGGGAGGATGGATGAAGGGAGGATGGATGAAGAGAGGATGGATGAAGAGGATGGATGAAAAAAGGATGGATGAAGGGAGGATGGATGAAGGAAGGATGGCTGAAGGGAGGATGGATGAAAAGAGGATGGATGTTTGGAGGATGGATGAAAAAAGGATGGATGAAGGGAGGATGGATGAAGAAAAAATGGATGAAGGGAGGATGGATGAAGGAAGAAGAAAGGATGAAGGAAGGATGAAGGGAGGATGGATGACGGGAGGATGGATGAAGAGAGGATGGATGAAGAGAGGATGGATGAAGGGAGGATGGATGAAGAGGATGGATGAAGGGAGGATGGATGAAGGAAGGATGGATGATGGGAGGATGTATGGAGAGAGGATGGATGAAGAGGATGGATGAAGAGAGGATGGATGAAGGGAGGATGGATGAAGAGGATGGATGGATGAAGGAAGGATGTATGGAGAGAGGATGGATGAAGAGGATGGATGAAGGGAGGGAGGATGAAGGGAGGATGGATGAAAAGAGTATGGATGAAGGGAGGGAGGATGAAGAGAGGATGGATGAAGGGAGGATGGATGAAAAGAGGATGGATGAAGGGAGGGAGGATGAAGAGAGGATGGATGAAGGGAGGATGGATGAAGAGAGGATGGGTGAAGGAAGGATGAATGAAGGATGAAGGGAGGAGGGGAGGAAGGTGAATTGAGGAAGCGTGGATGAAGGATGGATGGATGAAGGGAGGATGGATGAACGGAGGAAGGACGGATGAAGGGAGGAAGGATGAAGGGAGGATGGATGAAGGAAAGATGGATTAAGAGAGGATGGATGAAGGAAGGATGGATGAAGGGAGGATGGATGAAGGAAGGATGACAGGAGGATGAAGGGAGGATGACAGGAGGATGAAGGGAGGGAGGAGGAAGGAAGGATGGAGGATGGATGAAGGAAGGATGGAGCGTGGATGGATGGAGGATAGATGAACGGAGGATGGATGAAAAGAGGGATGAAGGAAAGATGGATGAAGGCAGTATGGATGAAGGAAGGATGAAGGGAGGTAGGATGAAGGGAGGATGGATGAAGGGAGGATGGATGAAGGGAGGATGGATGAAAGGTGGATGGATGAAGAGAGGATGGATGAAGAGAGGATGGATGAAAGGAGGATGGATGAAGGGAGGATGGATGAAGATAGGATGGATGAAGGGAGTATGACAGGAGGATGAAGAGAGGGAGGAGGAAGGGAGGATGGATGAAGGGAGAATAAATGAAGGGAGAATAAATGAAGGGAGGATGGATGAAGGGAGGATGGATGAAGGATGAAGAAAGGATGAAGGAAAGATGAAGGGAGGATGACAGGAGGATGAAGGGAGGGAGGATGAAGGGAGGATGGATGAAGGGAGGATGAATGGAGGATGGATGAAGGGAGGATGGAGGATGAATAGAGGATGGATGAAGGGAGGATGGATGAAGGGAGGACAGATGAAGGGAGGATGAAGGGAGGATGGATGAAGGAAAGATGGATTAAGAGAGGATGGATGAAGGAAGGATGAAGAAAGGATGAAGGAAGGATGAAGGGAAGGAGGAGGGGAGGAAGGTGAAGGGAGGGAGGATGGATGAAGGGTGGATGGATGGAGTGTGGATGGATGGAGGATGGATGAAGGGAGGATGGATGAAGGGAGGACGGATGAAGGGAGGATGGGGAAGAGAGGATGGATGAAGGGAGGAAGGATGGATGAAGGGAGGAAGGATGAAGGAAGGATGAAGGGAGGATGGATGAAGGAAAGATGGATTAAGAGAGGATGGATGAAGGAAGGATGGATGAAGGGAGGATGGATGAAGGGAGGATGGATGAAGGGAGGATGACAGGAGGATGAAGGGAGGGAGGAGGAAGGAAGGATGGAGGATGGATGAAGGAAGGATGGAGCATGGATGGATGGAGGATAGATGACCAGAGGATGGATGAAAAGAGGGATGAAGGAAAAATGGATGAAGGCAGTATGGATGAAGGAAGGATGAAGGGAGGTAGGATGAAGGGAGGATGGATGAAGGGAGGATGGATGAAGGGAGGATGGATGAAGGGAGGATGGATGAAGTGAGGATGGATGAAAGGAGGATGGATGAAGGGAGGATGGATGAAGATAGGATGGATGAAGGGTGGATGAAGGGAGTATGACAGGAGGATGAAGGGAGGGAGGATGGATGAAGGGAGAATAAATGAAGGGAGGATGGATGAAGGGAGGATGGATGAAGGATGAAGAAAGGATGAAGGGAGGATGACAGGAGGATGGATGAAGGGAGGATGGAGGATGGATAGAGGATGGATGAAGGGAGGATGGATGAAGGGAGACAGATGAAGGGAGGATGGATGAAGGGAGGATGGAGGATGGATGAAAAGAGGATGGATGAAGGGAGGACAGATGAAGGGAGGATGGATGAAGGGAGGGAGGATGATGAAGAGAATGGATGAAGGAAGGATGAAGAAAGGATGAAGGGAGGGAGGAGGGGAGGAAGGTGAAGGGAGGGAGGATGGATGAAGGGTGGATGGATGGAGGATGGATGAAGGGAGGATGATGAAGGGAGGATGGATAAAGAGAGGATGGATGAAGGGAGGATGGATGAAGGAAGGATGGATGAAGGGAAAATGGATGAAGGAAGGATAAAGAAAGGATGAAGGGAGGGAGGAGGGGAGGAAGATGAAGGGAGGGAAGATGGATGAAGGGAGGGAGGATAGTTGAAGGGAGGATGGATGAAGGGAGGATGGATGAAGGGATGGAGGATGAAGGGATGAAAGGATGAAGGAATGAAGATACAAAAGAATGAAAAGATGAAAGGATTAAGGGATGAAAGAATGAAAAGTTCAAAGGATGAAAGAATGAAGAGATGAAAGAATGAAAAGTTGAAAGGATGAATAGATGAAAGAATGAAAAGTTGAAAGGATGAATTGATGAAAGAATGAAAAGTTGAAAGGATGAATTGATGAAAGAATGAATAGATGAAAAGATGAAAGAATGAAGGAATGAAAGGATGAAAGAATGAAGAGATGAAAGAATGAAGGAATGAAAGGATGAAGAGATGAAAGAATGAAGGGATGAATAGATGAATAAAATGAAGAGATGAATAGATGAATAAAATGAAGAGATGAATAGATGAATAAATGAAGAGATGAATGGATGAAGGAATGAAAGGATGAAAGAATGAAGAGATGAAAGAATGAAGGAATGAAAGGATAAAGGAATGAAAGGATGAAGGAATGAAAGGATGAAGGAATGAAAGGATGAAGGAATGAAAGAATGAAGGGATGAAAGGGTTTAAGGAATGAAAGGATGAAGGAATGAAAGAATGAAGGGATGAAAGGGTTTAAGGGATGAAAGAATGAAGGGATGAATGCATAAATAGATGAACGAATGAAGAGATGAACGAATGAAGAGATGAACAAATGAAGAGATGAACAAAAGAGATGAACAAAAGAGATGAACGAAAGGATAAAGGGATGAACGAATGAAGGGATGAACGAATGAAGAGATGAACGAATGAAGGGATGAAAAAATGAAGGGATGAAAAAATGAAGGGATGAAGGAATGAAGGGATGAAAGGATGAAAGAATGAAGGAATGAAAGAATGAAAAGATGAAAGGATGAAAGGATGAAGGAATGAAAGAATGAAAAGATGAAAGGATGAAGGGATGACAGGATGAATTGATGAAAGAATGAAGGAATGAATAGATAAAGAATGAATGGATGAAGGAATGACAGGATGAAGGGATGAAAGAATGACAGGATGAAGGGATGAAAGAATGAAGGGATGACAGGATGAAGGGATGAAAGAATGACAGGATGAAGGGATGAAAGAATGAAGGGATGAATGGATGAAGGAATGAAGGGATGACTGGATGAAAGAATGAATGGATGAAGGGATTAATGGATGAAGGGATGAAAGGATGAAGGAATGAAGGGATGAAAGGATGAAGGAATGAAAGGATGAAAGAATGAAGAGATGAAAGAATGAAGGAATGAAAGGATAAAAGAATGAAGAGATGAAAGAATGAAGGGATGAATAGATGAATAAAATGAAGGGATGAATGGATGAAAGGATGAAGGGATGAAGGAATGAAAGGATGAAGAGATGAAAGAATGAAGGAATGAAAGAATGAAGGAATGAAAGAATGAAGAGAAGAAAGGGTTTAAGGGATAAAAGAATAAAGGGATGAATGCATAAATAGATGAATGAATGAAGAGATGAATGAATGAAGAGATGAACAAATGAAGGGATGAAATGATGAAGGAATGAAATGATGAAGGAATGAAAAAATGAAGGAATGAAGAGATGAAAGAATGAAGGAATGAAAGGATGGAGAGATGAAGGAATGAAGGAATGAAAGGATGAAGAGATGAAAGAATGAAGGGATGAATAGATGAATAAAATGAAGGGATGAATGGATGAAAAAATGAAAGAATTAAGAGATGAAAGAATGAAGGAATGAAAGAATGAAAAAATGAAGGAATGAAGGAATGAAAGAATGAAAAAATGAAGGAATGAAAGAATGAAGGAATGAAGGAATGAAAAAATGAAGGAATGAAGGAATGAAAGGATGAAGAGATGAAAGAATGAAGGGATGAATAGATGAATAAAATGAAGGGATGAATGGATGAAAAAATGAAAGAATTAAGAGATGAAAGAATGAAGGAATGAAAGAATGAAAAAATGAAGGAATGAAGGAATGAAAGAATGAAAAAATGAAGGAATGAAAGAATGAAGGAATGAAGGAATGAAAGAATGAAAAAATGAAAGAATGAAGGGATGAAAGAATGAAGGGATGAAAGAATGAAGGAATGAAGATATGAAAGAATAAAAAGATGAAAGGATGAAGAAATGAAAGGATGAAGGAATAAAAGGATGAAGGAATGAAAAGATGAAGGAATGAAAGAATGAAGGGATGAAAGAATGAAGGGATGAACGCATAAATACATGAACGAATGAAGAGATGAACAAATGAAGAGATGAACAAATGAAGGAATGAACAAATGAAGGGATGAAAGGATGAAGGAATGAAAAAATGAAGAAATGAAAGGATGAAGGAATGAAAAAATGAAGGGATGAAAGGATGAAGGAATGAAAGGATGAAAGAATGAAGATATGAAAGAATGAAGGAATGAAAGGATGAAAGAATGAAAGAATGAAGGGATAAATAGATGAATAAAATGAAGGGATGAATGGATGAAGGAATGAAGAGATGAAGGAATGAAAGGATGAAAGAATGAAGAGATGAAAGAATGAAGGAATGAAAGAATGAAGGAATGAAAGAATGAAAGGATGAAGGAATGAAAGAATGAAGGGATGAAAGGGTTTAAGGGATGAAAGAATGAAGGGATGAACGCATAAATAGATGAACGAATGAAGGGATGAACGAATGAAGGGATGAACGAATGAAGGGATGAACGAATGAAGGGATGAACGAATGAAGAGATGAACGAATGAAGAGATGATCGAAAGGATAAAGGGATGAACGAATGAAGAGATGAACGAATGAAGGGATGAAAGAATGAAGGGATGAAAGAATGAAGGGATGAAAGAATGAAGGGATGAAGGAATGAAGGGATGAAAGAATGAAGGGATGAAAGAATGAAGGGATGAAAGAATGAAGGGATGAAAGAATGAAGGGATGAAGGAATAAAGGGATGAAAGGATGAAGGAATGAAGATATGAAAGATATGAAAGAATGAAAAGATGAAGGAATGAAGATATGAAAGAATGAAAAGATGAAGGAATGAAGATATGAAAGAAGATATGAAAGAATGAAAAGATGAAAGGATGAAGGGATGAAAGAATGAAAAGATGAAAGAATGAAAAGTTGAAAGGATGAATTGATGAAAGAATGAATAGATGAATAGATGAAAGGATGAAAAAATGAAAAGATGAAAGGATGAAGGGATGACAGGATGAATTGATGAAAGAATGAAGGGATGAATAGATGAAAGAATGAATGGATGAAGGAATGAAAGGATGAAAGAATGAAGAGATGAAAGAATGAAGGAATGAAAGAATGAAGGAATGAAGGAATGAAAGGATGAAGGAATGAAAGAATGAAGAGAAGAAAGGGTTTAAGGGATAAAAGAATGAAGGGATGAATGCATAAATAGATGAATGAATGAAGAGATGAATGAATCAAGAGATGAACGAATGAAGGGATGAAAGAGTGAAGAGAAGAATGGGTTTAAGGGATAAAAGAATGAAGGGATGAATGCATAAATAGATGAATGAATGAAGAGATGAATGAATCAAGAGATGAACGAATGAAGGGATGAAAGAATGAAGGGATGAAAGAATGAAGGAATGAATGGATGAAAGAATGAAGGAATGAAGATATGAAAGAATGAAAAGATGAAAGGATGAAGAAATGAAAGGATGAAGGAATGAAAGAATGAAGGGATGAAATAATGAAGGGATGAATGCATAAATAGATGAACGAATGAAGAGATGAACAAATGAAGAGATGAACAAATGAAGGAATGAACAAATGAAGGGATGAAAGGATGAAGGAATGAAAAAATGAAGGGATGAAAGGATGAAGGAATGAAAGGATGAAAGAATGAAGATATGCAAGAATGAAGGAATGAAAGGATGAAAGAATGAAGATATGCAAGAATGAAGGAATGAAATGATGAAAGAATGAAGATATGCAAGAATGAAGGAATGAAATGATGAAAGAATGAAGGGATAAATAGCTGAATAAAATGAAGGGATGAATGGATGAAAGGATGAAGGAATGAAGAGATGAAGGAATGAAAGGATGAAAGAATGAAGAGATGAAAGAATGAAGGAATGAAAGAATGAAGGAATGAAAGAATGAAGGGATGAAAGAATGAAGGGATGAACGCATAAATAGATGAACGAATGAAGGGATGAACGAATGAAGGGATGAACGAATGAAGGGATGAACGAATGAAGGGATGAACGAATGAAGAGATGAACGAATGAAGAGATGATCGAAAGGATAAAGGAATGAACGAATGAAGAGATGAACGAACAAAGGGATGAAAGAATGAAGGGATGAAAGAATGAAGGGGTGAAGGAATGCAGGGATGAAAGAATGAAGAGATGAAAGAATGAAGGGATGAAAGAATGAAGGGATGAAAGAATGAAGGGATGAAGGAATGAAGAGATGAAAAGATGAAGGAATGAAGATATGAAAGATATGAAAGAATGAAAAGATGAAGGAATGAAGATATGAAAGAATGAAAAGATGAAAGGATGAAGGGATGAAAGAATGAAAAGATGAAAGAATGAAAAGTTGAAAGGATGAATTGATGAAAGAATGAATAGATGAATAGATGAAAAAATGAAAAAATGAAAAGATGAAAGGATGAAGGGATGACAGGATGAATTGATGAAAGAATGAAGGGATGAATAGATGAAAGAATGAATGGATGAAGGAATGACAGGATGAAGGGATGAAAGAATGAATGGATGAAGGAATGACAGGATGAAGGGATGAAAGAATGAATGGATGAAGGGATGAATGGATGAAGGAATGAAGGGATGACTGGATGAAAGAATGAATGGATGAAGGGATTAATGGATGAAGGGGTGAATAGATGAATGAATGAAGGGATGAAAGAATGAAGGAATGAAAGAATGAAGGTATGAAAGAATGAAGGTATGAAAGAATGAAAAGATGAAAGGATGAAAAGATGAAAGGATGAAGGGATGACAGGATGAATTGATGAAAGAATGAAGGGATGAAGGGATGAAAGAATGGAGGGATGAATGGATGAAAGAATGAATGGATGAAAAAATGAATTGATGAAAGAATGAAGGGATGAATGGCTGAAAGAATGAATGGATGAAGAAATGAAAAAATGAATTGATGAAAGAATGAAGGGATGAATGGCTGAAAGAATGAAGGGATGAAGGGATGAAGGCATGAAGGGATGAAGGAATGAAAGGATAAAAGAATGAAAAGATGAAAGGATGAATGGATGAATAGATGGATGAAAGGATAAAAGAATAAAAAGATGAAAGGATAAAAGGATGAAAAAATGAAAGGATAAAAGGATGAAAGTATAAAAAGATAAAAGGATGAAAAAATGAAAGGATAAAAGGATGAAAAGATGAATGGATGAAAGAATGAAGAGATGAAAAAATGAAGGGATGAAAGTATGAGGATGAATGAATGAAGGGATGAAAGAATGAAAAGATAAAAGAATGAAGAGATAAAAGTATGAAGAGATGAAAGAATGAAGAGATAAAGAATGAAGGGATGAATGAATATTCAAAAGGATGAAGAGATGAAAAAATGAAGGGATGAATGAATATTCAAAAAGATGAAAGGATGAAGGGACAAAAAAATGAAGGGATGAATGGATGAAGGGAAAAAAATGAAAGGATGAATGGATGAACAAATGAAAGAATGAAGGGATGAAAGAATGAAGGGATGAAAGAATGAAGGGATGAAAGAATGAAGGGATGAAAGAATGAAGGGATGAAAGGATGAAAAGATGAAAAGATAAAAAGATGAAAGTATAAAAAGATAAAAGGATGAAAAAATGAAAGGATAAAAGGATGAAAGGATGAATAAATGAAAGGATGAAAAATTGAAAGGATGAAAAAATGAAAGGATAAAAGGATGAAAAGATGAAAAAATGAAACAAAGATAAAAGATAAAAGGGATGAAAGAATGAAAGGATGAAAAGATGAAAGAATGAAAGGATGAAAGAATAAAAAGATAAAAGGATGAAATTATGAAAGGATAAAAGGATGAAAAGATGAAAGAATAAAAGGATGAAAGGATAAAAAGATGAAATGATGAAAAAATGAAAGGATGAAAAAATGAAAGGATGAAAAATTGAAAGGATGAAAAGATGAAAGGATAAAAAATGAAAGGATAAAAGGATAAAAAGATGAAAGGATGAAAAAATGAAACAAAGATAAAAGATAAAAGGGATGAAAGAATGAAAGGATGAAAAGATGAAAAATGAAAGATGAAAGGATGAAAAAATAAAAAAATGAAAGGATGAAAGGATGAAAGATGAAAAATGAAACAAAGATAAAAGATAAAAGGATGAAAGAATGAAAAGATGAAAGAATGAAAGGATGAAAAGATGAAAGAATAAAAGGATAAAAAGATGTAAAGATGAAAGGTAGCAAAAATGGACACAAAATGGCGGCGAAAATGGACACAAATTGGCATCTGAAGACAAAATGGTGTCCGAAGACCATAATTTTTGACAATTTTAAGATTTTTGTATATAGCCCTGTGGGTGTTAAAACTTATGCATTTAAGGTATATGTCCGGCCAATTTTAGAATATGCCTCACCAGTTTGGTCTCCTATTAATAAGGGGGATTCTGATTTAATTGAGTGTGTTCAACGTAAATTCTCTAAAAGTATTGTGGAATGTAATACATTGACATATGAACGTCTTCAGTTATTAGATCTGAAAACACTTAGAGAAAGACGTCTAGTGGCTGATTTAGTTTTTTTTTTACAGGTTAGTTACTGGTCAAGTTCATTGCACTTCGGGTTTTTTAAATAATTTAACTCCACTTGATACTGTTACCAGGGGTCATTCAAAAAGATTCACATTACCTTCTCAGAAATCTAATCGCAGACGTCATAACTTTTTGAATAGATGTATTCCTATATGGAATAATCTTCCTGAATATGTTGTTATGTCATCTTCTTGTAAGACTTTTCGGGTTCATTTGTATAATATGAATATTTTTAGTTGGTGCGTGACAAAACATTTAATAGTGTGATATATATATTTTTTTATTATAAACTCACTTGTATGCTCCTTTTTATTTTTATTTTACTTTTTGACTTTGCACTTTTGTTAGATGTTGTAAATGCAACCTTTAAGTGGCACAATAAAAAAGAATTAATTAATTATTAATTAAATTTTTACTTTATTTTAATTTATGGCTTTTCATGGTCTTCGGAAGTCTGTTGGGTCCTCCTGTGAGGTCTGCAAGACATCAATGTTTCCGTTTCCCGAGTGCATTGCACACCTCAAAAGTTATCCCAATTCAGGGCGATTGAGATTGTGAGTCATTGAGATGTTTCTATAGATGCACATCACATGTTGTGAAAACGCTCTTTAACAGCATTTTTAAAATTGGTCGCCGTCGCAGGTTGCAAACATCACCATCTACATTAGAATCCATGTAACATAGCATTGCGACCAGAAGGCAAGCATTAGTCATAGACCAGTCATTCCCAACCACGGTTCTGCGAGTTTGCAAAAGCTTGCGAAAAATAGTAAATAGTATAAGTACTCTTGTAATACTTTATTCAAAAGTATGAATTAATTATTTATTAACCCTACTTGCTTTACACGTCTACTATATGTGTCAGCCAGGTAGGGGTGTTCCCCGAGATTTTACAAAATAATTTAAGGGTTCCTCGAAGAAAAAAAGTTGGGAATCACTGCCCTAGACTATGGCATAACATGTTTTAGTTTAGTTGGCTAATCTAATCCACTAAATTATTAGTCGACTAATAGTTGACAAAAACTTTTTTAATCAACTATTATTTTGCTAATAAAATTTTTAGTATCATGGCTCTAGGTTTGGACTCTTAATTTTATGAAAAAAGAGGCCTAATGGGCACGGGTGGGCTTTGTGGGCCTCATGTGCTCAACTTCATAGTGAAAATCCTGAAATAAAAGTAAGTGGATAAAATAGAGAAAAAAATTAACTCCAAGAGAAACTTTAATATGTTAACTATATTTTCGTTTTTTCTCTCTTCATTTTCAACCATAAGAAAGACAAAATTTACAGAAATAGGAGTCAATAGCTATAAAGTAAAAAACAGAATGTACTTTTTCCTGATCACACGGCAATCGGTTTGCGTTCTCGAAGTTTTCTAAAAAGGTTCATGGGACCGACGGAATGACGAGAGCCGTTCGATTGTCCTCCGTCACACACAACATCAGTCAAAGTGTGCAAAGAAATGTGGACTAACATGTCCCTTTCCACCCTTGACGCCATTTCAGGAGAATGTGAGCAACTATATCTAACATTCGTATGATTGTTAGCTCCCATGTCACCAGATTTTACATCATTTATATTCACAAATGGACAACAATTAAAAACCCGCTTGAATCCGTGACGAAACCTACGCAGAAATAAAAACATCAGAATTAAAACATTTGTTTATTTGAATTTACGAATACGGTGAACATTTTCTTATTTTTTTCTTCACCTTGAATTCATCCAACAGTAAATAATTGGATTATACATGGAATTACTCATGGCTAACCAATAAATGGCCAAATAGATGTGCTGAATGTAAGGCTGGTGAATGAGTTCCTGATAATAGTAGACTAGAATGAAGTAGACGTGATACGGCAACCAACAAATGGCAAAAATAATCACCACTACAATCATCATTTTCACAACCTAAAACAAAAATACACAAAAAAGTAATGAGTCTTCTTCACATTGTGTCTGTCTGTATGTCTGTCTTTCTTTCAGGTGCTCTAACTAACAATTTCAAATGTGTCTTGAGCTGCAACTAGAGAATTTTGAGCTCAAGGCAAAAATCAGTCTGGCGCCCCTTAGTAAACTCATTCTAATTTTGCGACCCTAAGCTTTGCGCCCGAGCCAGGCGCCTTCCTTACTCGCCTGGCCCTAGTTACGGCACTAAATGTATGTGTTAGGGTGATAGCAGACGACAGACAGTCGGTGACGGACAAAATTGTAGTAAGTCTAGTCAGATATCCGAGGCCGACAAAACGCAAGCGCACAAGACCGCCATTTTGTAGGTAGTTGTGTTTGCGCGTGGATGCCTGCCATCATGCGCGCGCACCGTCCAGAACCTACGTAAGAAGTATAAACTGCCCGACAAATTCACATAAAAAAGCTTATTTTGAAAGATATCAAAATTAAATTATCCTTATGTGATTGAGCTGCCCTTATAGTTTCCAAAACACTTTCAATTTTTTTCTTATAATGTTACTCTTTAAGTAGACTAACTTATTGTGTGAAACAACCCAAAATAAGAATTATTGTTCGTAAAATAAAATAGTCAATTAGCAGCCGCTTAGCCTCTATGCACGTGATTCATAGCTTTTGTCCTTATTTCGCGCCTTCGGCGTAACATGTGTAAGTTGTATAACACACCCACAGCTTTAGATTAGAGGTTATATGTGGCTGCTAATTGAAAGAAAAAAACAAATCACTTAAATATTAAAAAAATGTTTTACAGTGAAAACCATTTATAAAAGGAAATGGAAGAGACGCGAATATTTTTTGTATAAACTGAAAAAAAAAACGAAAATATATTTCGTGTTATTCGATTTTTGATGTTATTTCGTTTACGAGTTAACCGGTTTTCACTGTATTAATTAATAGTGTAGTTATACCCTTCGTTTGCTTTTAACACTTTCCAGCTGTTTTGCCGTACATTCTCCAATACTTTGACTGCCCCAAAGCTCTTGACCAATTCTTGTGTATGTAAACACCATCGCACTGATGGGCAGCACATAGGTTAACACCAATATGGTCACGTTATACCTACACGAAAATAACATTAATAATTACAAAATGTAAAAGATTTTTTTTGCTCTAAATATAAACAAACAAATATTCTTGGTTGTAAAGCAATAAATACTTGTTGGTTGTTTGCCACTAAATTGTGGCCTCTCAATATTGCATGTTGCAGTTAAAACCTACTGATGATGGGCCACTTGGCAGTGGTGAAACCGGTACAGGTTATCTTTTTTCTCCTATATGTTCTCCATTGTGTAGTCTTTTTTTTTAAACCTTTTTGCTCAATTTTTGAGCTTTTTACGTCATAATTGAAGTTTTATTTTGACTGTTGTTTCCCCTTTTTGGATGTGCAGTCTTTTATGGCTTTACAGTCAAAAATCTTTGTTTATTAGTAATTACCTTAAGAGGCTAAAGCCCAAAATTATTTCAAAAAATCTCAACAAAAAATATACCTAAAAATAACTAAAAAATGTGGCACCCTGTTTAGATAGAATGGTGGAACACCCCGTAGAAATTCCTTTCTGACAGTATGGCACCCCTTGGTGCACAGATGTCCAGGCTTGGGTGGCCCGAATTCTGTGTGAATTCGTGGAACCCAGTCGAACCGTGGGAAATGGGAAAAGAGTCCCAAAAATACCTTTCCTTATAAGGTAGCATTCCCAGCCCAGGGCAATGATTGGCCCAGTTGGTCAATCATTGAGCCCTGAGTTGACAGTCGCCCCTCCCAGGAGACCGGACGAAAGTGCCGTGGGACTTATGTGTGAGGACAGTTAGAGTTTAGTCAGAGGACTGGAGAGACTTCAAGTCCAGACCAAAAGAAGAGTTTTGATAATGTACAAGTATCTATATACAACCATGTAAATTATCCCAAGTAAAGAGATTATTTCATCTACCTCAATTTGTGTGTATAGTGTTGTGTATTGTGATTTTGAGCTTCCAAATCCGATATAGCGGAATTTCCAACAGAGGCACTCGCATACTATCTGAGTCCCTCTGCTTGGAACCTCCCGGCAACTCAACGAGCCAATAGCAGTGCCATCTTCGTCATCACGTCCTATACCGAAGATCCCCGAGAATAGAAGAAGTCTTTTTGTGGGCTTCACAAGAGTGATTGGACCGTAAGAGAAAAAACTGTGTTTGCAGAAATGTCGCAAGCGGTAAAATCGACAGTGATGGCTGGTTCGCAGTCGGCACCATCAATGAGTCAAAATGGTGGCGCCAAAGGGCCAGCCACATCACAATAAATATGCTAGAAAATGCTAAAAAAACTATGCTAACAAATTATGCTAGTAGTTTATTTAGCATTCTCTATCATATTTTGTAAAAGTTATTGTTAGGTATTTTTATGAATATTTTAATGGATGTTTTTCTTACTCAAAGACGTTTAACATAGATTTAAAAATTAGCGATTTTGAAATTTTTAAAAATAAAAAAAAACAAAAATTTAATGAATCACTATCACTAGATAAACAAATATTTGAAGTGAACATTGCACTTTGAACTAGAGACCTACATAAAGCCCATGGGCTGGCATTTTTATATTAAAGGCCCATGGGCCTGGTGGGCTTTGTGGGCCTGGTGGGCTTCATGGGCCTCGTGGGTTTGGTGGGCTTTGTGGGCCTGGTGGGCTTCATGGGCCTTGTGGGTTTGGTGGCCTATGTGGGCATTACGGGTTTGGAAGGCGTTTCATCATTTCTCCCTTGGGGTTCTTTACAAATGTATAGAACTGAACCACATATTACTTCACACATTAATTAAAGTATAACATATGCCTCACTGACCAATCAATAAAATAAACATTAAAGCCGTTAATGGGGCAGTTTCTTTTCTTGACGAACTTGTGAACCATTTAGTGTGGAAATTAGAGACCTACACAAAGCCCATAGGATGTGGGCTTTTGGGCTGGGCTTGGATCGGCATATTTATGTTAAAGGCCCATGGGCCTGATGGGCTTTTGGGCTGGGCTTGGATCGGCATATTTATATTAAAGGCCCATGGGCCTGGTGGGCTTTGTGGGCCTGGTGGACTTTGTGGGCTTCATGGGCTTAGTGGGTTTCATGGGCCTGGTGGGCTGGGCCCAGCATAAAGTCTCTTGGGCTGGGCTTCAAATTTGTACTCAATGTAGGTCTCTACTTTGAACCATCAAAATTGGACAACTTTAAATATGAAAAATAAACATAAAACTGCTCCTGTGCATTTCAAAAATTAACATTTTTTTCCATGGGACAGTTTAAGAAAATGAACAGTAGATGGCGCCAGCATCTGATTTAATACACATTTCTATGGCAAATCTGTCCATTACAAATAAACTGACATCATTTCTCAACCTATACCCATCCACGCTGTTGGATTAAGGTCTCTTAAATGATTTTCCAAAGATGCCTGTCTCCTGGGCTCTCATCCTTATTTGCACGGCATTCTGGACGATTTCGTTTTTCAACCTTGTCCGTAGTCTAGCCCTTTTCCGGCACCCATCGTATACACACATTAGGATAATGCAATAATTGGCATTGACTTATCACAAAATTTATTTTTGAAATATAATTTTAAGTGCAATTTTTCACTAAAGTATTCTATGAATCCACTCATACTTTTGCAAAACATAGTTATGATTTTTAATATTCTTAAAATAATTCTGAAAATAGCCTCCATGCTAACTAACTTCTGTAGACAATTAGTTCGCTTCTAATCACCTATGGCAATTAGCATGTAGATTATTTTCATAATTATTTAAAAAATCTTAAGAATCATAACTATGTTGCTTATTGCAATACTAAGTACACTCTATCATAGTGATTTTTCACAAAGCTCGTCAAGTCACTCCCCCATTCTGTAATTTTTCCATGATGCACATAATAATTTGATGAAAACAATAGCTGGCCAGAACAATAATCTGATTACAAACCTAGTTTGCAAGTTTTAATGAATGAAAGTTTCATTAAAAGTTGCTAGTGTCATAACTTATGAGGTCCAATTAGGTATTTTAAATGATTTTCCTTTTTAATATTCATGACATTTCTTTATGTGAGTTTTCGGAAAACTTTTCTATGTGCGCGTGTCGTGTGTATTTTGCGTGTGTGTGTGGTCAGTCATTGGTCAATACATTGCACACGTGCCCAGAAGGAGGTTGTTGATCTTAGATTCGTGTTTTCTTTTATATTTATAGAAACTGTTTTTTTTTTCTATTTAGTCCAGACTCTCAAACAGAAAGTCATTGCCCATTTGTAGAAGACATGTTTGCAAAACACTGAGATTCAGAATAGAGACCTGTATAAAGCGCATCCGTCGCAGCGCTTTAGAAAAAAACTCAGCTCATAAATTGGGTTATGCTTGGGCTGGCATTTTTATGAAAAAAAAGCTCATATGGGCCAGGTGGGCTTTATGGATTTGATGGGCTTCGTAGGTCCAGTCCATAGTGACTTAGCGGGTTTTGTGGACCATCTCATGTGCGTGGTAAGCTCACAATTAAGTTTTCTGTACTAGCTGGAAAAGAAGGACCAAACACCACAGTTTGGTCGACTTACACATATTCTTGGTAGCTGCTCGCAGTTTCTCCGTCTGGCCACACCATGTAACAGATGGTCCTATAACTATCATTCTCATCGTGACTGATTAACACCATTGAATACATGAGGTTGGGTAATGACAACACACTGCTACACATCCAGATCAGACACATAATAATCAGAGTGGTCATCTTGGACATCCGTGGACGAAGTGGCGACATAATCGCTATGTATCTAAAAATACACAAAACAAAAATAATTTACTCAACATTCTTTTTTAACAAAAAATCTTCATAGTTGAAATTATGTAACATTAAGGTGGATGAATAGATATTTATTTTTCTTCACTTTGATGGCGCCACTGCAGTGGCTAATGCTATGTTCCATATACATTTTTTTTTGTTAAATTTGGATGTAAAAACGTCAAGCTTACTTTTTTCTAAAAACAACATTATGAAAAAATTCAAATTGTTTTCAAAAAACTAGAATACTAAAAGTTTTTTTAATGACAATCAATATCTTAAAAAATAAACATTTTATTACAGTTTGAAAATGATCTGTTTTTACATTGACATTTCACAAAGAACAAATTTTCGCTTTTTTTCAAAGTGTCATAAAAAGTTTATTTTTGAAGACATCATTATCACAAAAAAACTTTTAGCATTCTCATCAAACTCTATTCTAGTTTATAAAACATTTTTAATTCTTCGTGAAAAACATAAAACGTTCTCAAAAACCACGGATGGAGGCGGAAGAAGAAACCTACTATAGAGAACATAATAGCCATTACAATGGCGCCATCCGGAGAAAAAATTCAAAATAAATATCTATTCAGTGATCTTAATAAATAGTTAACTTTGAACACTTCGAACACTAGCGAAGTCTACGTGGCTTAGTATTAGTATAAATTTGAATGAACAATTTTTTTTCTAGTTTTTACCAGACAACAATGCGCCCTTCTTCTCAACAGGACGCACTTTTTTCCGTAACCATTTTCTGTAACATGTAAAGTATAGTAGTATATAATTGATCTGAAAAGCCTTACACACCCTGTATCCAGTAAGAAGTAACTGGTGTTTATTGCGTGGGTAATCGATCCGAAAAAAAAAAATAATATTACTCGACATATGGCTGCAATGTCATCATTATCTTCAGTAATATCTATATTTCAACTTACAATAATATTGTACCCAACCAAAAAAAAAAAAAAAAGACAATCTGTCTCAGGACTTAAGAACATTTCTTTGAAAAATAAAACTAAAAGCTTCGATGACGTTTACAATTCCTTGTTTTTTTACTTATCTATAGAAATAATACCATAATTTCTTTTGCCTTTTGTAAACAACTTACATAATAACAAAAACTGAAGTACATACATTCTAGAAACTAGAACAGTAAATGATACCAAAAATAAAAAGTGTTTCTATTATTGATAACATTAAAAATAGCTGGTTTTTTTATGTAAACAGTTTCTCATCAAAACGAAAAAATGAAAGTTAGATATCTGACTGTCAAGAAAAATTGAAAGTGGAAAATTGTCGTGAAAATCGTTAGAAAAACGATGAAATAAACGATTGAATAATTTAGTTTTACTGTAGACCCTCCTCAATGACTGGAATTAAAGCACTGAGAAAATAATATAGCAACTGCATTACCGCGTACAGCTAAATTTCATCAATTTAGTTCAATATTTCATAAGAAAACTTTATTGAAATAAAAAAGACATATTTTAGAAGATCTTCATGTAAAAAAAAAGTCAATTTTGTCTTAATTTTATTTTAATTATTCTTAAGAATAGATTTACAATTTTTATCAATTCAAAAATATTCAAAAGACTCTGAAAATGACTACGTACAATAATATTTAATTTAGTAATCATTTTTAGAATTTGAATCTCGATCTTCGCTTTTATGAAAACAAAATAGATTATCAGTTTGTCACAAACTATTTAACTAATAACTAAAAAAAAATTATTATTATTCATAAAATTTATCTGTAAAATACAAAAAAAAAAGTTTATAATTACATTTTGATTGCTATTTATTTTTTTTTCATAAGTAAAATAAAAACTTATAGGAAACTTTCTGAGATGTTCTTCGACATAAATAAACCGCATTATTTAAAGTACTTAAAAAAATCGTTTTCAAATTAGAAAGACAATTAATTAAGAAGCACCACTTTGTGTTGACATATTGATTCACTTTCAATTTATTCATATTATTAATGTCCACCACATAAAGTAAATTGTACAAGAAACGTTTTAGCATTCATTAGCATTTAGTAAAAATGATTCATGACATTTTTACTTATCCATTTACCATCATTATCACTGACACTCCCCCACCCCCTTATTTACTAATCACCATATCATCATCATTATCAAGATATATATATATATATGGAAACATGGAACTAGTTCAATAAAAGCTCACTCATCCCACGACATTCTTCTCTAACCTGAAGTTGAGGTATCTTCACGTATATTATTATCATAATATTAATCAATTTGGGGCTCACTTTACTAAAAAAAAGAGGGAATTCTAACCATCCTTTCTAGTCTCTTAACAAAGCTTTTATACAATAATAACAAAGAAAAAGACCAACTGTAAGCAAAAGTAACTGTCAAGATTGGAATGAACTTAACTGTATATACAATCTCATTAGTATACCATAAGGATGTTTGCTTTTAGGACCTACAACACAATTAGTCAGTTGCTTTGGCATTGCCGAAATCTTGAAACAAACACGCTATAAATATATATTAAATCCCTTCTTCACCATAAAAGTTTTATCTTTGAAAACGATTTCAAGCCAAAAGGTTCTGTCGGTCGGGTTCTCTTTAACCATAATACTAAAAACCAATGCAGCTTATCATTGTAATTTTTATCAAATATGTCATTATTAAATAAACACAAAAATGAGCTCCAACCAAACACCAACAACAACAACAGCTGTTGTTCAAGACAAGAGAAGAAGAAGAAGAATAAAAAAAAATACCCTCGAAATTATTTTACAATGTCCATATTACAATATGTAAAATGTAATAAGAATCAACCTTTATATTCGCGTTTTGCATTTCATTGCAAAGGATGATGTTGCTTACAAAAGAATCTTTAAAAGCACTTCTAATTAGAATAAATGTCTATCCATTTGCATTTTAATGTCAAAAAGGTCTTTCAAAGTAAAAAAAAAAGACAACCAAACTGTATCGTTCTACAAATACATTAATAATAAAAGAGAACTTTTTGTGTTTCACTTCTCGTTGTTGTTATTATTAGCACATTCAATTTTCAAAACATCAAAGAAGTCAATGTCTATTTGATTTCAAAGATTGATATTGAATGTCTAAAAACACGCCTAGAAGACATTTTATTCTCATAGTTTTATTTTCAAACTTCCGTTTGCTTAAATGAACATTTTCAATAGAAAATAATTATAATGGGAAAACACAGAGATGAATTAAAATATATATATTTTTTTTATTAAGTATAAATTGATTTTTTAAAGCTCTTCTCAATTTCTCTTTTTCTTGAAAATAAATACTCACAATATTTTTGAAAGTAATTAATTTAGTAATTACTAAGGGCCAAAACTTTCATGCAAATTAAAATTCAACAAAGTGCAATTTGAAAATTAATTGTGCATTTAAGGCAAATAGAAAATAAACGAATAAAATGTAAAATATGGCAATAAATTGTTTGTTTTATATCTGGAAAACATTTGGGTAATGAAAACTAACAGTCATGAAATTTCCCCAAAAAGTGAATTTGGCGCCGCCATCTTTTCATTTTAAAAAAAAACTAATAACGACCAAATGGAAGTGAAATATTTTCACATAATTTACTCTTTTGTGGAACTTTTATGTTATAAACATAAGAACATCCACTAAATCTAATTAAAAGACATAATAATTACAATCGAATGGATTAAAGGGTAAATATAATGATATAATATCAAAATTATCATATTTTGATATTTTCCCCCCAAAAAAATTATTTTTTTCCAACTCTGAAAAATACAAATTCAATCAAAGCCATTTGACTTTTAATGTTCGACTCAAATAACAAATAAAAATCATATAAAAAAGTAGATCAGATTATTTTGATTTTAAATACGTTTTTCATTGTATCATTATTTTAACAATAATAAACCCTTTTAAACTTTTTTTCTCTCTTCAGAAAGAAAAACAAATAACTTGTTCTAGTTTCAAATTAACCAATATAAAACCTTAAACAACTTTATATAAAAAAAGATATTATAATATTACAGTAGAATTTTTTTTTTACTTTATACATTACTCTTGTTTATATATCTTCAATATTGAAAAACCTCCAAAAAAAATGATCTCGAAATGTACAAAATGAAAAGAGACTCAATAGCTAATAAAACAGACAGGCTGCAAGAACCCAATTTTAACCCAAATAAAGAAATAAGAAGAGTGTAAAATTGTCCTTTTGGCACCAGACTAATAGTTATCGTTTCCCCTCTGACTTCTTTTTTTGGTGCGTTTTGTTCGTTCTTCTTGTTCGATTGTAATAACTGACGAAATGAGTCAAAATAACACGCCGTTAAGACCCCATCCCAACATAACCACCACCAACAATAACATAACAACAACATTCAGGAATTCATTTAGTCCACACATCATTTAGATGGTTAATATATTTTCGTCTAAATATAGATTAAATACCAAGAAGACACCCAAAAATTGACGATAGCTCAAATAAGAATCTTTCTTTCTTTCTTTATTATCAATTTCAAGTAGATTGCATCCTTTAAATGTCACAAATACATAATGATACACACATACGTAAGAAATAATTAAGGTCTTCGTTATTTTTTTCCCAGACTCTTAAGTCCTGAAGTATCTTTCGTACAAAACAATATTGCATTTGAGCCACTTTAGCCATTCGGATGCTTTTTTTTTAAAAAAAAAAATACGTATTCATTTTCAATTTCTCAGTCTTCCTTCATGTATTTAGCGCGTGTTCATTTATACTATTCTAGTTTTTAATGTAAGGCTTACTTTCAATGTAATGTATGCCAAAATACCGTTTTTTTTTTAAATAATAAAAACAATAATTTTAAAGTTACAACACACACTCTCTCTCTCTCTCTCTCTCTCTCTCTCTCTCTCTCTCTCTCTCTCTCTCCTATTGTCTAAAGAAAATTGTTCACTTGAAAAGAACTTTTTTTTAAAAAAAAATAAAATGCAATTTATTCTTCTGTGACACCAAATATAATAAACTGAGTTTCATCTTCATTAAGAATATAATTAGTATAATTACAAACATCTTCACTTGAAGATGTCAAGGGCTAATGCTATATAGCATTAGAGACGAAACAACTGCTGAATGAAAACTGCTTTAAAAAATTCTGATGTCAAAAGATCCCAAAAAAGTTTCTTCTAAAAAACACACACACACTGTTACTAACTTGATATTAAATATTATGAGAAAAAAAAATCTTTTAAAAAAAGTGCTGTCCATAAACCCTCAAAAAAAAAACCCAATTTCTGAAACTCAATACCGAGAAAGAAACATCATTAAAAATTGAGACGTAAAAGCTTATAATAAAAACTAAGTGAAAACCTGACGACATTCAAAAATTAACGTCCACCCCTTTCTTTACCTAACTTTCTCTCCACCCAAAATGTCCACTATGTGTCCAACAAAAAAATAAATCAAAAATCGATCAGAGCAGCTGTCCACACAACTAACTCAATTTAATTTAAGGTTGACATCTCTATAGAATATTTTGATGAAAACTAACCCCCATTTTCGTCCACAATAAAAAGCCCCTCCCCTCCAACTCCAACCCCTGAATGAGGTTACTCGAGTAATAATAAAAAAATGGAAACTCAACTTAGTTTCAAGAGTTTTTCCAGACAACCAAAATGGTTCCTTAACAATTTTTTTTTACATTTCATTTTGTCCGTGTGATCGACATAATTTTCATTAAAAACAACTTATATATATATATATATATATATATATATATATATATATATATATATATATATATATATTTTTTGTTGTGACTACTTACTTAACAAACATCTGTTAAAAAATTTTCTTTCAACTTTCATTTTAAATGTAATTTGAAAATAATTATTCTTACGATCATTAATTTAACTGCAGACAAAAGTACATGTATAATTAATCAAGACCACAAATCAATGAGACTGTTTCGAGGCTATAATTATTCTTCTTAGATTTCAACTACAATCTAATTATTCTCTAAAAACTAAACCTCTTAACTGGTTTCTTCGAATGAAAAATGTGTAATTTTTTTTCTCGGGCTTTTTAATAATTCGTTCTTAAACTGGGCATTTTTTTCAAAGAAAAATTATGTTCTATTTCTATAAATTTTAACCAGTGTCATTATATATTTAGTGTTCGTGTGGATGGGTAAGAAGATTAAATGGAAAATCAATTGACTGTAAAGAGAACCGAAAAACAACACGTGGGCGCGTATTTAAAGAGAAAACTGTCCGGAAACTGCGCAAAATCCGCATATCATTCTCAAGAAAGCAATCATCTAATCAACATATTTGTTTTCTCGAGAAGATTGTATTAAATATGAAGACGTTCATTGTGAATAGTGAGAATGTAAATAATATGTAGACGTCATGTTTGCAAAATGGTCTCCTCATTTCAGAAAAACAAAATGTAAAAACGTAGCACGTCCGGAAATAATTTCCTTTCAAAGAATTGTCTAGATAGGCGGAGCAATCACCCAACTAGATTCGTTATAGCATACAGAAATAATCTTACGTTTCCGAACACAGCCAGTATTAATGTTTAGAAATAGCCCCTGAAGACGGGCAATCACTGCAAGCCATACAAATTGCAGCTTCAAAAACGTAAATAACAACATTATGCAAATTGAATAACATTATTAGAAAAATCCGTAAATTGACACAAATTATGTTACCTTTCGAGAATCAAAGCAATTGCAGAGTAAACCGCTTAACACGAAATGGAAGAAACCAAAATATTTTTTTCTTATTCAACGAATTTTGGTTTAAGGTGGCTGAGTTGATATTTATTCTGCTTTTGTCTCAAGAGATGGCGCCACTACAGTGGCTAAAACTAAGCTACATAGATAGGACACAAAAACATCAAGCAAGCGTTTTTTTTTTCTAGAAACAACAACATTACAAAAAAAAAATCAAATCGTTTTCAAAACTAGAATGGTAAAAAATTATGTTAAAAAAATAAGCATTTTATAGCAGTTTAAAAATGACCCGTTTTTCTGTTGTTTTTTTTTCATTGACATTTTATGAAAAACTATTTTCACCTTTTTTTGCAAACTGTCATAAAAAAAAGTTTATTTTAAAAGATAAGATGAAAAAACTTTTAGCATTATCGTCAACTATTCAAGTTTCTAAAACGCTTCGAATTTTTTTTCGTAATATTTCTCCTGAAAAAACGTTTGCTTCAAAAGGGTTAGAGTAAAGAGACTTCCTAATAAAATACAGTATAATAGCCAACTGCAGTGGTGTCATCCAAAAAGACAAAAACATAATAAATATCTATTCAGCTCAATGAAACATTCAGAAATATTATAGTTTTTGGAAGTTTTTTCTTCCTAAAACTGCCGTTTCAAGAGTGAAAAATTTGAGTACTCCGAAAATATGTTTTTTAATATTATTTCAGAGTACTCAGAAATAAAAAAACTATGAAATAGAATAGGAAATTTAGAGAGAAAAAAATGCAACACTGCTGATGTCAGGGTAACCATGTGTAGACAGCAACATAGGGATTTACAACAATTGCTTTTGTTTTCAGAGTTTTCATTATGTAATTATAGGCTGCAAATTATTTTTTGAGTTACCATTTTGTGAAATTTAATATTTTTGGAATATTTTTTCAGAGTTATTTTTCATTGAGCTCTAAGCAAGACATTTAAACGATTTTCACTGTATATTATACGTAACATGTAAAAGACTAAAGAAATTTCACATTTCACCATGGAATGAAAGTGACAAGATGAAAAAAAAAATCCTACATGTTGACAGAGAGAGTGAGAGAGAGAGAGAGAGAAAAAGCAGCTATCGATTGCCGGCAAATGTTAAGACAACCAAAAATTGTGTCACCAATTGTCGTCAATTTGTTTCAACTGAATGACAGGATAATTGCAAAAATGCGAGATACACACATTGTAAAAACAAGATAGAAAAAAAGTTTTGCTTGTTATTTAAAAATTGCACATCCGTATAAATTTAAAATATCTCTCATTTGGTAAAAACTTGGAGTATGCGCACAAATGGGGAAGGGGGTTCATCTTCGCTCAAATACAAGTAACAACCAAAAATAGAAAAAAAAAGAGAGAGAGAAATATCTGCAAGATTTAACACTTTGAATCCAATTCTAAGATTTCTCTTTAAACGAAAATGCCATCATTTTTTTAAAAGCATACATATGTATATGTTAGGCACATATGAGATTATCAAATGTGACATTTTCTACAAACTGAATCTTATATTGAAAAACTAAGTACTATATTATAATGAAAAGAAATATGACTTCATACATTTTAATAATATATATATATACATATATATATATATATATATATATATATATATATATATATATATATATATATATATATATATATATATATATATATATATATATATAGAAAAATACAAGAAATTGATACAAAAAAAACGAATTTTTATGACATTTTTATGACTAATAATTTATCTTTCGGTTGTTCAAACTAAATCGAAAAGATTTCATTTTATATACAGTGGAAATAATTTAATACGACATGAAAAAAAGGAACTAAAATATTTTTTGGTTCGTTTTAAGAGGGTTTTAAATTGTAAACGCCTTTTGAACTATGATCTTATTAAGCGAAACTAGAAAAGTGTTTTTAGAAATTAGAAGGGTAGCAGCAGCTACCAGCTTATAGTCACTTCACGTTCATATCTTTTAAAATAAACATTTATCATTGTTGTCTAAAAAAA
Organism: Brachycybe producta; assembly: GCA_036925085.1. NCBI lineage: Eukaryota > Metazoa > Arthropoda > Diplopoda > Playtdesmida > Andrognathidae > Brachycybe > Brachycybe producta. The sequence goes on along the minus strand of JAUPFP010000024.1, from coordinate 3,578,494 downwards.
AAGTTTATTTTGAAAGATATCAACATTAATATTTTAATTTAACTTAATATTTTATTAAGTGATTCAGAGCTACACTTCTAGTTTCTAAAACACTTTTTCAACAGTTTTTCCTTAGTGTTGCTGTACTTGTGAAAAGCTTTTAAAAGTTCAAAAATCACTTGTTCATAAAACATATAAACTGAATTTCGTGTTAAAAGAAAAATACTTTTTTTATTACCGAACCGATATTTGAAGTTTACAATTTAATTTCGCCTATTTTCTTTTATTATAAAAATCAGTAATTTTAGATTTCACAATTATTTTTCATACATTTCCTATTTTCCTGCCCAGAAAGGAAGTGAAATCAAGTAATCCTATCACTGATTTACGTGTAGAAAGGCTTTTTTTTACAAAAAAAAAATACAATTTCAAAGCCAATTTGGAAAAAAATAGGCTGTGACTCTACTTCGTGTTATAAAAGGAGGATTTTAAGCAGATTTGTATTCTTGAGATCGAATTTAAGATGGTTTATGAGCAGCTGGTTTTCGAACTCTTGATTATTCTGTTTTTCAGAAGAGCAAAATTAAGACAAACTAAAAAGTGTTTTAGAAACTAGAAGGGTAGCCCTATTACTTGAAAGTATTTCATGTTGATATTTATCGAAATAAACATTTTATAGAAAAAAATAAAAAAAATATGGTCTGTTTAAAGTTGGGTTATTTTTAAACTCCCATAAAAAGTTTATTTTGAAAGATTTCAACATGAAAATACTCTGAAGTGATTGAACTAACTTTCTAGGTTCTAAAGCACATTCAAGTTTCTATTAATGTCGCATTCTAAAAGACAAAACCTACCTTAAACATATGGAAAAAAAACCTATCCTCAAAAACTGGATCGAAAATATATTTCGTGTTTTCTTGTATTTATGTTGAAGATGTTATTTCAATTGTGAATTTTAAACAAAAAAAATCATTTTAAGTGAGATTGTAAAAAAAATTAAAATTCATATTTTTCTCTTCATGTTTGAAATGAGAAGAGAGAGAGAGAGAGAGAGAGAGAGAGAGAAAGAGAAACTGTATTTTCACTTCAATTTACTGGGTCCAAATGATATTAGTAAAGGTCTTTTTTGTTAGCATTAACACCCCTCCCCACCTCCCATGTTTCGACATAAATAAATATGGATTTGTAAGCCTGAAAAAACGGGGGTTGGGTGAAAAAAAACGAAAGAAAATATTTACTATAGCCAATATGAAGTGATTATTAAGAAGAAGCAGAGGAAAAAAAAAGTATTTCATTCTAGAAAATAAAATAAAATGAACACCCTAAGATTCAACATAGAAGAAAAAAATGTGGATCAATACATTACTACTTCTTTCTAGATGGGCAAAAATCCAATGCTTTTTGATATCACACATTTTTACCCTCACCTCCCCTTCCTAAAAAATACCATCATCATCATCATCATTGTCCCTATTCTTTATGCATAGAGGCTAATAAAAAATAATACCACATACACAATCAAAACTGACATAATGGAATTCAACTCAGGATTTCCATTTCTATATATAAACCATATCCTTATCTAACATGTATGAAGAAAGAAGAATTTTGTTAAATATTTTGACAAAATACATGTGTCCAAATATTCCTTAAATCTAAATGACCCCCGCGCGCCCCCAAAACCCGTTAGTGAGTGATTCTACCAGAAAAGATCACTGAAGCATAGCTTAATACATATATATTTAAACTAGTGGTCATCAGTCATCTCTTTTTCTTCCTTCATCCACAAACATCCTTTTTCTAGCTCCTTTTCATCCCCTAAAGCCTTGTTTCCATTGGGGCGAAAATTTATGAATGAATTTCTATTAGACAATATTAAAATCAACTATTACTAGAAAAGGAATTCGATACGACGACTAATAACAATAGCATCACACGTAGCCTCTTTTGCCTATTCTCTAGCATGGTTTGGTTCATTACGTTAAGAGGCTAATCTAAACTACATTTAATTAAAATGCATAAATTTACCTGAAATGATGAATACACGAAGAAAAGGCGAAGAAAAAAAAAACCAAAACGAAAAGAGAAATGAAAAACGGTGCCCACAACGTCTTCAGTGGTCAAAACGTTGAAATTATTCAACTTTTCTCTTTTGTTTTGGTGAACTTTTTTTTCTCTCATAGTTTTTTCTTGAATTATTCATCATTACTTGTAATTAAATTAAAATTTATTTTCATTACATGTAGGTTATACTTAACTATAGTTTTACATCAAAATAATGTTCTTTCGATGACATCGAAAGAGCAATTACTGATTTAGTTAAAGTAGTATAGCGAGTGTGGTTTTCTCACTTAAATTGGCCTAACACGATAAAGCAAACCATTCTAGTGAATAGGCAGAGGCCACGTTTGTGCTCTCATATCGAATTCCTTTTCTACTAATTGTGATTTTATATGAACCAACGAATAGAAATGAATTATTCAATTCAATTCAATTAAATACACCTGCAATCAGCTCGAAAGCCATGTGGCAGGAAGGGATTGCTCCCAATCACGACTGATTGTCATTATTTAAAAATAAGACATCATCATGAAATTGAAATTGACATTATCACATTTTACCATAGTTAAACGCTGTTATTTTTGACCAGATGAAATTTTCACGAAGCTTAAATTTTTGCCTCAGTGGAAACAAGGCCTTGCAAGTTCTTCTCTTCAAACTGTACACATGGTACTTCCTAATTTGGTTGGTTACCATCACCAGAGAGAGAGAGAGAAATATACGCCCTATATATTATTATATACTACAGTATATGCTATTTTTTTCCCTTTTGACCAAAAATGGAAAATATGCACATCACGCATGGTCAGTCTCAATCTTGTTTAGATGGTCAGAGAAAAATCTTCAAAACGTAAAGTGACATGAATTCAACAACTATGTTTACATGAAAACATGCATTTCTCTTCCCTCCGTTTCTCTCTCTCCCTCTCTCCTCCCCCCTCCCTCGTAACTACTCTACCCTCAAACCTTCTCCTCCGATTCCATCATCCACTTCATGTCTTACAAACATCATATTTGACCACATTCATGAAACATCCATAAAACATAATAAAATAACAAAAAAAAAAAAAGTTCAGCTACAAAAACCATACACTGAAATTTTTTTTATCTTGACAAATGGAAAAAACCTTTTTAGATATTTTTCTGTTGAACTTTTTTTTTTCTTAAAAAAAATTATAACTCATAAGTTCCTAACATAAAAATGGAATATGGCAATATTTATTTAACCAAAACAATTTCCATTAATAAAATTGAATGCAACAATGTTGTCTTCAACTTTTATGAAAGGGTTTTTGGTTTATTTAAAATATATTTACTTCCACAAAATGCATCACCACAACAGGTGAAACAAATGGCCAAAAAAAAACATTATTACTTTAGTACTTTGGCACACTTTTAGCATTAAAAACTCCATTAAGTAGTTGCTAATTTGTTGCGGTTTTTAGGCATCTTCATGTTAAGATATAAATATAATTTATTGCGGTCCAAATATTTTGTTCAAAAACTGACCACATTTTCAAAATAAAAACATAATTCTGTCTAAAAAGTTATTCTATCTAATTGAAAACGTCCATTTAGGTCAACAGTTAAACAGAAGAAATGTAAAATGAGTTATTTTATTAGGCCTTTATAATAATAATAATAATAATAATAATAATAATAATAATAATAATAATAATAATAATAATAATAATAATAATAATAATAATATTAATACAAACTTCTTAATGAAACTTTCTTATGAAAAAATATTTTTCATAACAAGATGTCATCGGAATTACTTTTGAGTGACTTTATTAGAAACTATGATGACGTCAGTCCGTATAATGACAAAGGGATTAAAGTGAGATCTTTTTAAGGGACCCAAAGTCAACGGTACAAAGGGGGATACACGGTTTGTTTCCTTCAAAAAAGAGATCAGAAACGGCTACAAAAACATTAATTAAATCCTTGCTTCAGGGTTAGGATATCAATTTTTGGCTTAAATACTATTTACAATAGAGTTTAAGAAATGTTACTTTAAACATGATAAAAGTTTCACAGATAAAAAAAAAAAAATTGAAACACGTTAGAAAATATTTCTTGAAAATAGAAGAATATTTCACGTTGCACAACTGAAAAGGTCGAAATCCAAGAAGAAAAAAACTTAGCACTTGAACTTTAAATATGAATCCTCATAACAATGTTACAATATAGAATTTAAAAAAAAACCGTTTTATTGGCATGCTTCAACATGGATAACACGAAAAATATTTTCGGTCCTGTCCCTTTAACATATATGTATATGGTTTTCCAGATATTTTTAATTTCGTTTAAGACGAAACAGGTAACATGAAAATATCAGTTAAAAATGTTTAAAATCCTTTTTTTTAACACGAAAAAGTTTCAAGAAATCGTGTTACAAATTCGCTTTCAGTTTACACGAAAAAAAAATATTTAAATCAGTGGCCGAGTTTTTCGAATTCGTTTTCTTTATGTATCCTGCTTAAATACATATTACTAATGCTCGAATTTTTATGTAATATCAAGCAAATGCTTCTCAATTTGTGGCATAAAGGCCATCATCAGTAGAGCAAACTGTATTTATGATTTTTCTATTCAAAAAGGCTGGTTAAAGGCTAGATGTCTCGTTATTTTCAGTGTGTAACTAGAGTTGTAGCCTCTAACCAGTGTTTTTGATCAGAAAAAAACATTAACTGTTGGTTGATCTAAACGGGATTGTTACTTCTCAATTGGCATTTATTTGAGCTACAAATCAATAAACGTTTTACTTTATATTGCACAAAAATTACACTAATGTATATATGCTTAAACACTACATGTTATCATTATGCAAAATATACAATACAAAATTACTGACTTTTATTTTCAAAAAAAAAAAATATTTCCAATATTTGTTTTATGTTAATTTCAATTATAATACCATATTATGAAGTACGTTTTTAAAAATTATTTCTTTTAACACAAAATTCGAATAACACGACAATATAGGCCAATTCATTCACTTTTGCGTTAATTAAGCAGTTTTTTTTTACTATTTACTTAATAAAACGTGTTTTTTTTTTCTATGTTGAAACCTTGTTCAGAGAGGGTTCAAAAGTACCAAGTTTCCTTCTTGAATTTCAGCCTAAATTTATATTTTTTATAATAAAAAAAGTGAAACAAAATATTTCATGCTTACAAAATTTAAGATTATATAATGGTGAAAAATTTGAAATTTAAAATGAAATTCGATTCTCCAAAAGTGAAAAACAACAACTTGAATTTCACATTTTTTATACCAAAATATAAACGTGTATTACAGCCATAAAGAGATACCCCAAATTCATCATTTTCAGCAGAATATTTGTGGGTGGATGGCAACACCCTCCACCCTCCACCTAAACACAAAAAAAAACCCATTGTTCATCATCACATTGAAGAAGGACCCAACCCCCCACCCCATCATAAATATGAAAAAAAAAAATGTTTGAACTGTGATAAGAAAAGACGAGTCATGTAGTTTTATTGGAAATTTCAAAACGCACACAAAAAACTTTTAAAGAGAGATTCTTCCATTCGAAAGACATAAATCCATGGAATTGTGAAGAATAAAATATTATAAACCATTGTTAAAAGTGCAATTCATTAACAAAAACAACCTCAACAAAGTCCCTTGTTTTATATTGCAAGAGGATTACACAGTTGTAATGGAAATATATAAGCACTTGTTTTGACAATGCATTATTAATTATATATATATAATATGATCTTCACAAAGTGATGGACAACGTAAAACTATTAAGTAGAAAGGCCATCCTTTTTTCTCTCATCTCTGTCTGTCTCTCTCATCATCATCATCATCAGCGTCATCATCATATATAACTATATATTCAGTATAAAAACATACTGTAATTGGGCCACACATAATATAGTCTCCATTTTATAATGATAATCCATTTTAATTTTGTTTGCTCGCGAAAATTGAATACACCACTTACAATTGCGAATATAAAGTTTATTACATAAACCCACTTTAATCTAGAATTATGCAAAATTGTAATGAAAATTTATTTCCAGAAACAAACACTAGGAAGAAAACAAAAGAAAACAAATTGTTGACATTTGAAGTAAATATGTTATTGTATTGCACTGTTAACATTTGTCTGCGCAGGCAAAATTGTGAGAAAAAAAAACCATTACATTTCAGGGGTGTCAACACACTACAGTTTTCAGCATCGTTTTCTCCACTCAGTTTTGCATGGAATCCATCGAAATCCTACTCCACGAACACTGTTATATCCGGTTGCGAATAACTGAGCTCTCGGCCTCAGTTTTTCGTCTCCGACACCATAGGCGTAAATTGGGATCGAAAAATGGGTGTGGCAAGAGTCGAGGGGGCCAAGAACAAAAAAGACTTAGTATTGCATTGCGTTTTTTTTGGAAGGATTTAACTGTTAGGGCACTAAAAATGCTTCATGCTGGCCAGCATGAACAGGAACCGATAAATGGTTACAAATGTGTCAACTTGTATCCTGTTTTTATTGCAAAATTTGCAAGTTAAACTTCTAAAAAAAAATTCGGGGAATTTCGGCCGCCATCCCGCGCGCGCCCTAATTTACCCCTACGTCCCGCAGTTTCCCTGTCCACATGGAACGTCTTGAACTACGCAGGCAAAACGTTGCGTGTGGACCAGCTTTAACAAAATATTCAGTGAATGTTTTTTTTTCACTTGTGTAAGTTACTTCAACAATGAAATCTCGCAAGAAACACTCTTGTTTTGGGGCGAAAATCAAACGAAGAATCGTTTTAGGTTTTTGAATCAATTTATACGATTAATGGAAATTGAAAAGTTGATTTTTCGATTAATCGAATCGGAATCGGGCATCCCCAGACAGTTTGTTAAAGTACCTTTAAGTGAAGTATCTTAAGTGACGGGGTGCAATTGGACACAAGATTTTTTTTTATCAAAAAAAAAAATCACCAAGAAAACCGCATTTGTAAACATCATATATAGAATATCTGTATTCTATATATGATGTTTACAAATGCGGTTTTCTTGAAAGAACTGACTGAGAGAAAAAAAAATGAGAAAGTTTCAGAAGGATTTTCTCCTTTTCCTGAATCTCACACCCGTCTTCTCTCCTCCACCTTTCCCTTTCTTAAAACCCCAAAGGATTTTCAACTGGATGAGTAGATTGTTTGTGTTCCATTAAATCAATTGCGACCCACACAATTGATTTCACACTCACATACACACATATAAGACAACAATACCATATTATAATGGTACTTACAAACGTTAGACTCGCCATATACTGTAAATAAACACAACAATCACATCCATTACATGTATTTTAGTCACGTCTACTACTACTACTACTACTACATGTATTAATACCATTGGAGCCCCTCAGTTCTCGATATTCATTAGCTAATTCCAATAAATAAATAAATACCCTTAAATAAAGGTCTCACTCTCTTAATGTCAGAGGCTTTAATTAATAAACAACGACAGACAAGACAATTCCCGAAGAATAACTTTTGTATTTCACCAATAAGATTCACCAAATAAAATAATATATGGTATCATCAAGATATACACATAGACGTAGATTAACTTTCTGCTAGCGGAAAACCAACGTGAGACGACCGGAGCCCTATTCCACAAAACTACTAAGAGTAATTTGTCTAAATTACAAGTTACAAGTAATATTTTAGTATACCTGTAAATATGGTCTAATAATAATATTGAGTTCCACATAGAAACTGACGCCACCTGTAGATTTCACTAATAGCTAAAACTACTAGAAGTTTCTGCTACTTGTAAAGTAATACAAAATGGCGTCGTGGGAAGGCAAAATGTTGTTGTCAAGCAACAACATTTTGTACTCCTGCGATGCCATTTAGTATGGCGTCGAACATTGAAGCTAAAAAAGATACATTATTGGACAGTTTTAGTGACAACATTTTCAACGTTTGAACACATCCTTTTTTTCTTTCAAAAAGCAACAAAATATGCACTTGAATTTATTCACCTGTAAACAATGTGTTAGAAATTAGAATAGAAATGCAAATGCTAGTACTTTTGCAGAAGAAAATAATGTGATTTTAACAGATGGTCTAGTAAATTGTAAAGCATGGAGTAATAATTACAAGTTACAAGTAATGGTTTCAAAGAACACAATATTTTATATTAGTGGCATTTACAATTTGTAATTATTAGTCCATACTTTATTTTTTTCAGAAATATGGCCCTGAACTCCCCAACAGTTTCTTAAAAATCCAAAAACTCAGAACAGCTGAATAGTTCCAGTGAAACCTGAAATAATAAATTGTAGATATTCAACTAGACCAATAATAATTACATGATGCATTAACTTTAGTTATCATTTCCACCTCATATGTCCGACCTTATGTTCGTCTACAGTAAATTATTTTGTCCAATTACATGTTAGGACTGTAAATAAGTGACACTCCATTACAGCTGTTGGTAGTGTGTTCGTTATAGGGCACTCAACAACTGGGCACTGATGATACCCAAGTATTTTGATCAACACTTTTACGATGATAATAACCCCAAATAAAAAACGATAATAAAAATAAATGTGTTCAGATGATATAATGTCACCCTTAAGCTGTGATAAAGATTCAATCTTAAAGACCTTTAAAAGAAAACAATCATTTGTTGCCTCTCTCTCTCTCTCTCTCTTTCTGTATATAATAATACAGTATAGCATGGCTGTATAGGTTTCATTTAAAGAGAGAACAATGAGTGGAGGAAGAACAAAAAAAAAACACCCTAACGTGTTGGTATATAAATAATCACTTTTGTGCAAAACGAACCGGAAATACCAATGATTAATTCCCCACCCACCCAAAAAAAATGGTTTACATCTTATAAAACAAAAGAAAATTACTAAAAAAAACCGGTTATCAAATGAAAAACATTCGTTTTTACAAAATGTCAACCAAGTAGCAAGAAAAAAAAAAAACGTGAGAGTTATGTCAAAAGTAACTTTTGACACACATTTACAAGTTGTATGAAATAGGAGAAGAGAAGAAAAAAAAAACACCGTTAATTTCAATCAAGAATTTGAATTTCAGCTTGAATTAATGTCTTAGAAAATGAGGGAACAGAGAGCTTGGGTTATTTGCTAAGTTAAGTTAACTCTAGCAGAAATTACAGTCTAAAAGCTGCATACAACAGATCAATTCTGGCTTGCCAATCCTTGATTTCTCTCTCAAAATCGTCACAAACGTTCCAATTATTACTATTTTTCTTTGTTTATCCTTTTTGAAATTGTATGTGTGGGCAGATGCTAATTTTATGTTTTTAAAACTAAGTTGTTCATGTTCCCATCATTGCAAACTTTACAGTTTGGGCCGGTGGACTTTTGCAAAAGCCCAGCTTGGGCTAGCATTTTTATGTTAAAGGCCCATGGGCCTGGTTGGCTTTGTGGACCTGGTGGGCTTCATGGGCCTGGTGGGCTTTGTGGGTCTGGTGGGCCTGGTGGGCTTTGTGGGTCTGGTGGGCCTGGTGGGCTTCGTGGACCTGGTGGGCTTTATGGACCTGGTGGGCTTCATGGGCCTGGTGGGCTTTGTGGGCATCATGGGTTTGGAAGGTGTTCATCATTTCTTTTATGGGATTGATTTTTTACAAATGTATATAATTGAATCACACATTATCTGTCGGGCCCTCCTGAGTTCATTTTAGTGCTTTTCAGGGCATCTAGAAGACTTTCATTTTTTGCCATTTTTTGAAAATTTGGCTTGGCTTCTATTTTTGCACAATGTCTCTAGTTTGAACAAATGCGTATGTTCCCATGTTCCAAAAGTTGTCTATCCATGCTACGCACTATCCAGTTTTCATTAGTTCAATCCAGAATTTGAGATCGATTTCAATCCAAGATTGAAGAGGAATGGAACATTTTTTTGACAAGAATTTACAAACCAGAACTAATCGTTTTTACGCCTAACGCCTAAAAAATTATGTTTTGTTTTGTTTTTCAAAAAGGTAACCAAAAAAAAGTAAATGCCTCTCGAACTATGATGTATTTCAGGTGCAAAATCAAGAGAAAACTGACTGTATTTTAGAAACTAGAAAAATAGCTAAATCACTTAAGGGTATTTTCGTATTAATACTTTTCAAAATAAGCTTTTTTATGTACGTGAAAATGACTTAGCTTTAAGTATACGACACTTAGCAAACAATATTTCGTAAGTTTTGTCAATAAAAAAGTTGATTTTGAAAGATATCAAAATGAAAATACCTTCTGTGTTTTCTAGTTTCTAAAAACCTTTCTAGTTTTTCTTTAATTTTGCTCATTAAATACAGAACAATCGGAGTTAGAAAATCATTAATAAACCATCTTATATGTTAATGTATAAAAATGACTAAAAAGGCCACACAGAAGAAAAGAATACCATTTTCCTTGAAAAATGTGTAGATATTTATGAATTTTTAAAAATTAAAGAAAAATGGGCAAAAAATTCACGTAAATTCTGTTATTTACTGATTTGTCCAGCAAGCGGCGTGACGTCACATACATATATTTCTATAAACATGACGTCACACCGCAAGATAAATTAATGAATATGCAGTTTACTCGAATTTTTTCAACAAAAAAAGTACCAAGAGACGAAACAAAAAGTTTAAATGATGTAAAAAGGCCTAAAAAGGCTTCTGAAGGGCCCTCCTCTTAACCGGTGACAGAAGTTTCAAAACCCTTAGAAAGTTACAAAGACTTAAGAAATTTTAAAATATGAAGAAAAGAAAAAAAAAACGGAAAGAAGTCAAATCTAAAGAGAATATCAGGACTATGAATAAGAAAGAGAATAATACTTTTTGTCTTACTAATGAGGCGGAGGAGGGGGAGGAGGCGGAGGAGGGGGAGGAGGCGGAGGAGGGGTTAATATAAAAGTCACCAAAATTAAAACAGTGCTTTGTTTTGCCATAATTGGGACAACTTGCTGTAAAACACCTGCACTGTGTTGTTTTTTTCATTAGCTAAATGTCATTTGCAATCAACGTAAATTGGAGTAAACACGTAGAGTACAAGTTTATATAGTGAGGGGTGGGGCTTACAGCCCCATACTTCTAAAGGAGAAAGGAGAAAATACACCAACATACTCAATTATCAGAAAAATACTCCAGGTTATATTTGTATAATGAAGAAATATTCTAACCTCATTAAATAAGAAGCTGTAGGCAAAATTTCATCAAGCTCAAATAAATTAGGCATTAAATTACAAAGGACCCTTTCTCCTCTACTCCCTCTCCTAAGGTCTATCCTTACCTCAAACCCAAAAGCGACATTTTTTTCCTACTTTAAAGTGTGTTTTATTTAAATCCCAAAGGTAACAAGTAAAAAAAACACAATTTAGTTGAAGTTCATGATTTGTCTTTTTTATCATAATATTATTTCTCTTGTTTATTTTGGGTCCCTGTAAACATTATCATTTTAAAAGCTATTAAGGCAATTAATATGCAAATTAAGACTGATAAAAAAAAAGAAATTAAGACTGATTTAAGATCAAAGTCATTTAAAATCTCGTAGAAGAAAAAACAACAACTCAGAATTCTTAATTTACTTAAAGACAAATGAAAACAATTATTTTTTTTTCCTCCTTTGCTTCAACTTTGAAACAAAAAAGTTCTCTCCTTTTTAAAAAAAATAGATTACAAAAGCTTTAATGCAAATTAAGTTAATCAAATTGATGTGAGTTAAGTTGAAAAGATATGTTTCTTCCAAATTGAGAAATAAAAAGTTATCTGGTCCATCTTTAATAATAATTAAAATTGAAACAACCTATGTGAGTTATTAAAAAAGGGTCTCAATGTAGCAAAGTTAGCAACAATTATTAATTATTAATAAGAAACAAAAGTGATCCTGATCGTGCTTTTCATATCTCACAATTTTCTAAAGAGGAGGATGATGACGTCAAGTCAACTTCACTTTATAATGAGCATTTCTTTTCAAAACTAATTATAACCTCGAAATCTTTTCCTATATCAAATTTTTATTTTATCTTCGTTTCAGTTGTCAACTTTTAGTTGATCCGTGGTTGTTTTGTCATTAATAGGGCACATTTGCGGAAATAAAAAAATAGTTTATTAAAAAAAACACACACGGAAAAGTAGCATTCGGAAACAACATGAAAGTGCGATTACTAGAAAGAAAACGTGCTCGAGAATAAGACCAGCATTCACTTACCTTTCTCAAGAAAGCAAGCATCTAATCCAAGACATTTACTTTCTTGAGAAGATTAAATTCAATATGGCAACCTTCAGATATGAATTCCAGAATGTATACGGCCATTTTTTACACAATCGCTTCTTCTACATAATGTTTTCTATTGTCTCATATTTGAGAAGAAAATGGTCAAATGAAGTACATCCGGAAATTCTTTTCTTTTAAAGAATTCTCTATTACACTAGGATTAGTGGCTTCCCAAACAGGCAGTTAGAAATCGATCAGAACTTCCGTTGGCTCCGCCCTTGTTATGATGACAGGCAAATTCTAATTGGCTGGTTATGTAGTCTGACGTCACATGTTCCGCCCTTCTTCAACGTCAGACTACATAACCAGCCAATTAGAATTTGCCTGTCATCATAACAAGGGCGGAGCCAACGGAACTTCTGACCGATTTCTAACTGCCTGTGGCTTCCCAACTGACGCCATGTTTGCAACAAGGCCTCCTCTCACACGAAAGGCCTAAGGCCTCACATTTAAGAAAATTTAAATATCAAGCACATCCGGAAAATTAAAGAACTGTCTAAAAGATGGAGCAAATCATCATCCTTCTAAGAGTTTTTACAACACCAAAAAAAAAAGTTTTTAATTTCCAATTGCATTTTACATCGTTTCCCCCTTTTTCTTTTTTTCTTTAAAATTTTACGCTAATTCTATCAGCAAAAATAATTAAATGCAACTTGCAAGACACAAAAAAAACATTCCATTTGGGGGGGGGGGGGGTTTAAGATGAGGAATACAGATGCGCACTCAACAATGTTAAAATAATTCTCATTCAAACGTAATTGGTAGTTGTTTTTTTTCTTCCCTTTGTTTTCTAAAAAATGAGAAGTTCGTAACAATCAAATTTTCACATAATTGTAAGTTATTTTTCTCCTTCTTTACTTACACAATGAAAGAAAAAAGATCCTTAACTGAATTTTTACAAGAAGCTTTTCTTTTTTCATTTGCTCGTTTGTTGTTACTACTACGTTTTATTGCAAATAACAAAGAAAAACTTGCTACCCCCTGTAAATAGGCAAACACTGCTTATATTATCTGTGTTTTAACTGATTACTTAGTACTAACTCCATTATAAATTTTTTCTCTCTCTTTCTCTGGTTTCAGAAAAAGTAAACACTACATTTAACAACATAAACATCATCTCAAGTCTTATTCGAAAATTACAGTTTCACACAATAAAATGACAAAAACAATTATGTTAAAATTATTATGCGACTCCTACCTCATTAATTTATGCATAAAATGTTTATCCATATAGACCGACACACACACATTCACACTCTCCATCACTCTCTCTCTCTCTCTCTCTCACTCACTCTTTCATTACATGGACAGTTAACCTTCAGTAAAATTTAATCATTAATTTTAATCATCCAATTCTAAGCTTTTCTACTTTCAATTGTCCCATAGTGTGTTAACATTAACATGTTCCATGGCAATAGATTCAAACACAGGTTTTATCATTACAGGGTGTATTACAAATACGTAACGAATTGGACAATTTTAAAATAACTATTAATTATGAGTCGACTAATTTTTATCTATCACACATCACTGTTTTATTTATAATCACAAAAATCAGATTTTTTTCTAAAAAAAAATCGAAATGCATTATTTTGTTAATTTTGTATTATTAATTAAGATCAGTATTATTTATCGAATAATTTATTTAAAATTACTTGTATAAGTGAAATATTAATTAATATTTTCATTTAGATACATTTTATGTTTATTTCTTTAATTGTTTGCTTGAAATTAAAAATATAATTTTAAGAACAAAATATAAAAATGTTGTATTTTAAAATTAACTCATCAAATTAAAATAAAGTTTAAACTTGTTGATTTCAATGTAAAACAAATCAGATTCTAAATCACACAAATATTTTAAAAAAGTAAAATTTCATTTAATATGTATTTATTATTAATATTAAAATTTCAATTAAATCCTGTTTTTATTTTTTTTGATTCACATATTTCAACTTTTGTTTTTTTTTTTTGGAAAAAAATTGTTATAATGTTATAACAATTACAAATAATAAGGTTCTAACCAACCGGTAGTTTTATTTTATGTGACCAAAAAAAGAGGGTTAAAACTTATAAAAGTAGAAAAATGCCATAGAGACTGACTGAACTTCTGTGTGTGTATTTTAATAATAACTCAAGAATCGTCGTTTGAAAGGGGCGTGGTTATTTTTCAAAAGAACCTAACTAATAAAATAGACCATATGGGGTATCATTACATCCACCGCCATAAAGAAAACCCCCTTTACATATAACGACACTCTCCAACCCGACCCCCTTTCTTAATGGCATACAAATATGAAAAAATATACTTGACAATGGTAGGTAGCTGCGATTAAATTGCATCTATATTAGGACCACTTTTCCAGTGTTGAGAGTTTATTTTTCATTGGAAGCCAAAATATTAGTACAAACTAATATTTAATGCCATCGATAATCTTCAGTTTGTAGAATTTTCTTAGAAATCTATATTTAACAAACATCAAAATAGCTTAATAATTTCTATCTTCAAAAATATCCATATTACATTTATTTTATTTAAATGTTAGTTACTATTTAATAGTTATCCCACAGATGCAAAAGATAATCAAGAAAAGTTAAGAGTCCTTAAAAAAAATATAAGATTTCATATGAAGAAGAAGAAAGGCCCCAAATAAAAACCAACTACACATTAAGCTTTTTTTATGAACAGCTGATTTCCCTCGAATTCTCTGTTATTATGCAGTTTTAAAAGAACAACAACCACTAATACCTCGTTTCCACTACAAATGTTAAAAAGTGCAGTTAAAAAGTTAACCACAGTTAACTTTTCTAGTGGAAAAACAAATGTGATTACATTAACCATTTCTTTAAAATGGAGTTAACTCATCTACACTGACACAATCTGATTAACCACGTTATTGAATGGTTAAATACGTCACTTCCCCGTTTTCAAACAAATTTAACAATCGATTTTAACTGGTTGATGAATGAAAATTTCACAAAATGCAGAACAGGAAATGACACAAAATTATTTAACCACAGTTAAATGTTTTAGAAAGGAAAACACAAAAAATACCACTTCTAGCTTGTCTGCAGTTACCTATATAACTTTGGTTAAGTAACTGCAGTTCAATATTGAAAGTATGTTAGAAACAAGTAGTTGAATCATTTAAATAGTTATTTCTTGTTGATATCTTTCAAAAATAAACTTTTTATATCGTCTTGCGATGGGGTCATTTTCAAACTAAAATAAAAAGTTTATTTTAAAAGATATCAAATTGAAAACAAATATTTTAAGTGATTAATCTATCCTTCTAGTTTCTAAATACACTTTCACAAATTTCTATTAATTTTTCTTCTGAAAAATTGAATAAAAGAGATCAAGAGGTGTTTACACTTTAAAAAACCAACTTTAAAATCAAAGTAATCCAATATTATGGATATTTATCTATATATATGTATGGTTTCTAGTACTGTAATAACCGTTTGCACCATGGTACAATATAAAAAACTATAAAAGGTTCTGGCTATACTGCTGATATTTCTCATTTTGTCTTCTATAAAACTATCAAACATTGAGAGACCCTCCCCCCTCTGCCCCTATAATAATAATAATAACTCCTTAGAACACCACAATTGGTTTTCTTCAAGAAAATAAAACGACTTTCTTAAAGGTAAAAAAAATAACGTTTTCTGGTTAGTTTTTCTCATTCGAATGAATAAGCCCTAACAGCAAAAGTTCGATATATATGCAAGATTTTTGTTTCATGATTTGCTTTTCTATTTCTGATATCGATTTCAAACTAAGCCAATATAACGAACAGTTTTAAAGTTTTTGAAAAGTTCTCTTTTCTAACCAGTACTACTACTACTACTGTAAAGAGGAGAAAATTCTCAAGTGCTTTATATATATACTGTAGTAGTAGTGGTCATAGACTTGGTACCCGGTACTGAGTTTTCTTTGACGGAGGAAATGAAGACGACATATCATCATGAAAAAAGATTTGAATTGATCTCTCTCTTCTTTTTAAATTTGACCACATTTCAAAGTATTATACAGATACACATATATCTAGTTCTTAAGGCCAGTGGTTCTCAAAGATTTTTGGGTTTTTTGGCTCACATGGCACAGTATTTTTTTTTTGCATGGAGAAGAAATGGCGGCACACCTAGCAAAAATTCACTGCACATAAAATGTTTATTTTTTTAAGATATTGGCCATGAAAAACGTTTTAGCATAATCTTATAACATTCTAGTTTTGAAAGCTTTGAATTCATTCATAATGTTGTTCCTAAAAAAAACGTTCGCTTCAAGTTTTTGCATCCAAATTTTACAAAAAAAAAGTCTATGAATCATAGCATTAGCCACTGATACAGACAAGAAGATACAGACTATTCAGTGGCACACTTAGCGAAACTCGCGGCACACTCTTTGGACTATAGTCGTATTTTTCCATTCTTCAGAATATGTGTCTATGAGTTTATTTTGAGCCAAACAAAAGCATTGTGTGTAAATGGATCTCTGCAAGTTTAAAGCTATGATGATGATGTCCATCAAACCGAAACTATTGAATCAACCACAATTCCCGTCCAAAGGAAGTTCAACAAAAAAAAAATCATAGACGCATGCCTATTATAGATCAGAATAAACCAATGAGAAAACAAACTTTTCACATTGTTGCTATAACAACAGGTATAGTCAAGTTAACTTATGACGTCAAACTTTTAACAATTGATCATCAAAAAAAAAAGTAGTAGAAAATGATGAAAAATAAAAAACTTATTATCTTCGTTGTTAAGTTTGACAAAAGTTGTTCATTCCATTATTATTGCATATATAATTAATAAAATGAAATGGCTTTATAAAAAACTATATATATATCATAAAGTCTAGACTATATATGTATTATTATTGGAGCTAGTTACTTTTACGTTAAGAATTATTAAATTTTATATGAACTATAAAAAAAAATTAAGAAGGAAATGAAACAGATTAAATAAGATTTGCTTTTTTTAAAAAAACACATTATATAAAATATAGCTTTCCCCCCCCCCCTGAATTTGAAGCTTAATACTTCCGTTTCTCCAAATATTAAACATTTAAATAAGGAAAAAAATATATATATTTATTGTTATTTTCATGAATATAAAAAAAATAACTGAAAGTCGGTTTTATTATACGTATTTTTTTTTATAAAAACAATTTTTTTTTGCTTCTTTGTCTTGTCCTTTACTTGAAGAAATAATAGTAAACCCGCCGAGTGATTGTATATATATAAAAAAAAACTTCAAATTAATGAAACTTGAGCAACACAAGTGATGCAAAAAGATATTGCATTGAATTTATATAGAGAGATATATTCTAAGGCAAATTTCATACATGAATGGAATAGTGAAATAGCCTTTTAAATATATATAAAGATAATACGTATTAGTAGGTAGGACATTATAGGAGTAGATTGTTGATTATATTAGTTTTAAGTATAGAAACTAATAAAAACAGTTCATGATGATTACAAGGCTAATTTCAGTCTGAGTCAGCAACACTGATCTCCTCAGCCTCCACCCCTCACAACCTCAATAGAAAAACACGGGTTCCATCAACAAACACATTAAAGTGTTTGAAAAACCACATAATGATGATGATGATGATGATGATGATGATGATGACGACGATCAACATCATCATCATCATCATCATCAGTTAAAAGCTGCAAACATTTCCAAAAAAAAAATGGAGTGAAATAAGAAAAGATAAAAAAAAACAAATTTATCTCAATAAAAGTAGTAAGAAAAGCATCAATCGACTAGAATAGTAAATGGCAAACAGTATTATTCCAGTATAAAAAGATGCATGGGGAAATGAATAGGATTATCGACTCCATTCCATGGTTGAAATTAGTAAAAAGAAAGTTAATAAATTGGTTAAGTGGAAACCAAACCTTATGTATACACAATTAGAATCACCAAATTAGATTTTATAAAACAAAAGGAGGTGAATAACATTCATTCATATTAATAGTAAACCTCACACCTTAATATACTTTGGTTAAGTAGATGTGTTTCAGGGTGGATTGATTAAATGTGATTTAAATCATCAGTTGTTATAATTTTTGAAGGTATTTACATTTTGATATCTTTAAAAATAAGCTTTTTTTTCATGCGAAATGTGAAAACTTTAAAATCAAGACCACATTTTAGTAATTTTTGCCTATAAAAAGTTTTTATTTTAAAATACATCAAACCTTAGGTGATTGAGCTACCCCTTCTAGTTTCTAAAATACTTTCTAGTACCTCTTAATTGTGTTTTTGAAAGGCAAAAACCTTAACTGAAGATTAAATAAAACAAAATTAACGGTATATGTATAACCAATTATTCACCTGACAACTTGATTGTAATTAATAATTACTATCAAGGTGTCAGGTGAAAAATAATTAATTGGTTCTATACCATTAATTACTAATTAACATTATACAAACATTCAAGATTCCATTTCTTTTAAAATTAGAAATTCTTTCTGTACTTCTAAATTGCGTTCACACTTACGAACTAATTAACACAAAAGTTAAAATAACTATCTTAATTATTAGTTTTATGACAGCACACATAAAACCATCTTTGTAATTTTTATTAATGCAATATATTCAAATTTAACTGAGTAATAAAAACAAATGAAAGTGTTGTCTCTTTGCTCAAAATTTAACTTCCAGATTTTCTCCAAATGTTTTTTTCTTATTAGAACTTTAAATAAGTTGAGTTCAAATTTCATACAAATACAGATTTTTTAAAAAAATGGAGAACCAAAAACAACTTTTACGAGTTGCAATTAAAATTAATAGAAGAAAAACCTCCGTCTTTTATGTAGGTTTTTTGGTAATTGGCATTAGAAAAGAAAAGAAAAATGAGAAAATAAAGATGGTGAGAGTTCCAATTTAACGTTTGTTTACATCTTTGCCTTTAAAACCCCTCTTCAATAGTAAAAGACGTTTCCCCTATTATTATAACCTCATATAATCATCATCACATAATGAAATCAATGCCACACTTGAGAGAATTCACTACAGATAACTGAATACATTTTAAATTCAGACGCAATTCACTAATTTACGTTCAAGAAAAGCATTTTTTTTTTAAATCTTTTATAAAGATGTGATTCTAAGAAATGTTTTTTTTTTTCGTTTCAAAAGAACAACACTATGAGGAGAAATTGAAAGTATTTTAGAAACTAGAACGGTATCTGAATCACTTAAAGTTAGCGGCTTTATAGATTTTTGTCTCACTGCAGTGGCATAGACGTTTTTTTGTAAAATTTGGATGCAAAAACGTCAAGCGAACGTTTTCTTTTAGAAACAACATTGCAAAAAATTTCAAATTGTTTTAAAAACTAGAATTGTAACAAATTATGTTTTTTCATGGCAATATCTTAAAAAAACACACATTTTATAGTTTAAAAATGATCCGTTTTAGGTTTTTTTTATTGACATTTCATACAAAATACTATTTTCGCCTTTTTTTTTCAAACTGTCATAATAAAAAGTTATATTTTGCAAGATATCATCATGAACATTTTTTTAGCATTATTACCAACCTATTCTAGTTTCTAGAACACTTTGAATTTTTTTCTGCAACCAGATGGGCGTGCCATCTGAGGGGACGAAAACAAAATAAATATCTGAGTTCACTGGACATTTTCGATTTTTAAAATTTCTTGAAACTATACTTGTCAGAAATGACTGGATATTTAAATTGCGACAGTTCTTTTTTCAAATGCCCTTTTTAAAAAAAGCCCGTAGAAAAAGTTAAGCCGGCATGAAATGGGTTCAAGTCGGGGTCTAAAGAAAACTATCCCAATTGGCTTGACGACACTTTCAAAAAGTCGAGTCCTATAAGACGAAATGACAGTCCATGGAGAAAATCTTCACGAAAAACAACAAAAAAGAAGAAGTTTTGAAACTTCACTTTCTGTCCTTCCTTCCCCCCCCCCCCCCTCCACCTTGCTCCTTTTTTGAATATTTTTGTTTGTAAAAAAAAATAGATTACAGACACGAGGGAAATCAATATTTGTTGAAGCAAAAAGACAATATGAAAAAATAACATTGATATATTATTGGCACACACACATCGAAAATAAAAAAACCCTAAAGTTAAATTACTGATCTTCAGTATATGTTGTTTCTCTGTTTCATGTGTGTATTTGGAAGAAATTTCAACATAATATCACTATACAAATAGTAATACTATATTAGTGTAATCATCAATAGGAAAAAAAGACCAAAATTTCAATCCGAACTACTTCTTTTTGTTAAATCTGCATGTCAATTGAGACATTTTTTTGTACAGTATATAATATTTATTAAATTATTTTCATCTATAAGAAATGACTTCATTTCATTTCGTATTATTGTAAAAATGAAAAGATCTTTGTGTAAGATGAAACTAATTTAACAATGGGCGCAATCGGAAACTATTCAAATTTAACTTCGTACAAATGCAATCAGCTCGAGAGCCATGTTGCAGAAAGGAGGGAGGGAGGAGATAATTCCTAATCCATAAGTGGTTGTAATTTAGACAAGATTTAAACATCATTAAATTGTCAAATTGAATTCTATTTAAAACAAAAACTAGTGCTGGAAGAGAAATTCCATAGTCGGAATACATTTGGAAAGAAAAACCACAAATATGCATCAGTTGTAGCTCTTATTTCTTTAATAAGCTTCCAGATGGCCATTTTTGCTTATAAGTTAACGGGTTTTGCAACCGTTCAAGAAGAGGACAATTGCATTGTTCAGTTTTACAGTTTGCTAGTGATTTCCACTGAAGTTCATCAAGCAACAGGCAATTAGAAATCGAGACAAACAGAAGTTGGCTCCACCCTTTTTATGACGAACGCAACTTCTAATTGATTGGTTATGTAGTCTGACGTCACATGCTCCGCCCTTTTCAACGTCGAACCGCACAACAAACCAATTAGAAGTTGCCGGTCGTCATAAAAAGGGCGGAGCCAACTTCTGTTCATCCCGATTTCTGACTACCTGTCATCAAGCATGAGGGTTAAGCGGCGCTCCATGCAATAAACGTGTCAAATATTGCTGTGAATCTTGCACAGTTTCTTGCAACAAAAAACCGGAAGATTAGCGTTTTCTGCAAGAAATCACTTTAAGGCCTTAGAAAGAGGCTATGATGCAAACATGTCCGTCCTCTCCCCTACATACACACATTCTGTACAGTCTAACATTCACACTGAAAGTCACCATTATTTAATTTAATCTTCTCGAGAAAATAAATAAGTGGAGTTGATGCTGTCTTTCTTGAGAAGAGTTTTTTTTTTAAAGCTAGTTTGTGGTTCTCGAAAACGTTTTCTTTAAAGATGCTTCACGCAACCCAAATAATCGTTTCTAGATGATGCTTTTCTGTTTTCTTTACAGAAATTACCTAATAACTTTTTCTTTCATTTCCAAATGCACCCCAATTTTATAATTTTTTTTAGAGAGAAGGAAGATGAAAATAAAAAAAAAATTCAATTCAAAATAAAATACAATTGGATAAATTTCTGATTAAAATTGCTAGAAAGGTCTCTCATATTAGATGATTTAATCTAATGTGACCGAATAAGAAGAAGGAAAAACTTCATATTAAAAATAAAGTTATTCATCAATTGCAAAAAAAAAATAATTTCAGTTTTTTTTATGAAGTTTCAACTTATCAAAACCAATAATTCACAAAAAAGATAGAATACTTTCCTATTACAAAATTAAACTTGACATTCTAATTTGTAGAAGTAAAACTATATAACATTCCAAGGAGAAATTCAAAAGGAAAGAAGAGAAACCAAAAAAAAAAAGACTTTTCTTTAAGTGACCTGTGTCTATATTTGCCCACCATTTAAGCACACAAAATGGTCAAATGGTCAATAATCACTTGACACGAGTTCATTTTAACACACCCTCTTAAACATTGTGTTTTCTATATGACTTTTCAAGTATGTCCAAACAGAAAAAAACATTTGAAACAAAAAAAAAGGTAGGAAGATGGACAATCTTGAAAAGAAATCAAAGATCTTCAAGATTCATTGTACGAAAAAACCCTCAAATGAACACAATAAAGTCAAGACATCTTCAAATAAATACAGTAGAAATCAAAACATCAAAAAAACTATCTAAAAACAGAGACAAATCGATAAATTCTTTTTTTTTTCTCCCCGATTTAATCATCATCATCATCATTACCACAATCGGATTATAAAACTGTTGTTTCCTTTTGCATCTACATTGCGATCAAAGTAGAAAAATTAAGTATTCTGTAAATTCACTAGTTATTTTGCAATACCACCAATAAAGTAGTAAAATCAACAGAATTACTAGCATTTTAGACAATGTATATAATGCCTAAAACAACACTGCCAATCAATATTGGTTATTTTTCTAGATTGGCAATGTTGATGCAGCCATTGTGCACATTGTCTAGATTCCTAGTAATTCTGCAGATTTTTTTTAACAAATAGGGGTGTGGTTTCATCTCGACTGATGACCGAGGGTTTTAGGTGGAGGCCAGCAATTATTCCACATAATGTGGTTGGAGTAAAAGCTAGTGGTGGACGATGCTAATTTGGGTATTTTTTTCGGATAATTTGGACACGCTTGGGCCTCATTAGTTCCATCATTAGTTCCTTCTATTGTATAAAATAAAAACACATTTCCACTAACTAGTAGTCATGTATTTAGGTTAACTGGTGGTGAATGAAGTTAATTTGATCTCCAATGCAAAGCACAAACATACTCGATATTCTAATTGCAAACCCTTAATAGTTAGCCTCCACCTCCAATCCTCGACGTCGTCTGAGAGGATGGATAACAACTCGAATTAGTAGTTTTGTATAATGACTAGGAAATTTGCAGAAGAACTGCTGTTTCACTTTGATAGTAACAATATTACAACTTTACATGTATAAAAGAAGATAAGAAACCACAGAGACTTAAAACGATGAAACTATTTTTTGAAAGAAAACTGCCGCCCGAAAGTTAATCTTAAGATGGAATAAAAATGTTGTTGTTGTTGTTCACTTGTCCATTTTATATTGTCTCTTAATTTCCATTTAAACGACATAGTGATCATCATTTTAATGCGATTAAAAGCCTACAAAAAACAGTCATTTCATTGTACTGTTGTGTAAAAGAGATGAAAAATCCCCTCTTTCTTCATTATTTTATGGTCCACTTTAATTAGAAACATGTTCACATTTTCAAATATAAAAGACACAATTCACACACGACATAATATACGCATCACTGAGAGGCGGAAACGATGTCAAATGACAAAACTTTTGACGGGTTTTCTCTCGTCCTCCGCCGCCATTTCTGGTTAATGTTTCAAAACTAAAATAAGATCTCGTATGTCACTTATATTCAAAGTGACACGATCTGAAGAATTTTAATCAAAACCGATTTTTGTTTGTAATCTCCACATATTGTTATTATTATGTGGAGAAGAAGAAGAAAAATCATAAATACGAATATTATTAGTCCAATTCAAGAATGGAATTTTAATCAATATGTAACAGAAAAATAAGAACATCCACTCATAATAATAATAATAATAATAATAATAATAATAATAATAGAGGTTTTGTGCCTCATCAAAACAATTCCAAATACTTTTTCAAGATTAACTTTTAAGCTCTTCTTAGACTATAAACGACCCTCGAACTCTATTGAGAGACCCAAATTTGACTCTGGAAATTTTTCTCTAAATCACATTATTATATTAAGAGAAACAGATCAATGCCAATCCACCTCATCAAAAGATAAGAGACGTTTTCTAAAAGTTTGAGTAATGTTGCTCAAAAGTTTGAGAGACTACGCTCAACAGTTTAAACTTGTTGAGGTAGCCCAAATGTGACTCGGAAATTTATCTATCTTTTGAGCAATGTTACTCAAACTTTTGAGGTGACGTCACTCAATCCTTTAAGCAACGTCACTCAAACGTTTGAAAACCGTCTCTATCTTTTGAGAAGGTGAAATAACCTTTTGAGAGAACAAGGTTCATAATAGTTTGATCTATGTCTCTTAATAGAACAATGGGATTAAGGATAGACATTTCAAAGTTTGGGGAGGGAATACATAAAACTCTGGTTATTGTGCTCTCAGAAACAAAATGAAGAGAAACTTTGAAAGTATTTTTAGAAACTAGAAGGGTAGCTCAATAACATAAAACTACTTTAGTGTTGATATCTTTTAAAATAAGCCTTTTATTTCAGTTTGAAAATGACCCTACTTTATTCTAGATATTTTTTTTAAATTTTTATCTATTTAAAGTTTATTTTGAAATAACCATGGTAATATTAAGTGATATTAAGTGATTTTGTTTTTACCTCGTTTTTGCTTGTTTATTGATTTGTTATTTTGTGTTTTATTGCGATATTTTCTTCTTATTGTTGGCGTCACGGGTGGTTCCCCCGCCTTTTGCCGACTTACCTTGATTGACTTACCCCTTCTAGTTTCTAAAACATATTCATGTTCCTCTTAATTTTTCTTTTGAAAAAGAGAATATAACCAGATGGAGTTCGAGGGGCGTTTACACTATCAAAGCCATTCTAACAAATAAAGGTATGAGAACGAGAGTATTTTCTCGTAATTTGGCCAATCAGAGGCAGAAAGAGGCTCAGTTTTTTTTAGTGATTAAACCTTTAAACAACTGATTTAGTTTCAAAGTAATTAATTTACAAAAGCTATATCCATCTAACACACAAAGTTACTTACTCAAGTTACAAGTACAGAATCTTGAGTCGATTTTTTACGGTCTGTTGAAACACAGATTAAGAAGAAGTGTTTCAAGATAAAAAAAAAGGAGAACCTATAACCCACCTAAAACATTTCTTCAATACTTCTTCTTGTGTATTTTTCTCTTATCTTTGTGACTTTGCTTTTGTGTTACATAATCCTTAATGGCCATTGTGGACACACATCATCAAGAGTCAAGACATAAGCATTCAACTAATTGTATTAAAACACCAAGAGTTTAGATATTATATATAATATATGATGGAGAGGACCCCCTTCCCTCCCTTCCCCATTCAAACTCAACATTCACTTTTCTAAGTTCTGAATATTAATCTCCATCTGCGTCCATTTTATATGATGTGCTTTACAATGATTACTGAGACTGGTACTTTTATGCAATATCAAGCAAATGTTTCTCAATTTGTGGCCCAAGTGTGCCAGATTATGAAGTAATCATCCTCACACTCATTAGAGCAACTGTAAATATACTTTTTATAATCAAAAAGGCCGGTTGGAGGTTAGATGTATACTTAAGTACAACCAGTTAGTTGTCAACTACTGTTCTAACTTCTAACCAGTGTTTTTGATTAGAAAAAGGATTCTTAGTTCACACTTGGCGCTTGGGTCACAAATTGAGAAACATTTGCTTGATATTGCATAAAAATCCGAGCCTTAATGATTACATAAATAGATGCTCAGATGACCAAGTGCCACTTAAAATAAATTGCCAAACATCAAGCTTGCCCTACTGAATTTATCACTTAAAAGCATAATAAAGTATACGAATCTACTTAAGGCTCAAATTCAAGAAGAAAACTTGGTACTTGAGTTTCAATTTGAACCCTCTATAGAAGGGTTCCAATAATAGGTAAAAAAAAATCCCTGTTTTATTGAGTTTTCTTGAATAGGGACCATGCACACGGCAAGTCTACACCTGGTAGTAAAACCTATGAATTATCATATATATATATATATATATATATATATATATATATATACACATATACATATATATATACACACATATATATATATATATATATATATATATATATATATATATATATATATATATATTACATATTACTTATTAGCTAGATCAAAACAGGTTTCGGATTTCAGATAATAGTGACGTCATTCAATGAAACCATATTTTTGTATCGATTTTAATGGTTGGATCGATGACTATTGCGCAAATTTTGCTGATTCCAGACACTAGGTGCGCTGAACTTTGTTACTGAATTGTAGCTTAAATTTTCAAACAGCGCCATCTATAAAAAAACCACATCTGTAAGGACCCTACAGTGTTTTATTATGTTTAAACCTTGCTTCAGAGCTCATTGAAATTTGAAAAGTATTTTTTCTTGAATTTGGGCCTAGATATTCTTAAGAGATTCCCCATTTTGAATGTTTGCTGCAAATGCAAGTATATATTATATATATAATAATAAATTCGCCCAAGTAAAATCCTCATTATTTGTAAACTGATGCTTTTAGTAAATTTTTAAATGGAACAACACTTTCAGTAATTTGGCTTATATAATTTATAATAAAAATACAACCAACTTTTTCATGTTGCGTTTTTCTGTTTCTTTTCTCTTCTTCTCCTCTAAGTCTATTCAAATTCACTTATATTCTCATTAATAAGACAGCTTAATAACAGCTTAATAAAAAGGAAACAAGACAAAACTAAAACTTCCATTATATATTAGCAAGCAAGCAAGCTTTTTCTTCATATTATATTTCATACATCAAAACAGGAAATAATTAATAGTATGATGAAAAGATATCTTTCTTGTTAAAAGACAAAACATAATAAATCATGTGTATTTTTAAGACCAAGGACTTGCAACAATGAATGAAACATTGTTTTAAATTATTTCATACTTAAAGAAGTTTTAAATCTGCGATCAACTTTTGAAATATTTATAAGAAGATAACATTCCAATTCCCTTAATTTCTTTATTCAATGCCTTTTTGCTGATCATTTTTCAACAAACAGCCATTTCAGATAGAGCTTCCAGGTTTAACTGATTGGCATCGAATATGGCCGAAACCATAAATGACCCATAAATAAGAGTTAATATCATTCAAATATGGCCTTTTTAGCCTCACAGCCGGGTTCTTCACAAACAAACTGACCGTACAAATTACAGATGAAATGAAACAACTGTACGGAAAAAGAGCGGCGATGATTCATGGAATGGAAACGGCCGTTCAACTCACCTTTAACCGTAACTGTGATCGATTTCAACCGAAATATTGGCCAAATATGCCAATAAGACTGAAATTCATTCAACTGGTCATCTGTGCCACCATCTTGATTGATAACCTCTGCTCAGCAGAAAAAAATCTTTTGTGATTTTCACACACTGAAAGTCATCATATTCAATCTTATCTTCTCAAGAAAACAAATATGTGTATTATATACTTGCTTTCTTTAGAAATATAAATAAGTGTAGCTAGCAATGGTGCTCGGACACGTTTTCTTTACACACATGTTGTTTCCAAACGCTTTATAATACAGATAATAACTTCTTTCGTATCCGAATACACCCAATTACTACTAAATTGCATAGCAATTCCCGGTATAACATAAACTGCTCAGAGTTTTCTTTGGTTCCTGAAGATGTGATGGACATGAATGGCCCTAAATTCAACCCTAAAATTCATAACAAAGCAGACAAACGGAAATTCTTCCAATTTGGTCTGAGTTGACAATATCACGATTCATGAATATATAAAACAGATGTAGACAGTTAAGTTCTAAATAATAACTGTCCAGTTTTTTTCTTCAATAAAGAGAAACAAATAACCACTTAATTTGCTTTCAACATTTCCAATCCTTCTTTTTTTTTGGAGACAAAAAAAATCCCCAAAGAGATTTAATGATTGATTCGAATGTAAGTAAAGTAAACCAACAAAAATACATAAGACAGACAGACATGAATTTATACGTGTTTCAATAGGAATCGGTGCCCCTGCTTCAGGGCTCGTTCAGACAGTCACGAATGCTGTTATAAGACCCATATAAACCAATATATATACACTGTACATGTATGTACAGTATATATACCATGGCTAAATGGAAATGGCTTACTAAAGGCAAACAAAGACAACAAAGTGCCAATGGCCAACCAAGAGGGAAAGATTACCCAAAGGTGATGAATGTAAACAATGGCTACACACAATAAACATCCCCATTCATTATGAATTTTCGATGTCTACTTTTGCCTCATAAGAGCTTTTTCACCTATATATAAATACATGGATGGACATACAGACAGACAGACAGACAAGACACAATGATGACAATGGTAATGGTCAGCAGGAAAAATGTTGGTGAGGGGCACATACACACCGAGATAGAAAATAAATGGGCACTCACTCTCTCTCTCTCTCTCTATACTCATTCAATAAACATGAGAATGTAAATAGACGCCCATCTGCCCACCTAGATATAGGCTTAATATAATATATGTAATATATTATGCACTTTTATCAGTTTGTTGCTTAGTGAAAACACACATACACAGAAAACAGATTAAAACATATCTATTTCATATGTGTGCTATTAAAACAAATTGCATTTATAAAATTATATTTGCAACCAATCTCTCTCTATGTATATGAAAACAACAACGGGTCCTTATACACAACACTCAATAAAAAGCATATCATTATATGTATGCAAATTCATTTGTGAAAAATATTTCATCTCCCTAAACAAAAATAAACATAGGCCTATATCTATTACAATATTTATGAATATATTATATAAGTAATAATATATAGGTAGATATTGCTAGCAATTCAATTTTCAACGTGTATTTTTTTAATAAAGCATAATTGGCTTGTGAAATTGTTTTGACACAAAGGTTGAGAAGCTTTAAAGCTTTAATGAGCTTTGAAATTACTGGTATTTTTTTGGCACAATTACCAACACGTTAAAAATTTGAACCAAGAGAAATTATTACCGGTATCTTTTGCTTCATCAGAGAAGTGATTCCATATGTATAGTAATTGAAAGTTTGTCAGACATTAAAAAGAGTTAAGGTGGATTTAAAAGAGTTAACCGCCTTTCAAACTCTTGAATATTTCTATCTTTCAAGAGTGAAATTATGAATAAATTAAAAGTGTTTTAGAAACCAGAAGTAGTTTAGTATTTTCATATTTATATCATTTAAAATAAGCTTGTTATGTCAGTTTTGAAAATGATCCAACCTTTTTTTTTAATTTTTGTCTATAAAAAGTTTATTTTGAAAGATACCAACATGAAAATACATTTACTATTAAGTGATTCAAACTATTCGTTCTAGTTTTTAACGCACTTCCAATTTCTCCTTAGTATTTTTGCACTTATGAAACCGCAGAAGAAAAAAACAAGACTTCAAAAATTAGCTGTTAACGAAATATCTTAAAATATTCTTTTGATAGTAATTAATTTCTTAATGATAATTTTTTTTAAAAAAAATTATTAACTAAACTATTTAACGAAAATAATTAACTAAATTCATTTTATCAGTTTTTAACTTCAAAGTAAATTTAAAAAATGTGAAATTTCATTTCGTTTTCTTTTTAATCTTCTAGTTTTCTAACAAAAGTTTGCATCACTTATGATTAGCAACAGGATAAATCGAGACCAGCTATCAATGAATTTTTTCCCCCCATTTCTCTAAAGTGCCCTAAAGTTACACAGAAACGAAAAACTGAGGTCGAGAGTTGAGTTATCTGCAACCTGCATAGTTTTCCTTCGATTTTTGGTGCAAGAACAGTATCCGCAGAGTATGTTGTGTGTGGACCGAGCTTAAGAAACATAGAAAAACATGTTAATAGAAGTTTCTGTTCATAATAAACGAACAAAACTTAATTTTAAGACCCATAAACTATAGACATTTATGGCAACAAATAGCTATAAACTATTATTATTAACTAGAAAACTAGCCACAAAGTGAGAAAAGCTAACAAATGCATCATAAAGACCTATTTTCTCCATATGTTTTTCCATTAATATCCAATAATAAATCCAATAATTTTTTTTTCCTACACTTACTACCGTATTTAAAAACATTGCTTAAAATAAAGTTAAGCTTAAACCATTACGCAAAACATGATTCTCAATAGTAAGTCTATGGAGAGTTTTTAAGTATAGCTTTGTTTTAAGATTTACTTTGGCTTAATTAAGAATGATTTTAAATTGTAAAACCGCATCTCGAACTCTTGATTGCAGTCTTTCAGATTGCCAAATGAATAGAAACTTGAATAGTGTTTTAGACTAAAAACTAGAAGAGTAGCTCAATCACTTTAAGAGTAGGGCCTACTTTTTGATGTTGATATCTTTCAAAATAAGCTTTTTTTTAGGTCCCTACGTTTAAAAACGACCCAACTTTAAGCAGACAACAATATTCCGTTTAAATTTTTGTCTGTAAAAAGCTAACTTTGCAAGATATCAATATGAAAACACTAGTTTCTAAAACATTTTCTAGTAATTCTTAATTTTCCTCTTCTGAAAGACAGAATAATCAAGATTTCGAACATCAGCTGTCCATTAAACCATCTTAAATAACATTTTAGAATACAACCGTTAGTGTTCGGTTTTCACTAAGTGACCACAGCGAAGTGTCTACTTAGTACCCGCTAAAGATGTCAATTACACAGTCAATTTTGGATTGTCAATCCATGAGTGTGTATGGTAACCGTACACATCTTTTGCTTTCAAAATGTAGTGCTTTTTTATAATAAAATAAGTGCGGCTAACTCAAAATCTAAAAAATGAAAGGCTTGACAAGCCGAAATTGACTGTGTATTTACAGCTTTAGCAAAATGGCACACGAACACAATGTTTTAAGTTTTTATTATTAATATACGAGGCCTATAAGGCCCACCAATTCCAAAGCCCACCCTTCAATAAAAAAAACCCCAACAACAACACCCTTACCGATCGACACTGATTGCCATCATGGTAAAGACGCTGGCTGCTACAGAAACGACGGCCACAAAATTACTGACTTTACAATAGACTTCACCAAACATCCAATCTCGACTCAACATATAGACAAAGTTAAAAATCACATTCAGAGTAGAAACCATTGTGTCAGCCACCGAAAGATTAACAAGAAAATAGTTTGTGATACTTCTCATCCGTTTATGAGTAACTACAATCCAAATAACAATCAAGTTACCACCGGTTGCCACAATCACCATTCCGGCAAAAACTAACGTCCAGACCAACTGTTGCCACCAAGACAATGCAAATTGGTTGCTCGTCTGCGTATAATTACAAGAAGGATCACAATCTAGAAAAGAACCATTGTAAAACAACCAACTGGACAGATTGCCCAAAATTTCGTAATCCAAATTCTCATCATCTTCCGTCATTGTGGCCGTAAGAATGTCTAAAGCGGTGGCGGCCACTTTAACATCATCATTATCAGAAAGGACATCGTCCAGTCCACTGTCAAAATTTGTATCCAAATCATCAGCACAAATTTGAACTGAAGTTTTGTCACTTAGTGATTCGTAATCAGAACTCAAATTATAAAAACTACAACCAGAATTCCAACCCATAGTTTTTTTTTTTTAAAACAAAAAAAGATCCAGAAGAAAATGAATAAAAAAACAATAAAAACTTTAAACTTGTTGCAGTAAAAACAAACTTCAACCTTTCAGTAGTCACAATTGAACATATTTGCAAACCTCAACAAAAGTGTCGGAAATTGCAACAAAAACTTATCTTTTATGAAGCGTTACAACTGTGGAAAACGGACCATGGAAAAAAGAGAGAAAAAAACCTTAATTCAAAATGCACTATGGAAAAAGAGTGAAAATGCGTAAAATTTTCAACCCCGGAGTTTGTTCCTTCTTCAATGCACAAAATGCTTCTTCTGATTCAGAACTGAGTCTCTTCGCATCATCATCATCCTTCTTCCCTTTGGAGAGAGAGTAGTCACTCTTATGTTGCGTGTATTGAACACGCTCATGTTTTTGGGCAACCAAAAAAAGCAGCA
The DNA here is from genome assembly GCA_036925085.1 of Brachycybe producta. Classification (NCBI taxonomy): domain Eukaryota; kingdom Metazoa; phylum Arthropoda; class Diplopoda; order Playtdesmida; family Andrognathidae; genus Brachycybe; species Brachycybe producta. The sequence continues at coordinate 3,546,429 of JAUPFP010000024.1, read as the reverse complement.
AGAAAGGCTGGCTACAGACGATCTATTCTAGCTTGTACGTTTACTTTTTTCAATGTCAAAATTCAAGAACGGACTGAGAAAAGAAAAAAAAACGGTCCGAGAAAAATTATTCACATGCCCAAAAAGTGTAAGAAAAACTCCAAAAAAAATGCCTAGAAGTTAGAACTTCACCCAAAACTTCACATTATAATTCATCATATTTTCCCCACAATAAACTTACCCGATAGCCCCAAGAATTTCATGCGCCCAAGGCGAAGTTTTAAATGTGTGCCCCTGCACCTTATGAAGTTGTGCGCCACAGTTGTATACTGTATCATCCATTATCACCCGGGCACCCTACTATTTCCACTCATTCATTTGTCCCTTTATTCTAAACCACAGAGCCACGCAAAATGCCCTCAAAAATGCCGGACAAAAAAGAAAAATAATAAATTAATTTGAATCTGTTTCAATTAAACACTAACAAATTACATTTTTTTTTAAATTGCGCCCCTTAGACGGGTGAACCCTGGATAACCAGCTATGCAGGTCTGCGACCGAGAGATTTTGAGAGACAATCCAGGATTAACAAGAAATAATTGACCGTCTGTACCCAGCTCAACGCCACACACACATGTTGATGGCGCTGCTTATAATCTCTCTATCCATTTCTTCCTTCCTTCCATCCATCAGTGGATATACATGTGTCTGTGTGTGTGTATATATATATATATATATATATATATATATATATATATATATATATATATATATGTGTATATATTGGAAATAAGCTGAACTTAAAAAACCTACTCAATAAACCTCCATCAAAACACACAAAATAGCCAAATATGTTGAATATAAAAAAATTCGCGTGTTTGAACCTCTTAAAGCATAAATCGTCGTTAGAAGTCCATTATGAAAACGTCACTTTCATATTGGACATTCAATTTCCTTGATATTTTATTATGACGTTTTCAATTGACAGCTGGCATTTCACTTTCAACTGAAATTTTCAGTTTCCACAACTTTCAGAACCTTCTTTTATCCAAAAAAAAATGTTTGTTTCTACATTTCAAAAACAACTTACTGAAAGTAAAAATTGAAAGTATTTTATTTGGGGGAGGGGAGAGGGGCCTTGAATACACGTAGTTAGACTTACATAAAATCACATAAAAGTATTTTCATCTTTTATCTTTGAAAATAAACTTTTTATGACAAGTTTGAAAAAATATCAATGCTGACATTTTTTATTGGTTTTTTTTTTGCATTCATGACACAAGCAATAATTGATATTTTTAAAATTATCAATATCGAAATATCTTTACATGATTCAATTACTATTTGTCTGTTTTCGACTTTAAAACTTGTTTCCGTAATTATATAGAGTTCTATTTATATTCTACTTATATTTGGCGGCTATTATACAATAGATTTCATGAAGCCTAAAATGTAACTGTAACTAACTAAAAAGATTGTAAAGTTTAAGACTAGTTTTGTTATAACCTGGTAATTTTTTTAACTCTAGTTAATCTGCATTCTAGAACCAAAAACTAGAAGAAATTGAAAGTGTTTTTAGAAACTAGAACGGGTAGCTGAATCACATAGGGTTATGTTATATTTTCATCTTGATATCTTTCAAAATAAACTTTTTATAGAGAAAAAAAAACATAATCTGCTTAAAGTTGACTCATTTTAAGGTGACTTTAGATATTTATTTTGTTTTTGTCTTCTCAGACGGCGTCACTAGTGGTCACTAGAGGTCTCTTCTCCCACTTGCGGTTTTGAGAAAATTTATGTTTTACAAGAGAACGTTTTTCAGGAAAAAAACATTACGAAAAAATTCATAAGTGTGTTAGAAACTAGAATATAGTTGGTGATAATGCTAAAAGTTTTTTCATGATGATATCGTTTAAAATAAATAGTTAAATTAAATTAAATATTTTTTTCATGAAATGTCAATGAAACAACCTAAATTTCCAACTGAACTATAAAATGTTTATTGTTTAAGATATTGCCATACAATAACTTTCAGCATCATCTTTTACCATTCTAGTTTTGAAAACAATTTGAATATTTTCGTAATGTTGTTTCTGAAAGAAGAAAAAAAACGTTTGCTTGACGTTTTTGCGTCCAAATTTTACAAAAAAAAAAAGACATCTATGAAGTGTATCATTAGCCACTACAGTGGCGCCAGTAGGTGAGAACAAAAGCAAAATAAATATCTATTCAGCCACCAGATGTGATCTCTGCTTAGATGATGCGACTCAAAAGTTGGTCATTGATTCGTGAATTATTAAGTAGAATCGACCAAAAATAGATTTTATCTTTTATGTTAGTGCCATCAGTGATTGCCTATCTACAAGGGGTCACACTTATTGATGCAATTTGTACGTCTGTTTATGTCGCAACCATTTCGATTAATTGTCCATTTCGTTTTTTGTATCAGACCAATTTATGTTCAATTCGCAAAATGAATAGTTATTTCGCAAAATGAATAGTTATTTCGCAAAATGAATAGTTATTTCGCAAAATGAACATTCACTTCGCAAAATGAACATTCATTTCGCAAAATGAACATTCATTTCGCTAAATGAACATTCATTTCGCAAAATGAACATTCATTTCGCGTAATGAACAATTTCGCCAATTACACGCGACATATAGAACTCGTGTTATCATCGAAGTAGAAAATTAGTTATTTTTCACAATTACTAGGTAATATGCACAAGCCACCTTAAGTGATAACGGGCTACCCTTCTAGTTTCTAAAACACTTTCTAGTTTCTTTAAATTTTGACCCTGAAAGACAGAATAATCAAGAGTTCGAAAATCAGCTACTTGATGTAAAAAATATCTTAAGTTTTAATTAAACGCAATTTAAGTTTAAATTTGTTGCAAAATAAAAACAGTTGACTTTCTAACTAAATAAACTTTTACGTTAGTTTGTGACTTTCGAGCATAATTTATGAAGACAAATATTAAGATGGGTATTTTGTTATTTGACTCAAAATTTACCAAGTGCATCACGTAGAATTGAAAATGAGTTAACAAACAAACAAACAGAGAGAGAGAGAGAGAGAGAGAGAGAGAAGAACTTTCAATATAAAAAGTAACGTGGATAGCAAAGAAGATGAAGGTGGAAAACCCATAGAAATAACACGAGGAACAATTTCTTTCCAAATATTTGTTTTCTATAAAAGCAACACACTGTACGAGTGTATAGTCAAGTCAACACATGAGAGTCAGGAAGAGTATTTTGTAGAAAAATTTCTAAAAATCGTTAAAGTGAGAATAAAAATGCTAAACATTTTGTATGAATAAAATACGCCTTCTTCTATTGTAATAAGTACATTAGTCAAAATAGAAAATCGGTTATTCTGCAGAATTACAAGGCAATATGAAAAAAATCAACAATTTGGTATTAAAACCTACTATGTTTTAGAAACTTTGCAGAATGTCTGAAGAAAAGAAAAAAAAACAAAGAAATCATTCACAAATTTAAAAAAATGGGTGATTGCTCCACCTAGTAGACGATTCTTTAAAAGAAAAGAATTTCCGGATGTGCTTCATTTTGCCATTTTCTTTTGAAATATCTATGAGGCCATAAAACATTATTCTCACCTTCATACTGAAGATCGCCATATTCGATTTAATCTTCTTGAGAAAAAAAAGCAACTATGAGGATTACATGATTGCTTTCTTGAGAAAAATAGGCGGATCAAGCATAGTTTTCGGCCAGGTTTTCTTTAAGGCTTTCAGGCTTTCATTTCCGGATGCAGCCAATGTCAATCACACACACATAGAATGAAATCCCACAGAATTTCACTTTATGAGGCATGTAGCAGAAGCGCCATCTATCTTTCAGTGCAAAGCACCAAATAAATATTCTGATTTTTTTTAATTTCAACGTCTAATTTCTCCTGATTTTTCACCATGTGTGATTCTTCCTTCTTGCCATTACATTGTGGTACAGTTATAGTCATTCTGCCCTTAGCATAAAGCTTTAAGATTTACAACAAAATTGTTTATTTTGCACATTTTCCAGTGATTCTACACAATGACTGATTTTGCACTTTGATGATGGCAACCTATAGCTAAATGTCTTTAAAAGAATCTAACTTTAAAAAATTGCATGAGAAAAAACAAAAGGAATTTCAAGTCAAAAATGAAAAAGGATATTTGGCAAACAAGACTCTAATAAAAGTCTGTTGGTCACCCTTATGGTTTTTCTTTAACCAACAAAAAAAAAAGGTGCAGGAATAAAACAAAGATGTGTCTACATCAAAATGGACCATTAATATTGACACTGTTGAAAGAGAGAAAAGCTAAGGTCTCACATGCGGGGAAAAAAAATACTGCTGAAAACAGAAACGAAAACGTTTGACATTTTACGTCACTAATACACTTCCTTTTTCTTGCACAACATAACAAACGCAATCTATAGGGTATGGAGAGACAATAAACACATGGAGCACATTCAAAACTAGAAGGGGTGCAAGCTATGTTTGCGACTTGTGGAGGGCAGTCCACCATTCTGAAGAACTGTCCTCCGCCCAGGACCATTTCTCCACGAACGTATAAATTTAAATTTTTATACAGTTTATTGTGTGGAGGACATTTCCTCCGAATAGAGGACTGTCCTCCACAATAGAGGAAAGGTGGAAGCCAAGGTGCGGCATACCAAGACCTCATATTTCTGGCAATTGGTTGCTTTTCGAACAGAAACTGTAAACTGAAAAAAAAAAAAGTTGAAACAATCTAAAACTTTTGTTTTTAGCTTGTTTTACCGTCATGATTTTTGGTGCCGTTTTAATGCATGTGAGACCCTAGCTTAAAGACAAAAAGAAAGAGAGACAGTAAAACCCTACTTACTCCCTATATATGTAAGACTTAAGTTACATCCCTACCAAATTCAAATCTAAAGATCACACACACGCTGCATTCTATGACAGTATGGTGGAAAACAGTTTTTGATGTCACCAATAATTGCCCTCGAAAACAACAAAAAAAAACCAAGACAGAATAAACTCAACAACTTTGAACCCCTGTTGAGTTAAGATCAGGAAAAAAGCAAATACAAAATGTATGTATGTCATATGTATAGAATAAGAAGAAGACACTATACAATTACATGATTATAAGCCTTGAAGCAATGCAGTAGCAATAGTACACTAGTTGTCCTACAGTACCATCATTTCCTAACAACAAAAAAAAAGAATATGGAAAAAGAGAGATTGCATCTCATTTTCTGTGTTAATCATTAGCATTTGCGTCTGAACAAACGAAGACAATTAGTTAAAGGAAATGTATAATAGACCCAGGCGCTCTTTAAAAGGAACAATGCATTTTGAATAAATTAATGTCTCTTGCATCTAAATGACAGCATTCAAAAATCTACTGTAGTAGGAGTTGTAGGAAAAGTAAGCAAAAATAAATTGCCAAGCATGTGATGACGACTTTACCTAAAAATACATAGAAAATGTGTTTTTTTTTTGTCGTCTTCTTGTTCACAAATTGTAAAGGATGTGCATGTGTGTGGATAAGAAATGTTGGGTTCGGGCGGGTGGGTGGGTGATAAAAAATAAGGAAGGGTTGAAATGCATTATGATGAATGTAGTACTGGTAGGGCCCCATTCTTTTCAATCTGATCTATGGGAGCATACATATTAGAACATCCAACCAATATGCTAGAAATGACAGCCATAATATCGTAAGTGGATATTACATTTCTAATGGAGAAATATAATATGTTTCTTGTCTATTATGTTTTGGAAGACGCTCATAGAGCTAAAAGGAGGCTGCATTCGATTTCAACTAATTGGCGACGAGTGTAGTTTGCCACCTATGGAGGTTGCAGGCGCCATCTACCTTGCATTTACGCAAGTATTTTTCTATGGAGCCCTCTTAAACAGAAAATCATCGAATCAATTCTGCTAAAAATACTGCAAAATACAACAGTTGATGGCATTTTAATTATAACTTTACAACTACAACAAAAAAGTTAAAACGTCACTTACAACACCACTACCCCGACACCACACCCACCACCACCGCCTAAGTTAACCTGTCTCCTTCCTTCCTTGAAGAAGAGATTTCAAAAACCACACAGAAATTCATTACAAAATATAATTTACTAGAATCTTGATATTTTTTTTGTCTTGTTCTTGCCAATGGCGGCGCAAACCATCATTCAAGTCATAAATTGTTTTTGCCAAATTCGGAAATGCACACAGAATAAACAATAAGCAATCTAACCAGTAAAATACTTAGATGAGATTTAGATACAATAAAAAAACCTTCCCATATTTTTTTTGTATAAAAGTCAGGTAGTTTGAGAGTCTGCACAAGAAATTCAATTACTGTTAATAGAATTGAGAAAATGTATTTTGCATAGACATCAACAGCAACAACAAAAAAAACATTACACGTTTATATCCACAAAATAAACCGCGTGGATGATGGAAACATAAAAAATGTATATTTTTGCGTAGAATTTTGTTTTAAATGCATTTTTCTGGAGAGAGAATATTTAGTTGCGTTGAACGGTTGCAAAATAAGATTCGAAATCGAGAGAGAAACCACTTTTGAAAAAATAACGAATAAGTCTTACATTGAAAGGCCACACTTTATAAAAAAAAGACAACAAACAAATTACAATAAAACTGTCCTCTTATACGAATAAACCTAATAAAGTGGTCAAAATACTTTGACCACTTGTCCATTTCGATTCAGTTGAGATTTTCCTTTTTGAAATTTTCTCATACATAGTAAAAAGCCAATAGGAAAGTTTATTTCAGAAGCATTGTTCTTTATGGTTCCTCCCATTTCTTTCACACCTCTTCTTTAAACTCAACAATGTCGGTTTAAGTTTTCTTCTGTAATATGTAAGAACCATTGAGAACGCAGAAGAAAGCAGAAAAATAACTGATTTTTTTTAATTTTTATTTTCTGTTTGTTTTGCAACATGTGTGAACCATGCATTCCTAAAGCCTGGAACACACACGCGGAATTCCGCCAAGGAAAAAGAAAATAGGAAAAGGAAAAAAAAGTCATTTTCTTTTTCTGTACCTCTGTAGTTCACACATAGAAACAGAAAAAGTAATGAGGAAAGTTGTGGGCACCCTCTATTGAGCAAGAAAAGAAACATTATATTTAGATCTATTGCCAAAATGGATTCCAATTTGCTTTTTTGTCATGTCACGTCATGCTTCTTTCTGATTGGTGGGAATTTGAACGGAATATTTTGAGAACGGAAAAAGTTGAGCTTTGTTCAACTCATTTTTAATGAATTTTCCGTTCACTTTTTATGGAAAATTGTCTAATTTAAATATTCTGTTATTATTTTCTGACCGGAAATCCGCGTGTGTGTTCCAGGCTTAAGATGGAAATTGAGTATTGCGAATAAATTTGGTATTTGAAATTGGGTAGCAGCTAGTTGGGTTACAATCTGTGATTGATCTACTTTAGGATAAGTCAATCACAGATGACAAGTAACCAAACAAACAAAAAAAAGCCAGAAATGATTTTTTTTTTCGGAAAGAGATTCCATATATTAAAAAAAAATATATGGACACAAGAGAAACACAATATAGGTTTTACAGATGATGAAGCTTCTTTTGTGCGAGTATCTGTTACCGTCAAAGTGAAAAAAGCCATTCTTTAGAATCATCGTTCGACAATTTTCAAAATAACAAATTTACTAGTTTTTTGTGCGAAAAATATGTTAGGCAATGTGCACAATTACTCCTACTAGGCAATCTAAAACCTAACGTCTTACATTATCTAGTTTCTAACACATTTTATTAAATTTTCTTCTTAGTTGTTGCTTTTCAAACTGTCGTAAAAAGTTTATTTTGAACGATATCATCATGAAAAAAAATCTTTTAACATTATCACCAACCATTCTAGTTTCTAAAACACTTTGAATTTTTTAGTAATGTTTCTCCTGAAAAACGTTCGCTTGACAAACAAATTTTCTCAACACCTCGAGATGTAGAGAAGAAACCTCTCACTATAGAACATTATAGCCACTAACAGTGGCGACATCTGGAGCGGTGAAAACAAAATCAATATTTATTCAGTCACCTTATATAAAAACTGCAAACAAATCTACTTGCCAATTGGTGATTTTTACATCATCTTAGTGATTCTAAAGAATGTCTGGTTTGTTCATTTTGCCGCTAATATTTGTATTGAATTTATAGTGAACATCAACCAGAAAAATAGATTTCTGATTCCTCTCTCTCTTTTTTTTTAGGTCTCGTTGTCAGATTATAAATGACATTAATATAGGTAAAAGAGAAATTCTTCTTCTCCTTAGGTTACCCACACACACATGATGGCAATAAGAGCTGCTACTGTAATACACAACGAGAGAGTGACACACACATTACAACATACCACAAAATGACACGATGAATGGGCCTCCAAAAGTCTGGAGAAGAAGAAAAAAAAACAATTGATTTCGTTTTCTAGTCAAGAAATGCCATTAAAAGCTTGTAGGTAAACACTAAACACACTTCAAGATGTCATCATCATCATCATCATCTTTTACGTCACCATATAACTTATATATAAGTAATGATAGTTATGTGTCAAGCCTTGTCATTTGCACTGCAGCAATATTCTGACCAATGGTACAACTTTTGTTTATTTATTATAAATACTAACAACGAAAAACCTGTCATAAATAAGTTACAACTTTCTACTGAACAAGTTCCTTTCAAAATTAATTATACATAAATAATATGATGTTTTTTATGTGTTTCAACAGTTGAATTTACACGAATTTTGTTGGTTATTCTAAGTTTTAGAAGTAACCCATTAATGAAAAATTGAAAGTATGTTAGAAACTAGAACGGATAGCTGAATTACTTGAAGGTATTTTCCAAAATAAACTTTTTATAGAGGAAACGTCATTTTTAAACTGACATAATAAGCTTATTAAAAACAAAAGAGTATCAAAATGAAATCATCCTTAAGTGATTCAGCTACCTTTCTAGTTTCTAAAACACTCAAGTTTCTCTTAGTTTTGCTCCTGAAAGACAGCATAACACAAGAGTTAGAGAAACGTTTACACTTTGATTACACCCCACATATATTAAAGTTCATTTAAAAACTTGGGTTCAAAATTATCCCTTTTTAACTCTGTTTACACCCTTCAGGTTTCAAATACTGTATGTTAAATGACATAAAAATGAAATATAAACCTTAAACCACACCTTAAGGCCATTGAATCCAATTAAAATAATGAACACGTAAATATCTGGAAGAGAAGAAAAAAAAATGGATGACCAAAGAAAATATCAGCTTCACTTGCAGAGTTGTATGTTCATGTTAATTATGTATTTTGATATTAATTACTGTGTTCAGACTGCGACCAGAACTGAATACCGTATTTGTAACTACGGTATTCAACCAGTATAGAAGCTACTACTACTGTGTCCAGACAACCATTTACCAACTGCTTTTCAGTATAGGTTGTTAGTTAGAGAGATATTGGTAAAAATAAACCACATATATTAATATATTCCTGTTTAATGCCACGTTAGACTTGAGTTTTTGTTGGATTTTTACCAGAAGCATCATTAACTATGACTTGTTTGCAAAGCGCTTTAGCTTTTCCGGTATTGAATCCACCTCAGGAGATGCATGGACTAGCTATATACAGTATACCAGGATTGAATACTTGGATTGGTGTGTGTTCAGACATATATTAACCATATATTTAAATGCCAGTCTGAACACAGAAAATATTACGTTATTATGCCGAGAGGCTATGGCAATTAAAGTAAACTTATTCTATATAAAACTTCATTAACTTTTTGGTCAATATGTTTCAATTTTACCACAAATTAACTTTGTTAAGTTGTTGACGACTACCTAAAATATTCATAACTGTTGGATTCTATAGTTTCTAAGATATTAACCTTTTTTTAACAAAAAAAAAAATACGTATTTTACCTGCGCCATCAGTTAAATGTGCGCCTAACTATAAAATCTCTTTAGTAGGAGGAGGTCCTAACATATGAGTGTGCTTGGATAGCGAAACATTATATAGTTTCCTTGACATTTACTCTGATTAGAGAGACTAATACATGTTGTGGATTGTTACATTGTTTTGGTATTTGCTCGAAGGCTTAAAAAAAAGTACGACGACGACGTACATTGAAATTTCTACTACATATTATTAGTAGTAGAAATTTCAATGTACGTCGTCGTCGTACTTTTTTTAAGCCTTCGAGCAAATACCAAAACAATGTAACATGTGTGCATTAAAATCTTTATTCTATGAGAATTTTTTTTTAAAAAAAATACAACCTTTTTCTTTTGTTTTTCTAAAAGCTTATTTAAGTTTTAAAGAAACCCTCTTTTCAGTAAAATAAAAAGGAGGAAAAAAGCAATGAGGGGCATTCGGGCAACTAAAGAAAAAGCTCTATTTACAGTGTAATATTGTAAAGAAAGCAGAAAAGTAGTGTACGGAAACAAGTTAACATCACGTGGACCGGAAGTCTATAATGTCCGGGAACTGTGTGCTAGCTAGTAGCTACACCTACCTTTCTAAAAAAAACAAGCATCTAATACAAATCCTTGTTTTCTTAAGATAGTTTATAAACAAGCTGGTTAATTTTGCTCTTGAAAAACACAATAGGCCCTAAAGAGAAACTGGAAAGTGTTTTAGAAGCTAACAGGGTTGTTTAATCACTTAAGGGTATTTTTTCTTCATGTTGATATCTTTCAAAATAAACTTTTTTATAAACAAAATTCAAAAATATCGACAGCTCAAAAAGATGGGCCATTTTCAGACTTGGATAAAAAAAAACCTGTTTTAAAAGATATCAATATGGAAATACCCCTAAGTGACACAGGCAATTAGAAATCGGGACGAACTTCTGTTGGCTCCGCATTTTTATGACGAACACAACTTCTAATTGGTTGTTTATGTAGTCTGACATCACATGCTCCGCCCTTTTCAACGTCGAACCACACAACAAACCAATTAGAAGTTGCCGGTCGTCCTAAAAAGGACGGAGCCAACTGAAGTTCGTCCCGATTTCTAATTGCCTGTCCTAAGTGACTGAACTACCCTTTTGTTTGTGTATCTTTGCCAGCTATGCATTCCCCACACCCTTTTACCAATAGGGACCAGATTATGCAGGGTTACTTAATATATGACCCATTAAGTGTATTAGAGTACCTGGGAGCCCCCATCCAACAACCACCCTGCACGTGCAAGACAGTTGGTTATTATAACGTGACCTCATAGCTTCCATATGTATTATGATTCATATTCAAACAAGAACAACAACGGGTGGGATACCGGGTACCTTCATGTTTTGGCCCAGACAATGCCGAGCATCACTGCTAGTTATCAATATAAAATTGAATAAATATCAAATCATTGCTGATCTCGTGCACTGGAAGGGGTGCACACATTCCACTTTGGAGGAGACCACAGCTCTGAAGAGGTAGACCAATTACCCTTTCTAGACTAGATTTGTTACATCACAAAAAAATAATCTATAGTTTCCGATTGCACCCAATGCTACCACCATTATTTTGTGTTTTAAAAAAAAAAAAACAGGAAGAGGAGGAAGAAGAGAGTGGGTTGAAAAAACATTTTTGTGGTTTAAGTTTACCACGGCATCAAGAGCAGACAGACAGACACACAAAATTAATATAACAACAAAAAATTTTCATGAACCCATGAATCAATCCCAATCCAATGGAGTAACAAAAACAAGACTTTTCAATAGACAAAAAAAATATTCTTCTGACAGGTGACTTTTTTTTTTAGTTTTTATCAACCTACACATAAGAAAGAATTTCCTTGTGAAGTACACAATGGTATTACACAAAATAGGATTCACTTTTTTTTTCATTTCAACAGAAAAATACTTCTTCCCACGTACTACTTACTACTACTACTACTACTATTATTATTCCTCCTCCTCCTCCTCCTCCTCCTACTACTACTACTACTATTATTCCTCCTCCTCCTCCTCCTCCTCCTCCTCCTCCTACTACTACTACTACAACAACACAGGCAATTGTGCCCAACACTAAAATTTTATTGGCCCCGCCCTTTTATGAGCGTCAGACCAAATATCAACCAATTAGAAATTGAAAAGGGCGGAAAATGTGACATCAGACCAAATAACAAACCAATTAGAAATTGATGACGCTCATAAAAGGGCGGGGCCAATAAAATTTTAATGCTGGGCCCACTTGCCTGTACTGCAACCACCATTACAACAACTACAACTACAACCAAAACTGAAACTGCCACTACTACTATCACTACTACTGTCACTACTAAAACTGTCACTACTACTATTACTACTACCGTCACTACTGAAACTGCCACTACTACTATTGCAGTACTCTACTAGAGTACTTTTTCTATTTGAAAAAAGCCACTAGTTAGACAACATTCAAATACCTATATATATATATATATACAGAGAAAGAGAGAACGCGAAAAAACAAACAGGAAATCTTCACAAAAAAAACATCAGGATATCTTTGAAAAGAAAAAAAAAATCCAGTTTACAGGCAATTTCAATCAATAATATATTTCAATATATATATATATATTTAGACAGTGAATATACACACCCCATCCCCTCACCCTCTAAAAAGAGCTTTAAAAAAAAAGAGAGAAACACCGTTATAAATGGTAGCAAAAGTTACTTTATTGGGACTCGTACATTATTAATAATGGTGGAGACGAACAAAATAAAAAGTCTCGACTCTTATTATGGCGTGTCTAAGTCGTTTTTCCCACTGCTTTCGGATTAACCCCTTTAGTTTTTATCTTGCTCAATGCAGCTGCCAAATACAGACCTTTTAAAAAGACGTTTCAGAGGGCAGTTTTTTTTCTCTTTCAAAAATGAGTTTTCAAGAATTCATACAGAACACGAAAGTGTTGTACTTGCTACCCAATCAACAGAAAAATCACAGCTTTAAAAATTAAATTATCTCATCTTTTAAACGTAAATAACAAACACAACCTAAAGTTGTTCAAAGTTTCACAATCAACACTTGGTCATTTGTTATGCAAATATCGATATTAGAAACAACCTACATGTAATAACAATGTATGCATAATATTGGCAAAAGCATCATCTACTTCGAATTGAATCATTTCATCATCGTACCGGAAATGAATACACTGTTGTCTTGCAAATTTCACTGGGAAAATAGAACAGGCACACAAGATAATACATACGTGTTTCTCTCTACATTTTTGCTTGCAAATAAGATTTTTCATTTTGAATTATCATAACCTTCTAAAAAAAAACGCCTCAAGGAAAGAAAAAAAAAGTGTTTTAAAAACTAGAATCTAACTGAATTCACTTGTGATGTGAAAATCTTTAAAGTGATTCTGTTATATTTCTAGTTTTTTAAAAACACTTTCAATTGGCGTATTTTATAGCTGTTATATATTCAAAAATAAACTTTTTTAAGGCAGTTTAAAAATGACTAAATGTAATTTTTTTTGGACAATTTTTTCATTGAAGCGGGAAAACTAAAATGAAGAAATTTGTCCTCTATTATAAATGACTCATTAGGCGTTTTTTCTGGATTTGTAGACGAACCTCAATGGAGGGCCGTTTTTTGTCGAAATGACCCAATTACAGGGCACGATTTAATTATTAATATTCTCAATTAAACTGTGAATATCCATAATTGAATTGTGGACAAAAAAAATTCTGTAATTTCGCCATGAATTGCCGGGCCCCTCCATAGTGGGCACGAATGGTTCGACCACAAGTGCAAAAAGAAAAAAAAAATCTATTTACTCTGCTAGTTCCTAAAACATTTTGAATTTCTTCTTTTTCTTAATGTTGCTTTTCAAGACGCAAAATAACCTATTGACCACAGTTTCTATTTTGAAAATAGTTTCTTTTATTTACATATTTTGTAATGGCTATTTCTAAAATGCCTGATAGTATCTTTACTGAAAATACTGAAGTACTTAGCGTAATTGTTCATGATGAGAGAGCAGAATAGGTCACATGTACTAATGGCAACTAATGAAACTGAAGAAAAAACTTAATTAAATTAGTTCACCAGACAGCACCTCTAGGTATAATAAAGGTTTATTAATAATATTCTTCACCAGAGTTAACACACCCACAGTCCTCCAATATTTTTATTTTTCAAACTGATTTTCACTTTTATAATAAAATATAAGACTATCCATTTGAGGACCGCCTCTCTCTCTCTTCCAAGATAGTCATTATCCACACACCACATTACGTTTCTTTTGAAAAGACTAATTAATTGAATCACGAAAGAGGGTTTTTACGTCATACGAGTAACAACAAAAAAAAAGTGTGCGTTAATTTTAAACAGACCCCAAGTGCCAAGTGTAAACGCACAATGTTTGTACTCTTCCCATTTGTTTCTGTTTTACTATTAAAAAGGATACGAAATAATGTAGTGGGCGCTTCCGAACCAATTAATGGAGGAGGGCAATTACGAACACAACTTCAAAAGTTCTTTGCGAAACACAAAAAAAATTATTAGATATATAAAAGTACACCACTTAAATTCAATCAATTTTTTTTGATCATTTTTCTCTCACTTCTTAAGAATGCAAGTAGATCATTTATTTTGTGCGCGTAGCGTTAGATGGCGCCATTAGCTCTCCCATAGAAATGTACTGACACTCTTCCTTTTTTTTCACGTGGCAAACTTTTAATTGCTTCGCTATTTCTACACGTGCTCTCTTCACTTATAATAATATGTGATCTGGGTAAGTTTGTCACACTGATAATACGTGGTTTTGGACGTATTTTAAGAGCTAAAAGCCTGCATTCTATTTTAATTAATTGGCTAGTGTAGTTTTCCACCTATGGAGGTTGCATGCGCCATCTATCTTACATTTATACAAGTATTTTTCTATAGAGCCCTCTTAAGAAAAGAAAAAACCTTAAAACTTCTAAACTAAAGTTAAAACCAATTTTCCAATTCATTTCTGAAGCTGTATTTTTCTCAAAATTCACCAAGATATAAAGAGACCGTTGTCTTGCAAATTCCCCTTGGTAGGTTTTATATGTTATCCTGGGTAAGATACAAGTTATCCGTTCTAGTTCTTCCATTTTAAAGCAGCATTTTCACAGAACGGTCAGTTACAGGCAATTAGAAATCGGGACAAACAGAAGTTGGCTCCGCCCTTTTTATGACGACTGGCAACTTCTAATTGGTTTGTTGTGTGGTTCGACGTTGAAAAGGGCGGAGCATGTGACGTCAGACTACATAACCAACCAATTACAAGTTGCGTTCGTCATAAAAAAGGGCGGAGGCAACTTCTGTTTTGTCCCGATTTCTAATTGCCTGTCGGTGAGTTCTGTATTTTAGAAATATTCTATCCACTTAAAAGTGAATTAAAGAAGATCACGTGATTCGATTGGTATTTCTATTTTTTTATTTTCCTATTCAGAAAATTTATTGAAAATATTAAATGTTTTTTACGCTTCACTTACCAGTTATTATTAAAAATAAAAGTTATTAAATATTTTCAAGACAAAACTAACTAATATAAAAAAATTCTACATTTTTTTCATAACTTATACAGTATGAGTGGTTTTAATATTGTATATTATAAATAACTATATAGTTATAATAAGAACAGGTGATTTTTGAACTCTGGTTATTATGCGTTTCAACAGAGAGAAATTAAAAATGTATTAAAAACTACAACGGTAGCTGTATCACTTAGTAGTATTTTTCATGTTTCATATCTTTCAAAATTAACTTTTTTTTTTATAAACAAATTAAAAAATATCATCAGTAGGGCTCGGATTTTTATGCAAAATCAAGCAAATGTTTCTCAATCTGTGGTCCTGCACGGGCCAATTGTGAAGTAATAATCTCACGTTTATAGATCAACCAATAATTGTTTTTTTTTTTCAATCAAAAACACTGGCTAGAGGCTAGAATTTTAGTTGAAAACAGATTGTAAGCCGATATCTAACCTCTAACCAGTCTTTTTTTTATTTTTTAGAAAATGCATAATTGGCAATTGTGCCACAAATTGAGAAACATTTGCTTGATTTTGCATAAAAATCCGAGCCCTAATCATCAGCTTAAAGTTAGGTTATTTTCAAATTGACATAAAACGCTTATTTTTTTAAAAAAAAATATCAACCAGAAATAATCCTTAAAGTGATTTAACTATCCTTCTAATTTATAAACCACTTTTTCAAGTTTCTCTTCTAAAATACAGCGTTGTATTTTAGCGTTTGGTTTGTTTTTATGATTAAAAAAAACGAATTTAAATAAGAGCTCGAGTGAAACCTAAATGTAGACGTTTTTGATCTTATAGACAATCTCTTGATTTGTGTCCACATTATCAAAAAACAGAATCAAGTTTCCATTGAAAGTTAATTTTTCTAATTAAAACAAGAAGAAACCTAATTAGCATGGGTATAATTTGCAAACAAAAATAGAACATTTTGAGGATGGCAAAGTTGAAATTTTCAACAAATTCCTCTAACTCTCGTTTCTTGCTCAAGAAATCAATAAGAACCGTCACGATGATGATGATGATGATGATAACAAGCACAATTCTAACTTAAACCATAGGCCTACATCATAATAAATTGATAGAAGAGGCCGAAATGAAGAAGAAGAAATTCAAATACAGTTCAAATGGAAAAAAGTAGTTCGTGTTTTGGTCGTTTTACAGTGTAAACGCCTCTAAAACTCTTGATTATTCTGTCTTTCAGAAACAAAATTAAAGAGAAACAACACTGTGTTTTTGAAAACTACAAAGCTAGTTCAATCATTTAAAAAGACGATATCTATTTTATTTTAATTTTTGTCTATAAATATTTCATTTTGAAATACTGTATATATCAACATGAAAATATCCACAAACTGATTTAGTTACCCTTCTAGTTTATAAAGAAAAAACTTTCTCATTTCTCTTAATTTTGCTTCTGAAAGACAGAATAACTATAGATTGAGAATCGGCTGTTTATAAACCATCTTAAAACAGACTTCGTGTTGAAAGAATTTTATATTATTCTAAAAAAAAACCGGACAAACAATACATTTTGTGTTATCCGATGCTGGGTATTGTATCACTAAAGTGAAAAATTAGTTATTCTGCACAATTACTAGGCAAAAAAAACTAAAAACGGGTCATTTTCAGACTAAACTATAAAACTGTTTATTTTGTAAGATTTTGCCATGAAAAAACTTATAAAGCTTTTACCATTCTAGTTTCGAAAACAATTTGAATTTTTTTCAGAATGTTGTTTCTAAAAAAAAAAACGTTTTCTTGACGTTTTTGCGTTCAAATTTTAACAAAAACCGTCTATGGTCGCGAGCTTAGCATTAGCCACTGCAGAGGCGCCATCTGAGGGAAAAAACAAAACAAAATAAATATCTATTCAGCCATGTTAAGAACAAATTGCATCAATAAGTAAGCGACCCCTTATAGATAGGCAATCACTAATGGCGCTAACCTATAAGATAATCTATTTTTGGTCGATTCTACTTAATAATTTCACAATCGATGATCAACTCTCTCTTAAATATGAGAAATCGATGCTAAATATCAAGGCTAAGAAAGAAATGAGGAGAAAAAAAAAGGTTGACCACAACAACAACAATGGCAACAACAACAACAACAGTAATAAAGATGTTAAAAATAACTAGACAGTTAACAATAAAACGGTTTAACGATCCAGGTTTTACTGAGTGTAATTGTCAATTAAACAGGAGAAATGGTTTTGAAATGACAAAACAGAAAATTAACTTCCGATAGACCACTTAATGTGTGAATCCTAGGGGTCAACAAAAATGGCCTCCTTTCCTCCTCCTCCTAGTTTATATAATTAAAACTAACCAAAACACATTTAGAAAATCCCAACAGTTTTATTTTGGAGAAAAAAAAATTTCATTTGTTAATAGTGTGAAATTAACTCTTAATTTTCTTTACTGTAAAATGGTTAAAACCAATTACAGAGTGGAGTCACAAAAAATAGAATAACTTGAAATTAAAGATGCGGTTTAAGAAAAACTAGAAAAGTGTTTTAGAAACTAGAAGGGTAGCTTAATCACTTAAAGGGTTGTTATCTTTTAAAATGAACTTTTATATAAAGTTGGGTCATTTTCAGACTCACATAAAAAGATTATTTTGAAATGATTTAAGTGATTAAGTGATTTAAGTTATAATTCTAGTTTCTAAAAAGACAAGTCTAGTTTTTTCTCTTCCTTTTACACATGAAACATAGACTAATCAAGATACGTTTACACTTTAAAACCACCTTAATGAGATGATATTTATTTAAATTTTTTTTTGTCTTTAAAAAGTTTATTTTGAAAGATCTCTCAACATGAAAATACTACGAAATAATTCAGCTACCATTCTAGTTTCTAAATTAGCTTTTCATATTAAACCACATTAAAGCAAACAAACGAAAAAAAGGTAGAAACATTTTTCATATTAATTTTCACGCAAAATAAATTTCAATTTATATTATTTTTTTTTTCTTTCAGACTCAGAAACACAAAAAAATTAACTTTTCAAATGAAAGTAAATTAAATTTTGCACGATAAATTTGCCAATTTTAATGAATGTCAGTTTATTATTAAACTATATTCATTATTTCTTTAAATAATGAATTATTGTTTTATTTTATTTTTTGAGGGGGAGGGGGCCATATTTGGTCCTAATCATGTGTAATCATAATTTTATACAGAGTAGGATTAAAACGAAGAGAAAAATATGGACAAAATAATATATTAATAATAATATATTCGTCCAAACTAAGCCAAAAGCTTAACATAGGTTTTATACTAAAAGCTAAACCTGAATGTAAAATTAGATTTTCTGTTGCAAGATTATGTGTTAAATGGAATGTTTTTAAGCTGAATTTGTTTCACTTTTCTAGTTGATATATAATAATCATTTATGTGTCCATAAAGATTAAGAGACATATTTCTGTTTTTTCCAGTGTCTAGTATTTAATGAGGTCTGAAACGCAGACACTTGAAATTTAGGTCCTTCAAAATATTTCACTTAAGAAGGCTCCATAGAAAAACACTTGTGTGCAAGGTAGATGGCGCCTGCAACAACCTCCACAGAGGTGGCAAACTACACTCGTCGCCAATTAAGTTGAAATCGAATGCAGCCTCCTTTTAGCCTCTAAAAGCGTCGTCCAAAACAACCTTAATTATCAGCACGTGGACAAACTTACCCTCAGAACATAATATAAGTGAAGAGAGCACGTGTAGAAATAACGATGACGCAATTAAAAGTTAGCCACGTGAAAAAAAAGGAAGAAGGTGAGTCAAGAGTTGAAGAGTGTCCGCAGTACATTTATATAGGAGGAGGGCTAGTGGCGCCATCTAACGCTACAGGGACAAAATAAATTATCTATACTTGCATTCTTAACCAAGCTCACCAGAAATAAATTTTAAAAGAAATTTAAAGTTTGTCAAAAAAAATTACAGAATAAGGAAATGTCATGAAATTACTTCTCTACTCTTCTTATTTCTATGAAATTTTTCATTTCTGAAAAAAAAAACCACTTTGATGGACAGAATATCGAAAAACAAAATTAACACAAACAGAAAAAGGAGACTAGAAAAGAAATTTATCTAATTAGAATAATTTTATTCTATTTATTTGGCAGAAAACAATTTGCTATTGTTTCTTTCCATGCAGAAAACACAAAACTAAAAAATGGCCACTGAAAATAGAATTTATCAAATTCAGAAAGAAAAATATTGAAGAAATTCAGTTTTTGTTTTTCTACCAAATTTCTGTTAAATAGAATTGAAATATTTAAATGAGAAATTCTATTTTCAGTTTGCTTTTTCTGCGTGTGGGTCCCCGGCTTTACATGTTATCAGCCAATAAAAAGGCGTTTTTCAGTCTCCTCCTAGTATTCTTTCTCCATTCTTTCAAAAATGTCCTTGAAATGTTTTCAATCATAATTTTTTAAAAACGGATGAAAGCGAAGAAAAGCAGAAACGTAGCAGAAATTTATTTCAAACATTTTTAAATTTCTATTTCCTTCTGTTTTTACGTATATGCGATCCAGGCCTTAAAGAATCACACACGCATAATAAAATTCCAAGGAATATCACTTTTAAAGGAATTTAATAGAAGCGCCATCATATACCTTTTAGAGGAAAGGAGACTATATATATATTTTTTTTGATTTTTATATTATTTCAATATATTTCTTTTTCAGCATGCGTGATTCTTCCTAAACACTGAATTTTACTGCACCATAATGCTAGCAGTATGAGGTACAATTGAGTAGTATTTTAGAAACTTTTCTTTTGCCATTTCGTAGAGTTGAAAAGCCCAATTTTTTATGATTAAAAAATAAGACCGAAGAAATGAACAAAAAAATCGTTGCAGAAAAAAATAAGTTCAATTTTCAACTGACTTGGTCAGAATTGTAATAAAAAAACCTAGTTATTTCAGTAACAAAAGTAGTTAGATGATGAAGAAGAAGAAACAGGTAAAGTGGAAATACTCTTTGAAGCCATATAAAAACGAACTCCCTTTGGTTGAACAATTTCAAATAGAAAATGGGGAACCACAACAACAGAATTCGGACAACAGAGCTGAATGGAGAAAAAGAGAGAAGAAAAAGACGAAAAATTGTAACTTCGTGTAATTAAGGTTGAATCCAACAATAATTGAAAGGGTTGACAAAAGAACTCCTATGTTTCAAAATGAAACATAACAACCAACACACAAGGGAAATGACACACAACATAGAAAAAAGAGACAAAAATTTCTCATCTTTCCTTCTATTCAAGCTAAATACAAATAATTTCATTTGTTTCTCTCTCCTCTTCATTCTCTCTCTCTCTCTTTCTCTGTCTCTCTCTCTCTCTTTCTCTGTCTCTCTCTCTCTCCATCTATGTATCTTCTCTAATGAATACAATTCTTTTTTTTTATATCCACAGGAGAATATAATTAATAAACATTTTGACCGGAAGAAAAAAAAAGCAACTAGTTCTTTTGTTATTGTCTCAATGGAATTTGTCTCAAGCGTTGTTAATATCTATTTGTCAACTTAAGAATATTGATTCCCGTTAGTTAAATGAGTCTCTTTAGCAAATTCAATTATTATCCGAGGCGTGATGGAAAAATAATTTGGCCTAATTGAATACCGACCCTTTTGGCATGCCCGCCTCTGTCTACTATTCTAGTTAGTGATGATGTGCAATTGAAATTTTTCATGTGAAATACTTCATTTCACTGAAATATCTGTTTCCAATTACTGAAACCATAAACGAAAAAATGGTAATTGTAATTTGGTTTATAGGAGAGTATTTTAAACATGTTTAATTTTATACCATTTGTGTCAATTTTTCGTTCAAAGTTTTTGAAATCTGTTTCATTTTCTTCAATCATTTTTGGATAAATGGAATTTTTTAATGTCCAAAATATGTCTAATTATTCTATAATCATTAGTCATATTATGTGAGAAATAATCATGTATACCATTAGTATATAAAGTTAATGTAAACTGATGCAATTATCTTGTTTTATTTCATGGATTTCAAATTCATTTTAACAACTTTTCAATATATTTCACAACTTTTCATAAATTTCAGAAAATATTTCAACAAAATAAATTTCAGAAAATATTTCAACAAAATAAATTTCATGAAAATTGCCCATCACTAATTCTAGTTTCTAAACTTCCCACCGAAATGAAAATGTTTGAACTTAAAGAGGCAGCCAGATCGTGTTCCAACAACCAATAAGATAATACTGTAACCTACATTTAAATAATTGAATTCAGTAATCTTGAGTTGATACATATTATACTGTAGAATTCAAGACTTGTGCAGACAAAAACCTAATGGCTCGAAAATGTTTTCAGTTACTTCTTTTGTAAAAATTTTTTTTGTGTTTTATTGTCTATGAATTCGAAATATTCACACAAACACCCAGATTCATAGATATTTTTTTACATTAGATAAGATTCCAATAGTAGTAATAAAATAATGGATAGAAAAAGCGAACGAAAAAAAAACGCAAATGTAAACAGCAATTGATAATAGACAGAAAGAAGAAGAAGAAGGCGGGGAATATGAGTCTGAAAAACTCATTGAGTATTATTGGTTTTTTTCGTTTCGATCCCCATTCCCCCCCCCCCAAAAAAAAACCTCAACAATGTAAATAAATGGGAATAGAATTTGATTCTTTCTATTTAGATGACATGGTCCCAAGAAACCCGACGAATAAAGAAGGAACAGAAAGAAGAAAAAAACACCTTAGATGGGAAGCAGAAGAAGAAGAAGAAAAAAAAAGGCCTCAAGTGTTAGAGATCCATCATTTTTACCAAAAATGGTTGTCACAATATTGCCGAAAAAAAAAACTGGGCGATAAAAATGTCATTAACATTCTTTCTTTGAACATTTTCTCAGACAAGAATAAGACGACGACGACGAGAAAAAAAAACGTCATCCCCACAAAATAGTAATTCATTTTAAAATCGACGTGCAAAACAAAAAAAAATATAGACTCGTCATTCTTGTCACGTTATAATTAAATAAAAACACGCGATAATTTATGCATATATTACAAAGAAACAGTTAAAATTTTAACCAATATTTTTAAGTGATATTCATTTGCATAAAAGTTGTCTTATGTATTAAGATTGTATCGACCGATGCCATATTGTGACAGACATCGAGACATTAAAGCTTAAGGTCTCCATATACCGTAAAATGCCAACAGAAATCAAGACGTAAAATAAAAACCGTAAAAAAAAATGTCTGTTTTACAACTGAAAACGTAATTGAGTTTGTTTCAACTTTTTTTTTTTCAGTTTATGGTTTCTATTCAAAAAGCAATCAATAGGAAAAATTATCAGAAATGCGGTCACGGCAAGGTTCACACTGGTATCAAGGAGTAATGCCGCACGCTATTTATTTTTTCGTCTACTCATGTGTTTACTGTTCCTTTATACCAATAGATGGAGCCTTTTTACGTTTTCTGTTCAGGTTTTTCGTTGTGCAAGTGGGATCACTTGTATGTCACAGAAAGTGTAATAGAGCAACGTCAAATGTAAAATGTTTTCGTTTCTGTTTTCAGTAGTATTCTTTACGCATGTGGAACCTTGGTTTAAGGCTAACCCTTCCATATACAAAAAAAAAATGCTGACTGAAAAAAGACAATTTAAGACCTGGATCACTCGTGCGTAAAAACACACGCAGAAAATAGAAATTGTAATAGAAAATGAGAAAAAAAAAGAAGTTTCTTCTGCATTTCTGCTTTCTGTCATGTTCAAAGGTTCTTGCACATTACAAAAAAATACGTCAATGACATTTTTGAGTTTATAAAAAATATACGGAACAAAGAGTAGCCTATTGGCTGATAATATGTAATTTCGCATGGCAAAAATAAGAAATTTCACTTTTTCTGACTAATAAATAGAAATAAATTATTCAAATTAATTCCTTTTCCAGTCACATTTTCAGACTGATTAGAGGCTAGAATTCATCCAGAGGTCATCACAACTCAATCAAGAGTTATGTTAGCCTCTGTAGAACACGTTTATTATTTAAATGCATTTAAATTATCGGTTGTCTGTACTAGGTATAACTGAACGTTTTATGTCTATGTTAATCACTGCTGCTCACACGTTATTCAGACGATTTGGGTTAATGGAATTATTAGTTTAATTACTTTAATATTTATATTACATTAGTATTTGATCTTTGAATAAAAAAAATGAAAAAATATACACTTCCCAGTGTGGTAGTGGCTTATAAAAAAACATTTTATGGTTTAAACCGAAAAAACCAGGTTAATTTGGTTTTTTTTCTTCTTCTTCAAACTAAAAAAACCAGCCACCCTGATTTTTAGTCTAAATGTGTGCTTAAATCTGGTCACACTGTTATTAGCTAGTAACGCAAAAAAACTTACATATCATAATTGACAGCTGATGATTAATAAAATTCTAATTGAAATTTGAATTTCATTTGGTTTTTTTTTTCTATTTCCTTTTCAAAATGAAAGCAAAATAAAAAAAAATTGCAGCATTTTTTTTTTCGCTTTTCTTCTTCATCAGATCATCAGAATAATGCAACGAAAACGAAAATCCTAACTTAATAAAGAATCTATGAATATAGCCTTAATTACAGCGGAAACTTAATTTGCATAGAATATACATAAAAATTCAAGTCTTCATTGCATTTTTTTTTCTCCTTCACTCAATCTGAAGGAAATCAATCAAAAATGGCAACAACCAAAAAAAAAACTTATTATCTCCATAACATTTTGCTGAGTACGGACTAAATCGCTTTGAGATAGAAAAATAAGACAGAAAAATAAGCAGAAAGATGGAGATAAAGAGGTCACGTATCATGACCGTAATCAACATTGATCCCTAGGATTTTCTCCCTCACTTCCTTCTATTTGTTGTTCCCATAATTCATTTTCCTTCTCTCTCTCTCTCTCTCTTTCTCTCTCTCTCTCTCTCCCTCCCTTTCTCTCTCTCTCCCTCCATTTCTCTCTCTCTCTCTCTGGTATTACTGTGAGAAGACTCAGGTGTAAATAAATCCGCCTGTGGAATTTTCATGATAACATGATCATCGCAAAAGTGACCACAAAAAAAAGGAATCATTGATCGAAGTTCACCTTCGAATCAATTACATCAAATTTAATTAGTACATTGGCAAAGTAGTACTAAGTACGATATGTCTCAATACATACGGTAACATAACCACGTAATGTGTGAGATATATCTAAAAAAAAATGATTGATTGATGTACCACACTTTGCAATTATGTTAATTAACGAATTTCTACTTAAAAGAAAAGTTTAGTTCGTAAAATATAATCAGATTCTTTTCTCCACAGGTGTTTTTAACGAAATACTTAACTAGATTAAATTACATAAGAAATGAAATATACAAAATGAACCAATTCAAAAAAAACTTCTTTTAAAGATTTGTTTTTTGTTTTTTTTAGAAATTCTTCAATAATTTGTTAAAGAAAACTTACAAACATTTAAGACCTTTGTTGTTTTTTAAAAGAGCACTAAGAAGCCCTACATGATAGTGAGTGAATAAAATTTTAACGGATGGATGTATGTGTGGATGGATGAATTCCAAATCTAGCGGGCGGAATAACTCGAGAATGGAAACAGATTTTAAGATGCAGATTTCTTGGTTAAATACAGTACCATTATACCATGCATCTACCAAAAGACAAAACCAAAAAAATATCTAAACTAGCGCCA
Organism: Brachycybe producta; assembly: GCA_036925085.1. Classification (NCBI taxonomy): domain Eukaryota; kingdom Metazoa; phylum Arthropoda; class Diplopoda; order Playtdesmida; family Andrognathidae; genus Brachycybe; species Brachycybe producta. The sequence goes on along the minus strand of JAUPFP010000024.1, from coordinate 3,521,202 downwards.
TCTGTGAGCATATATATATATATATATATATGACCAATATAATGCAACAAAGGTCTATAGCATTCAGGTTCTTCTAAAATTAGAAACCAGTCATACTTCGTTTAACGATAAAGATGCGTTCGTGAAAATCGCATCGTTAACGGAGGTTAGACTACCTATAATATCTATATACAGTAGTGGCGCTGCTGTACAAAACCATAACCAAAACGAAAGATATAGTGAAGTATCGTTCTCAGGAGGTAACGTATAAAGCGCAGTATGACTGTATGTCTCCATGAAATATTAGGAATAGATCACACACGCTAAAAAATCACCAGAAAATAGAAATATAATTAATGTTTCAATTATATTTCTGTGTTCCTTTGCACTCAAAAGATGCGAGGCATATATCGAGCTTCTGGTAAATGTTTTACAAAGTGGGATTTTTTTTTCTCAGCATGCGTGATCTTTCCTTTATAGAGAAAGTCAATAAACTAACCAGAAGAAGAAAAGAAAAAAAAAGAAGTTAGAAAAAGAGGGTAAATATGGGCAATGGAAGAGGGTGAAAGGAAGGATGGAAAGATGAATTCTAACCCGGTTTGTTTGATTAGCCACCCCATTCGACCCCACAAAAAACTGTTAAATATCTTGAAAACAGCTGAACATATAAAAACGATCGATAAAATTGCCCCCCCCTCCCCAACTTCTTTTCTACACAAGTCCTTTTATATACTAGAAAGATACAACAAGGAGAAGAAAAAGGTCTGAGCAAAAAGAACGAATAGAAAGAGAGATCCTTATAGGAGGAGCTTCTCTTTTTAAGACTCTTTTTGCTTTTGTGTATTTATTGTATCTTTATATATAAAGTAGATAAAGAAAAATGTGTGAGACTATGGAAGAATAAATCAAACGCCTTTATCATCAACTATTTATGTTAGATATTTTTTAAAACAAGAGACAAGAACCAAAATGAAATGTTTTTGTTTCTTACTTCACTTTCTTTTATGAAAACGATCTCTCAATATAACAAAAAAAAATACTAAATAAAAAATGTCAAGAGATCAAAACCACTTTTAAGCTACTTCAAAATAATGGTACATAAAAGTCCATGGGACCTGGTGGGGCTTTTGCAAAAAACCCAGTTCGTGGGGTTTTGAAAAAAACCAAGCTCAAGGGCTGTGTTGAGTTTGGGCCTAAAATAAGTTTACGAGAAAAATACATGAGCTCTTTGTGGATCACATGAGCCTTGTGGGTTTTGGTTTGCTTCGTGTGAGTCTCGTGGGCATTTGGACCTAGTGAGCTTTGGTAAAAGCCCTGAAAATGAGTTTTGTGAGCCTGATGAGCTTTTATGGGGCTCTGTGAGCTGGGCCTACATTTTTTTTTACAAAATGTAGTTCTAGCTCAAATAGTAATAAATATTTATGTACTATCTACTAATCTAGTTTCTCATTAAACCTTTAGAACAAAGATTTTTATACCTTGTACACACATACACAGTTAAATGCATTTAAATATTAAACACATTCTACAGAGCCCTGTGAAGGGCAAACGGACACCATGTCGAATTCAATTTATTCAATTAATAATCTGAAAATATTGAGTTAATACTTAAATATAAATAATGACAAAATATTGATTTAGTATTTCAATTTAAAATATTAATAATAAAGTCAATTTTTATTTGGGTGTTCATGTTCTTAACTGGATTCCGTATAATTCACCTAAACACATTTAATTTGAATTCATTTAACTCATGTGTGTCATGTGTGCTCCTTAAACAGAGTATTTTATATATTGAAACCCTGTTCGGAGGCTTAAAATGCCAAGTTTTCTTCTTGTTTCTTTTCTTTAAAAATGTATTTTTAGTTAACGTTTCTCTCTTTTACGTAATTTTTTTTGTCTAAAGTGTTTAAAGAAAAATTTCATTGTGAAAAATAACAAAAAGATTAACTATACTAATAAAAGTTTCATGAACCACATAATCCAAAGCTAAAAATAGCTCTAATTTCCACTGTGTGTTTACGCGCTAATAGCAAACAGTGAAAATCTTCAGACGTATATTAAAAAAATCTATTTTCCATAGTATAAGATTTGTATCTTGAAAATGTTAATAGGTGCATTGAGGGGTTATTTTAAGTTTTTAACCTCCGAAATTTTCTTTATAAACAGAAATCAATTTCACTAATCGCATCGTCTTATCACATGGGGAGGTCTCTCCTCCATATCATTATAAACTGTGTCGAACACAGATCGACATTAAGTGCGTTAACTTTTAAAGAGAATCATCCTCTTCTACGATATCTTTAAAGTTAGAAAGAAAGAAAGAAAAAAAAAAACGCTCAAATGTTTGAAAAATCTAAGTAGGCAATCAATGCAAGCACCGAAGTATTGCTCAGAAACTTTCAACAACTGCTCATTGTATATTATGTGCAACTTACACATAGACGCTTTTACTAAAGTGCGGAGGAAACATTGAAAATAAAAGCTCCAATCTTTCAAGCGGAAAGCTAGCAAGCATAACTACATGTCACATACATTATGCATTGCTACATACACGCTTCAAGCTGTTACCTTATTGTGGTCACTGATTTTTATGGTCTCTGCTCTTGTAATATCTCATATTTTTGAATTACATTTAGGTCCACTTCAACATGAAACACTATGTCGCCATAAGCAAACCATTGATTACTACGAGGATGTTCATACGAGACATCGCCACCATTATTTTTGCAGTCGTAGCAGGCGTAGCTATGAGTGTTCGAGTACAGCCACGAGGTGGCGAACAGGTCATTCCAGTGGAATTACACAGACAACATTCCATTCTTTTCAACGGTAGTCTGTGTGAAGCACGCCGCATCTACCACTGCGTGGGTGACACAAAGTGGCGACACACACAGTGTTCTGTGTGAAGCGGCACTTAGGTTTTTTCTTCAGTTTTCGTCCTTGATTTTCACTGCTAGTCTTTAGTCTTGCTACGTCCTTTCTCATTGGTTCTCGTGTATGTGACAAGCAAGCTGAAAACATGGACGGATCTAGCTCACCTAGATTGTTCGCTCTTTAAAGCAAACAAAGATGCTTGACCACACATTCAAGTTTAAGCTAAAGATATATATATGAACACACGCTCAAGCTTTGCTTTCAATTCTTAAAGCGTTTTAGCAAAACGTGTTTATATTGAAAGTTCCACCAACGTTATCGCAAACGTATTCGTTCTAATAGAAACGTAATTTTATACGTGAATCAGGCCTTAGAATGTGTGCTGGAGGCTAGAAATAATGTTAAAAAAACCCAGAGACAACGGGTGTAGAATAAATCTTAACAAAACATGTGCTGAATAATACATAATGTAATATAAACCTTATAATTTACGATGCAATTAATGAGATAAGAAGAAGGTGTTTTCCCTTGAAATGAGGTTAATAACTACTTACTACATATATGTAGGTTTTTTTTTTTTGCATATAGGATCTACTCAAAAGTAATTTAGACACATTTCAAAGCACTTATATCCATTCCCCCAGCCCCCACCATCCTCCCTCCACCCTCTCAAATACAGTCATGTGATTAAATCTAATAGTAAATTGGATTAAACTAACAAAAAGCACTATATCCAGAGAAATAAATTCACAACAACAACAACAAACAAAAAAAACTTTGTTCTAAAGTTACGATTTGTTCATAAGTAAAGTTACTTTAAAGAAAAAATAACACTTCAGACAAGAATTTTGTAAAAACAAACTAAAAAGAAAAATCCAACTGAATTTCACTTTGTAAGGCATTTACCAAAAGCGTCATATATGTTTAAATGCAAAAGAACACAGTTTTTTTTATTTTCTAATCTTATTTTCTGGTGGTTTTTTTAGCATGTGTGAACCTTCCTCTAAAGATTGTATTTTTAATGAGTGCAAAGGTAAAAAGGTAGTTCTATAAACTTATCAACTTTTACGATAAAATTTGGATGACCAGAAGAAAAAAAAAACGCACACAAAAAAGCCCACACGAAAATCGCGCACACAAAAAACACGACTGTCACATACAGTATATGCACAAGAAAAATTGGCACAAAAAATGCGCATAAAAAGTGCGCACAAGAAAAATGTGCACATGACAAGTACCATAGATATATTTATAATTGGTTGGTTGAATATACGAGGCGAATTTTTCCGTATGCGCATATATGACTGCGGTTTTTTTATGTGCACAATTTTCTTATGAGCTTTTTTACGTGTGCGCTTTTTCATAGAATCTAAAATGTGATAACGAAAGTTCATAAGGTTAGTACAACCTTTGACTTAGCAATCATTAAGAATAAAAACCTGAAGAAAGAGAAAGAAGAAAAAAATTCAAAATTAATAAAGAAACAACACTCAATTACTCTTCTAGTTTGAGAAGAAGTTTTTGAATTCTGTTACATTGCGTTTATTTAACTCACATAGTTATACAAATTACTGTTGAGTCGTTTTTACAAGTCCATAATAATACAAACAACGCCACTTGTTAAAACTTTCACAAAAAATTATTTAAATATAAAGAGGATGTTTCTAAACTTAGCGTAAAATTATAAGTTGCACATCCCTTTCCACTAGTATATATGTGTGGATTTTTATGCTCGCTTTGAGCTTCTCAAATTCAAGCTCTGCGCTACATGCAAAAAAAAAAATACAGCACGCAAATTACAGCATGTGTGCATTTTTCACGATGGGAATCAGCCATCGGCTTTCAGCTGTTAGCCGTAAACGGGTACACATGTCCAAAGACTTTGCCAGATATTTTGCTGTGTGCTCAGCACGCTATATTTGCACTCACGTGACGTCACACGTCTTTTCTTAACCAATAAGAGGTAATACAAAGTAACAATAATTACCAACAAAGGTATCCCCTTCCTATCTTATAAGGAAGCTAAGGCCTCCTCAATTTCAAAACTCCTTAAGTTCATATTTCGGCCAAATCTATTTTATTGACAGGCAATTAGAAATCGAGACATACAGAAGTTGGCTCCGCCCTTTTTATGACGAGCGGCAAATTCTAATTGGTTGGTTATGTAGTCTGAAGTCACATTCTCCGCCTTTTTCAACGTCGAACCACACAACAAACCAATTAGAAGTTGCCGGTCGTCATAAAAAAGGGCGGAGCCAACTTCTGTATGTCCTGATTTCTAATTGCCTGTATTTTATTGCAGTTTTGTAAACAGTTTTCAGAGCTGAATCGATATCTGTAATCTTTTTTTATCATATGTAGAAAACAATCCGTAGTAAAAAAAAAAAAAAGCCACTCCAAATCTTGGCCGCTAGGTTGTAAAGATCAAAGTGGTGATCACGTGACCTGGTGACACAGCATACAACAACTCAAGCGCGCGCACACACACACTCACAGACAGCTCAGGGTGCAAAAACCCCAATGTGCCTGAAAACCCACTAACTTCAAGCATCCATATAATTAAGCCATTTAATAACATTATCAAAGGAACTTAAGGAAGAGGCTATATACAGTATATACTACACTTGTGGGATTGACTCCATTGTAAAATGTGAGTCCAGACAAAAACATTCCCAAGTTTTCTGAGCTAAAACGTAATCTAAAAACTTCTTATTAACATTATTATGACGATCATAAAAGTTAATGAAAAGCTTTGTTTGTTCTTCTTATGCAGATAAAAATTAAAATTGTTGCTACTAAAGAAATGCTAAAACTGTGTTCAAGCTACCATCTTAGTTACGCAGAAGAAAAAAAAAGCCTTAAGTTGGTTTCCAAGTGTAAAAAAGGCGTTTTCCATTTTTACACGTTTTTAATGCCAGAAAAATTGCAAAGTTTTATCATTTTTAAAAAAAAAAACTACCATAAAAAGTTTAAATTTCTAAGATACTATTTTGGAACTTAGTCTTTTCACCCTTCGTATACTCTTCAAGTTTTAAATGAACTCATTTAAGTCCTCAACTTATGCAATTAATTCGTTCCAAAGGTTTTTGCCTAAGTCGACGTATTGTATTATTAAAAAGTGGAGTTACTATCTACGAATCCGTGGTTAAATCGAGGGCTTATTGCATAGCATTTTTTCCATAAGCCAATTCATATTGGACTTATGCTAGCTAAACACTGCTGTCATGATCTCTCACAGACAAAGTCTGTCATTGAAGTGAAGTTTGTTTCTGTCTACAGACCTGAAAATGTGTGAATTTTGGTCTTTGGAAGACTCCGTCCGTGTCTGCAGACCGTCTCTCAAAGTGTATGATTAGCTTAACAATTATTTTACTGCAATCCCCATTTATAGCTTTATTAAACACTTTAAATGCTACATTTCCTTCTTGAATTTGGACCTCAAAGTTTAGAAACATATTGATTGTTTAACCATATTGTTTTCTAAAGAAAAGAGGGCGTGGCAAAAGGTACTTGAATGCTTTCAGAAAAAAAAATAAATAAATTGGATTTCAAGAATAATAAGAAAAGTACGTGTCCAATTCAAGCTGTCACACATTTATTTATGACGTCACCAGTTGTGTTTTCATTCATAAATTACACTTGTTGTAAAAACAAAGAAATGAAATGAAAGAAAATATGGAGAGAGAAAAAAAAACACACTTGAGAAATAAGTTGAAACCATTCTCTAAAAATCACCCACCTTCACCCCTTGTATTTCTCTCACCAAATGTCCACTCTCTCTTCCATTTCAACATTTATAATTAATATACAATTCTCATCATCCATCTTATGAATAAATTACGTTTATAAATTATGAACACTAATTGTGTTAACTCAATTGTTTAAGTATTTTTTTTCGAAGTGATAGATAGAAGTGACACCACAACCATATACATGTATATACACGTACTGTATATATACATGAAAAGCTGATCTATGTCACTGTCAATCTGCGGAATCAGTCAATCTGCAGATTTCCTAGGCAATCTGCAAAGGACAACCTGCTAGTGAATCTGCAAAATTCAACACCTATAAAATGTATTTAATTTTGCAGATTCACTAGGCAATCTGCAGATTGACTGATTCCGCAGATTGACAGTAACATATATATGGTTACGTCAGAAGTCTTCCCGTCGCCATCATCATCAATTTTATCTACATCATTGTCATCATCATCATCTATATCAAATTATATACACCCATGTATTATAATCTATTTTAAGATGCATAATTAATGATTCAAGATCATCATCATAATAATCATGAGTTTTTTATATAAAAAAAATAGTAAAATCATATGCAAAATAAGAGCATTATATTCAAAATACAATAACTGATGCTCTGGCCAAGTATACCCTGTTTTTTTTCCGGATGAAAGTTACAGAAAAGGAGTGATGTAATGAGGTAATCCAGTTGTCATTTGACTAAGCGAACATGGCTACTTTACTTGACCTTTAATACAAGTCTCTATCACACAAGCAACTTTTCTCTAAACTTACATATGCAATAAAACTTGCAATGAGACATGCAACTCAAAAGTATGTAGTGTGTCATTTGACCTTCAACTTGATGAAACTTTCTTTGAAACTTATGTGAGATATGATAACTTGGCCATCAGAGGTTTTGTAATTGCATGTCAATTTTTTTTTTTGAATTCCAACTATTTACTCAGTAAAACAACTTGTGAAACTATTTTTGTGTGTAAGTTCTATGGAAGCTCTTTAAAAAGTTGCAGTTGTCATGTCACATAGCAAGTTTTATTGCATGAAAAGTTGCTTTAAGGGATATAAGCTTAAGAGCCTATATGTGTGACGCCATTTTGAATATTAGCAGATGACAAGTTATAGTTCCACTTTTCGCCGTTTAGTGGCGCCCCACAGCTAAGCCATTGAAGCAAATGAGAAAGAGAAATTCATATTTTAAAAAATACATTGTTCAGGCAAATGTATTGTTTTCTGCAACAAAAATTATTATTTTCAAAATTCAAATTGCAATATGTTCAAAACAATATTGCTCATCTAGTGATAAGTTGTGTAAAAATTTATAATTAGTTTTTCTATTTTTAATTTCATTTTAAAATCTCGTATTTTTTTTAGCCCATGTTAAATCCCATAGGCCAGAAAAGCTCCTCCGTTTATACATTTTATAGGATCTAAATTTCCCACTAACAATAAGTTTCATAATACCCTAAAATTTGACCACTAATTGTATACGACTCAAATTACTCACCATTGTAGATCAAAAGTTGCTCTTCCTTTTTCAGTAAGTGCATATTTATCAAAAAGAGAGTCGTTATTAAAATATAGCGACTTCTATCCATCGATAAGAGAAAAGATGGCGGACAAAAGTGTATTGAAATTGATTTTTTTTTTCACAAGTTGACGTCACAGCTACAGAAGCGCCTACAAGCGAAGATTTTTGTAAGTTTGTTTTCACTGTAGGCTCTTAAACAGAACCTTGATCTAAGCCAAGTAGACTTGACCAGAGCACAGTTCTTCACAAACTTATAAGTTCCCTTTCTGTCTAGTAATCTTTCTACAACTTCATCTTGGATGTTTTAATTTCATTTGCATCAGTTTTCTCCTAAAGATAAAGTTCAATTAATATTTCAAATTGAACATATATACATGTATGAACACAAAAAGACGAAGAAACGTTGTTAAAACCGTCTAAAAAAGAGCTAATCGAAGTACTTGAATGGAAAAAAAGCATTAATAATGCAAAAGATGAAATCTCAAGAGATTAAAAATACTAAGATTCAACCCAATATATAATAGGAAAATGAAGAAATAAAAATACAAGCGGAACATAAAATGCACTCAAATAAGAGAGTATAATAACCTCAAATTTGTTTTCTTTATTATAAAAATTGTCTCTAATAAAAGAATACGCGTCGTAAAATAAAAATTACTGAAAAGTTCTTTTTTTTTAATTTCGTGTTTTTGTGTCAACTCAAAAGAGTCAACCTTAAATATTAATAAATTAAGGTGGATTTTAAAGTGTAAAACGCACCTCCAACTCTTTCTTTGTTTGTATTTCTCTCTCTCTCTCTCTTCCAAAAGCCAAAATTAAAGAGAAACTTTTAAAGTGTTTTAAAAACTAGAAGGGTACGTACGGGGTAGCTCTCAATTAAGTTTGAAATTAGTCCAAAATTAAACTGTTATTAAACTGCTTATCTCTAAAAAAAAAAAAAAGTTTATTTTGAAAGATATCAATATGAAAATACCCTTAAGTGATTCAGATACACTTCTAGTTTTTAACAAACTTTCAATTTTTGTTCTTAAGCTTGTTTTAAAGTGTAAAATACACACACTTTATAAACTCTTGGTTATTCCATCTTTTAGAAGCAAGATTTAGAGACGTTAGAAAGTGTTTTAAAAACTAGAAACGGATCACTTAAAGATCTTTTTCAAGTCGTTACCTTTTAAAATAAGCAATTTATGTCAGTTTTGAAAATAATAAAACTTTTAAAGCAGATAATATTTTTTTTTTAAATTTTTGTCTAGAAAAATTTATTTCAAAGATGTGTCATCAACATGAAAATCCTATCAAGTGACTCAGCTACCGTTCTAGTTTCTAACACATTTTCTATTTCTCCTTATTTATATATATTTATAGAGTTCGATAATTAATCAGCTTTATATATATAGAAAATCAAAACATGTGACAAATAAGTATAGTCTAATTACTAATTAGCAAACTAATAGTCACATGTTTACAATCTAAACTTTGAATAATCAGAAACTTCCTTTTTTTTTTTTTTTGCTTTCTAACTTTTGACCAATCAGATTTGTAATAATTATAGACGAATGAGAAAAAAAGTTGACGTCACCACAATGTTTCATTTATAGAAAAAACGACTGTAAACAAAGTCACACTTCATGAAGATTAATTACTACTTAAGACATATTTTATAGTTTGAAAAAAAAAAAGCAAACAAAACCGAGTTTGAAAAAAAAAAAACGTCCAAAAAAAAAACTTCTGAAAATTTTCTTTTAAAAGCATAATTTAAAATTTTTATAATAATGTTCTACGATTTCTTATTAATTTGGAAAACATCACTTATAGCATTCATGGTGAATATATTATACATTTTACATCCTAGTCTAAATATTAAGATAGTTAATTGAATAGTAAACAAGAGCACTTGAACTTCAACATTGGAACCGTCTCTTGAGTCAAGAGTATGATTCCAATGTTGAAAAATATTGTGTTCCAGCTGGAACGATTCTAACTGAGACGATGCCATGGGTTGGAGGTGGAGGCTAGGCAGGAGTGATGTAAAGGTAGTTAAAGAAAAAAGCATAAAAAAAGCAAAAAAACATCACAAACAAATTTACAAATAAAGCAGTGAGATGAAAAAAAATGCTAATTTTTCTCAAAAGTATTTTTGCGTTTTAAAAAATAAAACTATTTCAATCTAAATCCATTCTTTTACTATTTGTTATAATTAGGGCTCGGATTTTGATGCAATATCAACCGGAATGTTTCTCAATTTGTGGCCCAAGTGCCAATTGTGAAGTAATACTCTCGTTTAGATAAAAAGGAATTGTTCTTTCTAACTAAAAAAAAATAGTTAGAGGCTAGAACTCTAGTTGACAACTGATAGTAACCAGACATCTAGACTCTCTAACCAGCCTGTTCTAATTAGAAAAAAAGCATAATTGCAGTTTGCTCTAATAATGATAATGATTGATTCGTTCACAATTGGCACTTGGGCCACAAATTGAGAAACATTCCGGTTGATATTGCATCAAAATCCGAGCCCTAGTTATAATTTATTTTGTACACCATTCCCGCTCCAAATGCATATGCTTTACACTATTTGACCGCTCCTTTTTTTTCTAGCTACGTTTACGTCACTGCTAGCCTCCATGTCCAACCCATGGCATCGTATCAGTTAGAATCGTCCAAGCTGGATTACAGCTCGTTGAAAAACCTTGTACGAGGGTATTTTTTTAAGTTGGAACCCCCTTTTTTTAGAGGTTGAAGTTTTTCGAGTGCTAAGTTTCCTTCTTTGAATTTGAACCTTTTTACTAACTAGTAACTATTTAGAAACATTAAAAACTATTTCAAAATAAACTTTTTTTTTATAAAAAATAACGTTGAAATGTAATCATTTTCAAAAAAAATTGCCATTGAAACGTTTATTTTTTAACGATATTACGATGAAAATCTTGCTTAAAATAAAGTTAGACTTAAACCAAGACGTAAGACAAAACTCGTTTTTAAGTTTAACTTTGTTTAAGTTTCTTTTCACTTTGACTTAAGTAACGTTTTAGAATATGGCTATTAAGTGTCTCTTCTAGTTTCTTAAAATATTTCAGCTAACATTTATGTTGACCACTTAATTGCTCTGATCAAGTCTCCGTCGGCTTACAGCTCAACACTTATACTAATGACGACATCATCTCTTTCATGACGTCACTCCTTTTCTGTAACAATTTTTGTGATGGTATATGCAGGGTGTACTTGATCAAAGCTTAATGCTCTGGCCAACTACAACCTGCCCCAGTCTATTATAAATCGTAAGTCATGAGCCACGCATACTTGACCAGAACATTTATTTATACCGTTTAGAAATTACAGCCACCGCCATAAGAATTAAGCTGAGGGTTTTTTTTGTTGTTGTTGTATTAAAAGGTATTTCAAGCAGCTGATGCAAAAGCCACAGTGAAGATTTATTTGGGCACTTTTACTGCTCCCTATTATGTCAAATGTGACGTCTTTGGTCCATGTGACTTTAAATTTAAATTTTGCGTCGACAGGCTAAATAGGTAACCATACTTTTTATCTTTATGTTTTTTTTTTTCTTTCTACTTGAAACAATAAGTATTGTTAATTTCTGAAATTCAATATTTGAGCAAAAATAAACAACTTAACAAATGAAAACCTCAAAATTAAAATAATCTCCGGATGTTAAAATGAGAAATGAATGATTAAATTCTGTTGAAATATGATGAGTATTGAGTGTAAAAAACAAAATATCATCATTGGTCACTGGAGTAAAAAAAAAATCAAAGAGAGAATAAATATGAGGATTATCTTCTTTTCTATCGCAAACTGTGACTTTCTTTTTCTCAATAAAAGAAGTCGTCGATCATATTCAGAACTACTTCCTTTACGATTTCCTTTTATGGTTACAAAAGTTTTAAGAACTTTTTTTTTTTTACTAATGTTCCAAATGATCCATTAATCCATCCATCAAAGTTCACAATAGAAAGGTCACTAAACATTCTCTTCACTACAAAGAGGCCCCACACAACATAACACCATATACTCTTGATTTTTGAAAACTTCATTTCCTGTCGTCCCCCCTAAAATATAATCAACTAAAATAATCAGTCAGCAAAAAACAATGTTTAATTAAAATATTTTATAAAAACAGCCTGATTTTCGAACTTTGGCAATTCTATACAAGGTTTTTCAGTAACGAAACTATAAGCCCAGTCCACATGCAACGTCTTGTAGACCGCAAGTAGACCGGCTTTAAAGCTGCGAACACATTGCCTATTCTTATGAGCAAGATTTCCAAGCAATACACGTTCTTGAATCAATTGCAAATACCAATGTGAAGATATTCTTGCAACACTTAAAAGTCGTTTGTTTCTTGCAGAAAACACTCATCTTCGTTGTTTTTTTTTTGTGCAAGAAACTGTACAAAATTCACAGAAATAACACAGAATATTCCGAGAAAAATAGCCAGTGTGACTTCCGTTTGAAGAAAAATTAAAATTGTGTTAGAAACTAAAACGGTACCTGGATCACACTTAATAGTATTCTCATTGTATCTTTCAAAATAAACTTTTATATAAAAAAATGTAACAAAATAGTCTTAGCTTTTCAAACTGACATAAAAAAAGCTTATTTTTAAAACATAATCACAACATTAAAATATCCCTTAATTTATTTGAGCTTCCATTCTAGTTTTTAAAGCTTCTTAAAGACAGAGAATGACTTAATGTGACTTTTATTGATTTCAAATATTCTTGTTTTATTTACGTTATATATTTCAAAGTGGACGAAGAATTTCGCCATGTACTTATTTAAGTAAAACGACAGGTGCTCTGGGAAGATCACCGATTAACCTGGGAAATATATCACCACTCATCGTTCCCATAAACCACTGGGAGGTAAGAAGAAAGAAAAAAAAAAAGGTGCCACTCTGTTGAGGGCCTTCTCATCTCTAAAAGTCATTTAATAAAGACGGTTTCGCTCCGCTGTCGTTGAGTTTATGCCTGGCGGGGGGGGGGGGGGGGGGGGAGGGAAGGATAAAAAAACGTCCGCTTGACGTTTTTGCACCTAAATTTTACAAAAACGTCTACGGAGCAACACATTCGCAGCTGCAGTAGCGCCATCCAAAGGTGGATGGATGGTCGCCTAAAACAAAATAAATATCTATTCCGCAACCTTCATTTTTTTTTAAGTACGAAAGCCTTTAATGCCCTAACAATAAATAAACTCCTGTTTCCATAAGATGATAAATAAAAATAAACTTTTAAAATTTGTACAGATTATACTATTATTGCAATTGATAAGAATTTACAAAAACAAAGCAAAGTCTTTTTAGAGGGAGGATTGGGGGGGGGGGATTCAAAACGATGTTTCAAAATAAAATGAACGGATAAAGTGACGATAATCGTTTTGTTTCAAATTTTCCCGTTCTAATGTAAAAAATAGGGTGGACTCAATCTAAAAGTTCAAGCTTTGGATTATGATCGGTTTTCCAAAGATGATATAGTTGACAACCTATGGACGAGCTACCTCAGTCCGACAATTGGAACGTCCACCACTCGAACGATGCAAAGTCGTACAAAGTAATCTTTGTTTTTTTAAAAAAATTCCAACTAACATCCTTTTATTTTCTTATGGTACTAAAAATAAAACGTTTTTTTTTCTCTCCCAGATTGAGCGTAACGTTTACATCATCTTGTGATCCGAATTACTTCGGTTCTTTCTGCGATGTCCTTTGTATTCCAAAGAATAACGACCAAGAAGGTCACTTCAAATGTGATCCTATCACTGGACGGAAAATATGTTTACCAGGCAAGTGATGGAACTTTTAACAACTCTTTGTACGTTTCTTTAAAAACGCAAGACGAGTATTGGTTGTGGAGGCTAGAAATGATACTAAGTAATGTGGTTGGAAGGTATGCATGCTGGCAGTGGAAGGACAAAATAAAAGACAGTTCTGCCCATCACTAAGATTTCGTTTGCCCTGCCCTTTTATGAGCGTCAGACCAAATATCAACCAATTAGAAATAGCCGTCCCTCATAAAAGGGCGGGGCATGTGACATCAGACCAAGTAACAAACCAATTAAAAATTGATGACGCACATAAAAGGGCGGGGCAAACGAAATCTTAGTGCTGGGTAGAACTGCCTTTTGGTTAATATTCCTTATTATGTCCTTCCACTGCCAGCATGCATACCTTCCAACCACATTACTTAGTAACATTTCTAGATTCTTACCTCCAACCCCATCATTGTTTGAGATCAGTACAACTCAAGATGGACAAAGGGCATTACGACCGCTTATTTACTGAAGAGCTTTTTATATAAATATATAAAAAAGAACTCCATTAATAATGCAAAATAAAAGTTTCCAGACATTTTTCACAAATCATCAGATAGCGTTTGAAAAAAGCGACCAAATGGAGACGAGAAAAAAATATATACAAATCTCATGTCCATTTAAAACCGAAAAAGTCAGGATTTTCAACGTTTCACCATAAAGGTTGAAACATGAATACATTGAATAGAAAATAAAACAGGTTAAAAGTGCATTTGCATGTTGATATCGTGTAAATTAAACTTTTTTATCGATTGAAATGTATGTTTCCCTTTTTTCTAGTTGATAAAATGTCGAATTTTGTTCACGCACATGAAAATACTTTTAGTTCCCATTCATTTACTATTCTAGTTTCTAAAATATTTCCTCTCTCTCTCTCTTTGTTATAAAAGTTGCATGTGAAACTTTGAAAACAAAAGTTCTAAATTCAGTAAATCCTATCCCAAAGGTACAGAAGAAACAATTGAAACTTATTTTTCTGAATACAACTTAAAACGTAAAATCATGCAAACATTCAAATGTAATTTAAACCGACTTCAAGAAAACTTAGTACTTGAACTTCGTCTTGAAACCTCTAAACAGTGTTCCAAGTTCCAACACAATAAGAAAAATTAAAATATGTTATCTACTGAGTACGTTTCAGAAGAATATTTTCTGTTAGCAACTTAGCACTTAGAACCCTGTTGAGAAGGTTCAAGAAAGCATTTTCATAAAAAAAAACATGAGCTCTTTTTAAGATCTTTCGTTGAACATGATTAACCACAATTGTTAATTCCGAAAGACATCCCCCATGACATTTTTTTTTCTGTCTACTTTCATTTTACTATTCTAGTTTTCAAACTTTTTTTTTTGAAAATTGCTTTTATACTTTTATCTGCACCGTTTTCCATTATTCTACTTTACATGTTTTGGCCGTTGTCTATTCTACTGGATATGTTTTATGAACAGCTAGCTGATTTTGAAACTCTGCCTTATTTTGCAGTTTCCGAAAAGCAACACAAAAGGATAAATTCAAAGTGTTACAAACCATATCTTAAGGCACGGGCTAGCAGGGCCTGTAGCCCAAAGCCCCATTAGTTTTAAAAGGCCCCATTTCATAACTTTTACTTAACATGCTAACGTCCTAGTTATGCTAACAAAACTATATTTAAATGTAACATTTGTGGTTGGGCCTGTGGCCCCCGTTTTTTCCTTAACCCACGGCCCCAGTAATTCTTAAGACGGCACTGTTATAAACTAAAGAGTAACTGAATTATACAGATCGTATCTTTCAAAATAAGCTACCCTTCTAGTTTCTAAAACTCTTCCAAGTTTCAATGAATTTTTACTCGTGACAAAAAACAGAATAACCAGACTTTTAACAAATACACCTAACTTAATTGAACTTCTTTCCCTTTGAAGATTGGGAAGGAGTCAATTGCCTTCAAAGCAAATACCCAGCGAATACTACACATATATTACCGGAAGTGACCACACTGATACCTTCACCATCGACTATCGAAGCAATTTCGTCGTTGGATGACAATTACACAGTGCCTTTTCCGGATGTCCATACCGATGATGTCTCCGAGGTATTCAAATGTTAATTCTAATTACATCTACCTATTTGTGGACCTTAAAAGGTGGCTGAATACTTATTTTGCTTTTGTCTCCACAGATGGCATTGGCAATGCAGTGGCTAATGCTAAGCACCATAAACGTTTTTGAAAAATTTGGACACAAAAACGTGAAGCGAACGTTTTTTTTTAAAAAACATTATGAAAACAAAAATTCAAATTGTTTTTCAAAACTAGAATGGTAAAAGATTATGGTAAAAGTTTTTTCATGACAATATCTTAAAAAAATAAACGTAGTGCAGTTTGACATTTCATGAAAAACTATTTTCGCCTTTTTTTTTTCAAACTGTCATAAAAAGTTTATTTTGAAAGATATCATCATGAAAAAACTTATTATCAACAATTATTCTAGTTTCTTAAGCACTTCACATTTTGTCGTACTGTTTCTCCTGAAAAACGTTCGCTTGAAAAATATAAATTATCTTAAAACTGCGGGTGGAGGGGGGACGAGACCTCCTATAGAACATAATAGCCACTGCAGGCACGCGCCATCTGTGGGGACAAAAACAAGATAATTATCTACTGAGCTATTTTAACTAAAGCTAAAAGTTTCAAAATTCTAGGTTATCGACGTGACGACGCAATTTGAAAATATCGACATATCTTCCGAAACTGGATTCAATTCCAGTTCGAGTTCTACTAAAGTTCCATTAGAATGGTTCTGCGGTATATTTTTTATATAAATATTTCATTCTGGAGTAACAAATTTATGGAATTCAAATGTTATTTATAGGAACAACAATATTAGCATCAATGGAAGATAACGAAACAAAAGCCGACGACGAATTCTCTTTATTCATTGCGAAAATGCTAAACAGCTTATCAGAATACGAGAATTCAACTTTAATTTTCAACTCGAATCGAAGTCGAATTTGGTACGAACACCAAAGAAAATAAGAAAATGGAAAGGGGGGGGGGACAGAAGAGGGAAAAAAATTCTAACGTTGTTCAAAAATGTATCGATCGATCGTAACATAAAATGTATTTTCTTTTGTCAGTAATGGAAGCGAAGTTTTCGAATTGCTCTTGGAATACTGTTTATTGGGAACTTACGAAGATCAGTGGAAAGTGGAGGAACTCATCAAGAAAGAATACATTCAAGTCTTGAATCCAGAACTGAATTTAATTAACGACGATTGCGGAAACGACACTCGAAACGATCGAGCGACCGCAGATCAATTTCAGAGTCAAAAGGTATAAGTAAACCTCGAACGTCTGGCTGTGTCCGAAAAAACGAAAAACTATCAAAGAACGGTCATTTGCTTAACCACCTAAACAATTCTTTAAAATATGTCCGGATGTGCTTTTGATTTTACCATTTTCTCCTCAAATATGAGACCAATGGAAATCCTCATATGGAGGAGGCCATTTTTTTTAAACATGGCCGTCTACATATACACATTCAGCTGCATCAGAACACGTTACAATTGTTTTTGGTTTTATATTTTTTGCGTTTTGACAATGCCTTTCACAGGCTGCAACCGGACTTTTATCCCTCTTTAACAGGCCCTTTTTATCTGCTTGCAGAGGAATTTTTCAAATTCAAATTCATTACAATCTAACCTCATAGAGGCAATTAGAAAACGGAATAAACAGGACGTTTGCTCCGCCCCCTTTTTATGACGAACGGCAACTTCTAATTGGTTTGTTGTGTAGCTCGACGTTGAAAAGGGGCGGAGCATGTGACGTCAGACTATAAAACCAACCAATTAAAAGTTGCGTACGTCCTAAAAAAAGACGGAGAAAACGTCTGTTTATCCCGTTTTCTAAATGCCTATACCTTCTCACTGAATGTCGCCGCGCCATAGTCGATTTAACCTTCTCGAGAAAACAAGTATGTTGGTTTCATGCTTGCTTTCTTGAGAAGAGTAGGTGGAGCTAGCATAATTCCCGAATGCACAACACTTTCTTTTCTGTTTTCGGACACTGCCTCTTGAACTTTTTTCCAATCTTATTTTGATTTTTGTTCTGTTTGTTTAGGTTATTTGGGGAGTGGCCACTTCTCTGACCATCCTAGTCTTAGCTTTTGGCTTCCTTTTCTATTACACGAGTAAACATTGCGAAAGGAGGTAAAAAAAAAAAGAAAAAGTTTACAAAAATTATAACTTATTCATACGTTTCATATTTTGTTTTCTTCTTCATAACTTCATAATTCATGATTTAAAAATGAAATCTATGGCATAAAGAGAGACGAGTCACGTCCATTCATCATCAAAATGCGAAGCAAAACAAAGTCGTATTTCATAAATTTTATCAAAACCTTGTTTGTTCTTTCAAAGTCACTCCCCCCACCCTCTTAAATCTAACCACCCCCTCTCCTCCCCCCCCCCCAAAAAGACAATTGGCTTCGATTGAAAATCATATCAATCATTCATTATACATAACTATTTACACACGAAAAACTGTCAGACGGGAAAACAAAAATTGCAAATTGACTCACATGTAAAACAGAAACAAACATAGCTCCAAAGAGAGAGATCACGTGTCAAGGAGTTGTGTGTGATTTAAATAATTGATTTAAATTTAAATCACATGATTTTTGTTTTCAATCAAAATCAATAAAAAATGAATTTTTTTTTATTGATTTTGAGAGAGAAAAATACGATATTCTTAAAATGAAATTATTTAAATTGCAAAATTTATAAATTTTTCAATTCGATTACATTTTTTTAACAATAAAAAAATATAAAAAAATCAATAATTATATTGCAACTAGTGGGGTAACCCGTCAAGAATGACGGGAGCCAAATTCACAGGCAATTGTGCCCAGCATTAGAATTTCTTTTCCTCCGCCCTTTTATGACGTCAGACCAAGTAACAAACCCAATTAGAAATTGATCACGTTCATAAAAGGGCTGAACAAAATAAATTCTAATGCTGGGCACAGTTGCCTGTGATAAACAGTAGTTTAATTTTGCTACTATTGGATATCCCCTCCCCTTTTTATATTTGAAAGAGAAAATGAGTTTTTCATTTTCTCTGGTGTGCGCATGCGCGTCGCTTTTTCCGTTTTTTACTCCTTTCATTTCAAGTACAGTCACCCCCTCCCACGTTTTTCTCCCCCCTCTATATATATATATATATATATATATATATATATATATATATATATATATATATATATATATATATATAGAATACTTTGAAGAATATATTGAATATTTTATATTAAAAGTTTTAATTTTTTTCAATTATTTTAAACTTAAAAATACAACAAAAAAATCAAGATTTTTAAATAAATTTTAAATATTTGTTTCTCTTCTTTATAAAACATCATTTTTTTTTATAAACTGATGATTTTAGAAATACTGAGGCAAATTTGAAAACGTGTTAGAAACTAGAACGGTATACCTGAATCATTTAATAGTATTTTCATATTAATATCTTTCAAAATAAACTTTTATTGAGTAAAAAGCTTATTTTACAAGATAACACGAAAATACTTTTAAGCGATTGCATGAGCTACCCATTCTAGTTTCTAAAACTAGCTTCCAGCTTCTAATCCAAAGCTGTGGACGTGTTATACAGATTGCGCGAAAGGCGTGAAATAAGGCTAAACGCGACACAATTTCCTGCATAGAGGCTAAGCGGCTCCTAATCGAAAAAGAATAACCCAAGTTTCTCTTAACTTTGTGCTTCTGAAATACAAAAATAACCACATTACGAATGGAATTTTTCATAAATTTACCATTTTTTTCATCAAATGGTGACATATGTCAAACACACAAGACAAACAAACCGCAAAGAAAGCTGTGACATGCAAAACACACACAAAGAGAGACGTGTCACAAGCTGCTGTTTTTTTTCCACCAATTGACATGTGTACTAATAATTAATAACAAATTGCCTTTATAATGAATATACTATAATCTAATTGTTTTCATTCCCCTTTTTTTAACTTGAATATATATGTATAAATATAATAGGAAACGTGCAAGTTCCACAATTGACTGTCGCCTTTCCTACAAATCTGACCTGTGCACCAGCGATGATGCAACTCTAATATCAGTGAATAGCGATCGCCATCTAGCGGTGGACAACGTCAACTGCCCAAAAGACAATTTGAACTCCGAAATGTAAAACAGAACAATAAACAAACATATTCCAGCACTTTACGCCCTGTTATTGTTTATATTTTTCGAATAAACAATAAAAATATGGATGTTTTTTTATCCAAAAACAGATTCTGATCGATTGGACTTCATTATTTGAATCGCTTGTTGTGAAAGTAATCAGATTTCATTGAAACTTACGTTTTTCTCACCAGATCTTGAAGTTGTTAATACAAATCTTTGATAAATGTCTATTTTCAGCTTCATTTTCACAGTCTTGCACTAAGAAATCACACAAAAACCGTTGAAAAACGACACTTTTCGCACTAAAAAAAGAAAAAGACACAGAACAAAAAACCCGCGAAAAAAAACCGGAAACGGAAGTTAGAAAAACACAAAACTGACGCAATAACAAAAATTGAATCGCTTGTTGTGAAAGTAATCAGATTTCATTGAAACTTACGTTTTTCTCACCAGATCTTTGAAGTTGTTAATACAAATCTTTTATAAATGTCTATTTTAGCTTCATTTTCACAGTCTTGCACTAAGAAATTACACAAAAACCGTTGAAAAACGACACTTTTCGCACTAAAAGAAGAGAAAAACACAGAACAAAAAACCCGCGGGGAAAAAAAACCGGAAACGGAAGTTACAAAAACGAAAATGACGCAATAACAAAAAGTCCATAACGGCGCACGCGTCAATGGCTACAGTATAATTTTCTATGGGGAGTATGACGTCAAACACATGAATTCAACATTAGCTACAGAGTGTGTCGTAAAATGGCATTACTTTGCTATTTCAAGTAGCGTAGACGCCATATACAGTCACCCCATCACATTTTATTTTAATAGTATCTTATGTGATGCTATTAGCGCCACATCGTGCCAACTTACTATCATCATCATACTACTTATAATTTTAAATTATAATTAAATTAAGTCGTCTATAAAATGATTACTGTATAACATAATGTAATAAAGTCATGCAACTTTTATTTAATTGATAAAATACGCCTAGGCCAATATTTCATTTAATAAGTCACTTCTTATTTGTTGAGATAATTACTAAAAATTAATTATGTTTTAATAGGCATTCTTAATATGATTATCACAACAACATCATTATTATTACATTATTACACCAATATTACTCAAATTTTTAACTAAATTAGACACCGACACGGCCTCCAGTAGTAATTCCATCAGATGTTCTTTTAGAAAACAATATGTTAATAAATTAATAAAGTTGTTGCATGCTTTGCTGATTCAATTCAACTCGGTACACCTGCAATCAGCTTAAAAGCTATGTGGCAAGGTGGGGGGGAGGAGGAGGGGGCTTCTCCCGATCACAAATGATTGTCATTCAGGTAAAACAAGACATCATTATCATTGTTAAATTGAAATCGATCAATCAACTATCAATTGGAAGAGAATTCCATAGTCTAATAAGATTAGCGGGGAAAAAAACAAAAATATGCATCAGTTCTAGCCATTAATTCTTTTAAAGTCTCTGAATGCCCGTGTCTTCCCTAAGCGTTACGAGCATGTATATTCTGTAGGGCGGCAATATTATCATTTGCCAGTAAACGTCCGAAAAGGCGTTGCTCATTTTTTCGGCCTGCTATAGTGATTCCCATTTTAGTTCCTGAAGCATATAAGATACACACTGTCAATACACTGATCCTAGACTACGTATTTTTTATTGTCTATTTCTGGAAAACTTAAAAATGCAGAAATTTCAGAAACTGCAGAAATTCATTGAAAATGAGTAAAAAAAAAAATTAATGTTTCTGCAATTTCTTGTTAATTTTTTTTTTACTCATTTTGAATGGATTTTTTGCAGCTTTTGCAATTTCTGCATTTTAAGGAGACACTATTTCTCCAGAAACCAATTTTGTGTTCACCAGGGAACACTATGCACAGCATGAATTTTTAAATTTTCCATAGCTCAATCACGTAATTTCACGTTGACATTTCTCAAAATAAGCTTCTTATGTGATTTTGAAAACGATTCAACTTTAGTTTTTGTCAATAAAAATGTTAAAATACATCAAGATAAAACAATATCCTTAAGTAGTTGAGAGCTATATCCCTTCTCGTTTCAAAACACATTCTACAAATTTTGCTTCAGAGTTTGATCCACAAGTTTGGAACCACAAACTCAGGGCCATAATGAGACTTACAAGTGACTAGCATAATCCCTGTAGGAAAATAACTAAAAATTTTATTTAAAGTCCCTTTTTTATACATTTTTCTTAAATATTAAAACTTTTCATAATTACAAAAATGTTATTGTTCTTTGTTTTTTTTTAATTTGCGCGATTTTGCCAACTTCACTTCTCCATTGCCTGAGTGCATTTGTTTCCAGGCCCTGCGGAACCTCATACATTTTAGCTATTTACATTATTTCTGACGTCTTAAGTCTACCAAAAATTAAGTTACAACCTTTCCATCCCATCATCATCATTCTCTGAATTATCAATATCATCGGCAAACTTGACCACAGATTTACGACGTTGTTCAACTTTTATATTGTCGTCACTTTTCGCCTTCGAGTCCACTAAGATGGACTTCAAATAATCTAATTCCGGTTCTTGAAGCCTCGGAAGGTCATCTTCGATTGTGGTAATTTCGTTACAGATAGGTCCTCCTCCTTCTTCTGTGTCCATCAAATTTTCAAATGAAACCACTTCAGTAGAATGATCGACATCCTTGTTGTAGCTCTCTGTAAAACAAGAATGATCCATAAAAGAACTCGAAGATGGTCTCTTTTCATCCTTTTCCGTTTTATCGAGAACTTTGCGAAGCCCATCCAATAGATTACTAAAATACAAATTGACAATTTTTAAAGAAATGTTTTTTAGAAAATATTTCCGATTCTCACTTTGGTAAAATGTCATAAGTATGTTCTGTCGAGACATCGACGTAAGAATATTTCGAATCCTCGTTAGTTGTACCGTCACTCACATAGTTGGAGCTAAAAATGATTTAAATATTTTTAACACATGGAAAACTTAAGGTTTACACGTATCATGTACCTAGATATGTGGTTCGTACTCGTCTCTTCATTGCTATCTGCAGTTAAATTCCCATTTGAATAGACAGAATTGGTTTTTTGGATGCGTGTTGCTGTAATTTTTCTTTAGATGCAATTAAGAAGATAAATCCAAAATTAGAATGAAAAATTTATACTCGTATTCATACGTTTGTTACTTGTATCGTAAAACTCCATACACCGCAATGACGCCGATAGCAACAACAAGAAGAACAGCAAGTACAACAATTGCTGCAATCAGTCCTGTTGCATTTGTACCATTTGGTGTCACATCACCAGAATATGATTTTGCAGAACTTGTTGTAAAGAAAGGATCAAGACTTGCAGCATTTACTTTGATCATTCTAAATAAATCATTGTAAAATAAGCAATGCATTTATTAAAAATAACTAGATTGTGAATGAACAAACCAAGCAAGTGTCTCCCCCCAACATGAGGCCCAAATGTTTGAGAAAAATGTTGTGAGTGAGTTAGCTTTAACTGTATAGCATCTCAACAAGGGTATCTTTATTCCTCTCATTTATTTTTCTATTTCTTTATAAATTGTCTTTTAGAGCCTTGACACATAAACCACTTTTAGTGGTCGAGTTTGACTGCAAAATCCAGTCGGCGTGTCGCTTGTGTGCAAAGGTAAGGCGTCTTTCCATAGCAATACATAGTCAACCACAGCTCACCCACCTGTGACACCAACACTTTGTTGGCGCACTTTATCACTAAAACGTGGTTCATGTGCCAAGGCTCTTACAAAGTCATCCACTGTTACTAATCATTGAATCGTGTTGGAAACTGAGAAGGAATTTAGGTTTAAGTGCAGTTTGCACAGCATGTTTTCCACACTTCGTTTTAACACTAAGTGCTCCATAGGAAGAGCTCTTAGTTGAACTATCTTGTTTCCAAGGTCAGTGTTTTGATAGACTTCAAGTGTCACTTGGGCGGCCTTGATTTCTCCATATAAATCCATAGTCATGGTAAGTTCTTGAGAAAATCTACCTTCAGGTAAGTCACTTACTTGAGCATCACATCATTTTTCAAAGGTGCAACAACTGAAGCTCGTACACCTACTCCTTGCAATCCACTACTTGGTAATGAGAACATGTATAAGTAGACAACATTGCTAAGAAAATTTACAAAAAAAAATGTTTTTATTTGTTAATTAATTATTCATTAAAAATTTAAATTGTCCATTACCTGCCATCTTCGTTTATTTCCCATTGTATTATTCGAGCATCCACATTTAGCTTATCTTTAAAAATACTGCGAAATCGACAAAATCAAAATTTTATTACCGATAAGATGTCAAAAAAGAAAAAAAAATCTTACCTGATGATTTGAACTGAAAGCTCATCAAAATCCACAGCTGATTTCGGTGTGTTCATAACCAGAATTTCATCAGCTCCAAGAATAAAAACCTTATACCATAATTGAATAATCGCATTTAAGAAAAAAACAATAATAAACGTTTTTCAAAAAGTAGTAATTATTACCGTTAATTGTAAATTAGATGGCATAATTAATCCATCTTTGCTATTGGCAGCCGTAACAGTGAATTGATAATTCGATGTGTCTGATTTCTGAAGAAGTTCCAATGATTTTGTGGCTCTCAATAATCCAGAGTCAGAATTCACAAAAAATGGAACTAAAGTGTCACTTATTAAATAGTAGATTTCATTAAATTTTGTCGTGGTGTCAGCATCTGTGGCCTGTAATATTAAATAGATTATAGAAGAAAAAATAAGAAAAAACTGGTAAATAGCAACCTGTCCACACAGAATTACAACAAGGGGAGACACATTGCGACCTAAAACATGTTTCTGCATCAAAGACTCGTCATTAGTTTTTGTTGCTTTCTATGTGGACACTAGGTTTACGAAACAAGATGCAACTAGTTATTGAACGCTTTTTGACAGCAACATGTTTTTTCTCTTGTGTGGGCACAATGTTTCATATTTATGGAAACTGCTGGAGATATATACTACAACATTAATGTGCCCACTTGTTGCATTCTGTGTGGACGTACGTATAGCTTAACGTGCGAGGAATTGGTTACCTTGATTGTCATCACAGTTTGTCCCTGTCCCAAATAAGATGTTATTCCGATCGAATAAGTTGATCCAACGTCAAAAACAGGATAATTATCATTCACGTCGTCAACAAACACTTGAATCAAAACCTCACTTTGACTTAAATTTCCAAATTGATAATCTGCATTACCAACATAGAACCCTTTAGAAATAAAATGCAAAGTTTTGTTTAAATTACCTGAGGAATTAAAACCAAAACTTTTATGTAAATAAAAATTTAGAAAATGTCTCAAATTGTTTTTTTAAAAAAATACGCATTTTTTTGTTGGAAAATTACTAAATCTAAAAAAAAATGTGAAATTTACAAAAAAAAAAACTTGCTTGTTTTATGTTAATAAAAGTGTATATTTTATAGCAAATACATAATTAATTAAATGTAAGAATCAATTAATAACTACAATCATAAGGAAGGAATCGTAGAATCTTTTTCTGGCCAAAAAGGTGTTAATTGAAATAAGCGAAATTATCCAACTTTATGCAAATTTCCAAAGAATATGCAACTTTGTACAAATGTCCAAAGATTATGCAATTTTTGCATTTTATGTATAATATGCATTTTTATTGTGACTAATTATTATTGCACATATGGGCACTCATAGCATATCCCAAAATGAAAAGAAATAATTGTGCCTTTTGTGCAAACTTTTGGCGTTAGTAAAAAAATCACAGAAAATTAAAATGTTTTTTACTTCTAGAAAAACTTCATATATATATACCGTTAGAAAATTGTTTGTGGGCCGAATTAATCCTAACGGAAATGATCAACTGGTAAACAGGATGAGTTTCATGGTCAAGTCCCTTCATAGCAAAAAGTTCACCCGTAGATGAATTTATAAAAAATAATCCTTCAGAAATAATCAAACGACAAAGTTAATCAGTAAAAATAATTTATCTAATTTCGAAGAAGAAGAAAAAAATGTTCCTAGTTTACCAGTTTCAATATTTGTCACAATTTGATAAACAACGTCGAGTTCGTATTGCGACTCATAAGTGCTGTTCAGATCTATAAGCAATGTCTTGGTCTCAACGTCTTCAAGAATGTGAACCTCATAGTATTTTTGTAGAAATATTTCTTCGGTGGAACCATCCATCACTTCAATTACAATCTCAAATAATCGAAACAGAAAAATCACATTAATTTCAACATTGGTAACAATAAATCGAAATAAACCAAAATCAAACGTACAGTTCCCGAATCTTGCAGGACGTTACTTGAATTTGAAGTTGCCGTCACATTCAAACAGTAGTACCCAATTTCTAATGATTTCATTACGGTAACGAGTCCATTGTTAGGATCAATAGCGAAATAATCAGTGTCATGTGAATATTCTTTACAACCTGTTCGACATTCAAACCAAATAAAATTTTAACTTTATTACATTGTATAGCATTGGCAGAAAAAACAAACAAACAACAATGAAGAACTACAGTAGTAATTAATATAACTAGTAAACCTGTCATGCAATTTGCACGATATGAAAATGACTAACTGAAGAGAACGGCATCAAAACACTTCACCTAAAGTTGTTCACCTAAACAATTACATCTAAACCAAATAGGCTACTCTAAATGTTTTTTACCTAAATGACAGTACATCTAAACCTTTTCACCCAATGAACATTAACCTAACGAAAGTTTAATATATTTTCTTCGAATTCGAAAAAATACATTTTCAACAAATCTTCGAATAATCTTCAAATTTTGGAGTGATTTTCAAACTCACACAAAAAGCTTATTTTAAAAGATAAACATGAAAATATCATTAAGAAATTCACGAGTTTCAGCTACCTTCTAGTTTCTAAAATACTCCAGTTTCTTTTAATTTTGTTCTGAAAGACAGAATAACCACAGTCCGAGGGGCTTTTGGACTTTATGTTATTTGTTTATAGCATGTTTAAAATGGCAGAAAAAACATCCTGAATGAAGACAACAAAAAGCAAAACTGCACACTAGAATTCATTCAGCACTGTAGTTCATCTTACCCTTTAATGAATAACTATACTTTTCCGTTGGATCATTGCTGTATGCAACTTGAACAACAATTGTACCAACCACCGTAGTCTTTGACAAATGTAACGTCTCCAAAAAATACGGATTTGGAGGTGGTGGAGGCGGCTCGGGGTGAGCAGTTGTCGTTGTGCTTGCTAAAAAAATAAGGAAGATACGTGTCAGAATTGGACTGTGGGTTTTCAAACACGATCACTCCATTAATTAATACATATTCCAATGATAACGATTAGGGCTCGGATTTTTATGCAAATATCAAGCAAATGTTTCTCAATTTGTGGCCCAAGAGCAAATTGTGAAGTAACAATCCAGTTTAGATCAACGAACAATTTTTTTTTTCAACAAAAACACTGGTTAGAGACTAGAACTCTAGTTGATAACTAATAACCAGAAACATTTAGGCTGATTTAGCCTCTAACTAGCCGTTTTTTTATTTGAAAAAAAAACATAATTGCAAGTGTTCTGATAATGATTACTTCACAATTGGCCACTTAAATTGAGAAACATTTTCTTAAATTTGCATAAAAATCCGAGCCTTAGGCCCTAATAATGATATTTATGGACACAATTGCAGTGATCTCACCATCAGTCCATGTTGTACATTGTGTGGTGGTATCACTTGATGGTTGTGTGCTAACTGATGAAGGAGGAGGTGAATTTGTGAGAGTAGTCTCAACACTAGAGGCCGTACTACCGGTACTACTACTATTGTCGAAACTAGTGGACATCGTCCACTCAGTGGTTGTTTCTGTGTGTTTCGATTCAATGGTAGATAAAGAATCAACACTTGTTTTAATTTGGCCACTAGTCAGAGCCATAACTAGGGCAAGACGCATGACGTACCTGCCTCGGGCGCAAAATAACTAGTATGATTGATAATACTAAGGGGCGGCCACATTTATTCTTGCCTCGGACGCAAAAATTAGCTAGTTACGGCTCTGCCACTAGTGGACGCCGTCCAGCCAGTGTTCGACGTACCTTCAGTTACAGTAGTTGGACAAACTGTCGTGATGACCGCCGTTGTTGGACATACACATGGGGTTGTTGTCGTTATTGGGGCATCAGTAGTATGTGAATGAGTTGTGAGTTCTGAAGTTTCAGTATGTGATGTTGTCAATGAACTTGTTACAGTGCTAGATGAAGAGACAGTAGTGTCACCTGAAGTCGGATGTGCAGTGGTGGTGGTCGTGCTGTTCGTCTCTGTCGTGGTGTCAGTAGGTGATTCAGTCGATGGTTCAGTAGTAGGTGGTTCAGTTGACATTGTTGGGCATGGAGTGCAAGGAACACATGTTGTGGGCGTATCAGTCGGGACGACAGTAGTACTTATTGGCACATTAGTTGTTGTTGTTGGAATTTCCTTAGTGGTCGATATTATCTCTGTGGTAATGGTGGTGGGTCCCTCGGTCGTCGTCGGAGATGGCGGTGATAAATGGATGCGAACGATGGCAAGAGCTGTCCGCTTATGAGCTTCATGTCCAGTAGCCTGATTTTAAAGTAAATGCATGGGTTAGCTCACGACTTACAGGTGACAGAATCATTATTACAATAAAGGGTACGATGTTTGACGATTTGTGACGATGTTTGAACGCTAAATTGAACAAATGTCAAGCTGAATAAGCACCAAATTGAACGAACATCAAAAGTTGAATAAGCGCCAAATATTTTATGTTTATTCAGTTTGTGTACTAACGTTTGTATGTTCTAAAAGTGTTGACACGTTGGTAGAAGCAACTAGCCTCCTACTACATGCTTCTACCTGTGTAGAGGCTCAAAGGCATGCTTAAAGCCACATGTAAATTACTACGAAATCAATTAAGACAATTTGTGGTGTTGTTACCTGGACTCCAAACACTGCAACATAATTGTCAATGTCTTCGTAATGTGCCGAACTGTCGAAAGTGACTACGGCAGTTGTCTCATCAATGGAAAACGCATTTGTAATCGCATCACATGATAAACCTACACATCACAAATAAATATACATACTCAGAATCGTTCTTGTTACCAGGACTAAGAGATAAAACGCCTATATCTCACCACAATCATCTACTAGAATTGTGTACTTTATGCCAACGTCACTTCCAGTGTCTTGATCTTTAGCATGAATTGCAGCTGGTTCAATGTTAACCGAATGCTTTCCACCATCAAAATCACTCTGAAAAAAACCATTTACATATTTTAAAATAACATTTTAGTTCGTGTTAGCAAGTATACACTCTCTTGCGCAGCTTGCAGAGTAATTATTCAAATTCAGATAGTAAACTACCGCGTTGATTGTGGCACGATAGAAATTCTTATCAAAAGCTGGTCCCAAAGTGTCGTTGTTTTGTTGAATATTAATGGTTAACGTCATTGTACTCGAGAGAGTAGGGTTGCCTTGGTCCTGCACATACATAAATATTATTAACAGCAAATTTATTTCCTCAAAGATCTTATTTTTTTTTTACCTGAGCTTGAATTGTAAGATTAAAATTTGGCTTTGCTTCATAATTAAGCTGTTTTTCCAGAAAAATACTGGCAACAAAACTCTCATTAGCTGAACCCTTGTTGACTGTCGTGGTTTCAATTGAAAACGTTCCACCTTCATTACCATCCTGAAATAAATAAAATTTATCTGATTTTAAAGAATAAACGCCCCTCAAACTACTTCTACTGTCCTTTGGAAACAAAATTAACAAACTTGGAAAGTGTTATAGAAACACCGAGTTAAGTATTATGTACACCTGAGCAAAATGCATTCACGTCCAACATGTTTAATATTAAAATGCATCGTATTTTATGTGTAGCTAGGGTATTCGGGTTGCTCAATCGCTTAAATGATTATTTTCATGTTGACATCTTATAAAATAGGCTTTTTATATCAGCTTGAAAATGAAACAGCTTTAAAGCAGGTTTTTTTCACTAGTTCTTAATAAAGGTGATTTTTAAATACATCAACATGAAATCATATCAACATGAAAAATAATACTTTTCTAGTTTCCAATACACTTTCAATGTCGAATTTCACACTTCGAAAAATCATATATTTAAAAAAAAACATTAACTACTTTAACAACTAATCTGTAATACTGTTCAAAGAACACATAATGGAAATCATATTTGTTATATTGTGTATATGTCAGAACTCTGTTTGGATGGTTCAAACTCAAATTACACTTACGACCGACGACCGTATTCTAAATTATTTAAGCCAAAGTGAAAATTAAAAGCTAAAAGCTTAAAAGCTCTCTTGGTAAAGTTGGGGATAAGAAATACCCAACATAATACAGAATAGTCACTTACGGTGATACTAAATGTAACTCTTGAAGATGCATCCGCAGCAGTGTCCTGGTCAGTTGCAGCGATATTCAAATTGTACAAGAGATTTAAGTCAAATGCATGATTTCCATGTGGAAAAAACTGAATGAACAAATAATACGAAAATAATTTATTAAACTTATAAATTCCATTAATAATAATAATAATTAATAATTCCTTTACTTCTGGTAAGTCATCAATGATGTTATTGTCCCAAGTGATGAGCGGTGTGTGATCATTCACTAGGTTAATAACTGTGGAGAAATAATTCACTTTCGCCGACGAACTTGCTTCAGAAGAGTCACATGACATTTTACACGAAATCATTGTTAAGCTAGTTGGCTACCAAAGTTTAAAAAGTCAAAAGAAATTGTTGGGAAAATTTGTCAACGTGCAAGAACTGCGTTATTGCATGATTTTCTCACCTTATCTGCTACTTCGTCCACTGACTTCATAAGTGTGAAATTTAAACCCATTTCACCCACATCGAGTGTCGTTTGATCCAGTTCTAAATATCCTGTTGGACTCAAATCACAAGCGACCTGACTGGCAGAACCCAGTGAACAGAGAAGATATTCTGAAGTTTTTAAGCAAAAAAATCACAATATATTATTCACAGATTACTATATTTATAATGAATAATATGAATATTCACAAAGTAATTATTCAAATTAAAAACAATATTTAAAAATAAACTTACTTTCCAATTCTTTTTCAGAAAGGTAAGATCGTATCATAGTACTGATAACGGTAGCATTACCACTTATAATAGAAATGTCACAAATGTCATCAGCTAAACGCATTGAAATCCAAACATTTTTTTTAAAGATTATACAATATACTTAATAGAAAATTTAAAAAATTAAAAAAAAATCATTTCACACCTGGAACACACGTAATTTCCAATGGTAAAATTAAAAATCCTATTAAAAGTATAAATTTCACAGATTTTGTCACCGATTCCATTCTTTCTGTTACAACAAACACGTATACCACAATAAATTCCTTTTGTTCCGAATTATTTTTAAAATCCAATACTATTGCAAAATCTCATAACCTCACATTAAAATCCATTTTATAAAGAAATATAAATTTTAAATTTGCGATTTAACTAATTTATCTTACGTTATATAAACTGAAAAAAACACTAACTGCGTTTCCAGTGATTTAAGTGAATATTTCTTAAAATACCTAATAAAAGCAGAAAAACGTTATCTGTATTGCTTTTCACGATAAAAATTTAAAATGTCTACTTGAATTGCAATATATAACTATCAGTTTTGGTGACTTTAACCGACAAAGATTACAATTGACAGATTTCACATTAATATTGATGCATTAAATATTCTAATGTTGTGTGTAAAATCATAAAATAACATCCTGAATAAAAACAAAAACCAATTGTTTAGTAAAAGACAGAAACAAAGCATGTAATGCAAAATCACAATAAATAAGAATTACAAATCTCAAGGAAAATCAAAATGGAATAATTTTAAGTTCCTATTTCAAAAATCGAGCGTCACAAACATTTAAAATAATGATAAAACCAAACAAATGTCGATATCTCACATATTTTATCGAAATAGATAAAATAATTTTTCTCAAAAATATCAAAATCAATTTGCGATTATTTTTTTTTTTTTACTTATCTTTATAAAAAAAATTTACAAGACAGTAATGTGTCACATATATTCTTTGTATTTATGTATTACGTTTACTATTCCTGCTTTGACTCCCTATCGAGAAAAAAACCTGATCCCTAAGTAACTTTGTTATGTTGAATATTATTACCAACGTTACTGTATAATACTTGAAAATAGATGGTTATCTTTGTCCTACGTAATATATCAAATTGCATTGTTCTAGACTAGATTAATTTTCTGTAAGCTGTCATGAGCTTGAATTGTAAAAGCTACGTTTATAGTTGGTGTTTCACATTGCCTTATCTGTGCACGGGGAGTACACAGATCAATAAGGACGCAAGAACAAAATTCAATTCAACTCAATACACAATTAGGGATCCCCATTCGTCCCCGGTTTTCAGGCCTCTGTCCCAGTGTCCCAAAAAAATTAAGTTAGGGACACTAAATGTCCCAGAATTTAATTGGCTGCTGGCATTGACTAAGTTTTCATGTTAATTAATCAAAGTTTAAGTATTTTCTTTATAAAGCTAACTTACAACACACGCGGATCTTATGGTACTTTTGGTAATCTGTATAGGAATTTAGAAATCGGGACGAACACAAGCTGGCTCCGCCCTTTTTTTATGACGGCCGGCAACTTCTAATTGGTTGGCTATGTAGTCTGACGTCACATGCTCCGCCCTTTTCACCTTCGAACCACACAACATACCAATTTAGGAGTTCCCGGTCGTCATAAAAAGGGCAGAGCCAACTTGTGTTCATCCCGATTTCTAAATGCCTGTCTAATCTGTAGCTTCTAACCAGCCTTTTTGTTTGAAAAACAACAATCGCTGTTGCTCTAATGACGATGATTACTTTACAATTGGCACTTGGGCCACAGATTAAGAAACATTCGCATGAATTTACATAAAAAGTCCTAGCTCTAATAATGGCGCATTGTGGTACAAAACTCCGCCTGTGACGTCATTTTGACGTTCAGGTGATTGATTAAGACACACAAATGCAAAATAGCTGATTAGGGATTCAAAAACATGGCATTACGATAGTCAATTGACTCAAAACTGTTTATTCTGCAGAAGATAGAAGCAACAAAAAAAAGACATTTTATTCGGTGCATTTAGTAAACATTATCAAAAACAGAATAAAGCTAAAAATAAAATGAAAATACTAAAAAATAAACAATAATAAGTAAACTACAAATCCACTTTCACCTGTAAACGAATTTCATTTAAGCTACTAGCAAATTACTAGTACTAGTAACATCCGGAAACAGAACACATGTAACTTTTAAGAAAAAACTTTAAAATAATAATTATGGAGTTAGAAATCACAAATACAAAATAAAAAAACATTCAGGAACACAATAATTTTGCATTATTACAAGTCCCCCATGAAACTCTTGCAGATGTAAATTACAAATCCATTCCGCCCCGAACTTGGATGTGAAGTAGTGGTGGTCATGGTCGTGATTGTGATGTTCGTCTCTGCCATGGTGTCAGTCGGTGGTTCAGTTAACATTTGTTGGGCATGGTGTGCAAGGAACACATGTTGTGGGCATATCGATAGGGACGTCAGTAGTACTTATTGTCACATTCGTTGTTGGTGTTGGTGTTGTTGGAATTTCCTTAGTGGTCGATATTATCTATGTGGTGATCTTGGTGGGTGCGTCGGTCGTCGTCGGAGGTGGCAGTGATAAATAGATGCTAACGGTGGCAAGAGTTGTCCGTTTATGAGCGTCATGTCCAATAGCCTGGTTTCGAGTAAATGTATGGTTTATCTCAAGACTTCCAGGTGACAGATTAATTATTACAACAAACAGTGCATTTGAGAGTCATAACAAAAATACAGCTTGTTTGACGATGTTTGAACGCTAAATTACACAAACGTCACAAGCTGAATAAGCGCTAAAATGGTTCTGTTTATTCAGTTTGGCGTTTGCTAGCTCAATTTGGCTGTCAAGGTAGCAGGCACGTTTCAGTGCATACATTGATGTATTGTGTTCATACGTTATAGAAGTGTTGATGTTGGTAGAAGCAACTATTGCCACTTACTATATGTTTCTACCTGTGTAAATAAATGTAGTCATTCTCAAAGGCATCCCCCTTTTAGCCACATGTAAATTACAACCAAAATGAAGTCAAACGATTTGCTTTATGATGTTACCTGGGCTTCAAAGACTGCAACAGAATTGTCAATGTCTTCATAATGTGCCGAACTGTCGAAAGTGACTACTGCAGTTGTCTCATCAATGGAAAACGCATTTGTAATCGCATCACATGATAAACCTACACAACACAAACCATACGCATACTGAGAATCGTTCTTGTTACCAGGACTAAGAGATAAAAAGCCTATATCTCACCACAATCATCTACTAGAATTTTGTACTTTATGCCAACGTCACTTCCAGTGTCTTGATCTTTAGCATGAATTGCAATTGGTTCAATGTTAACCGAATGTTTTCCACCATCGAAATCACTCTGAAAATATTCATTTACATATTTTAAAATTACATTTTAGTTTGTATTAAGCTGTATTTGGACTAAATTGTCCCTCTGCCATAGGACCTTCGGGTTGGGCTGCTTGCAAAGCAATTATTCAGACTCCGATAATAAGTTACCACGTTGATCGTGGCACGATAGAAATTCCTATCAAAAGCTGGTCCCAAAGTGTTGTTGTTACGCTGAATATTAATGGTTAACGTCATTGTACTCGAGAGTGGAGGGTTGCCTTGGTCCTGCACATACATAAATATTATTAGGAATAAATGTCTTTGTTCTTGGTGCCTCAATAGATATATATTTTGTTTTTATCCCGGCAGATGACGCAGAAAAAACGAAAAAACTTAGCATAATCTTTTACCATTCTAGTTTTGAAAAAAAAATTTAGAATTTTTTTCATAATGTTGTTTCTAAAGGTAGTTCATTTGACGTTTTTGCATTCAAATTTGTCAAAAACATCTACGGAGCATATATCATCACATCCACAGCAGTGGCGCTCGCCGTCCTGGGGGCCAAAAACAAAACATCTATTCAGCCACGTTAAGATAAGCTTTTTTTTACCTGAGCTTGAATTGTAAGGTTATAATTTGGATTTTCTTCGTAATTGAGCTGTTTTTCCAGGAAAATGTTGGCAACAAAACTCTCAGTAGCTGAATCCGGGTTGACTGTCGTGGTTTCAATTGAAAACGTTCCACCTTCATTACCATCCTGAAATTAAAACATTTATCCGATTTTAAAGTATAAACGCCTCCAAACTACTTCTATACTGTCTTTCGCAAACAAAATTAACAAACTTGGAAAGTGTTTATGTACACCAGAGCAAAATGCCTTCAAAGTTAAATGTGTTGAATTATACCAAACCCAGTTAAGGACATGAAACAAAACAAAATTAACTTTTATTAATATCTGAAGAAATTGAAATGCTAAATCAATATTTTGTCACAATAACTGAAGTAAAACTTAAAGCTAAGCTTAAGACCTCCCCATAAACTTAATATAATTTTGAATTTTGAAGGTAAGTTGCCTTCGTAAATTTCGGCATAAGATATACTAGACATGGGCAAAATAGTCACTTACGGTGATACTAAATGTGACTCTTGAAGATGGATCCAAAACAGTGTCCTGGTCAGTAGCAGCAATATTCAAAGAGTACAAGAAATTTAAATCAAATGCATGATTTCCATATGGAAAAAACTGAATGAACAAATAATATGAAAATAATTTATTAAACTTATAAATTCCATTAATAATAATAATTTCTTTACTTCTGGCAAGTCATCAATGACGTTATTGTTCCAAGTGATGAGCGGTGTATGATCATTCACTAGGTTGATACTTGCAGAGAAATAATTCACTTTCGCCGACAAACTTGCTTCAGAAGAGTCACACGACATTAAACACGAAATTATTCTTAAGTTAGTGGGCTACCAAAGTTTAAAAAGTCAAAAGGAGATGTTTGAAAATTTGTCAACGTGCAACGACTTACATTATTGCATGATTTTCTCACCTTATCTGCTGCTTCATCCACGGACTTTATAAGTGTGAAATTCAAACCCATTTCACCCACATCGAGTGTCGTTTGATCCAGTTCTAAATATCCTGTTGGACTCAAATAACAAAAGACCCGACTGGCAGCACCCAATGAACAGAGAACATGATCTGAAGTTTTTAAGCAAAAAAATCACTATATTATATTTACAGATTACGATATGTATAATGAATAATCACAGAGTAATTATTCAAATTAAAAACAATATTTAAAAATAAACTTACTTTCTAATTCTTTTTCAGAAATGTAAGATCGTATCATAGTACTGATAACGGTAGCATTACCACTTATAATAGAAATGTCACAAAGGCCATGAGCTAAACGCATTGAAATCCAAACATTTTTTTTAAAAGATTATACAATATACTTAATAGAAAATTTAAAAAAAAAATCATTTCGCACCTGGAACACACGTAATTTCTAATGGTAAAATTAAAAATCCTATTAAAAGTATAAATTTCACAGATTTTGTCACCGATTCCATTTTTCTCTTACAACAATCACGTATACCACAATAAATTCCTTTTGTTCCGAATTATTTTTAAAATCCAATACTATTGCAAAATCTCATAACCTCACATTAAAATCCATTTCATAAAGAAATAAAAAAAAGTTAAATTTGCCATTTAACTAATTTATCTTACGTTATATAAACTGAAAAAAACACTAACTGCGTTTCCAGTGATTTAAGTGAATATTTCTTAAAATAGCTATTAAAAGCAGAAAAACGTTAACTGTATTGCTTTTCACGATAAAAATTTAAAATGTCTACTTGAATTGCAATATATAACTATTAGTTTTGGTGACTCTTTAACCGACAGAGATTAGAATCGACAGATTTCACATTAATATTGTTGTATTAATATTCATAAAATAATATCCTGAATAAAAACAAAAACCAATTGTTTTGTAAAACACAGAAACAAAGCATGTAATACAAAATCACAATATATAAGAATTACAAATCTCAAGTAAAATCAAAATGAAATAATTTTAAGTTCCTATTTCAAAAATCGAGCGTCACAAACATTTAAAACAATGATAAAACCAAACAAATGTCGATATCTCACATATTTTATCGAAATAGATAAAGAATTTTTCTCAAAAATATCAAAACCAATTTGCGATTTTTTTTTTTACTTATCTTTATCAAAATTTACAAGCCAGCAATGTATGAGCGTATGGCATTTTCTTTGCATTTCATTTGTTACGTTTTACAATCTCTTTGACACCTATCAAAAAAGCTGATCCCAAATTACAGTAACTTTTATTATGCTGATTATTATTATTAACGTTACTGTAAAGTACTTGAAAGGAGACTTGTTTTCTTTGTCCTACTTAATTTAGCAAATCAAATATCCTTATTTTAGACTAGATTAATTCTCTGATGCCTGTCATGAAGCTTAAATCAGTGGCAGATCCAGAGAGGCACAGAGGGGGCCCCGCCCCCTAAAAATCACAATCATCAAACAAGACAATGTTTGACTTGTCACTATTCTCGTAATGAGCAATATCAGTTCTAGTTCTTATTAAATTGGCATTTTATGACTGTTTCTACTTCGGTATCGTTTGCAAAAATTCATGTAATCTATAAAAGCGAAAATTTATATGCAGCGAGCCGACGTTCAGGAAGGGCAAGGCTTGTTCAGCTATATGCAATTAATATAAATGCAGCATATGTATAAAATCACGATTAATTTTATAATTGAGTTTATTCAAGTAAATATTTATAAACATAAAAACAATTTTAATGAATTATTTGTATTTAAAAGAAACAATTACATAACAGAATGAGAAACTACGAACAATTGTATCAAGATGTAATCACAAATTATAATTTTAAATTTCAATAAAAAGCAAAATATAAAAGGGTTTCTAATACAAATGCAAAGTGTCCATGAAGAGGCATTATTGCTTATAAAACAATTCCAAATCAATTACTAAAATACTAAATTCATTATAAAATGTTTATTAGAATAGATTTTAGTAAAATAATATGGATTTGTAATAACAAAGGAAATATAATACTAACGCATAATACTAATAGGCTATTACAGCTAAGATTACGTCTACCCCCAACGTGCAGTGCAATAGATTTGGAATTAGAAAAGAACAGATTAAGAAACCTAAAATATAATCTATAAACACGCTCATTACTAATATGCTGGTTTATAATTGTGTTGTGAATTTAAGTGTAATGTTTAGTTAGAAGTCAGAAGGACAGAACAAACAAGAACATGAAATACAGTATATATGACAAACATTAACTACAATAACTCCATGTTACACCAAAAACCCTAAGAACTCATCAGAAGAACTCATCACTTTCCCATCAACCAAAACAAAATTCGTCGCAAATGCTTCCCCCAAACTACACAAATTACAGTAAAGTATGGAAATTCAAACACATGCTTCCACCACCCATGTACCCCCCCAAAAAATCACAAATCATAGTAATCATCATAGTGAAAAATCACACAGGAATGTGGAAAAATAAAGAAAACCGCAATGTTTTGGAAATAGGTTTTCACCAAAAATGACTGATGGCCTAAACCTTCTACAAAAATGCATTGAATTTACCAATATACTGTGTAAATACAATAGAAGCCAGTGAAGTGAACTCAGAAAACAATCCCAATAAGCCCATTTGAGCCCTGTTTCGAGAACTATGGAAAACCATTACACAAAATAAATCTGCATAATTGATTTTGTCAATAGTATATATACCCACTTCCAACTTCTGCAAAAACACAAGAACATCCTAAACTTATTAAACATTTTCAAATAGACGTACAGATGAGATCTCCTGCTAACCCAATGAGCACTATTAATACATCCCATTAGAATAACAGGAAGATAGTGTCTGTATTTATATTTACAAAACAAAACATTTGCTAATCATTTTTAAGATTCAAGGTTTCTAATAAAACTTGAACCATTGAAACGAACAAATTACACAAAACAAATACACAACCTACTTTAGGCATAAACTTCAAACTATATGTTATGCAATTTGCCCTTTATTTTTAGGTGCAAAAAAAGCATAACATAAGCTGAGCTTATCTTGCACAACTTTATAGCTTAGATTAATTATATTATAAAGGCTACAAAATTGCAATATTATTTCAAAAAAAAGCAAGAAGAAAAAGCAAGAAAAAAGAAGCAGAAGCAGAAGAAAAACTTGTCATTAGAACAATATTCATGCCTACCTTCAAATAATGACAATCATACAGGCTAGATCTACTGCTAACCCAATGGGCAATAATAATACATCCCATTAGAATAACAGGAAGATATCTTTGTCTGTATTTTTTATAATTACACAACAAAACTTAATAATTTGTAAGATTCTAGGTTTCCAATAACTCGAACCATAGAAACAAACAAATATAAAACAACCAACACAGGACTTGTGTCAAGACCTCCAGGAACTGACAAGTTAACTTTAATCATAAACTTCAAAACTATGGTATGCTATTTTCACTAATAAGTGCAAAAAAAGCATAACATAAGCTGAGTTTAATACTCACAACTTTATAGCTTTGATTTATCACCTAATCAATGCTACAAAATTGTGATATTATTCCAAAGCAACAAGAAGAACATGTCATTGAAATAATAATGAAATTATACAAATAAAATGTACAGGTGATTTCCTACAATCTCAACGGGCAACTGGAACAACGGTCCCATTGAAATACTAGGCATATCTAGTCTGTGACATTCAATTTCACACTATATGGAGGTAAACTTCAAATTACACTAGGCCAACACATTAAATTCTGTTTGTTACACCAACAGAACTTAATGTATTTACAGTTTCTTAAGTAAATCAAAAGCCTATTTAGGCAATAAGCACTTTTGTCATAAGGCTTAAACTACTTATTTAAGTGAAAAAAGCACAACATATGCTTGTAGACTGTGCTAATTTCACACATATTAAGACACATTCCAACAAAGAACAAATAAACATGTACAGGCAATCTCCAGCTATTCCAATAGATAACTAAGTCTCCATTAGAATAACAGGAAGGTATTGTCTGTTGCAGTCATTATTTGTCATTGTCATTTACAATTGGAAAACAAATTTTCAGTATAAAAAGGAACCCATCAATTCTTCCCCATGTACCACCACCACTACACACCATCATGGCTACCTTCAGTCTGCAAAAGCATATTTACTGTTGGTCATCAACATATTGAAAAATGCAATCAGAACCATCTTTTCAGTGGTCACAAAAACCATGACTACAGTCAAGTTGAAGTTCAATCAGTGCAGACAAAAACTGCCATGGTCATCAATAGTTTGACCATATACCATAGGTACCTATTCAACAACCGTCGATAAATTCTTAATGAATTTATTGTGCATTCATATCAGCAGACGAAAAAATGAAAACTAGGAATTGTTCAAATAACCTTCAAAGAAATGATAACCTCACCCAAAATAACCACTCATATCATTTCCCAATTTCCTCCATGTATTACTAATACCCATTTTTTGCTCAAAGTATCCACACCCAACTGTCCCAATAACAACTTATCCCTTTTAAAATCAATCATTTATTTCCCCACATTTATGTACCCATCCTTTGCCCCATCAAAGCATCCACATTTAATGCCCCAACACCAACTCACGCTGCAATTTGCAATTTTGTGCAAAGCCAAAATAAAAAACATTCACAATTTAAGACAAAACAATATTCAGAAAGAAAGTTATTAATGTGTTTTGTTTATTATTTTTTAGTGTTATTTGCTAACGACCCCCACTAACACTTATTACAAAGACAAAGAGCAAAGAAAAAGAATAAGTTAATAGTGAGTGACAACACCGCCTTAATTATCTCTAAACTCATTAATTCCTAAGCGCAGTAATCACAATTTTGTTTTTAATTAACTATCAAAGCAGCCACATTTCACGACAATTTGCAAATATAATCGAAACCAAACAATGGTGTTTCAATCTCGGTCAATTCCATTTTGGCCGCCAAATGCATGTAGAGGCTAACGAGAGTTTCATATAACAGGACTGGAAGAATATAACTTGGTTTCGGGCATGCATGCACCAAGACACTCAGCACTTAAGTATCAGGTAACCCTTAAAATGCATCGCCCACCACAAACCCCACCCAAACCCTTAATTACTCCTCGTAGCTTAAAACCATTAGTGCATACAATCGGCAAAGAAGGAATATCGACAGAGATTGATAACACCTAACAAGTATTAGCAAGGGATACCTTTTACAACCCCCCCCCCCCGTTTTCCACCCACAATCCCCACAAAGTTAATCACTTAAAAACGATAATCATATCAATGAGCCACAGCCCTACTTTGATGAAGAAAAAACCGTCCTTACGTAGTTTTTAAAAGCTGCGGAAATTCTTGATTTTGGTTCCAGATGAAGATCCATGCAGCTGAATAAACAATGGTTTTCAAGTAAATTTCACAGCTTTAAGCAACGAAAAAACTCAAAACTTTAGAACTTCATATTTAGTCATTTTAAATCGTTATACCTCAAAAACGACAAAATGTGGCTCTTCCTAAGCCACTGGTGAGTTTGCATTGCAAATATCACATTACAAACGGCCAAATTGACTAAAAGATTTAAAAATATGAAAACTTGAATTAGTTTTTTTATTCAGAATTTTTTTTAGCTTAACTGGTCCAGCCTGCATTCAAAAACTGATCTTAACATAAAAATTACCTTCAAAATGATGAAAAGTGCCAAACTCAAGGAGATGACTTCATTTGGACTTTTACATAGCATCACTGTTGAGTTGAACCACAAATTGAAAAGTGAAAATTTTCTGAAAAGACAAAAAAGTTCCCTTTCTAAGTTTCAATTAACAATTTAAAATTTTGTACAAATTATGCTCACTCACCCTCATCCAAATGTCCGTAACTTGGCAATAGATGATATTATGCTGCCTTGACGACCTGAAATGATTCTGAAATACAGTTAGTATAGAAAGTAAAAACAACGAAGCTGCAAAAGTTATGTTCCGAGAGAACAAAACCTCGGAAGCTAAAAACAAAAAAACACAAATTTAGTAATTAATCAACTTAACCATTAATTAGTTATTCAAAATAACATTACCTTCAAAAACTATAGGAAAATGCTAAACCACAGTTGACGTGCAACAACTATTTTGAAGTCGAATAGACTAAAAAGGACAAAAAAGTTAACTTTAATTATTGGCAAAACATTAATTTTGAAAATTTAAGGTGGTTTAAAAATGTAAATGCAAAATGAAGAGAAAACTGCATTTGTATTATATGAAGTAGAAGGGCTATTCAATCACTTACAGGTATTTTCATGTTGATATCTTTCAAAATAAGGTTTGTATGTTATGGTCTGAAAATGACCCAACTTTTAATTTAAACTTTTTAATTTTTACCTATAAAAAGTTTATTTTGAAAGATGACATGAAAACACCTGTTAAGTGATTGAGCTACAGTTCTAGTTATTAAAACACTTTCTAGTTTCTTTTAATTCTGCATTTCTAAAAGAGAAAGTAAGAGTTGAAAAATCAAGATGGTCATAAACCATCTTTAAGTGAAAAGTAGTATTAAATAGCGAGTTTAATTTTAATTCGATCGTGACATAAATTCAACGAATGCTTAAGTTAGATTTCTGATTTTAAAAATTGGACTTTTTTTTTTAATAAGAATTACCTTCCAGACGATGTAAAGTGCTAGACCCGAAGAGATCTCAATTCGATCTCTGAGCCCACTGATGAATTACCACATCTTTTAGGAGTGAAATTTACTAAAGAAAAAAAAATTGATTTGTAAGTTTCACCAAATAGAGATTTAAAATTTTGTACAAATCATGCACAACTCACATTCATCCAAATGTCCACCATTACTTTGTAATAGATATTATTACGCTGCCTTGTCGACCTGAAATGATTCTGAAATGCAGTTAGTATTGAAAGTAAAAACTTCGAAGCCGCAAAGGTTAAGTTACGAGAGAACAAAACCTCGAAAGCTAAAATCAAGAAAGAAAACAAAAATTTAGTAATTTAACATAACCATAATTAAGTCATTCAAAGTAATGTTGTTACCTTCAAAAACAATAGGAAAAGGCCAGACCCGAAGAGATCTCTCAAAAAGATCTCTGGGCCCAGTGTTAAGTTACAACTATTTTTTGAAGTCGAATAAACTAGAGGACAAAAAACAATCATTTTTAGTTCCAAAATTTCACTTAATGCCGTTTCCATTTGGTAAAAAATATTATTGTGAAAATTTAAACGTGATGTGTGAGACGATTTTTTTCAGATAAACAATACTGTGTCATGAGCAAAAGTTTGCTAATTACTGCTTTACATGATGTTTACGTTTGCAAAATCAATAATTGATGATTTTGCCATAAACCCCTTCTAGTAATTATTTCGATGTATCAAAAGTATCCGAAGCTACACATTTTGCAGTATTAACTTTTATTTTTTTTGTTGTTGTTGCCCTAAAATGTATTTCAACAAAAATGAAAAACGTTCACAAATTTAAAACATTAAATTTTGAAACAACATTTAAAAAAGTCGTTTATTAAACCTGTTCTAAGTTACTCACATTAGCAGAATGAAACCTTGTCAATACCAAGTGTTATGTTCACTTTATTATGCGTTTTTTTTAAACTTAATTGAACTTAATATAAGTTCATGTTTATTAAAAAAATTTATAATAATTTGAATTTAAGAAAGTAACATATCGTCCAAATAATGGAATTGCACCAACTAATATATATGATAATGAGCCATCTATAACTCCAAGTTTAAATTTTTACAATTTAATAATTTGTTCCTAATGGAAACGGGGAGGAAGAGGAGTGGTGTAATTAACCTACTGAAAATAACGTGAATACCTTTAAAAATGGCGACGAATACCAAACCCGAAGAGATCTCCTTAAGATCTCTGGGCTCACTGATGATCCACTGAAAAGGAAAAAGTTAAACAAAGTTCAATTTAAGTTCCAAAATTTTGCTTTTAATGTGGATTATGTGGTTGAATAGATATTTTACTCTTGTTCCCCCCACCCCCTGGACGATGTGTCTCTGCAGTGGCTAATACTATGTTCCATAGAAGTTTTTGTAAAATTTGGAAACAAAAAACGATCAAAACTAGAATGGTAGAAAATTATGCTACGTTTTTTATGCCAATATCTTCAAAAAAAAACATTTTATAGTTCAGTTTGAAAATGACCCCGTTTGGAGGTTTTTCCAATTGATATTTTATGAAAAACTATTAGCTTTTTTTTCAAACTGTCATAAAAAGTTTATTTTTAAAGATATCAACGTGAAAAAACTTAGCGTTATCACCAACTATTCTAGTTTGTAAAACACTTAGAATTTTTTCGTAATGTAATTGCCAAGCAGACGCTTATAGTCAGAGGGACGAGAACAAAAGCTACCATATTGCAATTGGAAATCAAAGTACCTTTTACGATGGTAAAGAA
Source organism: Brachycybe producta (assembly GCA_036925085.1). Classification (NCBI taxonomy): domain Eukaryota; kingdom Metazoa; phylum Arthropoda; class Diplopoda; order Playtdesmida; family Andrognathidae; genus Brachycybe; species Brachycybe producta. Next base: position 3,476,477 of record JAUPFP010000024.1, on the reverse strand, counting down.
TGCTAGACTCTAAGAGATCGCATATACTGATCTCTTGAGCCCACTGATGAGTTGCCACTTACGCAACCAAAGCTCACTACCTGAGAAATAAGAAAAATAAGATTAGATATCATTTTCAAGCAACCAAATCTTAAAATAAATGCACACCTTGCTTTAGAAAAATCCAGGATGAATCCCACAATATACAATATATATATTTTTTTGAATGTTTTTTTTTAATCTGAAAGTAGTCTAAACAAAAAATTATGTGCAAGCCAAAACTATTTACATATACAATTAATTATACACAACAATTAAATATAAAAATAATTCATTATTATGTCACAACGATATTCATTTTGGGGGACAACGATATTTTTCGTCACAACGATATTCATTTTGGGGGACAACGATATTTTTCGTCACAACGATATTCATTTTGGGGGACAACGATATTTTTCGTCACAACGATATTCATTTTGGGGGACAACGATATTTTTCGTCACAACGATATTCATTTTGGGGGACAACGATATTTTTCGTCACAACGATATTCATTTTGGGGGACAACGATATTTTTCGTCACAACGATATTCATTTTGGGGGACAACGATATTTTTCGTCACAACGATATTCATTTTGGGGGACAACGATATTTTTCGTCACAACGATATTCATTTTGGGGGACAACGATATTTTTCGTCACAACGATATTCATTTTGGGGGACAACGATATTTTTCGCAAAACGCAATTCATTTTTTCGCCACAAGTTTGTACAATTCATTTTTCGCCACAAGTTTGTATAATTCATTATGTACACAATTCACAAATGTTAGTAGAAAATATAGGAGGCTACGAAAGATACCCTGGTCTTTCGCAGCCTCAACTTCAAACCGTGAGCCGAAAACCTGTAAAAAGGACGGTTTGAAGTTAAACGCGACAATCACAAAGACAATGAAACGAAGATCGAAGATTCCAACCCACTCCACCAATCCTAACGCTAACACTAACACCTAACAGGGGGCCTGACACGACGATGAAACGCGACCAACCCACACCAGTGTGTAACAATCATGTTTATAACGAAGTTCGTGTTTTTGTCACATAAAACATAAAAACTTGAGCCACAAATCGAGACCAAAAGATGAAAAAAATAATTTATTAGTAAACCAGTCAGATTTATAAACTAGAATTTGTTAAATACACATAATTCTATTTATAATATCTACTGTTGGAAGGGTGTGGAGTACTTCTAATTAATTTTTAAAGTAATTTAAAAGTTTAAAAAAACGCAACCAAATCACATTTTACAAACTTTTAAATTAACAAAGAAAAGTTTTTAAGTGTTTTTTGATGCTGGATCCATTGGGAACACTAGATACCAGACCAGAAAAACCAACTACAATCAATTTCCTCCAACTAAGGTGACCAAATGACACACAACTGAAGCTGGGATCCGGACATCGTGTAAAGAGGATGCAACCTGGTGCGGTGTGAGGTTTGGTAAAGTTTCGTAGTGCAATGAAACCTTATATTGTACAAAAGGACAGACAAAACACAAAAAAACGCGATTGTGGGTAGTTATTATAAGAAGAAAAAAAAAGATGAGTGAGAGGCTCGCCCGTCGGTCTGCCAAACACTCGCCCTGTATACGCTTGACATTTGGCCAAAACTACCAACGACCGAAGTGTGCATTCGGAGCCTTATCACCACATTCCACCTCTCCTCTTCAACACCGTTAGTACCTCGATAACACAAAGACAACATATGGGAGACAACACACGGACAACGGACAACGCGCACTCTCACGTAAGGAAATTAAAAAAATTAAGCAAACTGAACTTCATCTTTCACCTTCGTCAAAGAACGGAAAAAAATCTTGGAAAATGTCAATTTCGTCATTCGACTTCAGATCGGAAGAGCCAGGTAAATAAATTAATTAAAAAAATGGAAAAGAAAAAAGAAAAAAAAAACAATTAAGGTTCTAGGGTGCGAACCATTCTACTGGGTTTAGTTACGTGAGAATGTCTCTGGTCTCTGGACTCTTAAGAAAATCTATCCGAAACAGAAGCCACGTGCATTTCTTTTTTTAGATTAAAAACCTTTAGAAAGGTGTCTTTCAGCATGTCTTCCATTTAACGGTAAAAAAAAGTGTTCTACTCACGGTTATCCGTGACGTCTTCGGCTCTGCATTTTTAACATTCGTTCATAAAGTTCAATAAAGTTCATAATGTCCACAATATTTATATTTCAATATTTATAAATTTACACATGCCCTGAATATGAACTTCATTGGTGCGAACAAAACACCTCCATTCAAATCAGGTCTCAAAGAGAAGAGCCCGCGATCACAAAATTTAAATTGAATTTAACACAAGTTGAGATGAAAAGTCTGAAAAAAAATAAATAAAAGATAAAAATTAATGAAAGTTCACAATTTTAATTAATGTACAACTTTTCTAATACTACCATTAACATACACATTTCAGTGCAAAACTATACACTGATCATAAACATATGGAATTTTCGTTTATTCTATAGAAATTTCTAGTTGCTGTTCAAATTTAGTTCACATTTTCTGTTCGAACATATTTTCGAAATTAATCTTTTAAAGGGTGGGTCCTAGAAACATGTTTAAGGTGGCTGAATAGATATTTTGTTTTTGTCAAACCCCCCCCCCCCCCCCAGGATGGTGCGCCTCCGTGGCTATGATGATCTAGAGCAAGCATGTCAAACTCGCGGCCCACAACGAATATCTGTGTGGCCCAGCCCCTCCCTGTTAGATCCAGGATTACTGACATACAACTTGAGTCAGTTTTGAAAAGTAATCACTGTGAACAAGATTTCTCACCAAGTAAGAACGATTCTAGCAGAGAAGAGATGCCAAGTGTTAGGAAGAAAACATTAATTGTACCGATGTCCTCCTTGTTCTTTTTTATATCATGTACTTTTCGAAATAAACCTACGTTTCTATAAAAATTGGACGTTTTTGTTATTTTTGTGGCCCACATAAACTTAGACCTTGTTTATTTGGCCCGTGTCAGCCTTTGAGTTTGACATCCTTGCTCTAGAGGAAGTCTCTTCCCCAATGGCGTTTTTGAGAAAACGTTATATCGCAACCAGCCATGGAATCGTCCTGGAGTCTAGGACTCCGAAAATTCGACTCAACAACCTAGAAACATGTTCCTGATTTCAAGATGGTGGCTGTGGGCACCTCACACTAGAGTCCATAAAAAGGGTGACTTAGACTGGGTATATTTTTTTGGAACAATGCATGCATTTTCAAGTATTATATTACGTCACTCAACCCCCCCCCCCCCTCCACCCCCCAAATCTCCCTATGAAAGCATGTGGGCAAAATGAAAAAAATAAAATTTAGTATTTCAAAATTAGCAACATTACCTTTGTGAAGAAGAAGACTTGATGACTGCTCAGTGCCAGTCAGGGGCGTATGAGAGTATTGTTCATATCAATGGCACTGCTATTTACTAGCCCCGGTACACCAGACACATTCACAGCTCTCATTGTGCCAGAAAGGTGCGCAGGCACACACATGTATATTGTTTGTCGAGATTGGTTACGAAAACACTCCACAAAAGTAGGAGTGACAAGCTGGGCCAAAGTGAAACACGGTACCACCACAACAGGTAACACAGAACGTGATGGCTGTTTTTTGTGGCACGTTTGTTTGTTTTGTGCAGATTAAGGCATCAAGGAGCACAATTTCACTCCATTTGAGACAAAACGTTGAACTAAAGAAAAAAAAGAACGAGACAAAATTGTAAATTAATTATTTCTTAAAATTGTTATTTCTTTTGAATAGATTGTTTAATCGAATTTGTAATAAAAACATTCGAATTGAAACATCTATAGCTGCACACGACAATTAATGCAACTTCGAAAATTAATTTCAGAATGAATCAGGAAAACGGGAAACAGAAATGTTGGGTGCATTACATTCCCAGTGAAGTGCCACAACACAAGCAATGTCTTCAATTCCCGGGTGCAATGCACGATTCTACATGTTGATATGATTTATGTGAACTCAGTGAGCCTGGTGTGAGAGGTGTTTTAAGGGTGTTACCCCCGCATGTGAAATGATAAAAATCCATTTTGAAAAGTAATTAAATTACTTTTAAGAAAATAAATTGTATTTCATTTCTTTTTTAAATCTGTTAATTTTAATTGTAATTAAATATTTTTAAATGGAGTTTTGTCTAGACTCCAGAGAATGACTTATTAAGAGCCTAGATATAGCGTTTATTTCAAAATTTCTCCGAATGTAGGCGCGCTGCGATCGTTGTTGATGGAAAAACGGTTTTTTAACGTTTTTTCTCCCAGTTCGAAGTCACATAATAATTAATAGAAACATAATTTCGCGTGCTAACCTTATAAAAAGAAATCATGATGAAGCCAGTAGATTAATGCACGTGCTAATTTTTGTGTGATTGTTCTAAGTCGTTTTTAGTGGGAGTTCTTCAAATGTTTGTGAGACGTTTTTTGCTCCTATGGGACTTAACATGTACGATTTTAAACATTAAAAAATAGAAGGACCTTTTTAAAATTTCTAAAAAGGAAACATCGTGAAGCCAATACATGAATGTATGCGCTAGTTATTTTGTTATTGTTTTAAATCGTTTTTAACGACAGTTTTTCAAATGTTTGTGGGATGGTTTTGGGGCCAATGGGATTTAACATGGGGTGAAAAAAACGAACGACTTTGAACCTTATTTAAAAATAGAAAGACCTTTTCAAAAATTATATCAATCGAGCACGTGAAGAACAATACTTTTTACTGCATTTTGCGCTTTACTGTATTTGAATTGAGCGATTGTGAGGCGATTTCTTGCAGTTTTAGTAACACTATATAAGAACACTCATTTGTCTCGTTGTCGTCTGCTCAAAACAACAAGATGGACGTGGATCTAGGCTCTTAAAAATCGCGGGCTTTCTGTTCGCAGAGCAGAGACAGTGGCGCCGTCTTGTGAAAAAGATCATAAACTGAACACAGGTCGTTAACCGACCCAATTTCATTTTGGTCGTCTGTTAACCAAGGTCATGATAGCGTCATTGATACCGTCCTTGGTATTATAACGAGTTAGAAATTTAAGTTAAGGCGCTTTGAAAAAGCACCTTAAACACGGTGATTTTGCACAAACCTCATCCTACACATTATAAATAAACCTATTATGTCTACGACGAATAATACCAAGTGTCTCATTGGCTACAATAAAAATCAATAATAAAATATAATAAAATGAATCATACAATTGAGAACACAATTATACTTTGTTATTGTTTTTTGCTAGCTTGAAAACATTCGCAATTATACTTCAAAAAAATATATAAAAATTAATTTATAATTTAATAAAAAAAAACTTATTCTCATTGAAAATGAAAAATAACATTTGTAATAAATTTAAAATAAGCTGATGAAACAAGAAAAATAAAAGTTGTCATGTATTTTGTGTGATCCGTGACAAATCCTTTTAAGATTTCTTTTTGATCGTATTCATAATTTAATACAAATTTCCCTTTTAATAATAAAACAGGTTTTATTGAAAATTTATTATAATTAGGGCTCGAATTTTTAAACAATAGTAAATAATTTTCAATTTGTGTGAAATTCTGGCTAAACAGTTCAAAAATCAAAAACGTTAGAGGCTAAAATTAATTGACAACTGATATTAACCAGAGACATCTATAGCCTCTAACCAAATGTTTTTTTGATTAGAAAAAGCATAATTGCAGTTGATCTAACTTTCACAAATAATTGGCACTAGGACCACAAATTATTAAATATATGCTTGTTATGCCATTAAAAATGAGAGCCCCAATAATAATTAAAAGCGAGATATGCAAAACATTGATAAACAAGCAGATTTTTTATTATTCTAAAAGCTAGTTAGTAATTGACCGAATTTCTGAACAACTGAAATTGAACTAGATAAATAAGAGATAGATGGATGGATGGATGGATGGATGGATACATTGTCCTTGTATTCGAATATAGAAAGGAAAGAATGAAAGAAAAATTGTGCTACAAGCACACTTAGCACAGTGAACTTGAATGAAAGCAGAAAAGAGAGAAGGAAAAAAAAAGCAGCGGTTTGAATCAAACAAAGGAAGAGAGAGAAAAAAAGTCGATGGCTGAACGGGACGATTTTTAAAGCAAAACTCCAATGAGAGTGTGTGTGGCTGCGGCAGTGTGGCTCTGAATGAGGAGGTGGCAGGCAGGCATCCAAGGCGGTGGCTCGGGCTCAGTGTGTCTGTCTATCTATGTCTGCTTATGTTAGTTGTGTGTTCTCTGTTCATTGGCATAACACGGGCAAATGATGGCATGATGTCGAATAAACCAACCACATGGCACCGTTGTTGTAATTCACAAACGTCTGTCCATTTCTTTCTATAGTTGAATTTTCCGTTCTAAGTGTTCCAGAGGAAAAAAAAGCCTGAGAACTCGGGAGCCTGGATTCTCAGGAAGACGTTTGTGACTGTTGGTTCATTCATTTCATTCTCGCGCCTTTTAAAGTTAAAAAGGCGCCTCTTTTTGATTTTTTTTTACAAAAAAAGTGTGCGTGTTATCCTTATAAACGGGCATTCAGTACAAACGCATTGTTAAAAAAAATATGGTAAAATATTAAGAGCCAAACATATTTTTTGACATTTTTTTCTAAATTCATCTTTATACTTTTTTAATTGTTCAAAATCTTTCAATCATTATTTTAAATTATTATATTAATTCTTTATATTTTTTTTTTAAAGTGACAGTTTATCTGTTAACATTTTTTTTAAAAATTTGTAATTTTGTAATTTTCACATAAAGTTCCCATTTGTGGAGCTAGAACCGGGAACATCTTTTTCAAAACTCCTTCAGAAAATAAGGATCTCGTCTGTTTTTTTTTGTGCTGTTTTTAAAAAAATGATGGATTGACGCTGGATTTTTAAAAAAAAAAATGATAATCAAGATGACCACACCATACTAATTTGGATTTTTTTTTATTTGTGCGTGTCTGGTAGTGTCCACTTTTGTGTCCAGCAAAATATAAACATCAGAAGTTTATTATTATTTTAGTATTTTTTGTTTTTATTGTCTGGTGGGGAAAAAAAAATTATTTTGATATTTATTTATGGTTTTTTGTGTGTTTCACAACGATATTCGGAATTTGTACATTACTGGAGCTGCTCTGTGTTTTAAGCTGATGCTGTTTTATTATTACTTCTCCGTCCCGTTATATTATAATACGGTTGCCCCATCGTCCCCTCCAACACCACCACCACTACTACTATTTTATCCTCCTCCTCCTTTTTACCCTCAACCTCATCATCCTATCCAAAAAGCAGGAGCACAGCACCACCACCACCACCAGTAGAAAAAAAAAGAGGGGCTTCCGCGCAATCACGTGATCAACAGAGCGGGCTCATTTGCATACGGGAGTTTAGGGGAAGTTGGTGTGTGCGTGTGTGTGCTGTGTTTGTGTGCGCGCGGGACAAAGAGAAAAAGAAGCAGGGCTTTTTTTCGGACATCATCATTCACTTCTATTTTTTTTTGGCATCCTCCGCCCTCCTCTATGGTAAGTCCATTCAAAGAAATTATTGTAAAAATTGTAACATCTTTTTATTATCATCATCTTTTTAAAATTCTAATCATCATGTTTTTAATTTGAAACAAAAAAAAAAACAACAACAACTAAAAAAAAAATTTCTAACAAAAAAAAAAAAATAGGGTGAGGGGAACAACTACAACACCCTTCATATGTGTCCACCATTTGGGGGTTAGGGGTTTTTAGGCCTAAAAGTAGCGTCCGATCTCTTACTTTGTCTTCCCCTCTTTGCAGATCTCCCTTCCGTCCCGTCCCTTCTCCCCCTCCTTCCCTCTTATTTCATTGTCACCCTCATCCCCCATTCCTCCCCCCCCCCTTCCTTGTGTTTTTAAAGCACCTCTCTGTGTGTCCGTGTCCTCCTCCTCATACTTGCAATTTCTTTAATCATTTTTCAATAAGATTCACTCTCATCAAGAGGTGTTTTTTAATTATTTTTGCCAGTGATTTTCATGTATTTTTTTGAGGACATGATTTTTTTTTTTCATTTGGGACCTTTTACTTTGTTCCTTAACGAAAAGTAGCCATATATTTAGGGTCCTGAAGCTAAGCTTCTGCGCCTACAGAAAGGTGGTTACTTCTTAGTTTTAGAGTCTATCTATGGTTACATTCACTGCATGGTCCTCCCCCCCCCCCTCCAAATTCAGTATTGGTCTTCACAATAGACAACTGGGTTTACTCTAGTCTGGAGTTGTGTCATAAGTTTTTTTTTTTTCTCTTAGGAAAAACAAATTTTGTCAGTTTTTCAATTGGTGAAATTTAAATTTGTGATGAAAATTTTCAATTTGCAGATGTTATTTTATATATTTGAGTTTGCATTACATTAAGGTTGGTTTTTAATTGTGTAAACTCCACTCGAACACCTGGTTTATTCAGTATTTAATGACATCCAAGAAAAAAACTATTAGAAACTAGAAGGGTAGTTCGATCACTTAAGGTATTTTCCATGTTTAATAAATTAATTTTATAAAATCTTATTTGAATTTGTAAATGATCTCACATGATGAAAATAATATATTTGATACAGCTAACCATTCTAGTTTCTAACACTTTCAATTTCTCCTTAAGTGTGTTGGTTGCACACTTCATTCGAAAATCAGAAATAGTATTTTGTATGCATTTTTAATAATGCTGCGTTTATAGTCATGTTTTTTTTGTGATGCCAATTCGTTTCTTAGATTTATTTTGTATTTAAACTTTTAGTAGCAGATGATACACCAAGTATAAACGTGACATAATTTTAATTATGAATGATTTTTTTTTATAATCGAGATAACATTTAAGCCTATTTTTAATTTTTTTTTGGGGGGAGGGGGGAAATGAAGGGAGGTATAGGTGGGTTGCGTTTGAAAATAACCGTTATTTCTTTTGTGTACATGTATATGTGTGTATCTACACCACAGCTGTTCATTTGCATAAAATCAAGCAATTGGTTAGTTACCTTTTTTTGTGTTCATTACACCGCATCCGCGCACATGTTTGACTTTCATAATGTTTAATAACATTTTAGAAAAGACAAAATTTTGCTCGCACCCAAAAAAAAAAAAAAGAATGACGTCATAAGGTGTATTACTTTCATACATAATAAGAGCAGATGTTCTAGTATATTCTCCATATATATATTGCTATATTTTTTTATATAAAAGTTAAGATTTATTTTCAATTTTTCTTTTTAAAAAGTTTTACTATTTTTTTTTATATCAAACTTCCATTTTATACGAAGAAGAAAACTGAGATAAATTATATCTAGGTGAAATTAAATGCGTTTTGTGTTTAGATGATGCGGTTTTCGTTTTTTTTTTTATAGTTTTCTTTGATGATATTTACGCTATTTGTTACTACAAAGTAAAAATTTCCCGAGTTTGAAACAACAACAAACCTACAAATGTATTTTAGGTAATCTAAGGTTCAAATTCAAGAATGAAATTTAACATTTTTAACTTCAATTTTTGAACCCTCAGAATGTAAATCAAGTGTTTCAACATAAAAACATGTTTTAAATAGTATTTTTGAACAAAGCTTATTTAAGAAAGAACTGTATAGAGAGTTCAAAAGTGCCAAGGTTTTTCTTCTTGAATTCGAGCCTCAACTACAAATAGTGGTTGGCTATGGGACATTTTTTTTTTGCATTTTGGCTTCACTTCATATTACTTTTTCTCTTATTTCTTATTCTTGTTATTTTGAAACTTAAGTATATTTTAAGGAACATTATATAATTTCGGAATTTCTATTTATTTCTTAAGGTGGTTTTTTTTTTTTAAAGTGTGTAAAAAGCCGCTCAAACTTTTGATTAATTCTGTCTTTCAGGCACAAAACGAAGAGAAATTTCAGTGTTTTAGAAACTAGAAGGGTAACTCAATCACATAAGAGCATTTTAATCTTGATATCTTTCAAAATAAGCTTTTTAAGCGAGTTTAAAAAATGACTCAACTTTTAAGCAAGAGTGTGTTTATAAAATGTTTATTTTGAAATATACCTGTACGGGATTTAGCTACTTTTCTAGTTTCTAAACACACATTCAAGTTTTTTTCATTTTAGCCCTGAAAGACAAAATAACCAGCAGTTGACTTGATTCACATTATTTTTTCCTATTTTCAACTCAAAATAAAAGAGATTCCTGAGAATAAAAAGCGTTTCTTTTATCTTGGTCAATTGTCCTGAGAGTATATATTGGTGACCTCTTTTACTTGACCTTTGTATGACCATTGGCCTTTTCTTGTTTATGATTGATTTCAAAATGTGATTGACCTGAACCAACAAAAATTTTTGGGCTTTTATTTCTCTTATAAACAATATTTGTTTTAAACTAATTTTATATGAAACAAAAATTAATATTTGTAAACAAGTTAAAATGCCAAAAAGAGAAGGAAAAAAATAAAATTTTTCCTAAAAACTTTGCTTACAAAATAATTTTTCTCTTTCCTTCCTTTATCTTCTATTTTCTCTTGGACCAAAGAATTTCAAGTTTGACCATTGTGTAATTGTTCTCTCGAGAGAAAAAAAACTTTTCAAAAAGGAATTTTGCCCCAAAAAAATATTTTTGTTAGCCAGAAGGAGAAAAGTGATAATTGTATTGTGTTTATAGACTGGACATGACTTAGGAGGGAGGAGGGTAAAAGGCCTTTTGATATTCGACCACTCTGTCCAGTCCTCACCTCTCTTTTTTTTGGGGGGAGAAGAGTGTGTCTAACTTTGAAGTGTCCTTCCGTTTTTAAAAACAGAAAACAAGGCAAAGAAGAAGAGAAAAAAAACCGGATTTTGTGGCCTATTCCCCTACCCCTCAATATGTAATATGATACGAAATTCGTAAGGGGCTACATGTGCACCCAAATTTTTTTTTGTCATGTTTGAGGGTATATCCTAGGCCTATATACCCAAAAATGTTTTGTCCCAAAAAAAATGTACAGTGGATAAACCGTTTAACACGAACTGGAAAGTGCCTTCGAATATTCTTTTCGTGTTAAATGAGTTTCATGTTAAAAGAATTAAGCGCCAAATTAAACGCCAGACTGAATAAGCGCCAAATTAAACGCCAGACTGAATAAGCGCCAAATTAAACGCCAGACTGAATAAGCGCCAAATTAAACGCCAGACTGAATAAGCGCCAAATTAAACGCCAGACTGAATAAGCGCCAAATTAAACGCCAGACTGAATAAGCGCCAAATTAAACGCCAGACTGAATAAGCGCCAAATTAAACGCCAGACTGAATAAGCGCCAAATTAAACGCCAGACTGAATAAACGCCAAATTAAACGCCAGACTGAATAAACGCCAAATTAAACGCCAGACTGAATAAACGCCAAATTAAACGCCAGACTGAATAAACGCCAAATTAAACGCCAGACAATAAAACCAAAAAGTTGGCAATTATTCACTTTGACATAATTTTGTTCAGTTCAGCATTTATTCTGGTGGCGTTTGTTCCACTTGGCGCTTTTTCCGGATGAAGTTTGTTCAGTTTCGCGCGTATTCAGTCGCCTCTCAAAAATATTTCGTTATTCAATTTTTTGTTTTACCCGTTTTCATGTTAAACGCGTCAAACTAAATTTAAAAAGACACGAAAAACATGAAAATACCTTTTAAGTGATTGAACTGTACCTGTACCCTTCTAGTTTCTAAAACATAAGTTTTTCATAATTTCGCTCCTTAACTACACTTGGGGGGGGGGGGGGTAAAATTTAACAAACTTAAATAACAGCTGCATCATTTTTATATTTTAAAGAAAAACAAAATCTATTTTTATGTATTTAATTTGGCGTGAAATATTTGCGTCATTCATCGGCAAATATTTATTGGATTAGTTCGATATGACGTCATTAAGTATTAGGACCCCCCCCCCTTTCCTTCCTTATACCAAACAAATCAATAGGTAGATAGATGTGATTGTTTATAACAAAAAAAATTCATAGACTTTTCAGGTTTTTCATTCATAAAACGTATCACAAGTCAAGATTGCCAAATTTATAAGATCATCAAGATCCTAAAACCATGGGCCTCATTACAGGGGGGAAAAATATTGTCATATGATATTACTAGCTTGTAACAATCAAAAAATATAATTACAAAATGTAAAATATTGCCATTGACTGGTGTAGCCATAACAATACCACATACGTAGGCTAGTGGTATCATAAGGTGTGACTGTCACTGCTTGTGCGCTATAATTTTAAACTTATACTCAGTAGCAATCATATGACAATATTATCAGGTATTTTGTAATTTGCTTTTATGACCGTTACAAGGTTATGAGCTAGATATGACAATTTTATAATATTCGAGAGTCCTCAGAAAATAATTATAAAGTTGTGACAGTTGTTTCTTACAATCCAAATGTAATATGTTGTACATCAATCAATGGCAGTGATACAACACTATCTGTCATTTCATAATTTTCCTTTTGACTTAAATTTTATGAGCTAGATATGACACTTTCCTGAGTTGTGACAATTCTTGTCTTTCTCTTTTCCAAGGAAAAAAAAAAACATCTTTTTCACAAACTTTCAGATTAAAACAGAAAAATTAAAATAACTTCACTAATTTTGACCATCCTGAAATTTTCATTTTTGCTTTTCTAGTTTATAGCAAACTTGAATTTAAATCTATAAATTCGCTTCTGATTAAAAATACAGAGGGGATGACTAAAAACCGTCTAAAATCAAGTCTGAAATATAAATGTTATTAAATATATTTAATTCATGTAAATGCAGACCAAATAATTGCTGTTTTAATTTTTCTAAAAAACAAATTATTGATTAAAATTTGCACTTTGAATTTCTAGTAAGGTAGATTATTATAATGTGTGGGGGGGGGGTTCCTATATATATAAAATATGAATGACACATACTATAATATACAATGTCCCAATGTAATTTCATTTGATTAATCATCATCTCTCAGTTTCTCTCTACATTATGTATAAACGTATCTTTTGTATGTAACAAACTGGGGGTCTATTCTAGTCTCTAAATAAAGAGAAAAATTTGTTACTTCCCCCACCACCACCCTTCCTCTATTGGTCGATAAAAGAAAACCCATAAAAACGACGTCACCACCTGAAAAACCTAACGTCATTCTACTATCCCAACACCAACGTTTACTAAAGGATTTTTACGGATGAATCATCTAGAAAATCCAATGTGTCTAATAATAGTCAATCAACTTAAGTGTGTGTATGAACTGTCAGTGTCTATTGTTTAGATTTTAAATGCAATAATCAACAATAATTATTCTTTTAATGTTGGTTTTCCAGTGCTTCGAGAAAATTACATTTTATAAGATTGAAAAAATGCAAAATTTCTCAAATTAATTTATAAAATTAATAAATATATGACAGGTTTTAGAAATCTTAAGTCATTTTTTCTACGATTAATGAGTGAGTAATGGTCGTTAGTCAAAGTTTGAATTGATTTAGAAGAGAATTTCAAGATTCAATTGAAAATAAAAAAGAGTGAAAATGATATCGTTTAAAATTAAAATTTTTATGGCAGTTTTGAAAACCAAATTTTACATTTTTTTTACGATTTAAAAACGTGGAAAAAATTATGCATGTCTTTAAAAAAAAAGTCATAAAATGTTTAGTTTTTAAAGACAACGATCATAAAAATACCCCCTTTGCATCTCTAGACATAAGACCATAGCTAATTAATGAAAGTGATTCTGGAATTTTAAACCTTAGCATTAATGAGTTTTAAGTTTTATTTTAATTGTTAGAAATTTTCGTCTATGGAAATTAACATGGAAAGAACGATTGCGTTTTTCGTTAATTTTTTTTTTAAATTGAAAATGATTTCAAAAAAAAATTATGATAAAATTCCTTGTATCTTCATGAATATTCTCCGATGAGAATAAAATTTGTTCGATAAAAAAAAAGATCAACCGGAAGTCCAGTTTAGACATTAACCAATAAATTTTTTGGCGTTTTACAACGCCATCTAGTAGGAACTTTTTTAATTAGTTAGGAAACATTTCCACCTTTAATTGCCAACTGATGATGCAACACAAAGATAGGATGTTTGAAAGACCAAGCAACCCCAATATTCATGATATTGAAAAATCTATCATATAAATGCAAAATTAAAAGTGCAACTTCCGGTGTATTGATTACAAGCAACCAACCAAAAAAGACATTTAAGTCTATAACGTCATCAAAATCTTGGAATGACATTTGGAAAGCCAATTGTGCTGCTGCTATTTCAGTCGTTTCTATGTTTGCTTTTGCAAAATTTTAGAATTTCAACTTGTCAAAAACATTTTGTCTGCAAATCTTAATCTTATTTTGTATGAAATAAATATATTCAATGAAGAGGGTGACCAACCATATTTGAAATTTGAATTTGACCATTCAACTGTATTATTTATCAAATAAATGGTCAATTGTGTCTAATCTATGTTGACCATAAGGCATTAACTAATAACTGGTATGAACCAGAACAAAAGTTAAAACTTACAAACATTTTTGTTTATTTACAATATATATATATATTGCTCAAAATAAAACGTTCTTCAGAACTGCAAATTGAGAAATCCTTTTAACCCATCCAAATCCCAGGCGTTATAATAATATTTTGGCTGTTGGCATCCCCACTTCATATAGACATAACAATTTCAGTGACTAATTCATTCATATTTAAGAAAAAACTTCCCCATGAAATTAAATGTCAATATTGATTTCATTTAAAAATAAGTTTCTGAAATTTTATAAATAAAAGTCAACGGAAAAAAAATCCAAAATATTCAGAAATACGTGCGAAGCGTTTTTATCTTTCAAAATAAACTTTAAAGATTTCACGGTGTTCCCGCGCCGTATTACTAAAATTTATTTTTAAATATTACGTTTTAGTGATTTTATTTTTTGTTCCAAATTGGCATCCATACATATGCTTTAAAAATTTTATTATTGTGAAACTTAGCATTTCCACTTTCTATTCTAGTTTCTAAAGAAGCGTTATTTCTGGAAAAAAATGTTTTCGCTAAATATGTTGGATGCCAAACAAAAAAAAACATATCCGTAAATAATATCTACATTTCAAAAAAATACCGTAAATAGTTTATTTTAAAAGATAATAGGCCCTACACACCATAGTGCTTTTAACACATTCTATGTAATGTTTACAATAAATTTTAACAACTGATTTTAGAAACCCTTGATTTTCTAGTCTAAAAGAGTAACATTATAATAATTTGATTGTCTTAGAAACTAGAACGATACCTCTCAATCACTAAATAACATTTTCATATCGATATCTTTCAAAATTAAGTTTTAAATTATAAAAAAAAAGTTTAAAAATTAAGTTTTAAATTATAAAAAACCATCAGCATTAAAATACCCTTGAGTGATTAAGTTGCTACCCCCCCACCCCCCTTTCTAGTTTCTAAAACTCGGAAAATTTCTCTTTAATTTTGCTTTGAGGGATAGTTTATACTTTAAAATCACCTTAACACTTATAAATTTGTAATTATTCTCGTTGAAATTATAAGTTGATTTTACCCCCTTTTTTCGATTTTAACCTATTTTTCTGTACTTTTTTTAAAAAAAAAGTAAACTTGAAACTACAATTAGATTTAAACCCAGTGACCCAGACACCTTTGTAACATCTAACTGTACAAAAGATAAAAAAATGAAAGGGTTTATAAAAAAAAATGAAATATAGGTACCACACCTAGAGGAGGATAAGGGATGTAGAAATAAATGGGGGAGGGGCCTCTTTAGTGGTATAGGGTGGTAAGGGGTGGGGCAGAGGGTTATATATTATAGATAGGGGTTATTTGAAGGAAAAACACGTACTTAAAACCGGATGAATGCGAAGTTTGTTAAAGGTTTGAAAGGGATAAGAAGAAAAAAAAAACATAAACAGGGTGTAATAATTATCTTCATCATAATCATTTTCTTAAGGGGGTAAGGTAAGAGGGTAGACGTTTTTGGTTATGAAGTTGTTTTCAGTTATGTTGCAACTTTTTTTTGTTGTTGTTTGTAACTTTACATTTTTTTTTTAGTTATTCTGTGTGTCTTGTGTAGCTTATTAAGTAGTCACCACTTGATGGTTAAACGTGTTTAAATTTAAAATAACTGTATTTTAAAAATAGCTTGTATTTTCTCTCTTTGTGTTCTGTGTGTCTAGACGGAGGATGAGGAGGAGGTGGACGGTGGAGAGATTTTTTTTAATATATAATTAAAAACACGAACTAAACTTCATTACAAGATCAAGATACACAAAATCCAAAAATATATTTAAAGAAAACAACAAAAAAAATCAAGTAGCCATTACGGATTAAGTCATTAACACATTAATATGCATATTGCTCTGGTCAACTATACCCTGGCGTACGTTACGGAAAAAAAGTTACAGAAAAGGAGTGACGTAATGAGATTTATCGAAATCCATTTTAAAATCCATTAATGGCCATCTGACGTCATTTTTTTTTGTTACTCATAAAGTTATGATGGTCTAGCATAAGTTGTAACTTATGAGCAAGGAAGCCATGTATACTTAACCAGGGGTCACATTACAGATGAAAAATAAGACTATCCAATCAGATTCCTGATGACGAAACTGTCATATCTAGTTAGCCATGAAACTGTGACAAAAACAAATTACTAAATTTTATTGTGACTAATGTTGTCATATGACTGCTATTGATTGGTGTACAGTCACAAAATTATAGTGCACTATTAGTGACATCATAAGCTATGAGTGTCACAATTTTATGACATCCGAGTATTAGTTTGTGACGTCATTTAAGGATTCAATTCTGATTCCAAATTCAAGTAATTTGTTCGAGCACTTCATCTTTTAGTTTCAAACTTAAGATATTAAATAATTCAAGCAAAGTAATTAAACCACAAGTCATTTTCATGTTGACATCTTTCAAAATAACCTTTCTGTCCAAAAATTTCAAAAAAAAAATGTTTGCTTAAAGTTGGATCATATTTTAATTTTAAAAATATCAAACATGAAAAATGCCCTGAATTGATTGAGAGCTACCCTTCTAGTTTCTTACATATTATCAAGTTTCTTCCAAGAATTACACTTTAAAAACCAGCTTAATATCAGATGTTCTTATGTTCCGTCAGTCGCCATCTTGACTCGGAACTTTCTTCTAAACTTTTTTTGTTTAAAATAGAACATGCATCCATTAAAATTAATGAATAGCCATTTTGAAATGAAAGAGCATCACAAAGAAAATAGTTCTTGATCAATGATTGGCTATTGATAGAAAGAACCTCAAAAAAAAAAAATAAGGACCAAGAGGATTTTAAAGGAAAAACTTAATATAAAAAGCCTCAAAAAAGATATTTCATTGTTGAGTTTTTGTTTCCTTTTTTCAAAAGATGGTGGGGAGAAAAAAAAAACGTTCTAGACGTCCCAAGACCTTTTTGCTAACAAGTCCAAAAAAAAAAAAAAATCTTTCGTAACAGGTCACATGAAAAGTGACATGTTCCCAAGTGTATGGTGTCTTACCATGGCTAAAAAGGTTTTCTTATAAAAGGTGTGCAAAACACCTTTCCTCCCTCCCTCCCTCCCTTTTCCTTTTCTGAAAAATATATTCTAAAACTTATGTATATGACTTGGACAACATATACACACCTGTGGAAGGGACCCTTTTTAAGATTTTTACTTGTTAGTTCTCTCTCACATTAACTATTGCTAGAGAAAACTGTCTGGAGTTTTCGTCATTGTTCAATAAGGGGAGGGGGGGGGGTCCTTTTCAGAGCAATTTTTTTGTCCCCAACAACACCCCATGTTTTTTTTTTGCTTCTCTTACGTTGCCTACAATATACCTTTACCTCACCTCCTCCCCCACCCTACTTAAAAATCTTGTCAATAGCTACTATGTATTAGATAACATGGGTACAAGATTCTCCCCCTACTTTTTTTAAACCTTAAGACCTTTCTCTTTCATTGTCCATCGACTTTTTTTTTTTGAAGGGTGGAAAAAATTGTCGGTTTTATATTTAAATCAAGTATATACTCAATAATACAGGTTGCTTATTATTATTATTATTGAAATATTAAGAAAAAAAATATCAAATAATCTTTAAGCCTATATAACACACAGAACAGATTTACTTTGACTTAAGAAAACTAGAAAGAAAAAAATGACAAAATATAATGAATTTAATGATAAATTGGATGATTTTTCTGGACATTTTGGGTCAGAAAAAAAAATATGATGGATCACTGTTTTTGTTTGTATTTTTTAAGGAAGAAAGTTGTCGTTTTCAAACATAAGTCTGTCTGTCTAGTGGTAGTTAGTTATCCATTATCTTGTTAACATAAGGGACTTTTTTTTACACAAGAAAAAAAAAAAGGTCTAATAGGTTTTTTGTGTGTTTTTTGGGCGTCAATGTCTGGGAAGAAAAAAAAAAAAGTGTTGAATAACTAGATCATAAACAGTACTTGATGATTAGCTCATAAAAACAACTCATTTAAAGGTGGTAGAGAATGTAGTTTTTAGAATTAAAATCACGGACAAGTTAAACTTAAATAAATTAACACCAGACGGCGTTAACAGTTTTTTTGTTTTGTTGACATGATGCAGAAAAAACAAAACGAGAATTTTTTTTCTGAAGCAACTTTTTAAAATAATTCAAAAGATTATTTTAAACTAGAATAGTAAATACGATATTTTTTTTTAAAAAAAAATACGACAATCACAATTTAAGATGGGTTTAAAGTGTAAATGACCCTCAAAATCTGGTTAGTCTTTCATAAGTAAAATTATGAAACTTTTGAAAGTGTTTAAGACACTAGAAATGGTAATTCCACTCACTGAAGGACAATGTCATGTTTAAGTTTTAAAATTAAACTTTAAAAATGACCAACGCAAATGACGCTTAAATATGATATCTTCAGTTTTTTTTTCTTCTATAAAACGCATTTTAAAATATATCAACCATTAAAAAATATATATGAAGTCATTGAGCTACCCCCTTTCTAGTTTCTAAAGACACTTTTCTAGTTCTTAATTCTTCTTAATTTTGCTCCTGTAAAACTATCACGAGTAGGAACATTAAGCTGTTTATGATCCATCTTAAACTAGAAATAGTAAAACAAAGACAGGCAGTTAGAAATCGGTCAAAACTTCAGTTGGCTCCACCCTTGTTATGACGACCGGCAACTTGTAATTGTCTGGTTATGGAGTCTGACGTCACATGCTCCGCCCTTTTCAACGTCAGACTACATAACCAGACAATTACAAGTTGCCGGTCGTCATAACAAGGGCGCAGCCAACTGAAGTTCTGACCGATTTCTAACTGCCTGTAAACAAAGATGTATTGATAATCTTCAAAAATAATCACAGTATAAAGATATCTTTGCCGCCATTTTGATAAAAAAAGTGAAAATGTCATTTACAACACTGCAATACAAATTTTATTATGAAAATTATCAATTTTTGTTTCCTCTTCTAGTTTCTTATAAATAAGGCGGAAAACTACACTTTTCAATCAGAAGGACTGCTTAGAGGCTAATGTAGTTAATGGTTATGAACTTATGATTATTGATTACCTCTTGAAAAACTAGGCTTAAAAGGATAGTTTTTTATTGAAATTTTGTCCTTGTTAAATTATTAACATTAAATTTTCTTGAAATATTGCATTAAAAAGTGTTTCTCTGCTTTAAAAAATGAATTTTAAAAATATTAAAATTTGTAAGAAAATATTAAAAGTAATTTCAAAACCACTTTTGTAAGTTATAACAATTAAATTATAAGTTCTTTTCTGTACAAAATATATTAAAGAAAGAGAAAAGAAAAAAAAAAAATCAGCGACTAAATAAAAAAATCTCCAACCACTTCCGGCTTAAAATGCTGTCAAGGCATACGTGTTTTAATCGCACCGGAAGTCATTGAAGCATCTTAATAAGTCGCTTCCGTCTATCTCATCCATATGGGAAAAAATATAAACGCAGCTTTTGCAAATTGCAGCCAATAAGAACATCCGCAACGATCTGCGGTTCAAAATTTGCAAAGTGACGTTTCGATATGTACATTTGTTTTCTCCTTTATGTGTTTATACATTCATATAATGTGCAACCCACAAAATGAATAAACTTTTTTTTTAAAGGGGAAAAAGGAACCACGAATAAAAAAAATTTGATCTAATATTCTATAAAGGATATGATACATTCATTATTATACCAATGTTAAATTTCGTAGAATATTGATACACATTTGAAATTACTCTTAAAGACAAACAAAAGTTATATCATGGAACATTTTTGATAAGAAAATAAGTTAACTTCATAACTAAATCTACATCTTTGTTTATTCAATTAATTAAAAAGTGACGCAGTAAATTAATTACTGGCTCTTTATGCCGCCATGTTGAATATTCATGATAAACTTAAAAGGAAGATGGCTGCCCAAATTTAACAGTAGTTAGAAGAAAAAATGGTTCATTAGTTTAGAATCAACATGAAAGGAAAAAAATGCAAATTTCTGTTAGAAACTAGAATAGTCTGTGAATGTCCTCAAAGTATTTTTTCATAATGTTATATTAAGAGTAAATTAATTAATAAAAAATGAAATTGACACAAAGCAATCAGATTTTGCTGATTTTGAAAAGCTTCCATAAAAGTTTCATTTTTAAAGATTTTTTCAGCATCTTCAACTATTTCTACTTTCAAAACAAGCTGTATTTTTTACACCTAAAATTAGTATATTTAAAACTCCTATATCTTAAGTAAGGTTGACAAAACAGTAATGGTTAGGTCGGTCTAGAAAATCTAGACCTAATTTTGTTTTTTTTTTAGCAAAGAAAGTTGCTCCATTTTGGCTTTGATGCAGCAAAACTTTTATTTTTGCACCGAGTCGTGCGTGACCAAACATATCCTTCATGCATATTGCACAGGTTTATAAAGGTAATTAGGTTACCAGTTTTGAAACCATTAGCCTACTCCTACCTCCTGCTTGTTTTTTGTTTTTCTCTTATCTTAACATCCCATTTCACTTATACAAGTCTAAATAATATGCATAATAACAAGATGCAAATCAAGTCCAAAATGTCTGACCAAAAGAGTACTTCTTGAGCTCAACTCTTCCCTTGAGCTGAATATATGACCACCACCCTGAATCCAAGCACTCATTAAGCTCAAATGACCTTGAAACTCAGCTGTGTGACGTCATACATGTGGCTCCACCCAAATATGATGAAGTTTTTACAAATTTTTATACAGTTTTACTTAACAGCTGTGTATTTTTGTTGCCCGTTTTCCAAACAAACCCGGGCATCATATAGGCCTATACAAGAGCGGCCATTTTTTTTTTTAAATTAAAGCTTAAAAAAGGTTGTTTTGTTACTTTATGAGAAGCATTATGATAGGAAATTCCTAGTAAAAATTTAAAACGGTTTATCGTTTTATCCATGGTTCAAATATTACCTTAAGGCTAAAAACCACACAAAGAACATGTTATGTTCAAGTAATATCAAATAAGTACAATTCTAGTTTTCTTTCTCTCCTTGTTACAAACAATTTCAATGTCATTATAAATATAAAAACAGAAAAAGCAAGTCTTAGAGAGATTGTAATCCCTCTTAGCTTAAAGCGATAATAATTAGATTATGATACACTTTTTAATTGCATTTACTCCAATTACAAGTTCACTTGTTAACCATTCGGAATAGGCCTCTTTTTTGGTTATGTGTTTGTTATCCATTATGTACAAACGTCCATTAACCAATGAGACGCAACTCTTCAGAAGAATAAAAAAATACTTTTTGTCTTTTTTAAAACCATCCGATTGCGTCCGGTCATTTTCAAATAATCTTGATTAATTCCCTTGACCTGACAATGACCGATTGGCTTGTTTATTCTCAAGGCCAATCATTATATGTATGTGTAAACACACCCGTGAATAAAGTTATTTTGGCCCCTCTATATGAATGAATAGAGAGAAAGAGAGAAAACATATCTCGAGGGAGAGAGAGAAAAAAAAAACACATTGAAAAATTCCTTAGTTAGTAATTGGCGGCCATGTCACTTTTTTAAGAGATAAAAAGTTTTTCTAAGAAATATAATAAAAACAAAACACAATAAATTAAAAAATAAAAGATATTTTTCTTCTACATTTTTTCACATAAAAATGTTCTTTTCATTCACCACATTTTTTTTTGTTATTTAGAAAGAATGAAAAACATAGAACTATTTTCTCTCTCTCTCTCTCTCTCTCTCTCTCTCTCTCTCTCTCTCTCGCTCTCCATCTCTTCAATTTCTCTCTAGTAACCCAGTTTTACAAATCGATTTTTTTTTTCTTCCCTTCTTTGGAACGGATTTCCCCGTACTCATAAAACATTCTAATATGGGAGTTCTCGTATTTACGGCATTTTTTTTTTCCCTCGTTCTCTTTTCATCCCACCCTCTTTACTACCGTTATTTTAAAATGACATTTTGGATGTTTTTTGTGGAGTAAGCATAGTGCACAAAAATGCAAAGAACACAAAAAAAATCCGAGGTCTTTCAACCAGCATTTTGGTCCAGCATTCTCATCCATGATGAGTGTGATGTCATGAAACTTTCTAAGGCCTCTAGGTTCATCGTGGGTAGCGCCAAAATATTGGGAGGGCACAATCAAAAATTGTAGACTTACAGGGTGCCCTTATAAGTATAGAACCAAAGTGCACTAGATATGGCTTTATGATTTATTCCATCTGCAAGTGTGCTTCTCAAGGTCGGAACACAGGCGAATTTTGAAAAGTCTTTTTGATGGCAAAAAGTAGAATGTCGCCAGCTGTCGTTGCA
Source organism: Brachycybe producta (assembly GCA_036925085.1). Taxonomy (NCBI): domain Eukaryota; kingdom Metazoa; phylum Arthropoda; class Diplopoda; order Playtdesmida; family Andrognathidae; genus Brachycybe; species Brachycybe producta. The sequence continues at coordinate 3,453,656 of JAUPFP010000024.1, read as the reverse complement.
ATGTATTTACTAAGGAAAGACGCCAACTTTAGCACACAATCACAAGTTCGTACAAGTCGCCTATGTGCTAAGGTTAGTGTGTCAATAGAAAATAAAATTGCGACGACATGCCTCCGCGGCACTCTTACTTTTTGTCGACGAAATACATCTTAAAATCGGCTGCCTGCTTAGGCCTTAATTCACATAAGCCGCTACCATGTTACTTTTTTTTTTGATGCACCCATTGTTAAGCCGATGCTACACGTAGCAATAATTCAGCAACTTTTGAGCAACATAGCTGTGTTGTTCTATTGTTTCATGAAAGTTGAAACATCTGTCATAATAACAGCAACAAACCCGAATTGTTGCTCACAGATTGAAAGCAACAGAATTTTCAAATAGAACTTGGTTCTTATTTTCGAGCAACCATTTCAGCCAACAGCCAATAAAAATGGCTTGAATAATCACATGACTATTTCAAATTTTAAACTGTTGAAGAAAAGAAAGACGAAACAAAATGTCTACAGTCTTTGGCTCACAACCTCTTTGTTTCATTGATTGTTGCTTTCATGTAAGTTTCATGAACGTTGCAACATGTATCATAGGTGTTGCTTGCAACAAATAGAAAACTACTGTTTTTACAACTAGTATTGTTGCTTAACTGTTGCTACGTGTAGCATCAGCTTTAGATACCCTTTATTTCACGGCTATTTCTACAGAACACTTAAAACTGGACATAGACGTTCAACTCCGGCTTGTCAATCATAGACGTGGGAACATAAAACCTCTAACTTCTAGTGCACCACTTAAGAAAATATTAGAATATTTCTAAAAAAAAATCCCTTATAAAACTAATTAAAAAAATGGCTGTGTAATTGATCTTTTATGAAGGAGGCTAGTTTTTTTATGATTCGCGTGCCGATATTTCCATAATTATTTATTGTTTTATGGAGTAGTGTATGTGTAATAATTCGGTTGACCTTATGTGCGTTATTATTATATAATGTGTTATTATGCCATGTAACACTGTGTGGACGTATTTCCCAGAAATGGGGTTTAACTGCGGTTTTACAAGATCAATAACGCAATATGGACGTCAAGAAAAAGTGTCAGAGAATGTTCAACACAAATGACGTTCAACATTTATTTTGTTGGTGTGGTTAAATATGGCGGTGTTACAATCCCCGCCTCCCTTTTTTTTCGTTTTTGTTAAGTTTCTGTGTGTTGAAGAGAGGTCTCACAACGGGCGATTAAAATTGTGACTTTAAGCTAAGACATTATTTAAGTGGTCGTTAAAGAGGGGGGGGGGGGGGGGTCAATAACGATAACGATGTGAACTATTTAAATTTCTATTACTGGTTAAAGTGGCTGAACAATTATTGGTAGGCGTTTAAACCAATAAAAAAATAATTTCTCAGAAATGAAAGTTTGATAGAAACTGGAATAGGTTAACATTTAATATGAATATAAAATTTTCCTAATGATGTTTTGAAATACAAGTTGTTTGAACAAAAGATCCAAATGAATTGCATTGTCTTTTTGCAATAATTTTAAAAATATATTCATTTACTATTCTAGTTTCTAACAAACGGCCATATTCATAAGCCAATATCACAAAAGCAGCTTTTTTTTCCAATTTAACTTACATGATTGATTAAACTTGCAATAAAATAATGCAACAAAAACAGTTCGTAGTATGATTGGGACATTCAACTGCATTAAAAACGTTCTTTAAAACTTAGGTGAGGTCCAGTTGCAGAAAACTTCAACGTCTGTAAAACGCTTTACAAATGTGATCCTTTTATAGTACTTGCGTTTTAGTATACTCGCCATAAACAGCCAATCAGGAGTAAACTAGAAATCACACCATAGGTATGAATTTGCATGTCAATTTTTTTGGAATTCCATTTTGATATTTTATTTTATCTGATTGGTTACTTTAATTAATATTGATAATTTATTAAAAAAAAAGTTACAATTTCTAGAAAATGACATCCTTGTTATGAATTTGCATGTCAATTTTTTTAAAGTCCATTTTCTTTTCTTTAATCTGATTGGTTACTTTCAGTAAAAATTGAAGTCTCTAGTGTCACCTCAAGCTTTAGAGAATAAAGCTAAACTTAACCTTTGATTTTATCAAAGTTAACTGTATATTCGCTTTTTGCTGCTTGTTTTGCAATGACATTATTTCATATTGTTATCAAAAATGTAACCTCTAGTCTGGTCAAAAAGTGACATACAGCCGCTACGTCATAATCACCGGACTTTAAAAAAAACTTTTTCTAGGAATTTGATTGGTTAGTTTGTTATTAACGGTACGATCTGCTAGATTCTGCTTCAAATATCAAAGTCCAAACCAAATGGAAGCTATGCTGAAAGCATGCTTTTTAAAAGATGCATTAAAACACATAATATCATTACAAAACACAATGCAAAGCTTAGCTTAGATTTAAAGCCACAGGAAGTGAATATGCAATTTAACCTTTAGAGATTCACGTCGTTTTAAGTTTAGCTTTATTTTAAGTTTTAGAAAATGGGGGTTTAAAAAAGGACATCCTGAGCAAGTTATGTTTGTAACGGTGTGTTTCGATCACTTACGATGCTTATTATGTTCAGAGTGATAAAAAAGGGGATAAAACGGGAAGTAAAAAAAAACAGGTGACCTTTGATGAGAGAGAGAGAGAGAGAAGAAGAAAAAAATCTCCGAAAAAAATTTTCTTGTATAAAAAAAACCTCTGGATCATATAATAATAAATATCCAGTGCACGCGTACTCGCTCATTGAGTCACGTGTGTGAGCGAGGGGGGAAGAGGGAGAGAGGGGATTGTGGGTAAGAAATGGGAGGGGAAGTTGAGGGTGGGGGAAGATGGATAGAATGAGACATTCCGAGAGAGAGAAAGGCAATCGAAATTTCACAAATTCTTCAGTAATGATATCCCTTCTCCTCCCCTCCCCTTTATAGTCCTTATTTTCTTCCTCCCTTTTCCCCCTTTTTTTTGTTTTCTCTTAACCCTCCCCCTCCTTCTTATATCTCTACCTATAGAGATGATGAAACCCTCCCGAACTCTCTTCCTCCACAACAAACTATCCTTTTCTCCCCTCCTCCCCCTCTCCCACCTAACCCAACCTCTCCCCATTCACTTTTCTGACCCTTTATATTTTTCACTCTTGACCTTGTATATACTCCCCCACTTTTTTTTTTTCACTTGTTCTCTCACTCTCTCTCTTCACACCCCTCCCCTTTGAATCCCTTTTTTTTGTGGGAGATATATTAAAAATCAACTACCGGCTTTTTTAAGGGTATATATATATATATTGATATATTTAAAAAAAACCATAACAAAACCACGTGGAAATAAACTTAAAATGTCACCAAAATCAGGAAGGAGCTTTATCGGATTTTTTCCTGATCGACCCACACGGTTTGATGGCCAGATTTTGCATTTTAGGACCGATTTCATAATGAAATTGCAGTGAAAATTTTAAAATCGCACGAAAAATTAATGGAAAACTAATGTTTTTTTAACTGTAAAAACGTCAAAAAAGTAAATTGAAACATTTTTGTTGAGAAAATGATAAGAAAGTAGAAAAATATTTTTGAAACAGAAATATAATTTTGCACACTTTTTTAAAACAATAATCAAATCGCAACGCTCATTATTGCAAAATAGCAAAAGATAACACATTTATTACGGGCACAAATGAAAATAGAACCAAGGGGAGCCAAGAAAAAGTCATAAGATTGTGACAAGTCATATTTTTATTATGTCATTACTTGTAACGCTATTATTTAACGACTTGTCATTGTATGCTGTCAATGACAGTATAATGACAATATTTGTCATTTTGTAATTTGTTTTTGTGACATTACGAGGTTATGAGCTAGATGTAACAATATACTGTCATATGACAGTCTTTATTTTTTTTCTATAATGATCATCATCATCATCATTAGAGTAACTTCCAATTATGATTTTTTCATAATAAAAAATGCTAGTTAGAGACTAAATGTCTGATAACTATCAGTTGTCAACTAGAAAGTTCTAGCCTCTAACCAGTGTTTTTAATTTAAAAAAAAACATAATCGTTGGTTGATCTAAACGGGATTGTTACTTTACAATTGGCTCTTGGGCCACAGATTGAGAAACATTTGCTTGATATTGGCATACAAATCCGAGCACTAGTAATGAGGCTCAAGGTCCAGGTAAATACTTTTCTCCCCGGGGTCGTTTTTTTTTTAATTTCTCTCAGTTCCAGTTTCAGCAACAAACAGCACGTTTTTAAACTTATTTTTCAATCCAAAAACCTGAATAATCCATATTACGTCATAGATTATTCTGTGGGGGCTGAGTTTAAAAAAAATATTTGTTGATTTTTTTTTACAAAAAAATTAATCTGTTTGTTTTATTGAACGATATATTTGAGACACATTGTATAAACAATTGTTCTTTAAGTGGTGGTTCAGATGGAGGGATTTTTTTTTGTTCAATTCTTAAAGGGAAAGAAAGATCCTCTTTTTGTCATTGTTATGCAACTTAGTGTGTCTGTGGTTACAAACTGAAGAAGAAAAAAAACTCCCGAAATCTTTTTTTTTTTTAAAAAAAAAAAAGTTAAAGCGCTTTCGAATGGTGCTTCAATGTTAGAAAATATATGTGGTAGAAAATAAAGCTCTTCAGCGAGTAAAGCTAGTTTTGCTAAGCTTTTTAGATGGAATAGCTGCAGCTTTAGAATACCTTATTATAAGCTAGAAGGTTGATCCAAAAATTAAGATAATAGCTGGCTGTGTAATATTATATTTAATAATAATTTTATACTAGCCTCATTGTAAGAAGAAGCTTGTGAAGTCAAATGGGTTAACAATAAATTTAGGTTTTTGACATTTTGTCTGATTAAAAAGGGATAACAACAATAGAAATTTTGTTTAAACTGTTCAAAACATTTCCTATCATCCCCTTTTTCTATCAATACTAAATAACAGAATAATATTCTAAATTTTCAGTCAACCCCTCTGACGTCACAAGATACATCTTACCATGGGGCAGGTATATATCTTTTTACTATATTTTTTACAAGAAATAATTGTATTTTTTGACTTCTACTCTTGATTTCATCGAAATTCAATCTTACATCTTCAAAACATATGCAATTAATGGAAAACTAAAAATTTAACAGGTTATCATCATATTCATAAAATGTTCCTCCAAATAATGAAATTTCGCTTGATTTAAAGCTTTACAATTTCATGAACACCGAAGTCATTATTGTATATTTGCATCCAAATCTAAACACAAACCTGCTCAAAATAGCATCAAAAGAAGTCTTCAAAAGAAATCGGGAAGAACTTCAGTTGGCTCCGCCTTTGTTATGACGAACGCAACTTCTAATTGGTTGGTTATGTAGTCTGACGTCACATGCTCCGCCCTTTTCAACGTCAAACCACACAACAAACCAATTAGAAGTTGCCGGTCGTCATAACAAGGGCGGAGCCAACTGAAGTTCTTCCCGATTTCTAACTGCTTGTGCTTTTAAAAGCCACAGAAAATGAAATGCAGTCAAATCATTATTAAAGTTCGAGCTGAAAAAACGTTAAGATCAAAAAGCTTACAGCTATTTCTTCTAGAAATCTGATAAAAATGAAGGTGCAATCCCAGAAGAACTAGTTTTTCTACTACATATATATATATATAAATGTATATAAAAAGTGATCCAGAGAAAGAGAGAAAAAAAGAGAAAGTTATTTATACACTCTTTAAGCAGTTCACATTTTTTTCTCTCAATTCTTACTATGTATGGCTCATGGGCTAAACTAAGCTCTTTACAAATATAGGCTAACCGCTTTTTTTCCTACTTAAAGAGGTTGTATCAAAGAACATCATCAAAGTAGCAACAACAAAAAAATGCTGACTTTTTTTCTTCGCGATTTAATAATAAAAAAATATATTATAAATAGCAATTATCAGGTAGACACACTGTTTAAAATACTAGAAATACAAAAAAGACGGCTATTTTTAAAACACATCCGTCTTAAATTAACATAAAATAAGTCCCTTATACCTAATACGCACCTGATACTTTAAATGCATTTAAATTATAAACGTGTTCTACAGAGCCCTCTGTGAAGGACGAACAAACGATATGTCGTCGAATTCAATTTATTCAGTTAATAATCTCAAAATATTGAGTTAATACTTAAATATAAAATATAGAAACTATTGACAAAATACTGTTTTAAGTATTTCAATTTAAAATATTAATAATAAAGTCAATTTTTATTTCGTTCATGTCCTTAACTGGATTCCGTATAATTCGCCAAAACATTTAATTTGAATTCATTTAACTCGTGTGTGTACAAGGTATAATACCTTGTCTACACCTGAGCTAAATTCATTCAAGTTAAATGTGTTTTTTTTATTGAATTATATACAGTATACAGAGTCCAGTTAAGGACATGAACCAAAAAAAATTGACTTTATTACTTAATATCTGAACAGTGTTCCGTCGAAATACTAAATCAAATTTTTGTTAAGCTAACCCATTATATTTAAATACGAATTTAATATATTTAAATATTAACTCAATATATAGAGATATTAAATGAAATAATTCAATTCGACATGTTTGTTTGCCCTTAACAGGACTCTGTAGAACATGTTTATATATACCAAGATAAATTTATAAAGGTAAAGCAACTCGAGGTTAGAAAAAGAAACTGAATGAATGAGTGAAGAATTGTCTGCTTTTTGAAGTTAGAAGCTTCTTGCTTCAAATGTCGTCCATTTTTTGTATGTTCATATTGTAACTGGAGCTCTTAAGTACAGCAGTTTGCGCTATCTATTGACCACACTCAGCTGAGGCACTATGTATATCTTTGTATATTTATCTTGATTTAAATGCATTCTAACTTTTTAGGTGTAAATAAAGTATTAGACCTTGTTTCCACTGGGGTGAAAATTTGAACTTTTTGAAAATTTCAACTGGTGAAAAATAGAAGAAACATGGCCTCCGCCTACTCACTATCACCAGTTGAAATTTTCAAAAAGTTAAAATTTTCACTCCAATGGAAACAAGGCCTTAGGATAGTAGGCCTGTTCTTAATGATTGCTAAGTCACAGGTAGCGCTAATCTCATGAACTATCGTAAGGAAGTTTCATGTAAAAGTGGATGAGTTTAGCTCTACCTTTAACTAAGCAGTTGACTGTATTTCTAAAACGTTACTTAAGTCAAAGTTAAAGTTAATAACTCTCCACAGACTTACTATAGAAAGTTTTGTATTGCGTCATGGTTTAAGTTGAACTTTATTTTAAGCAACGTTTTTGTATATGTCAAACTTAGTTTGTGCAATATTTAAGCACAAGTTAACTTAATATAAATACGTTTATCATGACGTCATTGTATGCTTTTAGTATACAAATAAATTTTGTCTTGAAGTAAAGCCCACAAATTTTAACTTTAAAGTTAAGCTTCCTTCAGAGCAAGCTTAAATTTTAAGTTTATTATACTAAATTATTAGTTTATAGCTTATGTCTGTTTTAGGTAGAGTTAAGTTCGGTTTTAAGCTTAAAGCTTTGTTGTTGTTTTTTTCTTTCTTCTTTCTCATCCAATATTTCATATATTGGTTACTAAATTATAATGGTCCTTGTATTGCACACATTAACTAAGCCTATATAAACGGTTAGACGATGATGATGATGATGATAAATGCAGGGTCCCGTTGTCAGAAACATCATTGAAATTCAATGACGTCATTGTCAACTTGCACACTGGATATAATGCCATTGCCATGGTAAAAAGCATCATGGGTCGATCCAAAAAGCTCCCACTTGCATATAAATGAATATACAAATGGCTCAACTATCGATTTGTGTGTTGGGTTTGTGTGCAAAATATACTATATATTCTCTGTAAGGAGGAGGAGGGGGATTTGAGGGTAGAAGGGAGGAGAGAGAGCTGCTTGGCTCCAACATATTCCACAAGAACGGCTTTTCCAAGTATTTTTCAACGTTAACTGTTTCACTTGGCCCATAAATTTATGCATTTTAATGGGCTTTATAGCTATATAGCTTACAATTTACAACTTAAAAAGATGGCGAAATTTCACTTTTTTCTTCTTCTTCTTTTTCTCTTTATTCTTGTATTTTTTTTGCATACAATTTGACATTTAAAGTAATATAAATTTAAATAGGGACGAATGATGTTGAAATTAAGCATTCAAATAGCCCTTTAGGTTAAATTGAAATCAGAAACGTGAACGGTTTTTTTTTCTCTCTCTTTTTACTTTCTGATTTTTCAAAATGTAAACCAAAATTCTCTCCTAGTCCTCCTTCTCTCCCATCAGTTTTTCGAAAAGTGGATCGATCCTCTGTGTACAATATTGATTTTCAATCAATTTTACTGCATTATTTCATGGTTAAAAAGCCCGAATGAGGTCGGATGTAAAATAGTTTGTGCTACGACCATTAGCAACAAGAATCTGCTAAAAATAACCACCGTTTTCGCTACTAAAATCACGAAAAACATATATTATGGACATTTTATTTATAAAAATAATTTACAAAAAAAATTTAATATTTTTTTTTCCGTTCTTTTAATAACATACATTGCCTTTATATTGGTGGATAGAATATATTATGTCTTTCAGGTGTAAAATGAAGAGAAACTTGATATGTGGTTTAGAAACTAGAAGGGTAACTCAAGGAAAGTTTCATGTTTGATATCTTTTAAAATAAGCTTTTTATGTCAGTTTTCAAAGATGTCAACATGAAATTACCCTGAAGTGATCAAGTTCGTATTCTAGTTTCTAAAACGCATTCTTTCTCTTCTTTTTGCATCTATAAGTCAGAAATACTGAGAGTTCAAAAGGCATTTATACTTTAAAACCACCTTAAGAGGACTCCATAGAAAAATGCTTGTGTAAATGCAAGGTAGATGGCGCCTGCAACCTCCATAGGTAGCAAACTACACTCGCAGCTTGCAGCCTTTTTTAGCTCTAAAAGCGTCCAAAAACAACCTGAATTATCAGCACGTGACAAACTTACCCTCAGAACATAATATAATTGAAGAGAGAGTTAGAGCACGTGTAGAAATAGTGATGACGCAATTAAAAGTTTGCCACGTGACAAAAAAGAAGGTGAGTCAGTGTTGAAGAAGTGTCAGTATATTTCTATGGGAGGGCCAGTGGCGCCATCTAATGCTACAGGGACAAAATAAATTATCTACTTGCATTCTTAAGCAGTCGATATTTTTAAAAATTTTCTCTACAAAAAAGGTTTATTTTGAAAGATACCAACATAAAAGTATGATTCAACTACAAATTCTAGTTTCATATTTTGTTGAAATATATTCTATAAGAGAGATATCCTCCTTATTCCTCTCATTTTCTAATACAACGTTTGAATGGGTCAGCTTTAAAATGTCCTCGCTAAACAACATGAATGAGAGTGGACGGACTTAAACTGGACTGTGGTCATCAACAATCTCTAGACGAACAATCGTTTTCGTTCTCCTTTAATATTTCTAATCTAAAGCCCTGTTTCTATTAGATTTAAATAGGAGGTGAATATGAATCTTATTCAGGTCAATTTTTAAAGAAATCCTGTGACATTTTGTGACCTAATCAAAATTTGCTTTCACTTCCTATTTTGACCTAATGGAAACGGGGCATAAAGAAGAACACATTCATATTCTATTGACCCCTCCCTTCTTCCTTTCCTCTTTTTCTTGCGTGTCCATCAATCAGTCAAAAATTTTTTTCAAAATTAACTGTGCTTACGCATTTATTTGCGTGTATTTTATACTTAGTTTTTTTTTTTAATAAAAACAAAAGTATTTTACAGGGTGTTCAACTTCCACCCAGAGCCGTGACTAGCTTATTTTTGCGTCCGAGGCAAGAATGTAAATGGCGCCATTTTAGTAATCGCATTCACTCGTAATATCCCGTAGTTACGACTAGGGTTCCATCTATCAAAAAAACATTTAATATCAATTGTAATAAATAGCCCATTCAAGTTTTTTGCTCTAACTATGATCACTCTGTACAGTTTGTCTATTGTTTTACTGCAAATTAAAAAAAAACCATTCCTGAATTGGAGAAGAGATGTTTAGGTGATCGATTATTTCAATATTTAATTGTTGTCTTTTCTATTGAAAAATACTACGTTGTGTAGCCATCATTTTTTTGTAATGTTTGTCTGTAGCACATGTGGTCGAATTTGCAAAACATTCGAATTCGTTAATGTGTACAAGGAAAGATAAAAACTAGTACACTACAGGGTGACCACCACCTTGCAGACATTGTTGTATTGCATTGTGGGTTTGGGGGGGTCTTGTTGGGTCTGGTGAGTAGGCCTGGTATAAGGCTTCTTGGCTCACTTTAGTTTTATGGGCTGGGCTGGGCCACTTTTTTTCGTTTTACGAAGTTAGTTAACATATTACGGTTATTATGATTAGGATGATTTATGAACAGCTGATTTTCGAACTCTTGATTATTCTGAGTAATTAGAAAGTGCTTTAGAAACTAGAAGGGTAACTGAATCACTTAATGGTATTTTCATGTTTTGATATCTTTTGAAATAAACTTTTTATAAATAAAAATGATAAAAAAAATCAACTAATCTAGTTTTTAAAACAATTTTTTGTGTAATGTTTCTCCTGAAAAACGTTCGCTTGAAAAATATAAATTTTCTCAAAACCGCGGGTTGAGGAAGAGACCACTTACTGTATAGAACATAATAGCCACTGCAGTGGCGCCATATGGCGGGATGAAAACAAAATAAATATTTATAAAGCCACCATAAGTTATAGCACTACTGCTACTCTTTGACATTATTGGACATTTTAGATTTTAATGCATTATGACTAGGGCTCGGATTGTTATGCACTATCAAGGAAATGTTTCTCAATCCCGTGGCCCAAGAATCATTTGTGAAGTAACAATCCCCCCTTTAAATCAAGTAACAAAATAACTGGTTAGAGGCTAAACCCCTAGTTGACTGATAATAACCATACATATAGCCTCTAACCAACTGATTTGATTAGAAAAAGCATAATTGCTGTAGCTTAAGTAATGATAATTACTTCACATTTGGCACTTGGGCCACAAATTGAGAAACATTTAGGTTGATATTTTGCATACAAATTCGAGCCCTAACTATGACACAATTCATTAAATTGCCCCCAAAAGAAAACAGTATGAAAACCAAATTTGAGCATTAGGCTTATTACAGCCTGTAAAGAAGATATTTGAGGCAACCCTGTATTAGGCCTACTATAAGGGATGTCGGGTTTAACCTTGGCGCTTTTATTTTCACATCTGGCGTTGTGTGTGTATGTCTATATAAAACATCATTTGTGTGTGTTGTTCAAGTTTACTCTTGACATAATGTAAGTTGCGTTTAGACAAAGGGGTCAGCGGCACCAAAAAAAAATTGTGTGGAAACAATGACGTTTTAGAATTAACATCATCACCATTGCCTACCTAGGTACCTATCTATGATATTATATTTATAAAGAGAGAAACTCATCTACATTATCATCATCTATCTCCCTTTTCTATATCTGTTTCTATGGCAAACATACCCGTGAACATTTATGCATTTGTATAATAAATAACATAATATAAATCAATCTTATGTAAACTTATGACATAATATGACAAAAATCAACAAAAACCTAACATAGTAACATTTTTTTAGCTACAAACTTCGATGTATTTTAGAAACTATAGACTGGTAACTGAATTACGTAAAATTTAATTTAAAATTAAATTTTTATGACTTTAGACAATTTTATTTTCAATTTTTTTTTAGCAACAAAAAATTTTTTTTTAAGTTACAAACATAAAAATACTTTTAATTATATTATTAATATTAACTTTTCTAGTTTCTAAAACACTTTCACTTTAGTAATAACTTCTCTACACTTAAAAAGTTAAATACAGTTAGGTAAACATCTTCTACAGATCCCTGTTATACCTTGTACACACACATTATACGGAATCCAGTTAAGGACATGAACACCAAATAAAAATTGACTTTATTATTAATATTTTAAATTGAAATACTAAATATATTTTGTCAATAGTTTATATAATAATATTTAAGTATTAACTCGAATATTTTCAGATTATTAACTGAATAAATTGAATTCGACGACATATTGTTTGTTTGCCCTTCACAGGGCTCTGTAGAACACGTTTATTATTTAAATGCATTTAAATTATCAGGTGTGTTCTAGGTATTAAGGACAAAGAAGAAATAATTCGAATTCAATTAATTTATTTAATATTTCTATATATTTTTTAGTTAATGTTTAAATATATTAAACTTGTATTTCGATATAATTGGTTAGTGTAACATAACATTGATTTAATATTTAAATTTGTTCAGATAATTCAACTAAACACATGTAAATTGAATGCATTTAGCTCAGCTGTAGACAATGTATAAGACTTGGGGTGGTGTCTTCAAACCTAAGAAGTTTAAAATAAACTTACTGCAAATTTTAAATTGTCAATTTTTAATTTTTACTTTTAAGTTAGAAACAGAAAATCATAACAAAGGTCGACATAGGATTCCTTTGATCTCTTTTCTTAGCTACAAAACCAAAATTTGGCTGTCTATATTTATGTGAGGTTTTATTCAAATATAAATTAAAAAAATGAACATTTTGCAAATAATTTCTAATATTTTTTTATTATTATTAAAATGCAGTTCAAAACCTATTTATAATTTTTTTTAATATTCTTTCTAAAGGTGTAGGAAAAAAGAAATTATAATCGAGCTGTACGATTATTGTTAACGTTTGTAACAGCTGTTTTAGTTTCCTGTGGCTGCTTCTAATTACCCCTAGCTCCTCCCCTTTTTTTACTAGTATAAATGTATATACAGTTAGAGGCCTACTACCCCCTCTCCCTGAAACACACATAGAAACTGGTATGTATTGCATATATATAGTAAGTAGTCCTCTCCATACAATGAATGACAGCTGCATAAACTATGACACAAAACCTAATGAAACACAACTCGACAATAGGTCGGGCATATTCAGGATTATATAGTTTATATAAGTTATGACCAATATGCAATGCGCACACGTAAAAAAAAACACGCATAAATTTCAATACCTTTGTGTAATATTGTATAAAAACTAAAAGACAAAAAAAAAACTTGAATATAAACACCCAAAACCAATTTCTATTTGCCGAAAATTTGCCATATTACAAAGAATATACAAATGACGTCAATTGTCTCTTTAATTTATAATCATTTTCTTTCCTTATTACGCCCCCATTAACTTGCATCTTTTAAATGCAAACTGGCCACATCACTACTACTCTGTATATTTCCACTTTTCAACTTCAACCAATTGTAGAAATTAACAATCTTTCCTCCTCCTCCTGCTGCTGCTGCTAATGTTAGAAAGTGGAAAATGTTTTAATGTCACCAATTCATATAATTTATATCTTAAATTAATTAATTCCTAGTACTAGAAAATTGTTATTTTTTGAGACCTCAACACAAAAGATACCTGAAGGGTGCACTCTCTCTCTCTTTCTTGCAATTAAGATTGAAATAGGCCTACAGCTAATAAAAAAAAACAAAGATGGCCGTCATTTATGCTCAGTGTAGAAAAATATATATATATATATAAATACACCAATTTTCTGCGCATGGGCATTATGGACATTTCTCTCTCTTAACTTATATTATCACAAGGTTTGGGTCATGATCATATTTTTATTACGAAATAAATCCAGAGTCACAAAAGCATTTCTCGGAACTATTTGCGTGATTGTGGTAGTGAAGGGGCCGAGAGAAGGGGAGAAAGGGGGGCTTATTGTATAGCTCCCTATTTTATGACAGGCCCACCATATTATGCTAAAAATGAGTCTTATCCACTCAACTCACCCTCCTGTACTACAATGAACTGATCTCAAAAATAGTTTTTGGGATGTTATTAGTGAAAGTGAAATAAAAATTTTGTTTTTAGTATTTGGCGGCCATTTTAGAATAATTTCTTACCTTTGTAACCCTCCTCCCCCTGCTTTTTTATCTCTTTCTACCAATAGGAAACAAACATTCCGATCACGTCTTTATTTTTTACCTTTTTCAATTACTTTTTTTTCCATCCAAACAGTAAAAAAAGGTTAAAGGGAATAAATAAATAATAATATTGTAAATTGTAATAAAGTGTAAACATGGATAAGATATTGAAGTAAAAAATCACGATTTTTTTAAAAAAAATGGTCCTAAACAATAATCGGATTTTTAAATCAGATTTTTGTCCTTTTTTATCGCCTGAAAATCAAGGCATGACAAAAGTATTAGGCTGTTTATTCACCTATGAAGCATATTATTATAATAAATTAATTAAAATTAAATCACTTGATTTTTATGGTGCTAACAATTATTTTTGATTAATTTAAAATCTGAAATCAATGCTTTTAATCAAGTTCATTTTAATGAATAAAAAATCAATTGATTTAAATCAATTCATCCATTTCCTCTCTCTCTCTTTCTCTTTCTTCTAGACTTGACATTTTTTATTTGCGAAATTTCATCAACCAAAATTTCAATAACAAATCAAATATTCAATTAACTTATTTTAAAAGTATAAAACAGATTTAAACAAAAATTGCTTGCAAGGTCCACACTGTTACTGTATGTACTCTTATTTACATGTAATGTAATTAAATTTTTGCAAAAACTGCGCTTGCGCAGTACAATACGTTTACATATAAGTTGATGACGTGGGTTTTATATGAAATCGATTTTTTTTCTCTCTCTCTCTTAGCTTTACCCCAAGTTACGACCTTTTTCACTATTCTGCGTAATGTACTAAATTGTTAGCAAATGTACATTAACAAACGCAGCAATAGTAGCAACAACAACAACAACAACATCATTACAAACACAAACTGTGATGAATGCATTTTTTTTTTGGTTCAAACAGTCAATTAATGGAAAACAAACACAAAAATACACATTATGTAGGGCCTGATATAATGTGCTTCTTCTGTGTTCTGTATCATTGTGTGACAGCATGTTTCATGTTGAATTATTATATTAATAGACATATTCAAAATTAAATGAAATTAAAGCTTTCTGCATTTAATTGATTATGGTGGTGGACTGGTTTTTTTTTAATATCCAAAATGACAACATGACCAATTTGAATTTGTATGAAAAGTTGCGCAAATTTGTAAAGAGTTGTGGTCGTATGTTATATAATTATAATAATAATGTTACTAACTAATCGTATTATGTTATAAATATATATCGTAATATATCACCGATAATAAAAAGCAATCAAGTGTGCTTTTGTCTTATTAGAATCATCACAATAAACATATATATATAGATATTGCCTCAACAATGTCCGAATTAATATTTAAGTAAAAATGACCTAGAGGGCCAGGAAACAACATTTTTTCATTGTTTTTTATGAGTTATAAAAACTGGTTGCTATATATTACAGTTAATTATTTTAAATTATGTATCATTTCTAAAGATAAACTAACTAGTGTTACCACTATTATGGGTTTTTTTTTCAATCAATATTATTGATTAAAGCATTTAAAGGCAGTGTTCAATAGTTGACAAATACTAGTATCGTTAACTATCGTTAATGTGGTTAACTTGTATTTGGTGTTAAAAGTGTAAACGACATTCCAAATCTAGTCATTCTGTTGTTGTTGTTTTTTTCATTCAAGAGCAAAGTTTAGCGAAACTTTAAAGTGTTTTAGAAACTAGAATCGTAGTTCAATAATTTAATAAGTATCTTCATGCGAATATCTTTTAAAATAAGCTATTTATGTGGATTTTAAAAAAACTGCCTAACTTTAAAAAGTTTATTTTGAAAGATAGCATCTTTGAAAATATGGTCAGCTACCCGTTCTAGTTTATGTGACAAGCAATTTCTCCGACGTTGTTTGTTGCACCAGGAATGTAGGGTGACCATCATAGTTGCACAAGGTTTTTTATGAGAATAATCAACAGTTGTACAATGTGTTTTATGAAAACATCTCAAAATTTAAATAATTTTTCATGTTTTTAACGTGAAATTTGGAGGCTAATTTTTAATACCGGTTCTAATTTATATCTATGTTGTTTTCTGTTTCAGGGGGCCACCTCTGCCCTCTTTATTGACTTATGATGATGATGTTGATGATAATGGTGCTTATGAGGAGGTTTTACACAACGCCTAAGCACAAGTAAACGAGGTAAGAAAAACATCAAAAACGTCTTTTAAGGTGGTTTTTTACTTATTTATCTGATCTGTCAATCAATTCTCGTGTTATAATCAGATTTTTATGCAATATCGACCATTTTATTATCCAAGTAACATAAATGTCAATCAAAACATTTGATTTTGAAAGCTTACAAGGAATGATGACAAATGCACAATTTGGCACTTGGACAATTGGTTGAGAAACGTTTGCTTTGATATTGCATACAAATCCCATCTTTTGTTGTAATGTTGATTATAAATTATGATTTCTGGATGGAATTACAGGACAATTCGAGAATTCTGATAGAAATTCTTTTGAAAAAGATATGTATAAATATATATATTATTAGAGCTCGGATGTACATTATATGCAATATGAAGTAAATATTTCTCAGACTGTGGCTCAAGAGCCAATTGTGAAGTAACAATTCCCTGTTTAAAAATTAACCAACAACTGTTTGTTGTTTTTTTTCAGTCAAAAACTGGTTACAGGCTAGAATTCCTTTTTGATATTTTTTTCATAACCAGACATCTAGCCTTTTTTTTAACCAACCTTTTCGATTTAAAAAATACACAATTACAGTTGCTCTAATGATAATGATGATGATTTACTTCACAATTTGGCACTTGTTACAAAGATTGATAAACTTTTGGTTCATATTGCATAAAACTCCAAGTCCTAGTAATTATATATACATTTTAAAACGAATTTCAACTTCTCTTCAAACAAGGTGTTTTCTAATGAAACATTTAATGCATATATAACATATTGACTATATGTTATAAATATTACAATTATATACCCTATGTGTGACAATGTTATGATGAACTTCTGAGGTTTTTCAGACACTTTTAGGAATGAATGAATTTGAGAAGTGATAGTGGTTTGGTTTTTTTGGGATTTTATTATGGGTGGTTGGTTATATGTGGCTAATGTTTGCTGCTGTTGGTAAAGTCTGGTAACTACAATGCAAAGGGTTAGTTTTGAATTTGTTTATAAAAATCAAAGAACTTTTCGTAAAAGTCACCTGGTTCCAAAAACCCAGTCAAACAAGTTTGAAAAATCATCTCAGTCTCAGCATGTTAGCTAGCCTGGCTGCCATGAGATACAATGTATATTCAATGTAATAAAGGAAACAAATGGGTTCCTTTTCAGTTTTCGAGAGAGAGAGACAGACTATAATACTCCAATGAAAAGACTTTCCACAACATGAATGACAATTTCTGTGACTTTCCTCTTGAGTCTCTCATAGAAAAAAAAAAAGATTTCATCTTAAGTTATTGGTTACTGAGAGTCCATATTTTTTCTGGGGAATTTTTAGAAAATTCAAAAACTGCCAACGTTTTGATAAACGGCATGTGTCCAAAAATTCTAGTGCACCTTTTGTTGTAGTCCACTGGACCATGTGTCAACCTCCTATATTGGGTACTCTCAGTCGACCGATTCCTTTTTTTTTTCAGTTAAAATCTCACTCGATCAATTTTTGTAAACCAACTGTAGTCTTAATAAGATATGGTCAAATTTGAGTCGAGTGAACTTGAATACTGATAAAAGGGATAAAATCACAGCTGCATCCGTAATATGCAAGTTTCTGTTTGACGTCACTGCGTTTCAAAAACACTAACTCACATGCACATTGCACACACACACACTGAACAAAACATTCTGAAAACTGGACAATGGACACTTGTATACTTTTTTTTGTTGCTAAATGAACATTCATAATGAGATCCAATGCGTAAGTCAAATTTATATTTGCCATTTAGAAAAAAAAGCATAAGGTGGTGACGTATTGATAACAATAAGGGTCAAAGTGAAAATTTGTGACAAATGGGGCTCGGGTTTTTATGCTTTATGAAGCAAATGTTTCCCAATCTGTGGCTCCTAGTGCCAACTGTGAAGTAACAACAATTATGGTTATTTTTTCAATGAAAAACACTGGTTAGAGGCTAGAACTCTAGTTGACAACTGATAGTAACTAGATATTTAACCTCTAACCAGCCTTCTTTTTGATTAGATAAAGCATAATTGCGGTTGCTCTAATGATGATGATGACTAGTTCACCAATTAGCATTTGGGGCCACAAATTAAGAAACATTTGCTTGATATTGCTTTAAAAATCCGAGCTATCCGAGCTTATCGATATGCAATAAACAACAGTACATATGGTGGACTGACTTTAGAATGTTTTAATATGCAACATTCTATAAAAAGGAAGGAATTGTATATTAATGATCAAAGTGACTGGCTGGCTGCCTGACATTCACAAATGACGTGGTTCTTTGAACTAGAACACTAAACCCAACTAACAACTGTTGTATATTTGGTGGCACCACCACCTTTTTAAGTTAGGTGCATTAATAAGTTTTTATTTGAAGTTGTATACTATTATATGGAGACACTTACTGTGTGCCTTTTCATTGCCACATGGTTTTAGGTAAAACTTCTTTTTTGTTGTGAAGTTTTTTTTAGGAGGTGGGGGGATGGGTGCATCTATAAACACCTGGTGGTTACCACAATACAAACGGCGTGTGTCAGTGTATGAGACTATGGTTATTAAGTTTCTCAAACATTTGTTGAATGTGTGCCGCTTTTCAATTGAAAGCTTAACATGCAAAACACACAATGTTTCAATTGTTGTGTCACGGATTCGTAGTAGAATGTTTCTACATGTTGTTTAGGTCAGAAAAGTTTATATAGAGACAGCAGCAGCAGCAGCTGCTGGAAAAAAACCGTTAGATTTGGTAGAGTACTATAAAATGTGTTTATTGGGCTCAAGACTTCAGAGAGAAAGAGTCTGAAAAATCTCGAATACTCGGAAGTTGAACAACACTTTTTCAACGTAGAAATTCAACAAATGTGGACACTATAATGTTTTACAACCATAGGTCCTGTATATATATATAAAAACAACAAGAGACCATCTGTGAATTTTTTTTTGTTTTCTCTTGTGAAACATGTAAATCTTCATAGGAAATACATATATATTTGTATGTATGTGTGTACCCTGTATGAGCAAAACAAACGGACCGTTGTGTTTAATGTAGGCTGTTTCAGTAAAGCGACCATCTGCTGCTTAAACTTTTACTTATATAGAGATTGGGATTTGGATGAATCCAGCGCTAAAATTCGATTTTATGTTAATATGGGACATGTGTAGTATTAATAAGTTTGGTGACATTATAGATACCATTGGTGGTGACACTGGTGATGGTGGCACTAACACTGGCTCCATCATCATCATCACCATTAGAGCTCGGATTTTTTATGCAATAATCAAGCAACTGCTTCTCAATCTGTTTCTCAAGAGTCAATTATGAAGAATCTCGTTTAGATCAACCAACAATTATGATTTTTCATTCAAAAAACACTGTTTAGAGGCTAGAACTATCTAGTTGACAACTGATAGTAACCAGACATCTAACCTCTAACCAACCATTTTAATTAGAAAAAAACATAATTGGATGAGCTGTAATGACAGTGATGATGATGATTACTTTACAATTGACACTTGGGTCACAGATTGAGAAACATTTGCTTGATATTGCATAAAAATCCGAACTCTAATCAGTCTAAAATTGAGAGCACGCAGTCAATGAAGCAGCATTTTGTTTCAGAGGAGGCTTTTTTGCATGGTTCACACAAACTTCACATAAACAATAATAAAATATAACCAAAAAAGAACACTAACACCACCTATTATATTATTTTTGTAACAACAACAACAACAACAAAAAAGCCTGTTTTGCTTGCGTGTGTCTATGCATTTCCATGCACATTTACAAGCATTGTTGCCACTAATACCATATATTTACAAGAAGAGTTAATAATATAAAAACAACAACCAACCCAACCACAACCCCCTTTAATACCACCACCACCACCACCATCTCTTGTTGTTGTTTTTTTGTTGCTAAACAATAGCAGATGGTTGCTAACATCTGTAAGATGGAGAGAGAAGAAAAAAAAAATGGGGTTCATCTTTGTTGTCAAACAGCAATACGAATTAAATGTTTGACAAAACAAATCTTTTTATCTAATAAATTAATTAATTGATCACTTCTTTTGTTTAGTAAACAACTTTTTTTTAAATTTAAAATTATATATAGTCCCAATGTTTTGTTGCTTGTTTGTGTTTTTGTAAAATATATTGGACACATTCAGAAACTAAAGAAAAAGTTATTAAAGTAGAATCTGGATTATCCGGATCTCAGTAATCTAGAGTAGCTTCGGTTCCATTTAGTTCGGATAATCGCGATTCGACTGTCTCTGTAAAGAAAACCCCAGTAAATTAAGTTGTATTGTCAAACAACATGTGGGCGAGTGTTTCTGTACAGAAAATGTGTCCGGAAATCATACTAACTCCATCTATTCTTAAGAAAACAAGCATCTAATATGAATACTTTATCTCGAGAAGGTTTAAATATGGCGACTTTCAGTGTGAAGTTTAGAATGTAATGATAATTAAGAACAAAATGGCAAAATCAAGCACATCCGGAAATTTTTTTCTTTTAGAGATTTGTCTTGAATTTTGAGAATTGACCTTTCAAGATTCTTTCACAGAACAATGAAAAAGTCTTTAGTTTTTTCCATTGCGTCCATTGATATTTTGATTGAATTTACTAAGAAACAAACAAAAAAGACTTATTTTCAACCAAAAATGTCATATGTTTCTTCACTGTCTATTGTTAAGTTCAAACTAGGTGTTTTTCCTTTAGTGGACGTACAGTACCTAGAAACAGGTGTTTTTGACTTTTTAATATACAGTACATTCTTTGGGGGTGGGAGGGAAGGGATAGAAAAAATTACATCCCGTTTCTTTTACTTTGAAAAACAATTAGAAAAATATTTGATGCATAATTTACAATTTCCGTCAGCTGCTGTTGCACCACCATCAAGCAGCCTTTATGGCACATTATTATTCGTTGCTCACTTTTTTTCTTCTGTCGAAACTTTTGTGTACATAATGTCTCTAATGGTGTGACATACAGAAAAATATTAAAGGAGAGAAGAAAAAAAGAAAAGACCTTCAAACATTGTGTATTTGAGGAAGAAGGGCCCTATTGTAGTTTTTGCAAGGCGTTCGACACAAAAAAAAAGAACCTAAAGTAAATGAAGCATGACGAGAGAGAGACCTTTTGCATCGTTCACACACACAAGTGACCAGACTTCTTTGTCAGCTGCCAACAGTTTACTGGTTTTTATTTATTATATATCCATATAATATATATAGAAAATGCAAACGCCATTTTCGTTTTTTTTTTCTTCTTCTTCTTCTGGAACAACCAAACAATGGCGTCCAAAAATTAATGATAACGGTTTCTCGTCTCAAGTAAAACTTAACAAGAAGGTGCGATTCATTCTAAAGATAGTACTATATAAAATGTACAAATTCCAGTTGCCAGTTAATATTTGTATACAAGGCTACTTACTACCTTTAGAAAGTACATATGTGGTCAGGATTTGCTTTAGGAAGTGCACTGCCAGGATTTAAACGGTCTTTATGAGGAACGCCATCAGGGACACAAAAAACACCTTAAGGTGGTTTAATGAACAGCTGATTTTCGAACTCTTAATTATTCTGCATTTCAAAAGAGCAAATTGAAAGTTTGTTAGAAACTAGAATGGTAACTGAATCACTAAATATTATTTTCGTGTTGATATCTTTCAAAATAACCTTTTTTGTGAGTTTGACAATGATTCTTCTTTAAGTAGATTTTTTTAAAAGTACAGTAAGTGAGTCGGTTACTTTTCTAGTTTCTTAAACACTTTGTAGTTAGTAGTTTTCTCTTCATTTTGCTCTTAAAAACAGAATATAATCAGAGCTCAACTATCAGTGAATCCTTTGGTCATTGTATTTTACAATTGCTATGGTAGTCTCAGACTCTCAGTGTTCTTCCATGAACTGAACTTTTCCAAGGGGCTTGGAGCCCCCTGAGCGTGAAGCCCGATTCACAGGAATCGGTCCAAAAACCTGCCCAGTCTGTATGGCGTATCTTTATAAAATTATGAACCAAAAAAGCTTCATAAAATCTAAAGTTTGTAATTGATATTCTGACTTTTGTGTTACAGTTTCTGTTTTTCTTTACAAGAAGAAGAAAAAAACCAAGAAACTGGTTAAAAATTGTGGAATTTTGTAGAAAACATGAAACTGTAGACATGTTTCGAACACCTGATGTGACCAATATTATTAACATTGAGAACACAAACACATATGTTAACATTTTTCTAAAGAAAAACCCATTTCCAGTATCTAATTCCAGACCAGTTCTCACGGCATTTGCTTTTTTTTTAAGTTAGTTAAAAGATTTCTAAGAGGGTCGGGATTCGTATCAGTTGTCCAAATGGTTTATTACACTTGACGATGGATTGGACACACAAACATTCTCAACACAAAAAAAACCTCCAAGTCTTATTATTATTACTATTATGGTATTTCTGCTTATGTGAAGTCCAATATAGAAAGACCAAAAACATCAGCTGAAGTATTCATTCGTTTAACATCAAAAAAGTTAATATTATTAAGGTCTGTATGTGTTTGTCAGGCTCGAATTGCTGAAAAACTCATACATAGTATCCATTACATGTATGTAGGGAGAGCAGTGGACATTGTCCAGTTATCCTAATATGACAAGTCTACATATGTGACTTTAGTTTTTTAAAAAAAAAGTTACAAAGTTTGAAAGGCAGCCATCTTTTTACATTGAGGTGGACAAAACTTGTAAACCCGTCGTGCAACTTGCACGAAAGAAAACGGGGACACAATCAAGGATTCTGGGCTGTATGCAAGGACTACTATAGTCTATAGAGAATGTATTATTCATTGCTATACATGTAGTAATTGCATGTAGAAGGAAGAAGGTTTTTGAAGCAATCAAAAGTGCACATACATGGCATCTAATATACAGTGTTTAGACGCCATAATTGTTCACCTGTGTAATGCAAAGAAGCCACCAACATGTGCTTCTTTATTTTTTCTTTAATGAGGTATGTTAATTTTTTTTAATAAAATGAAAATGTATGGAGGTGGAGTTTTTGACATTTTTTATGACTTGTAATTTTTCTGAGACTTTTTTCTCGACTATTTTCGGGTAGATCATTTGGAAACCTTTAATTTGGTATACATATATTGAGGCGAAGTTTGTTTTATACACAAGCTCGTAGAAAACCCCTAAGAACACCACTGGGCTTTAATAAGACCAATGGGCATAGTTGACCTGTGAATTAAGTGGACCACATGTCTTAGTTGACCACTGAGCTAAGTGGACCACAGTCCTTACTTTACTTATAGATAAGAGTAAAAAAAATTATGTCCCATAATGAAAACCAAGTTGGATTTTTATCTAGTATTGAATAATGACGTCATATTTTAGTTGACCCTACTGACAATAATGTAAACAGAAGCTTAAACATATTTTGGTATCCGTCCTCCTATTCATATTTCTAGTACCCCACCTTTTTTTCTTCTTCTACAAAATCCACCAAATTCGGCGGCCCATGTTTACTTTTTAAAGATTTGACACCAAAAACATTTGTTTTTAATTCCTCACATTCCATAATGGTCAAGTGAGGGTGGGGAAGAGAGGGGAGAGGGGAGAGAAGAAAAAAATAAGTTTTTACGAGTTTTTCACAAAACTTTGTGAAATTTGTTTAAAATGAGGATGAAGGTTGTTATTTTATTGGTCATTGTTTCAAAAACTGAAAAGATTTGCTTTTAAAAATTTGAAATTGTGATTGTCAACAGAGGGAGCTGATTGTAAAACTTATATTAATCTACCAAAAAAAAAGGTCCCATATATGATATTTATAGTCTATTTATAATATTCTCTAATGAATTAACTAAGAGCCGATTTGCATTATCGATCGGATGCTATTTAAATTAGTTCTTTATTAGTTTGTTCGCTAGATAAAATTACATTAGAGGTTCAAAAAGAACCTTCTAATTTTCTTATTTTAACTTAGGAAAAAATATATATATATATTCAGGAAATCAATACTTAAGAAAGTTAGGTCCAAATTGTATGCATTTCATCTTAATTATCAATTTATTAAGTCTCAAAATACCCTATGGACAGTCGAGTACAAAAAGGGGATAGATTTTGTTTAAAAATAATAATTAACCCCATTAAAGTGTTTCAGAGACAGCTTATTCTGCTTCTCAGAAGCAAAATTAAGAGATACTTGTGTTTTATTTAGAAACTAGAAGGGTAGGTCAATCAACTTCAGCGTGTTTTCATGTTGCTATCATTCAAAATAAACTTTTTATGTCAGGTTTTTTTTAAAATGGCAGCTGGATGGATGCTTACTTAGCAAGCAATATTTTTGAAATTTTTCTCTATAAAAAGTTTATTTTGAAAGATAACAACATGAAAAGACCCATAAGTGATTGAGCTAATCTTCTAGTTTATAAAACATGTTCTAGTTTCTTTTAAATTTGATCCTGAAGGATGGAAATTTCAAATTTCCCAGTTTTTAAAGTGTTTTTACAGCATTCAGCATTCAAAAATCAACAATAAACTGCGGCTCGCGAACCACCTTGGTTCTTTTACAACCTCACAAAGTGATTGGTGGCCCCACATGGTATCCTAATTATTTCCTATGAGCTTTCTATTGATTAATTAATTGTTTCTGAGCTGTGTGCAATTAATATAAAACTCGATAGGATTTCTTGTGCTCATTAATAACGTGGTTCAGAAGCAGAACTTTAATTTTTGTGTTTTTGAATAAATTTTATTAAAAGATATAACAGGAGAAGAAGAAGAAAGAAAAAAACAAATGGGCCCATATGTGAATGTCCCCAAATGTGGCCGTCAATGGCAACCACTTGTGACGCAAATTCGGCCACTAGAGGTCTTTCCAATTAAAAGTAGTTTTCTTCATCTGCCGCCAAATTTTATTGTTCCTAATTTGCATCTTGTATGTATGTGTGATGTGTGTGGATGTATATTTAAAGGGGGAGGAGGTTGAATTGGGATGGAAATTACGAAGCCATAATAAATACGTACAACATTAATGACGTTGTTGTTGACGTTATTGATTTTGTCCAAACAACGCTCGTTTTTGACTATTTTCTTTTCACCCCACCTCTACCCTTGTTCTCCTCCTCCTCATCATCATTTTCCTACCCTCGAATTGGGAGTTCGATTTTTCATGCACTGATTGTTTCAGTAAAACTTTTTTATTGGGGCATTTGGGGCATTGAAAGAAAAATTAAATTGAATTTAATTTAAAGTGGATCGAAATTATAAAATTGACATATTTCACGTAAATTATTTTCAGCAGCATCAATAAAATTAAAAAAAAAAGTTTAGTGTTATTTCTTGATATTTAGAATAACTACAATTATGTTAGTCACCAGGGATGGAGTAGAGGCTTTTCTCATGGGCCAATGTGCTTTTGCAAAAAATTCCGCCTAATCCATTAGCTTCGTGGGTCGCATGGCCCTGTTGGGCTTCATCAGTCTTTTCAGCTTTATGCGCCAGGTGGGCTTTTATAAAAAAAAACTGGCACTTGGTTTTTTTGGTGGGCCTCATGGGTTTTATGGGTTTGGTGAGGGTTGGGCTTACTAGGTTTGTGTCCTGAGCCACAATTTTTTTTAATACAAAATGTAGGTCTAGGTAATACTCTAATAACACCAAGTAAAGCTTAAAAAAAACCTTTACAATGAAATACCACTTAAGCCTTGTAATGTGGGCAATAACCAAACACACTTAAATAGGCCTATATTATATGAGGAATGTCTATTTTCGTGTATATGTTGTAGAAAAACAAGCTCTACAAACATGTAGCTAGAATCAATTAGATTTCTAGAGCAAATAGCTACAACTTGTATATTCATCTCCCAAAAAAATCCTATCCCCTGAATTGTTTAAGAATGTAAGTAGATCATTTATTCTGTCCCTGTAACATTAGATGGCGCCACTACCCCTCCCATAGAAATGTACTGACATTCTTCAACTCACCCGCCTTCATTTTTTTCACGTGGCAAACTTTGAATTACGTCATTGCTATTTCTACATGTGCTTACTCTTCACTTATATTGTGTTCTGGGTATAAGTTTGTCATGTGCTGATAAATTAAGGTTGTTTTGGACGCTTTTAGAGCTAAAAGGGTGCATTCGATTTCAACTAATTGGCACGTCTGTAGTTTGCCACCGCCTATGGAGGTAGCAGGCGCCATCTACCTCGTATTTACACAAATATTTTTCTATGGAGCCCTCTTAAGCAGCTCAAAATGTGAGGGTTAAAGCTACGAGCTCGTATAACTGTTTTCTCAGCAACTCTAGCTGTAACTCACTGACTAGCTAGTTTTTCTACTACATATAGGAGAGTAGAAATAAATGGCGGCATTTTATGTGATCATGTTTGGCATGGCGCCAATTGGTACAAAAACAAAAGGACTTCTGTAAACACACACACGCTGTCATGTTAACGAGACCATTTTATAATGTCCTTTCAATTGTAACAACATGTACTTTCATATAACCCCCCCCCCCCCCTTGATAGGATTTTTTTTTGGGGGGGGGGGGGGTTTACTTATATACTTAAGACACACCCTTAATTCATCTCTCCCTTGACAAATGTCCCTCAAATCCTCAATTTTTTTTTTCGTTATTTGCATTTTATTGGTGATTTAAAGAAGTTCACAACTCCGCAGATGATGAAAATAACAACAAAAAATACAATTAGTTAATTCTGATTTAAAAGTGTGTTATAAAAAAATTGAATTCATCTATAATTTGCCGAAATTTATATATATTTTTTATGATTATGACTAATAAATTAATACAATTTATTAGGGCTGACATTTAGATGTGGTCAAATTATTGCTGGGAATTGTAATAAAAATAAGCTCGTAATTTATTACTATCTTAGTATATGAGTAAAACACGAAATTCAAAAAAAGAAAACTTTCAAACTTGAATCCTCCTTTCTAATCAGGGGTTTCAAATACACAAAAACACCTTGTTTTACAATGGTTTTTCTATGTGAGATAGTTTAATCACTTGATGCTATTTTCATGTTGAGAGAGATCTTTTAAAATAAGCTTTTTTTATGTTAAGTCAGTTTGAAAATGTCACAGCTTTTAAAGCAGCCGATATTTTAAAACTTTTTTTTTATCCATAAAAAGTTTTATTTTAAAAGATAACATGAAAAATTCTATTAAGATGGTTTACAAACAGCTGGTTTTCGAACTCTTTTATTATTTTTTTTATTCAGGTGCAAAATTAAGAGAAACTATAAAGTGTTTAAGAAACTAGAAGGGTGACTCAATCACTTAAGAGTGTTTTCATGTTGATATCTTTCAAAAAAAGCTTTTTTATAGACAAGATTTAAAAAAAATTCTCGTTTTCTTAAAGTTGGGTAATTTTCAAACTGACATAAAAAGCTTATTTTAAAAGATAGCAACATGAAAATATCAATGAAGTGATTGATCTACCAAGAACTACCCTTCTAGTTTCTAAAATCTTAAAAGACATCTTCTTGATTTTGCACCTGAAAGACAGAATAATCATAGTTTGTGAGGTCCTGCGTTTACACTTTAAAACCAGCTTAAGTGATTCAGCTACCCTTTCTAGGTTTTAACACATAATTTCTCCTTAATGTTGTTACTCTTCTAAAAAGTAGAATAACCAGAATTCACACAGATCAGTTGTTGATAACTTGTAACTGTAACTGTCTAGAATAAAAATTTAAATTTCCTAAAGGACAAAGTTCAATCAAGTTAATAAAACTACAATTTTTTATGTCTTTTGATTTTTTTTTTGTCGTTAGACGATTTTTTTTTTGTAAAATCGTTTTTTGTGTTGTTGTTACTTCATTTCTGATAAGTCGTCCAGATATATAATAATATATACAATATAGTAACTGTTCGTTATTCCATTCATACTTTTTTTTTGAATTGAACAATAAGGTGAAAAAACGTGTAACCGAAAAAAAAAACCTCTACAATTTTCGACACAACATTTTTTTTTTTACGCACAGAATATTTTTTTTTTATTCCATCCTTTCTTTCAATTCTTTTTTCCTATTTTATACTCTTCTTTAGTTGAGAAGATCGTAATGTAAATAGACTAGAAAGGTCTCTCTCTCTCTCTGTATGTATATACTAGTTTGGTCACTCATGTAGAAAAAGATGGTGACGCACACAAAAATCTGCATTTG
Organism: Brachycybe producta; assembly: GCA_036925085.1. NCBI lineage: Eukaryota > Metazoa > Arthropoda > Diplopoda > Playtdesmida > Andrognathidae > Brachycybe > Brachycybe producta. The sequence goes on along the minus strand of JAUPFP010000024.1, from coordinate 3,425,285 downwards.
AATAAAGATAGACTTGGAGATTCCTTTTTGTGTTTATCTTTAATGCTATTCAACGGTGTTCTATTAAAACTTTTTTTTGCAAAAAAAAACAAGAGGGGATTGGAAGAGAGTACCCCACCCTCCACCCATCAAAATCCCATGAAAACTTGACTGTAGGCTATATGAAAAATTCACGTTTTACCATTTTCAATTCAAAAAAACAAATGTCAACACAAATAAAACAGGACAGAGTAAATAAAATTATTCGGAAATTTCAGTTACAATGTTCAAACAGTAAAAGAAACAAAAAAAAAAGCGTAATCACGATTTAGGTTTTACGGTTTTTTTTGTGGCGCTAATTTCAAAATGTGAGGTACCATGCTGTATTTATTCATTCAAATTGATTAGACAGTGAACGTTAACTGTTCCTGTGTCCGGAAACTAAAGAAAAAAAAAACTATTATCCGTAAAGAAAACAGAAAATCCCTATTCGAAAACAACATCTGGGCGAATCTTTTGTAAAGAAAACGTGTTCGGGAACTAAATATGCTAGCTCCACCTACCCTTCATTTAATTCCACATTCTCACTGTATTAGAAATGATTAAATTGAATATGGCGCCATCAGTGTGAAGATGTGGCAAATGAAGTACATCCGGATTCTTTACAGGCATAAAGCATATTAATTAGATTGTATGTTAATTTCCAGACATAGCCTTTGTTCAAAATTTAAAAACCCAATCAGTTTACTAGAAACTAGAATGGCTTGTAAATGTTAACAGTATTTCAAAGTGATGTCTTCAAAAAAGAAACTTCTTTATGAAAAAAAAATACACATTAATTCATTTTTTTACTTTTAGTAAACTTTTAATTTTTGTTCTCCCTCATAAAAAAAAGTTCTTATAAAAAAATTTAGGTAGACATTGAGTGTAAATAAACATTTTCAGCGTGTATGATTCTTCCGTAACTTGTTTACTTTGTAAACCGGTTGACAAATTTACTTGTGAACTTGTGAAGTAACTGAACCACTCAAAAGGTTATAAAATACTAGTAAGCTCGTTGTGCAACTTGCACAAAAGGTAAAATGGACTGTTAAGTTAATATAGGTATAGATTATAATAGTGTTCGGGTACACGGTAAGATTTTGAAGCAATTAAGTGTACAAATATGGCGTCTAACGTCTGAAAACTTTACGGTAAACTTTTTTATGACTTTTGCTATTTTTCAGAGCCTTTTTTCTCTAGTATTTTCAGGTATATCAAATGAAAACCTTTTAATTTTGCAAGCATGTTGTATCAGAGTTTATTTTTACATATAAGTACAATTGAAATCCCCCATCGCCTATTAATAAAGTGGATACTACAAAAGGCTAGTCTACAAACTAGATATTTTTAGAACTCAGACAGGACTATTACATCCCATTGTTAAAAACCTAAAATCACCTGAAAGGTAAATAAAGCCCCTAGAAAATGTTGGCCTAGTTTGTTTTCATTTAAGAAAGGACCTTTTTTTTTTCATCAAACCAGAAGAGAGAGAAGAAAGAAAAAAAAAATTGTCTTATAAAAATGCACCAAACATAAAATTGATAAGACAAGTTTTTTTTTCATATATGGAATTTTCATAAGTCTAAAAAAAAAGTATCCCACGTACATTATGGTGTTGTTTTGGTACATTTTCTTCCCATCTATATCTGTATAAATATAAATAATAATGGCATCAAATCACTTGAAGAAAAAAAAAGTAGTCTGAAAACTCTCAAAAGTTTTTAAAAGTGGGGTTTAAAAGTTTGGGTCTAGCCACATTTTCCACCTCACCCTCAGAAATTTTTTTTATATATATGTGTATCTCCACCCTTAAAAACTATTATATCCATTGAATATATTATAGGTCCTTGTGTGTCCATGTCCAAATCCCGGTTTTTCAGACTTTTTTTTTTTTGAGAAAACTTTTCATATATATATATCTACCTGTTGTAAGTTATATACTAGTTATAAGTCTACTTGTGATTTGTGGTCTTTTATCATTCTAAATAGCCCATCATGAAATAATAGGTCTACTTTTTTATTATCAAAGAAAGGCATATATTTCAAAAACGTATTTACAGGGTGGTCGAAACAATCAAAAGTTTTTTGTTTTTGACGACGACCAAAAAAAAAACGTTTAAGAAAAACTTCACAAAATAACCAATCGAAAAAGAGAAAAAAAATTAAAAACCATAACATGAATAATTTGTTAAAGGTTCAAGTAATAACATCAAGGACAACAGTTTTTTTTTTAAAAAAAAGAAAAATACTTTTTAAGTTTTGAAATTATAAAATAATATTCATGCTATTATAATAAAAAATGAATTTTGAGGCCCAAATTAAGGTGAGAACTGAGAAGAAATTACTTTTGTATATAAAAAAATTTTTAATTCCATTTTATGAAACGCAATTCACGGTTGTCAACATTGGTTGTAATTTCTTTTTTGTTTTTCTAGTCTTAAGTTGATTGTTTATGAACTTTTTTCTTGGACCTGACGCCTTTTTTATTCCACAATTTTATTATTTTAATATGGTTTCGTTTTTTTTTGTCATATTTCATATATGAAACGTCAACTTTTGAGAGGTTTTTACCTATCTTTCTTGCAACATTAAATCTGAGAATAAAATGGGTGGAGTATAAAATACAGAGTGTTAAAAAAGTATGGAGCCTTGATATGAATCACGCTACATTAGTTAATTCGTCATGCAACTTGCATGAAATGAAAATGACAACTCAAAGAGTTGTATACTGGACTTATATATACAAAGTCTACTGTAGATAATATCTGCAAATTTGAAGCAAATGAGTGTATGTATATGGGCGTCAATCACTATACTTTATATAGTGTTTAGACGCCATAATAGGGCACCTTTATATTGTAAAGTATATGCTTAATTATTTTGTAATATGGAAAAATGTATAGGGGAAGATTTTATTTTACGTTTTTAATGGCTTTTGCGATTTTTCTGAGACTTTTGTTTACATTTTTCAGGTTGTACATTTGGAAACCTTTAATTTAGTTATGTACATTATCTGAAAGTTTGTTTTTGTATAGGCGCGACTGAAATTTCCCTATGCCTATTAATATAGATATACATAACGTTTATTGCGTTTATCTTAGGATCTTGGCACACGAACCACTTTTTAGTGGTCGAGTTCGGCGTGTCGGTCGTGTGCAAAGTTCTGGCGTGTTTCCATAGCAATACATTGCAACTACAGATCAGCCAACCTGCGACATTATTTTGCTGTAGAACTATACCACTCAAAAGTGGTCCATGTGCAAGGGCAATAAAGCATATGGAGTGTAATTTTCCATTGGGTTCAGTTTTTTTTTTAACATTCTGTAGATTAACCCTGGGTTACGAACTTAAAAATATCCAAGAGTTTCATCCCCAACCTACTTCCTCCCTTTTGGAAACCTCGTAAATGTCTACCACCGTTCATTCAGGTGTGATTTTATTTTGAGTTGACCATTTATGGTGGGTTGGTTACCTTTCTTATGTACTTGTGTGAGAGGGAAAGAGAAGGAGACCCTAAAGGTGTATTTCTTTCAAGAAGGATGTGACAGGAAGTGAGTCCCATTATGAACTCACGCCGTGAGCCACAATAAACCGATCTGTGCGATGATAACAAAACTAAAACAAGGGGGATGGAAGCTAAAGGAGATGACATCTTTGTTTTATACTAACAAGGATTTTTTTTTACTTGTTAAAAGTTTTAACTAAAACAGACAGAAGTCTACTATAACATGACAAAAGATTTTTGTTCATAACTTGGCCTTATTTGATGTTTGGCAAAACTGCAAATTTGTTCATTTTCAAAAATGAATTTTAGAAATTGCTGCCAGCTTTTTTTTTTTTAAATGGCTGATGTCTGAAACTTTTGGTTTCAGTGATTTTATAATAATAATACAAGCGCAAACTCAAACTAGGCTCAAATTCGAGTAGGAAACTTGGTACTTTAAATTCAACTTGAAGTCAATGAAATTAGTTCCTATAATATGGTGCTCGGGGGCGTAATTATAGTAGTGCCAAATTGAGCAAGCACTAAACCGAATAAACGCCAATTGAAACAAGCGCTAAACTGAACAAGTGAAGCGCCCCCTGTTTTGCTGAGTAGTTCGACCATCCTACCCTTGAAAAAAATCTTTTATCTATTATGTCCAACTAAACCATCTTTCGAAATTGCTGTTCCTATAAGTTCCAACTAACCTACTTTAACCAACAAGTTTGAACAGCATTTTGGTATTTGTCAACTTGTAACAAACTCAATTGGTAATGTGCTTTAGCACAATATGGCACAAAGGTAGGGTCAACCATATCAAAAATTTCGGCATGTGCCTTTGTAAAAAGTAGAATCCAACAGGTTGTTTTACTAGCAATTTACATGCTACACGCACAAATCTCATAAAGTTTAACTTTAAAAACCACAAGGATGATTTTTGTTGTTGTTGTTGTTGTTGTTGTAAAAGATGGATGGAGAGAGTAAAAAAATAGGGGATATTTTATGTTAGGGTTAGAGATGATCCCCTTGCATCGTCATCGTGGTGTCAACATGTTTGCTTTACTAAGTAGCTAGAGTAGCACACTCTCTGGTGAGGGGTAGAAGTGAGAAGGGAGAGTCCCCAAAAAAAAATAAGGGGATTCCCCCATTAAATTTTTTACCGAAAGTGTTAAAGGGAGGGGGGAGGGTGAGAGATAGACATAGAGGTGTAGGTTGTGAGGTAACCCACCATCACCTATCTCTTTCTACCCCTGAAGTCTCTCTCATCCCCATCTTTCTTTCCCCTCAAATACTTAAAGATCATCCCGTGTTGCATTTCCCCCCTATTAACTTCCCCTTCCTTTTCTCTCTTGCTCTCTCTTTCTCTCCCCACTTAAACACGTGTTAAGAAGATAACACTTGCTCCTACATTATTTTGTATAATTGAAAAATCACCTCCCCATCCACCCTCCATTAAATTTGTATATATTTTTTATTGTATGGAATCAACAATTGAGAACGGTTTTTTTTTTGCCTTGATCATTGAAATTCTTACAAATTCCTGCACTAGCTGTCTATCTTAAGCCTTGTACAGACCGAGCGATATTCGCCTGAAACACGTATCCAGTGACTTAAGAAGAACTTCGTCGGACACAGCGACTTGTATCTGGATACATGTGGACAGTAATGTTGCACGTCCATGTGTTGTTCAGTTCTACAATGGCAGAACTGAATTTCACCATTTTCATTAAAATCCTTCGACGCTTTTTTGCTTTTTTCCCCGTATGAAGTGGGAAACAGAGCAATATGGAATACTTTCGATGTCAAAGCCACGAGTTATTTTAGCGATGTTACTTTGTATCTGCATTTATCGAGAAACACCACTGGCGACAATGTTCCTGATGATTATCGCCAGATCTGTACAAGGCTTTAGGGCAGCTTATACATGATCCATCTGGGCTTGTCCATCTTAGCTTTTTCAAAGCCCCCAAAAAAAGGATCAATCTAATTAATGGGCTTTGCATCTTCATTCGAATTTTCTGCTCAGGCAGATTTTCGCTTTAATGCTGAGGGAGTGGATTACAATCATTGTAACGTGGGAACAAAACATAAATTGTATTGTTTCCTATTGTGAAAAGAAGGTGTTCGTCGATTAGGTTAAATTGACAGGAATGTTAACATCTGTGCCGATTTTGAGAAGCAATCGAGGATTAACAAACCAAGCTGGACAGTCCAGAATTGATCGCTGTATAAGTTATTTTATTTCATTTTTTAATATTTATTCTGTTATTTTTATATTTGCCAATTTATTTTTGGTAGAAGTTCCCCATTTTTTTCTCTCTTCCCCCTCCATTCTTTTGGCAAAACATTTACTTTTGATTATTATTAGCATATAATGATAAGAAGAGAACCTGCTTTTGTAGGTTTTTTTTTCACGCACAACACACACAAGTGGAAAAATCAAACATTCATATATTATGTTTGTTGTGTTCACCTGAGTGAGACCAGTGCCCTACTAACCTAAAGAGGGGTTCTCTCTTTTCTCTTCCCGGTTTTTTTTCCTCTCTCTCTCTCTATCTATCTTTCTCTCTCTGTATGTGGGGGAGTTTGAGGATTTAGAAGAACATACTAACGATAAGGCGGAGAAAAGGGCGTGGAAATTCGGCTTCGAGTTTACAAATGATGAAAAAAAAAACTGAGAAGAAGAAAAAAACAACTGAAAAAAAAAAGACTAGGAAGGTTTTTTTTACTAACCGAGGGGAAAAAAATTACATTGGGGCAACCAACAAAAAAAAAGTAGGGCAGCCACACTAACATTTATTTACATTGAGTTCTTAACTATTGGCAGTAAAAAAAACAAGGGGTGAGGGGGGAATTTCAATGAAGTAAAAGAAATTGTTGTCTTTATTGGAATTAAGTGAGAAATATTGAGGTGGAGTTTTAAACAAACGCAAAAAATGTAATTGATAACAAAAAAAACTGAAATATCAGCCTTGTATTTTTTTTATTAACTAAAGGACGAATCACACATGCTGAAAATCTACCAGAAAACAGAATTAGAAATAAAAAAGAAATTCTATGTTCCTTTTCTCTCAAAGATATATGTGGCACTCCTGGAAAATTCTTTATAAAGTGAATTTCAGTGGGATTTTTTTTTTCAGAAAGTGTGACTCTTCCCTAACTTTTTTTTTTTAAAAAATGTCTGCCACAGTCTGCGATATTTAAAATGGTGATTTTCGAACCGTTTATTATCCTTTCAGGATTAAAATTATGAGAAACTTGGAAGTGTTTTAGGTCGGGCGCAAATCAGGGAATCAAACGAGACAGGCAAGTAAGCGAAGTAAAATGCTGTCATTTGCCCCTCCTCGTTTTTTTGAGCGTCATACTAAAATATAAACCAATTAGAAATTGAAAATGGCGGGGCATGTGACGTCATACCAAATAACAAACCAATTACAAGTTGCCGTTCCTCACAAAAGGGCGGGGAAAACGACTGTATTTTACTGTGCTTACTTGCCTCTCCAAATGAGCGAGCGAGCAACCAGCAACCAAATCACGACCACGTGACAAGAAAGTGGTTGCTGGCACACAATGGCCTCTGGTCACTATTCTGAACAAAGGCAACCATTTCGGTTTACGAGGTTGAAGCGGTGGCGCTAGTGTAGTGTCTCCAAGCAACAGTCTCTAGAGGCTGTTGCCCGGCCTTTGAAACTAGAAGGGTAGCTTAATCACTTAAGGATATTATCATGTTGATATCTTTCAAAATAAACTTTTTATGGACAATAATTAAAAAATAACTTCTGCTGTTGTTGGGTTATTTTCAAACTCACATAAAAAAGCTTATTTTGAAAAATAATCTGAGTGTCGTTTGACAATGAAATTTACTTCTTGATGATTTTGTGAATGGAGGAATTTATAACTTGCGGGATTCATAGGGGTGCATTTTTTTATTATTAAAAATGCCTAAAGTAACAAACCAATTTATAAAGACTGGTTTGTTGTTATAGGCATTCTTCACATTGCCTAAACTGACTAGTGAAATTTACAGAATGACTGATTTTTCTTTTCAACTTTTGACTACTAACATATAGTAAACTGTATGGGCCTACTATTGTAAATATTTATTACGACCCCCTCCTCCTCCTACTTCTACCCTACTTCCCTTTTTTTTCATAGGGATAAAAATGTATTGTGTGGTCTAACTATTGCTACTGATTATAAGTTATATAACCAGTTTCCAAGTGTTTTATCCATAAATAAGTCTCTCACTAGGAGAAAGGTGTGTGGCTTACATGCCATGAAACATGGTGACGATGGACAAATGGGGAAGGAAGGACAGAAGAAAAGAGAGGAGGGAAGAAAGGGTCCCAAAACAGGGGAAACAAAAAGACAAGATTCTCTCCTTCTTTCTGAATTCCCATCATACACCATTGTACTTTTTATGTCCGAGTTCTCTCCTTATCTTTATATCACCATCTATCTATGCATGAAACGCCTAAAAACATTTAACAGTGATATTTTCTCCTTACAGATGGCGCTGCATGTCAAACCCGCCCCCCCCCCTTACTACACGAAATCAAGTTTAAAAATTTTATATCATTAATTTTTCATTTCCTGATGATTAAAAATTTATACTGTCAATTCTACGATGCTAGATATTAATGAAATAAAACTCAAGTCTACCTTATTTAGACTTATTCGGTTTAATCATCAAAAAAGGCGGTTTGGTTTTATCTAAAACTAAATAGGCCTAATCTCTACATAGAAAAAGTACAGGCAATTAGAAAACGGGATAAACAGAAGTTGGCTCGGCCCTTTTTATGACGACTGGCAACTTCTAATTGGTTTGTTGTGCGGTTCAACGTTGAAAAGGGCGGAGCATGTGACGTCAGACTACATAACCAACCAATTAGAAGTTGCCGTTCGTCATAAAAAAAAGGCGGAGCCAACTGAAGTTTGTCCCGATTTCTAATTGCCTGTATAAAAAGTTTGCAGAAACAAAATGGCGGCCAAATTATTTATTTGAATTTAGAAAGAAAGAAAAAAATTAGTAAACACACCAACATTGTATCATTGCCCATATTTAGTAATAAAGAGACCTATATTGGCTTAATGTAATATGGGCTTATATTGGTGACACAATGTAGCGTGACTGCTGACGACAAAGAGTATAATGGCCTTGTATTTGTGCAGTGAACAAAATGCATTTTTTTGGCTTTTAATTGCTAGCCAAAAATAATCACGGTTGCTCACTTATATTACTTTGCACGTTCTAATTTCTGAGCTAACATTGGAGAAGAAGAAAAAAAAAATGGCACTGCAAAAATTGTTTTGAGACATTTTTGGATATTAAATGACATGGAAGAAGAAGAAGGATGAGGATTAAAAAAAAGGAGGAGGACAGGTGTTCCGTTCCTCCTTTCTCCTCTGATCCGGACTATCAAAGACAAGACATAAAGACATATGAAAGAGTTCAGTAGCCCATCACCACCCACAAATCATATCCAGACTGTTTTGTGACAAAACCAATTTATAATATCGCCAGGTGGCAGGCGAGAGGCCATTTACATGTAAACATGCTTCAAATATAGCCATGAAGGTTTTTTTTCTATTTTCAATAATTATGTTACAGAATTGAAAACATAGTAAAGATTGAGCAACAGATGGCGCAACCATATAAAACTACATGTACACACGAAACGATCATAAGCCTATTGAAACTCATCACGAAAATTAGCTTTTTCCGGCCAACAACAATTGGTTTAAAGCCTTAAAGGCTATAAGTTCTCCGGAAGACAGATTTTGTCCCTTCTAGTAACTAGAGAATTCTAGCCTTTAAACAGTAATTCCGATTTGTTAGAAAAAAGCAGAATTGTGGTTGGTCATTTATTTTAAAGAATGTCATTAGTTTATATGACATTCTTTAAAAAAATTGACCTAATCAAAATACGTTTTTCTGATCTAATGGAAACAAGGCGTAAAGAATGCCTATATGACGTCATCTCATTCATTTTATTATTATTATCGTTTGTGTTTTACCCTGTGACGATTCCTTTCCTCCCTTTTTATGACCAAACTTAATACAAATAAAATTTAGCTAAATTTTAGTTCTTAAAAAAACGGAAAACGCCACATTAGATTTGATGCTCTGGTTATGTCGATGTATCTTACGGTGCTGAAAACGTTACGGAAAAATTAATGACGACGTAATCAGAGCACGACGCTTCTTTATATGTACAACTGTACATGTTACATTGATTGACAGATGGCGCTTTTATTCAAACAAGTTTTGCTATCGTCAAACACGTTTACGATTGTAATTAGTAATTACAATGGAAACCGTGTAACACGATAAACGGAATGTGACCGGAAATTGTTTTCTCTGTTAAATAAATTTCATGTTAAAAGAATGTGTATGCTAATCTAAGACTGAGACAGGTATCTATGTTGACAGCTTCAGAATTTATTTGGCTCCTCCTTTTTATGAGCGTCAGACCAATTAGAAATAAAAAGGGCGGGGCATGTGACATCAGACCCAGTTAGAAATTCATGACGCTCGTTAAAGGGGCGGAGCCAAAGAAATTCTGAAGCTGTCTACAGATGCCTGTCACAATGCTGCTCATATCATGATCATACTGAGCGGACAGGCATTTAGAAATCGGGAAGAACTTCAGTTGGCTCCGACCTTGTTATGACGAACGCAACTTCTAATTGGTTGGTTGGTTATGTAGTCTGACGTCACATGCTCCGCCCTTTTCAACGTCGAACCACACAACAAACCAATTAGAAGTTGCCGGTCGTCATAACAAGGGTGGAGCCAACTGAAGTTCTTCCCGATTTCTAAATGCCTGTTACTGAGCGGGGGCGCTAGTGTAGCATCAACTACAACTGTTGCTGGTTGCAAGCTTGCTTTGTTGCTTAATTTGTGCCTGGCCTTAGGAACCGAATCAAACAAATTTCGTGTTATCCGATTTTTTTTCTTGTTAAACGGTTTTCACTGTATTTAATTTTGTTTTCTTTATAACAAAAATGAACCAAAAAAAAATAAAGAGGATAAGACAAAAATAACCAAATTTATGATAATCCTACATTACGCGGAATAAAAAGCAAACATTGTGGGATGTGTTGAAGAGAAGGAGGAGAAAGATGCAAACTAAAATGCAAAATAAATAGGCCTAAATTGTAAAATATATTAAAAAAAAATCTTTCAGCCGAACCAAAAAAAAAAAATCTAGAATGTAAGGGGGAAGGAAATTGCTATTTAAGATTTGTCAGAAAATAATCGGAAAAGCATTTTTTTTTCATAGGCTACGTGCTAAACTGCTAAGGTGTATTAGAATTTTTCATGGAACGGTGAAGGTCACTTATAAATAGGGGTCACTACTACCATTATAATAACCCATTTTCAAAGGTTCTCTTTAATTTGGTTGTTGTTGTTTTTCAAGAAAAAAATTTCTACTGACTTACACCTGCATTACAGTGAAAAACAAAACATTTTAGGTATTAATTTTTAATAATAACCATTTATATTATGTTAAATTTTACAGAAATTCATTTGTATTGTGGTTTTTATTGTTAAAATATAAGGGGGGGACATTTTTGTTTTTTTCTAACTTTTATCGCTTACTTTTGTATGGTAAAAAGCCCTGTTTGTTCAGAAAAAGAGAGGGGCATTGGTCATTTCAGGTAAAGACCTTTCCAGGCCACCGATTATTAGGTTGAGGAAGGATTTCTAGAAAACTGGTCAAGCAACTTACAAAAAATCCCCTCTTAAAATATTCTCCATCCCCTTCCCCCCCCCCTTCTTTTTTTTAGCCCCACCTCCTCCCCCCATTGTGACGTTGTGGCCATGTTGGAACCCATATTAGGTGTCCTTGTTTTTTGTTTCTTCAGAGCTTTTTTTTTTCTCCATCAATTTCCATGAAATTTAACATTTTACTAAAAGTTGAAACTAATAATTTTCAACAAAACTTACAAAATTTGTTCGAAATGTATAGTCAGGCATACATGCCACACAAAAGACAATGGTCAAGGATAAATACGAAGAGTGGGAAGAACGGGTCACACTGGCAAAGCTAAAAAAAAAGCTTCCAATTCTAGGAACCAATTATCAATTTGTAACTTTTGCTATCCAGTTTATGAACACAAACCCCACTTTATATGGTGCTTTTTTTGTCTCTCATTTTTTTTATGAATTGACTTGATTTTTTTTCTCTTCACCATTATAAAAGAATTTGTAATATCATCATCATATTGTACCACTGTATATTTAGGGTGGCACAAGATCTAACACCAAAAAAAAAATGAATAACCGCTAAAAATGAACAAATGCCAAACTCCTGTAAAGTTAGCCTACAAGCTTTAACCAAGAAGCTGTTCTGTAAATGCGGCACGTGAGCACTACATTGCAATAAGGCGTACAAATACAGTAGAACGTCGATTATTGGAACTAATGTCGGACATACGGTGGCCGAGAGGTGCAATGACTAGTTTTGATATTCAACAGTTCATATAATCGAACTCCCAATAAATAAAAAAGTGGAGAAAAAAGTAAAGAAATTTTTGCTATTTCCATAAGAACGATAACCGACGCTCTACTGCAAGGAGAAATACTGTAGGACCTACATAAGAGGCTAAAATGAACCGAGATCTTTTTTGAAACAATATTCAAGTGCCGTAATTTAGAAAACTGAATAAACACCAAATTAATTAAACACAAATTGGAATAAAAGCGCCAAACTGGAACAAATACCAAACATTTCACGATTGGGCTTTTGTTTAGTTTTGATGTTTGTTGAATTGGACCTAAAGAACACGTAATGGAAGGAACCGGACAGGGTTCTATGTTCCCCTTTGTTCAGATGGTTCAAGTGACACACGTTCATTGTTTCTAAATACTTTATTTCAAAACAAATTTCCCATAAAATGGCTATAATAAAATACGCAAATAATTTCTTAAGTTTTCAACTAGTTAAGTGGCAAGTCTATTAATTGGTTACTGTTTTATTACCAAGTTAAAATTAGCTTTAAAGCGGCGATCACATAGGCAATAATTAAAGGAAAATTAATTGCAATGTGTCCTTCAATTAGTTATTAATTACAATTGCCAATATGATTAATACTCTTGCAAAGATCTTGGTTTCTTGCACACCGTCTACAAAAAGCTGGAACTTCATACCTGCTACCTTGAGCTACGTCTTCGACTAGTGACTAGCATAGCGACTTGAAGTAGCAAGTCGCTAGTCGCTGGCACACACTACATATGTGCTGCACGGTCGCACCTACAATCGTTTTGGGCGTGTCTTTATGGTGATGTCATTCAAAATCTGGTCTCTGATTGGTTGTTGGGTACCGACTTGAAACGTTTGCGACCTGAAGCTTCTGTTTGAACAGCAGCTTGGCGACCGAGTAGCAAGTCGCGACGCTTTGACAAGTCACTAATAATTGCTTGTATATGGGTATGAAAACGCGCATGTGCGCTGACGCTCGCTCGAGGGTCACAATAATTCACTGCAAGAAATAATTAATAAATCTTGCACTGTTTCTTGCGAAGACCAGCGATTTCTGTAAGACGATATGCAATAAACCACTTTAAGTCTTGCAAGAGTAATTAATCACATTGGCAATTGCAATTAATTCAAGGTGTGATCGCTACTTTAGGATTTACTTTTTTCTGGCACATGTTGTATAAAGCATCTTTGTAAACAAATTTTTTATTAAAAAAAATGCGATGATAAAAATAAAAGATTTTCTAGCTTCTTAATTTGGTCTTTTGTTTTGAATTATGGATATCGATTGATTTTCTTTTCTTTTTCTTGTTGTAAAATTTAATGGCTAAATTTCAGAAGAAGCTGATGATTGATCAAAGCTCCTTTTCTTCCTTCTCTTAACCATAATCAATCACTGAACTTTTAACGAAGAAGAAATTGTTTCAAAAAATCGGTGACAATTCCCATGAATGTTAAATTTTAGATCGATTTTGTTTTTGTTTTAACAAGTAAAAGGTGTTAAGTTTTAAAGTGTGTAATAAATATTCAAGATTCTTTCTCTGATTTACGTATTTTATTTTTGTCATATATTTAAGAAAAAAACGTTGCCATGGAGAGAAAAGATTTGGACCCCCATTTTTATATATGATAATAGATAGGCCTTACACAAATATACATTGTATATATATGCCAATAGAACTCATGATACCACGGGTACTTGAAATATATGACTCCCTCCATATAGCCTCCTCCACCAAAAAAAAAAACACCCCAATCGATTTGGTGCAGGATGTTGATCGATTCACGCAAATTTATAGCATTTGCGATAAAGCAACTGATTGGTGTAAAGACCATATCCTGAGACATTTATCGAATTTTCCGACTTTTTTTACATTCGAAAAACGCGCATAGAAAACTTGATGACAAAAGTTAGGCCTACTTGATAGTAAACCACCAACCACACAAATACAGTACAGAAAAAAAATCTTTTCATACAAGTTACTATATTTCGAAGAAATATTTAATACAGTTTATTAGTAACCATTGTGAAATATGCAAATGATGGAGAAACAATACATTATTTCAGCTGGAGAAGAACACATTGCAATTATTGTTATTGGGTTTATATTTTTTATGCTCGGACAATGTATTTCACATGCTGCAATTAAGACTTTTGTTTGTTCCTCTGCCACAGGCCTTCTTAGTTGCTTGTATATTTCAAATTCAAACAATGGAATCGAACTCTTGGTCTTTTTGTGTTTCAGAAGGAAACTTAAATTTTGTTTTTTAACTATATTGATTATTCTGTTTTTCAGATGCAAAAAAAAAATTAAAGAGACCTTAAAAAGCCTTTTAGAAGGATCTTTCAAAATAAGCTTTTTATGTCAGTTTTGAAAATGTCGCCAACTTTAAGCAATCTGTACTTGTAAATTTTCGTCTATGAAAAGTTTTATTTTGAAAGATATCAACATGGAAATGCCCTTACGTGATTGAGTAACCATTCTAGTTTCTAATTCACTTTCAAGTTTATCTTTAATTTTATTTCTGAAAGACAAATAACCAGAGTTTGCGAGGCAATTTAGACTTTAAAACCACCTTAAGAGAAACTTGAAAGTGTCTTTAGAAACTAGAAGGGTAGTTCAATCACTTAAGGGCTAATTTCATATTGATATCTTTTAAAACAAACTTTTTACATCAGTTTGAGAATGATTCAACTTTTAAAGTCTATAAAAAAAGTTTATTTTGAAATATATCAACATGAAAGTAATATTCTAGGTTTATAAAACACTATCAAATTTCTCTCTATGTTGCTTCGAAAAAAAAAACGCAGAATAAAACATCTTTTAAGTGAATTTTTTCTTACTTAATTATGCACAAAGATTTCTTGGTCAATTCGTTTATGTTTTGCATAAACAAAGTGGGGAACAAAATGAATAAAACAAAAGAAGTAAAAATTGTTCATTCAACCAAAACCGGAGGAGAAAAGTCTAAAAGAAACTTGACTTTACAATTTCAAAAAAACAACTGACATAAACAAAAATAGAATTTGGAAACAGTTTTTTGTTCAAGAATAAATGTTTCATTTTTCGTGTTTCTATTTGGACCTCCATTTTGTTTTCAGATGAAATAAATTTCAAAAAATGACATTTGTTCACAGTGTGTATATTAAAACAAAATAAATAGCATTTGGCTCAATAATATTTACCATATAAGTTGAATAACGATTGTGGTGCCACAGTGTGGTCACACATGATGACAAAAGAAAATCTCTTTGTTGTTGTTGTTACTATCCAATAATTATAATTTCTTCATTAAAATCCCTCCATTCATTTCTAATTTGTTTACTTGTTTAAATTTCTTCTAAATGCAAATTTTGAATTTGCAAATTTTTTAAAATTCAACATAATTAAAAAAAATTACATGATAGATGGCGCTGAAAATGTCAATAGATGTTTTCATAAATATCTTATACTATAATAATGATATTCAATTAAAGAAGAAAAAAAAAACCTCTACAATAAATTAACTGTTTTGTTTGTCATGAATGTCCTTGATTGAGATTTTTTAAACTGATTAAATTAGCATATGATATCATTAGCTTCAAATCTTAACAGCGATCATAAAATTGTGTACGAAAATTGATTTCAAAAATGCAAAGAGAGTCATAAAAAGCAAAATATAAAAAGGCCACATTAAAATATGGCATAATATGGTATAAATATGGCACGCACCTTTGTTACCACTTTTTTTTTTGCAAAGTTCGCTCGTTCCCTGTATGTGACCCATGTTATGACATCACAATTCCATTGCGATCAATTGTGGAGGTCTTTTGATCTTTACAATTATGAACTCAATTAACGACTCTGAAATGATCAAATAGAAGAAGAAAATGTGACATAAATGATTTCATAAAATTAGAAATTACGAATTGAAAAATGGTACAAAAAAATATGGACTCCCCCCCCCTTTGATCTCATTTATGTTATATAAAAAATTATGTTTCAATGGTTCCAGAATTGAGATTCGAATCTGTAATAATAATAATAATGTCTAGGGCTCGGATTTTTATGTAATATCAAGCAAATGGTTTATCAATCTGTGGCTCTGGAGCCAATTGTGAAGTAACATTCCCCCATTTAGATCAACAATTATGTTTTTTTTTAATCAAAAAACATTAATTAGATGCTAGAACTCTTAGTTAATAATGATAACTAATAGCAATAAGACATCTAGCCTCTAACCAACATTTTTTTTTATTAGAAAAAGCATAATTGCAGTTGTTCTAATGGTGATGATTACTTTGCAATTGGCACTCGAGCCACAAATTGAGAAACAATTGCTTGATATTACATAAAAATACAGAGAGAGTTCTAATAATGACTTATTGTAATAATAATAATAATAATATACATGCATTTCCTCCCACCCTCCTCCCAGGTTCCATTTTATTACAATTATTAATATTATAGGGTCTGAGTTGTGCGTGTTCAATTTAAACACGTTTACACACTAGTTATTCTTTATGTAAAATGTGTTTGCGTTTTGACTTATGAAAAACTCCATTTTATTTTTTCTTGGGTTCATATATATAATAATAATATAATATATTTTACCTGAAATCGGCCTGAGAGAAAAAAAATACATTATTTTTCATTAAAGGAAATCCTAGTTTAGTACAGCAGCTGTCAAACTTGTAGGTGATTAAATTTGTTATTTTCGTGAAATGGTTTTCTGTGTTTTTTTTTTAAACAAAGTCCATTGCTAAAAATGACTTTCAATCGAAGGTTATGTTATGGAAATGTTTTACAGTCACATGGTTTTTCCATGAGTAATAATTGAATTTTGGATTGTAAAATCTAATATTTTGAGGTTATAATATAGTTTAGGTATGAATACAATTTACAAAATTAAATATAAAAATTGTTTGGTAGCTTTGAGAAACACTAAACACAAAACTACATATAAGATAGGAAGAGGGCTTAGTTATAAGTATTTTCAATACTTTTTTGGATCATCTCTCTCTCACTCTCTCAGGTAAATTGATTCTTATTATTTTGTGTTTCTTAGGTATTTTTATTTATGGGTTGTTTGCCGTGTACTAAACTGGACATGCTAAAGATAGAATGTTTACAGTCAAGAGTAAATGTGACTGTTGTCTTGAGATTTGTTTACAAAACACGGGTAAGAAGTTAGGAGCTTATTATACTGTGTCCTACTGTGATTTAAAAATGCAAAAAAAAAGTTGATTTAGTTATTAGCATAAAGGGCACGTCTCCACTTACGCTTGGAACACACAGACCACTTTTGTCGAGTTCTTATCAAAACTGACCACTTCGAATCAATTTCCATCAAAATACATTTCAACCATAGCCCAACGACCTGCAACTTCTTTTTACAGTTGAATTCGACCACCAAAAGTGGTCTGTGTGTCAAGGGTCATAGCCTCATAAGTCTGCAACATGATCTTGACACAAATAGCTTTTTGACAAGAGTCAAATGTTGCAGGGTTCATGTTGCATGTGCGGTCTGCTCCAAAGACATTTGTTTCTTCCTAAACAAATATGGCAAAAAGAGAAAAATTGAATCCATAACGCATATAAATTAGAAGAAAAAAAAACGCTCAATCTCCCCATGAAAATTTCACTAAAAATTTGCATTCGTTTATGGTTGCGCAACATGGTTGTAATGAAAATGCAAATTAAAATGTGTACGATTGAAGTTGTGGGACCGACCACCTGAGAACTGATGAGTATAGGTTTGCTTGCCAGGTCAGACAATCAAATCAAACTCTTGTTACAATTACTACGTAAAACGTTGCTGCACTTTATTCACAGTGGGACTCATTTAATACAATATGTATAATGGCTTGATAAAAAATTAACCTAATTTTACTTGTGTGTGTGTGTGTGTTTTTTTTTGCTTAGTTGTTATTTTATAAATGTCCAAAAAGTCAATCACGCAATCGAAATTAATTTTGTTTCTTTCATTTTTTTTTGTTAGATGGTGCAGATGTCCAGAAGATGAATGACAATAATAACAAGCAGCAGGCGGTTAGTGTTCCCAATTCAAGTGAAAGTGGTAGCAGTCCCGGGCCATATTCTGTTGCTTCCGGTCAAATGACGGACAGTATGAGTCGGTATGCTCAGGCGGGAGCTGTTGGCATGGGACCAGAAACGTTAGCAGTGGCACGTAATCCACAGCCTGGATCCGGACCAGCCGGACAACCGCCACCGTCCGCCCTGTCTCCGTGGCAGGGTTATGTTTACAGTGTTGACCACAGTGGTCGTGCTATTCAGCCATTTCCGGGCCAACCTTATCGCGCACCATACCCGGCCTTCCCAGGACAGTATTCCGAGCCTTATGATCAGTATTTGGGCGGTCCACTGCCTCCAGATTATCCGCTCAACATCCGTTATGCCGGCGAGAAAGGTGGTAATGGTACCACTGCCGGAGCACTAGAGAACAATGGCGGCATGGGCTACACCCTGATGGACAATCGGGCCTCTTCGGCCCTCCCTCCCTTCAGCTCCATTGCCACACATCCAACGTCCGGGAGAGGTTCAACACCAGGCCTCAAAGAAGACATGGGTGACTTCAACGAAGGGCTTGGAGCTCGCCTTAGTCGAGGAGGATCGTCCAGTGCTCCGGCGTCTGCCCATCAGGGTGAGTTCGGTGAGGGTCTAACTGCCCGTCTCATCGAACGTGGTATGAATCCTCGAGATGAACACTTCCATTCATCGCCTTCCCTCGTCCAGTACCGACCTTGGGAGATCGGTTCGGGTCCGCGTTCCGAACCACCCTCCTCTTCTCATGCATCTCCAACGTCGCCAAGTAGCAGCTACAGTTTTGCGGAAGGCTTCCTAAAATTCCAGCCGGGAACGCCCACCGGCGACAAAGGAGGTCCTCCGGAAGGTGGCGGCGGCGGTGGCGCCAGAGCCCCAAATACCAACAGTACAAGTGCCGGTAATGGTAGTGGTAATGGAAATGACGGTAATTCTCATGCAGCCAATTCGAATAATGATAAATCGGCGTGGTTCCATGGCAAGAGTGAACCTCTGTCACCATATCCGAAGGATACGAATGCTGTGCCTCCATCAAGCGATAAACACGTCGGCAAAGAAGGAAACGGTAGCACGGGAAACGGTACCATAGGCGGAGCCAAAAACAGTGGTGCCAACGACATGCTTTCCAGTGGTAACATTGGTCATTCTGAACCGAATCGACCTCCACCTCCATCTTCGGTGGGTTATAGTAGTGACAGTACGACAGGCGGCGGCGATGAAAACAAATCACATTTAACTAATTCCTACCCGCCTTACGACGGCCGTGATATGTTGCTGTCTTTTGGCAGCCCTCATACGACGGCAGCCTACGATTATTACCCACCAACTACGGCCGCAGGCGGTGTCGGTGCCGGTTCTTGGGGATATCCCGAAATGGGCAAAGAACAACAGCAGTATCATACAGCTGGTCGCCCTTATAACCAAAACGGCAGGGAAAACGTGTACGGCAATGGCAACCCTTCCGACAGAGCGTACCAGCTGTCGCCACACGATAAGATGCCCCTTCAGAACACTGTGACACCAACGCCACCACCGACGAGCGGACCTGGTGGAGGTTACCAGGGTAATGCCCACGTGCCAATCCATACAACTACAACGACCACAAAGGCAAAGCGAGGTCGAGGCGGAGGTCGCGGAGCCCACCGACATCACGGACAAGTACCATCCGTCTCGTCGAGTAACCAGTCGCACTCCAACTACGGACCACCATCTAAGCAGATGGCCGTAGCATCTGACGAATCTGGTGCCGGCTCTGATAAGCCCAAGAAGAAGAAACGAAAACGGTGCGGAGATTGTTACGGATGCCAACGTAAAGACAATTGTGGTGAATGTGCTCCATGTCGTAACGAAAAGAGTCATCAAATATGCAAACAGAGGCGATGCGAGAAACTCATTGAACGCAAACACACAAATGCTTCTCATCAGCAACAGCAACAACAACAGCAGCAGCAACAGCAGCAACAACAACAACAACAACATGCTCAGCAACAACAACCGGCACCTCCGCCTCCTCCATCACCTCATCTTGTTCAACCACAACCACCACCGCCTCCAACAGTTGCAGAAAAACTACAATATCTTGGTGGTACCGGAGCTGGAACGGCATGGTGGTAACACAACATAAAACTCAGAATGTCTCTCTCTATCTCTCTCTCCAAATCGTTCGTGCTTCTAATTTTTCTCAAAAAGAAATTTGTTTTCCCAAAAAAATCATCTACCATCGTTACGAAGCATTTCACATTTTCGTTCACCATTTTTTCAAACATGACGTTGTACTCTCTACATTTTTTAATATTAATTAATTAATTTACTATTTAGTTAGTAGATTATTATATTTTTTTGCTGCAGCTGCTGATGATGATGATAATGATGTTGAAAGCTTTGTTTGTTAAGCGCTTTTTTTCCTATTAGATTCCTCTTTTTTCACTCAAGTTTTCCTAATTTCCTATTTTTAATTTTATTTTCTCAGTGGTTCGTAAAGAAAAAAACGCGTTGATCGAACGTCCGATTCCAACAAATATCAAGTTTGTATTTTGAACGTTTAAAATATTATTTTTATTAAGCGTCCATTTTGCTAAAGAGTTTTCTTTCCTATGGATTTTTTGTTTGTTTTTTGTGTGTTTTATTTTATTTTTTTGCATTTAAAGATTTTTTTTGTTTCCTCTCTTTTCTCCTTAGAGCTCTTACACACGAGCGACTTCTTGCCAACAACTGTCGCCACAACCAAAAAAAAATTGTGAAACACATTGTTTTCAATGGTATATTACATGTATATAGACATGCGACAGTTTTTTTTTTTGTAGCTCCGTCTAAAAAGATACAACTTTTTGTTGCGTTTGCAAGACTCGCGACAGTCGCAGAGTGACAGTCGTTACCTATAGATAGATTGTCTGTATAGTATATTTAGTTTTTCATGAGACATATTGTCGCACGACATAATGTCACTACTGTGTAAGAATAAGCGACAATCGCGAGTAGCCGAAGCATCTTGCGACAAAAATGTTAGAGCCAACATGACAAAAAGTCGCTCGTGTGACAAGCAAGCTTTAATGGCCAA
This sequence comes from Brachycybe producta, assembly GCA_036925085.1. Taxonomy (NCBI): domain Eukaryota; kingdom Metazoa; phylum Arthropoda; class Diplopoda; order Playtdesmida; family Andrognathidae; genus Brachycybe; species Brachycybe producta. The sequence continues at coordinate 3,404,192 of JAUPFP010000024.1, read as the reverse complement.
AGGAAATTACACCAATAAGAAAATTAAGAGATTTTTTTTTCTTCTTCTTGAAGTTGTATTAATTAATAAGCTTTAAAGAAAGAAGAAAATGGACCAAATAAGTGGTAATTAATCACGTGGTAAAAAAAAAAAGATGTACAGAAAGAAAGAAAAAGAAATTCTCAATGTGCTTTTTGAGCTGCTTTTTTATGTTGTTCTTTTCAAACGCTTTTGCTGCACCACCTTTTCGATAAAAAAAAAAACCCTTCTGATCTATTCCAATTCCAGTTTTTTTTTAAATTTTTAGTTGAAAAGCGCAAAAAAATTGACTGGACATTTATTTTGTGGGAGGGAGGGAGGGGGTGGTGTGATATTGATTTCAAACCTATGATTTTATTTTTCTTCTGTTCTTTTCAAATACAGTTGATTTCCGGTTAATTGAGACACGTCGAGACTAGAAATACTATTTGGTACGAAATTATGTGAAGGAGTTACAAACAAACAAAAGGATTCTCGATTTGGTTTTTGATTGTTTTGTTTTTCTACTTTTTTGTCTGCAACTAAATAACCGGTGGCTCAAGTAACCGGAACCTTCTGTAATCTAGGCATTTTTGTTTCTTGTATTAGAAAAAAAAAAAAGGTAAATTTCCATTCAGACTTATGAATCTCTACCGGGCACAGAGTCGTAACCAGAGCGAGGCACCTGTCTCGAGCGGCAAAGTAACTAGAATCATAATACCAAAGGGGGGCGCCAGTTATATTCTTACCAAGGGCGCAAAATTTGCTGGTTAATTCTCTTGCATTGGCAACCAAAACTTCATTTATAAACTAAAAAAAAATGTAGTTTTTGTTGTGGAGACCATGTTGCAGCCTAATAAGTATAAGTGGAAACGATGCTTTACAGAACTTTACGAATAAAGTTGCTTTATTTGAAAAAAAAAAAAAATTCGCGAAAATTTGTTTTTTTCGTTCAAAAATTGTTTAAAAACTGATCGCTAAAACGCACAAATTAAATGCATTTATTAGGTGTTTCTCAAATTAATGGCAACTATATTTTTTTAAAAAAATAAGGCAACTTTATATCGTATGTGTTTTTTTTTTTTACTTATTGTAAAATACTCTCCAAAGTTTAGTTTATAAATTATTTGTCAGCACATTTTTTATAACTTATTTTGTTTGTCTTCTATATTAGTTCTTAATGACAATCTTGGAACAATTGGACTCCATCTTCCATATTAATTAAGCCAACAACAAAAATGGCTGACAAGAAAACCTTATTGTTAATTTCTTTTTTAATTTGTGCTTCCCTTTCATTTCCAAAGTGACGTCATATTCCCCTCATTTCCTTCACTGCTTTCTTCTCCGTCTTCCGCTTTATAAAAATTTGCTTTTTTTTTGCATAATAAATTAAAAGCTAGGCTTAAGGTTGAAACTATATTCGCTTTTGAAGAGCTTTAAAGCCACTTGCTTGATCTTGAGAAGGCATTACTGAAAATTGGCGTCAAAATCTAACCTTGAAGCATGCTCAAAAAGCTGCTACGTCATAATCAGCTGACCTGCTTTTTCATTTTTCATCCGATCTGATTGGTTAATTAGTATTTTAATACCAATCAATGACCGCGCGCTGCAAATATCAAACCAAATGAAAGCTTCAAAAAGCAGTTTGTTTTTAAAGATGCATTAAAATGTCAAATATGGCAGTAACTTGAAAAGCTACACAAAGCTTAGCTTTAAAGCAAAAGAAAGCAAATATGCAATTTTTAGCCTTTACACTAAAGTGAGGCTAATACAAAAAAAAGGAAAATTTGGTTGCCGTTGAACGATTAGTGATGTCTCTTGCTGCCTATTCCGTTATTCATCGATTAATGCAGCAGTGTGACGTCACGTCCAGTGTATTCGATGAATAAACAGAATGTGCAATTCGTTGTTTGTAACGGAAAACAACGTTGAGAACATAGAGAAAAAAAGCACTTTTTAAAGCTTGTTTGAAAACTACTACTGCTTGTGTCACCCAGAGAACAAATTTCAATGTTTCTTTTACACATCCACCGCCATCTCTCTCTCTCTTTCTCTCTTTCATTAATTATTTTATTATTATTTTGTGTCTTAAGTATTGTGCATTTAAGCATAATTGAAGAATAGCTTTATTTTGTCATTTGTGTATTTTTTTTTTGTTCTTGTAAACCTTTAATACCTCATTTGAATTTTTTTTTAAAAAAAAGGCAGAAGAAAAAAATGCGAATTAGAACTTTTTTTTTGTTTTGTTTTGAATCTCACTTGCTGCTTTTTGCCTGCGATTTCACTTTTGTCTTTTGGACACTTTATTTCTTATACATATAAGCTATATATTTATATATATTTTGTATTTTTCTTCTCCCATTGTGATTTTCAGTGCAAGATGAAAGCAATAAGAACTCACGAATTTGTGTTTTTTTTTGCATATTTTTTGTCACCATCAACAACAACAACAAACAAAAAAATATCTATACTTCCACGTTGAAGTGGAAAATACACACCTTTAACTCTTCCCTCACTTCCCTTTATTACTATTGGGGGGGCTTGGATTTTTACGCAATATTCACGCAAATGTTTATAAATCTGTTGCCCAACTTATTATAATTGTGATGTAATCATTATCATTAGAGCAACTGCAATTATACTTTTTTTCTAATCAAAAAGCCTTGGATAGAGGCTTAGACGTATGATTACTATCAGTTGTCAACTAGAAAGTTCTAGCCTCTAACCAATGTTTTTGATTGTTAAAAACAATAATTGATGGTGATTATTTCACAATTGGCCCTCGAGCTACATATTGAGAAACATTTGGTTGATATTTTCATAAAAATCCGAGCCCCTCTACTTATTAATGTACCTTCCTAACTCCCCCTCCCCCCTTCATCATCACCCCTTAACCCCTCTCTTTCTCTCGCTACCTTTCCAATTCATAGAAATCTTTGTAAAAGCTAAATAAATTAACCACTGTGAATTTACTGGTATACAAATCATAGTCATCATTATAACTAAAAATGATTAATAAATTGATTTTTGATTACAATTATATTTAAAGAAATAAAAAAGACAAAAAAATCAATTTAAATGAATTTTAAAATAACTCATTTTGTGAATGTTTTTTTTTTTAAATTAAGATAATTGATAATGATGATGATGTTAAAAAAAAACAAGATGTGCCCAAATAAGAAAAAAATTCAATGTACCTGATAAATCAGTGAGTTTGTAAGCATTTTTTTAAATTATAATAATATTTCATGGCTGTTTTTTGTTTTGATTTCTTTTTTTTAAAAAAAAAAAAAAGGTTGAAAAAGTAACTGATAAAAAGGTGTTTTTTTATTGAGTTATTAGTTAATTTTGATCAGTGGTTATATTTTTTTTTTGTCCCACCTTTGTGTGTTTCTCCTCCTCCTCATTATTATTATTATTATAATTACCTCAGTTGCCAAAAGTGAAAAAAAAAACGATCTCATTTTTTGTACACTTGTGTAATCCATATTTTTTAAAGAAATTTCAAAACTTATTTTTTTTTTCTCTGTCGTTTCTTTCAATTTTGAAGTTTTATTTCATTTTTTTTTTGGCTGTAATTTGTATACATAAAACTTTTTTTTTGTGTCAATTTCTCTTAATTTTTGCAATCTCTCAGAAGTTGCTTTTTATTTTCTATCCTTTTGATTTAATTTGAGTATGTTTCATCGAAAATGTGAACGAGGGTTGGAGATGGAGGCTAGCAATGATTTTTAGTTAATTTGATTTGAGTATAAAATATGTTAAAGTCCTTTTTCACACGAGCTACTTTTTGAGAAGTCATATTCAACTGCAAAAATGTAGTCGGGCTTATCGCGAAAACCGACCACTTGAGTCGACTACAGTCGTTCGAAAGTGGTCCTCGTGTTGTAGAGATTCAGCTGCAAAAATGTCAACTCAAGTGGTTGATTTAGACAGACAAGCCGACTAGATTTACAGTCGTATTTGACCATCAAAAAGTGGTTCGTGTGAAAAAGCACCAAATTTGGTTTGTTAGCTCACTCCCATACTCCTGCTATCTCTGCTTTCTCAAGTTCTCAGCCTACAGTATATCAATCCACAAGACAGGCATCTGTAGACAGCTTCAGAATTTCTTTGGCTCCGCCCTTTCAAGAGCGTCATCAATTTCTAATTGGTTTGTTACTGGGTCTGATGCCACTTGCTCCGCCCTTTTCAATTTCCAATTGGTTAATATTTGGTCTGACGCTCATAATATGGCGGAGCCAAAGAAATTCTGAAGCTGTCTACAGATGCCTGTATCCACAAGGGTCTCTTCAATGATTTTCCAAAGTTGCCTGTCTTCTGCGACTCTCATCCATGTTTGCCCAGCCATCTGCACGATTTCGACCATTGTCTCCTCCTTTTCTGATATTAATAATCTTCTAATAGCTAGCCTCCACCTCCAAAACCCATTGCAAATCGTTTGAGATGATTACAGCTTTTATTAGTTCCTTTTTTCTTCTCTTTTCAACAACTGACCATCCCACCAAAAAATAAAATGACCAACTAAAAAGAAGAAAAGTTCATAAAGTTGTGGCTTATTCTCTCTTTCTCTCTCTGTTCTAATATAGAGATTATGTTAAAAAAGTGTTTGTGACATTAGTGATAAAATGGCATTTTTTCTTGGCATTTTTTCAGTTAATTTTTGTTGCCATTTTTTTTTCGGCCTATCTAATGTCCAATTATGAATTTATTGATCAAGTCATGTTTTAATTTAATATTTGTGACGTCACACGTATATGTATTCTTTCATGAGAGAGAAGAAAAAAAGTATGTGGCACTATTTACGAGACTGTAAAAAATAAAGATGGCGGTCTGATTATCACACTTATTATAACGTTATCACTCAGGCATTATTATTATTATTATTATTATTATTATAAATATATTCAAACGTTATTTAAGTATGATATCAGACTAATTGATATGAAATTTATGAAATATGATGATTGATCCTTTTAAATTGAAATTTTGAAAATATTTGAAGAAAAAAAAAATGATGAGGTTTTTTTTCTTTTTTCTGCTTTGAAAATATTGCAAAAAAAAAAGTGGTAATAAGCGCCACCTGGATGCAAAAAAAGTCTTTTTTTTTCTTTTAACAATGCATCTTTTAATATATTTATAAGCATGCACAACCAAGTTTTCAATTTAAACCCAATTATTATTATTATAGTTAAATAATATACATTTTTACAAAATATGAAACGAAATTAATGTCATAATTAACTTATATAATTTATTAATAAAAAGATTTTTAGAAGAAAAAAAAATCCATTACACATAAACTATGCAATTTGCTATTTAAGATAGATTTCGTTCAGTGCCACAGGAATTGCTCACTAGGTGGTGCAACAAACGCTTCACCAATATATTCATAATAATACCATTATATTATCAAAGCACAAATATCTTATTTCATTTTATAATTAATTTAATGATAAGTTTATTAAATCTTCCTGTCACTCAACACTTGAAAACAGTCGTGAAATATGCAAATTAAAACATATTTCTAATTATTATCGCAGAACGGACCAAAAAAAAAAAAATTACCACTTTGCCACAACTTTCGAACTAATCTTTTTTGATGCAAGTTTTCAATGTAATGTTGTGCAAGATTATTAAAAAGTAATATGTATACATATTTTTTAAAAAAAACCAACAACAACACAATATATTTAAATTGAAATCGTTGAATATAAAATAATAAAACAAAAATGAGTTGAACTTCAAATTTAATATATGATTTTGTAAGGTTTAAAAATAATTCTGCTTTTCTTTTCAATAAATGGGGCTGTTTAGAGGCTAGAGTTCTTCTACAGTAAACAAACAAAATTAAAAGTGTTTTTTTTTAAAGTGTAGACACGCCTCTCGAACTTTATTATGTAGTTTAGGTGCAAAATGAATAGAAACTTGAATGTGTTTTTTTAAAAAAGAAAAAACTACAAGAGTAGCTCATTCACTTAATAGTAATTTCATGTTGATATCGTTCAAAATAAGCTTTTTTTAAGTGAGTTTGTCTCTGTTTATTTTGAAAGTTATCAAAAGCATGGCATATACCCTTAAGTGATTAAGCTACCCTTCTAGTTTCTAAAACACTTTAAAGTTTCTTTTAATTTTGCTCATGAAAGACACAAAAATAACTAAAGAGTTCGAAAAGTAACTGTTTATAAACCATTTTTAGACTAAAAAGCCTCCAAAACCCAGTCTTCGTTCAATGCAAAAAGTATAATTATTTTAGCCTCAATGATTTCTCTATCCTCAAATAAATGGTTTTATTTTTGTTTACTTCCTCTCCTCAGAAGAAAAAAAAAATCAACAACCAAAAAATCACATCATAAAAGAAAGAAGAAAATCCCTTAAAAAAAACAAATGATAATGATATTGTATTTTGCATGTTTTAAGTGTATGTTGTGTGTGTGACTAACTGTAAAGATGAATACAAGAAAAGAAAACTCATTTGTAATGAGTTTATTAATTAAAGAAGATAATTAATATACAGATGATGATTATTGTCAACATTTCATGTTCCTTGCCAGTAATGACAGCAAAAGAAAAGAATTATATAAAAGATGAAAAATATATACTTTTTTTTTTCAAGTTTATTGTGCAACCCTTTGATTGATTTTATTGATGATGATGATGATGTGAATTTGAATATAATTATTATTATTAATTATTATTATTATTATTATTATATAGAAGAAATAATTTTTGTTCCCTCGAAATCTCTCTCCCAACAAAATTCCTTAATTTTTTTCCACCCATCCTCCTCCTCCTCCTTTCATCCCGATTATCCCTAATATTTTGTTTTCTCCTTATATAAATATTCTATATTAAACCGTCTTCATCTATAATAATGTAAAATATACCAGTTTATTTTTGCATTCTATATATTTCACACCTGTAGATTGAGTCTTGACAAAATATATTAATTATATTTATATATTTTGGACTCTGTACATTTTTTTATACCTTTTAGAAGAAAAAAACAAAAAGATATACCATCGAAAAAATCGTGAAAAATAATAAAAAAAAAAATGTGTCACACCAAAATTGAAATTTGTGATAATTCATGATGGTGATAATATTATTATATTATGAATAATAATTAATTATTGATGATAATAATAGCTTTGTATTTTTTAATTTGTCCAAATTAAAAACCAAGTCTGGCTCTTGACCAAACATAAGCCTCTTATAATATACTTCTATTGTTTTATTTCAATTGTGTTTATTTCTCAGTGTAATATATTTATTATTATGTGTGTGTGCATTCAACTCAATTGTAGATTTTGAGCTCCATATGACGCTCACTGCGCTTCTAGCCTCTAACAAAGGTCACACAACGAGGGATTTATGACTCACAATGGTAAAGAAACCGTTTCAAGTATATACCTCCCACCCCCCTTTAAATTGAAATGTGCATGGCTCAAATGGACCACATGGAAATATATCTTAAATAGACTCAGAATAGTTCATTTTGTAATATGATGGAGAATATATCACTATCACGTGATACCCAACACACACACAAAGGACCTAATTTACGATTTTCACATTTAGATCTATATGTGTGAAGCTTTAGTGGAACTAAAACCGAGGGGTTGTTGCATTATGGGATATTTAGCCTCTAAACATCCATACCGATTACAAAATAACATAAATATTGAACTTAATGAACTTTTATTTGGCTTTTTTCTTTTGTTAGGATAATTATAATAATAAGATATACAATGGACACTGAGAGCGAGGGGTCTAAACACAGAACAGTAACTTGACTGAATTCAAACATATTTTAGCGAGTTCTAATTAGTAATTAGTAATTAGAAAATGGATTCTGAGTAGATTTTGAAGAAAAACTTTCTCAAATAATGTAATAAATGTTTGTGACCTAGTTGTGAGAGCTTGTGACAATATTGATTATCGATATTTATTACGTGTATCGATTTCACATAAACATTCTTTTTTTTTGTCATAGGGAGTTTTTCTTTTGTTTTCCCTTCTTTGTACGATTATTTGTAAAAGAAATTACGAATTTACGACACACCATAAACAGCTTCTGTGAACCCAATCGTTAAAAAAGTTAAAAACTTCAAAAATATCATCGATTACTTATGTCAGTGTACTTATTTCAGAAAAATTACAATTAAAAACATGCTAATGAAAATTAATTCAAACTCCCCCTATCTCTTCTCCTTCTCTTTAATTTATGAACCCATTAATTTTGTATTAAATTTGTACTAAATTTCATATCAGTTTCTTTATTAAGATTGTTTTATGAGTTTCATTCTGCATTTCAGAAGATAAACACTAAGAAAAGTATGTTAGAAACTAGAACAGGTCAGTCAATGATTTTTTTAAAGAAGCAAACTGAAATTAAATAAAACAAAAATCATAAATTGCAAAATTAATTTGCATGAAATCTTTCATTATTATTAAGTTTTGAAAGAGATCGCCGTGAAAACACTGAGCATAAATAATTAATCATTTGCTAATCTAGTTTCTAACAAATTTTCAATTTCTTCAGTGAACAATGTTTAATTTCAAATTCTTTTTGTCTTTCTACAGCAAAATTAAGAGAAACCAGAAAGTGTTTTTTTTTTAAAAGAAAGTAATTTAAAGCTCAACCACTTTAAGCCTAATTTTCATGTCGCTATTTTTCAAAATAAACTTTTTTACAAATAAAAATTTAAAAAAAAAAAATACCGTCTGCTTAAAGTTTGGTCATTTTCAAACTCGCATACAAAAAAGCATTGTAAAAGACAGGCCTAACATTAGTTTCTTACTGATATTGCACTACCCTTCTAGTTTCTAAACACTGTCCAAGTTTCTGATAGACAGAAAAATAAACTAAATACGTGATTTAATAAATTTGACAGATTTTTCTGTTGTGATTTTTAGCTTGACTGAATAGAAAAAAAAAATGCCATATGCCACAATTCGTGGTGGAATAAAAAGAGGTGAGCAAAAAAGGCTTAAAAACAACACAGAATAGCTAAAAAAACCCACATTGAACTTGATAACGTAAACACACATCAATGTCATTGGCATCATTTAATAATACTGGCGACGGATGTTTGAAAATGAAAATAAAAACGAAACCAGAAAAAAAAATTCCAAGAAGCAAAAAAAAAAAAACTCCCCACTAGAAAATTGCCACATTTCAAAGACTTCATAAAGAGATAAATGACATATGATGGCTACGTTTACCGATACGTTTACAACATTATATTATGCCACATTTTTAAACTCATCGATTAACTCAACCCGTTGCATCATCTGTGACGTCACGTCCAATGATATCCTACACGAACGTGACGTCAACAGATGATGCAACAGCTGGATTAGTGGGCTGATTTTCTTTTAAAATAAATCTCGTTCGATGATGACGTCATCATCATCATCATCATCATCATCATCATCATCATACCTCCATATACGCGGATGTGTGTACGACACTAGAGAACACATGGCCTCCATTCGCAACAACAACAAAAACAGCATGCTCAGCTGTGCTCACCAGATGACAGCACTTACGAGACTTATATGTTCAAATTCTTCATTGTGTGTGTATATTTTATTGCATGAGTCATAATCTCTACATCATAATGAACTAATGATGGCGTCCTGTCACGTGGTCTTTTTTTTTCTTGGAAAGCAAATAAAACTATACATGAAAATTATTACTTTTCAACCTTCAGAACGATTATCGGTTGTTATTTACGTGTACAGAAAAAAAAAACACGTTTCGATATTCACGTATACAGGGGTCTATTGGAGGCTATTACTTTGAAACAGGGTATACATACAAACAAAAGAAACAGGAGGAGAGGGAGGAAGGAGAGTAATTAAAAAATCCTAATGGACCAATTTTTAAAAGGGCTCTTTTATTGTTCTACCTTTTGAGAAATGGGGGGGGGAAGGGTACTTTTTAAAAAGTTACATCCATAGTAACAACTCTATAAAACATATATGGGACCACAAAGGGCCAAAAATCTAGGTCAACATCATCAGGTGTGTCAACAAACCCTAAAAAAACCCAACAAAAAGCCCCATAAAGTATTTTTTTCTCTTAGTTTAAATGTAAGTGCTGAGTTTTGCACTGAAAAAAAAAATTATTAAAATAATTTTTACAAATGTTTAAGACATTTTTGTTTTTCATTCATTAGGCAATTTAGGCTTCATTAGGCCAAATGCTCCTTCAAATAGTAAACTATTATACAACTCTACTGTTATAGCTAGATTAATGATATGATCATAATTTCATAAATGTATCAATGTGTATTAGTTCATATTTTTATAACACGCAATCTTGTTTCCATAATAATAATAACTAAGGAAAAAAAATTGAAAAATCACCTCTCTAATCCTCGTACGATAACAATTTTAATAATTCATCTTTCCGGGCGCATAAGTATATAACATAACGGCTCTGAAAGCTGTATAATATATGTGAGAGCGTTTTAAAATAGCACTCAGAGCAGCACTCGGAGTAATCCGTTCATGATCTAACTGAATTCGTATTTCGAGAGATACATCGCTACAGCCGCCGCCGCCGCGTTCAATGCAATGTGAACGGTAGGGAAATGGTTAGCTGTTGGGGGTACAGCAGCAGCAGCGTTGGAAAGGTTGTAGGCGCGGGCGCGCTCATGAGTTTTCGGCCCAGATGAACACCAAGGGCACGTTTAGGTAAATAACCCTTTCAATGCTAATTTTTTATATATTTATACGGTGTTTCTCAATCGGTTTAATTAAGATTACGGACTTTAATAACGGATGTTTATCATTTATGTATGTGTGTATATATACATACATAGAAGGCCACCACCATTGGCACAAATGGACGCCATCAGCGTAGGAATACAAATATATATATATATATTTATAAATTTCATTTTTAAATATTATAGGGTTACATAAATATATATGGTTTGAAACAATTAATATTTCTTTTCAATAACAGACCTAACATGCATTTTAATATAAACTAACTGGAAATCAATATTTAAACTAATCTAAATCAACCCTTATGGTTAAGGTGTGGGGGGGGGGGGGTGCTTTGGTTTAGATGTATATTTTTACAGATGGGTAAAGATAAACAGGATTTATTAACTGTCAGTCATATTTACGATATTTTGTAAACCATTGTTTTAAAGTTTTACCTATAATTTATACTGTTATAGTCGAATAATACATATAACTTTTATTAAATATGATCTTAAAGTTAAGAAATATCACATCTTTTAAAGGTAATATCTATCCGCCATTATTATAGAAAGTATTATCACGTATATAGATTTTTAGGCCTACAGCTAATTACAACTCATGAGAAAAACACAATAGAAAAAAAAAAGTAGGATCAAGATAAAATGTTCATTTCCTTTTCAAATTTGCACGACTTCGAAGAAGAAAAAAGCTTGTAAGAAAGAAAAATATATGAGAAAAAGAAAACGTTTGCAAAAAATATAAGACAGAAACGAAATACTCTCTTATTGGCTAATCTTCTATCATGACGTTTATCTACCTGGCTTTAAAAAAACGTTGACCAATCACGTATCGAGGGGCGGTTACTAATAAACTCAGAACGACCAATAGCATAAATGCGCGCGAAAACGGAAAAAAAACCGTCTTTGTTCATATTTTTATACAATAATACATTTTAAAAATTACGTTAGAATTTAATTTATACGCGTCATATACGTAAGAATTATTTGAATCAAATCTAAATATTGACTTTATTGCGAAAAAAAAATACTGATCTCATATGTTTGTTTCTTATTATTGTAATCTTATCAGTAGTGTTGATATTAAATGTACCATTATAGGCCTAAGTGTACATTTACTGTATATGTGTATTGGAGATCAATACCACAAGGTCCTATATTTATATTTATATATATTTATTTACAGTTTAAAAGGTCAATGGAGAATCAGGCTCCGCACACAAGTGCCACTGGCAATGCCGCAACGATCGGAACTCCTCTTGGAGTGAGTTTCATCTTTCAAAATATCCTTTTTATTAGTTTTTTTTACACGTTTTATAATTATAGACATATTACAAGGAGGAGGCCCTTTGTTGATGAAATGGGCCCTAATAAAATTGATGGGGTGGGGTGGGGGTGAAAAGATGATTGATCCTTTCAAATTCAACAACGAACGTCCTTGACATAAGAAGAAGGGGGAGAGAGAAACAAAATAGCCTACTGGTCTAAAAATAGGAATCTTCTCCTGCAGGTCAAAGGGGTTTATTTCACTTGACCCCTCTTCCCTCCCCTTTTCTCTCCTCCCATTCCTCTCTCATATTCAAAGAGGAAGACCTCCACAAAGCTGCTGTTACCATGGTTACTAATAAGTAATAACTGAAACAAGAGTTATTCTTAAGAAGAGAAACAGAAAAAAAGTTTGAAAAGAACCCAAAAATAGAAAAAAAAAATTGTCATTTATGTGTTTTAATTAGCCTTATCAAAAAAATAAAAGTTTCGTATAATTGCCTCCTATATATATAATTGGTAGTCCTAACTGCCCATTTTAAATTGTCTATATTAACCTAACAGATGCGGTCTTATAATTAATCTCAATTGAAACAGTTGAACAATATACAAAACATATTGTTTACTCTCTAATCCCTTATGCGGCCCACCTGTCAACTATTAACACCTGCCCTTAAAAGAAGGGGGGGGGGGGGGATTTCAATTTTCAAAATTGTTTTCCTATACGCCTAATGAGATCGATTTAAAGCATCTTTTGAAATCAATAATATCATGATATATCCTAACCATAAAATGTTATCTTCGTTTGTATTTTGTGTATTTATGTATTTTTTTTTCTTTTCTCCACTACGCATGCGCAGATAAAATACACAACAACAGCAAGAAATCTATGATGACTCACAATTTCTGAGAACACAACTAACATTTGTATGTGTTATGTGTGCATATATATAGATAGAAACGCACGCAATTTAAACTAATTTCTAATCAATAAATGCATTACACGAGATGCGTCCAACCTAAAGAAGTCATAAGTGCCACTAGTGCTATGAACCCTATACATGTGGCCCTTTTGTCAAACTTTTATTGTGACACTCCCAGGCTATAAAACTGGGAAACCACTACTGTAATACACTATAAAGGCTGTTTACGTGTTCTGCAAAATGAAGGGGGGGAGAGATATACCATGTGGTATAGTATTTTTGGTGGGTGAATTGTTACGGTTATATACCACATGAGGTCTGCAATTGGAGGAGTAGACTTTAGGGGGAAGTTCGCAAATGGCTCCATATAAATAGAAATTGCAACAAAAGATAAGTTGTATAAGCTTTGAAAAACGTATTTGGTAGGCCCTATAGTTCTGATCAAACTTTGTGGGTTGCTTACAAAGCAAGCACCATCTATTGAGAAGCTAAGAAAATAAATTTTAAACAATACTGCCAAGTGAGGCCTACTGGAGACAGGGCCGAATTAAGCCAAGAAGGACTGCTAGGCTTTTTTTTTTTTGGTTTTTAAGCCCCCTTCACATAAGAGGCAATAAAATGCCAATAATTTGAATATGCACAGGTCCCCACGAGCTTCGGGCCAGTATACACTGAAGCCTACTTAGCTTAATAGATAAATCGACTTAATGACTTCGGAATTGTCCTAATGCAATATAATACCTAGTACACACCTGATAATTTAAATGCATTTAAATAATAAACGTGTTCTACAGAGACCTGTGAAGGACAAACAAACAATATGTCGAATTCAATTTATTCAGTTAATAATCTCAAAATATTGAGTTAATACTTAAATATTATATGTAAACTATTGACATTATATTGATAATATTGATTTAGTATTTCAATTTAAAATATTAATAATAAAGTCAATTTTTATTTGGTGTTCATGTCCTTAACTGGATTCCGTATAATTCACCTGAACACATTTAATTTGAATTCATTTAACTCATGCGTGTGCAAGGTATAAGCATCACTTGAGAAATGAATACATTGTTGTCTTGCAAACGCAACTTCCCTAAACACCTTTCTTCCACTTAAATTTTAAATTAAAAAAATAATAAGAATTTGATTTGTTGCTTATAATAAAAAAACCAACCCAGATTATTAATCAAGGTGACGTGTAAAGAAAGAAAACGGTAAAAAGCCCTAGAAATTTTCAAGAATTGAGGGGGAGGGGGTGGGTGAACTGCGCTTTTTCATCGGGTTTTTTCTTCTTCTTCTTATAAGATTGAAACCACATGTTCCGGTATTTGTCAAGTGTTGGAGCAAAATCACAAATACAAGATTTATAAGTTCAGTGGTTTTTTTCCTCCTAAAAAAAGGCAATGGTCAACAACAAAGTGGAACCCTGTTATAAATGAATTTGTTGTGGGGTTGGGATTGAGGGTGAGGGTGTTATTGCTGCACCCATAGAAACTCCTTCAGAAAAACAAGTTTCTCTCATAAAGACAGTATTTTTTAAAGAAGTTTAGAAGAAGAAAAAAAATGTTGACAGTCATCAGTCACAGCTGTTGGTTACTATGGAAACGATGACCACCTCTGACCTTTTATATGTTTGTGTTTTTTGGTCCCCAAAAAGTTTCTGAAAAAAGATGGAATTTTTAGTTCCAGTTTTTCCCCATGTGCTTTTATAAACTTAAAAAAGACTCAAAATGGGTTTTAAAATTCTGCAGACCAAAAAAAAAAAAAAAAACTCAAATATGTCAGGTCATTTTTCAAACAAAAATTGTTTTTTTATAAAGAAGTTCGCCATTTAAATTTATCATATCCATTATTATTATTATTCTATGGGGCGAAAAAGCTAAAGGATATTTTGTTCATACTCAGAAAACCTTTTCTAACGTTAAAACCTCAAATATAATGCAAAAAAATACCCTGAAGTGATTAAGCTACCCTTTCTAGTCTCTAAAAACATTTTCAAGTTTCGCTTCCAAGACAGAATAACAAGAGTTCGAGAGGCGTTTACACTTTAAAACCACCTTAACGAGTTAGAACCAGTTAAGTCTAATAGTAAATTGTTCTTTCATAAATCCAAAATAGTCCAGTTTATACTTTATTGAAGCAGAAAACGAATTGCTTCCAAGCAAATGAAAAGAAAATGTGAAAAATGAAGTAAGAGGTCAGTCACCACCACAAAAAAACAACCAAAAATCTTTTTTATATGTTGTTTTTGCCAAAAAAAATTTTTTTTACAGCACTTAGTGTTTGTTAACAGTGGTGAGTGAGTGACCTACTTGTTTAGACCCACTCAAAGAAGAGTCAAGTTCAAGTTCCTGACCCTTAGCAATGACTGGATGCTTTGTCTCATGTGTAGGGTTTCCGAACACTTAAACCCAAACATATCCTAACTAATTATATTGGATATACCTTTTAATCAGTGAAAACCACGTTTGATTACAAAATTAACGAAGTTTCTCATTTTTCATATAGAATTTCCAACTGCCGGCATTTGGTTCTGCAGATTTTATGAATTATGGACTGAAACATGCTGCAGAAACAGTGCCAGGAATTTCCAGTGGTGTTCCCGACATTGTCAGTAGCAGCAGCCGAACGTTGAGTCAGACGAATTGGTGGAATCCCCAGTTGACTCATCAGATGACACAGAGAAATGGCCATTTCAAACAGCATTTGGCGACCAATGTAGTAGACGCCACAATTGAACGTAATTATGTTCATAACGAAGTGAACGACAAACTGAGAACGAAGCTTTTAGGTCGTCAAAGTGCCATAATGGCCAATGATCAAGTTCAAGGTGGTGGTGGTGTTACTCCATATTTAGCAACAACACCACCACCATCATCATCATCAACGTCATCACCATCTGCAGTCAACTGGATGTTACCGGAAGTTGCGAGCCTGCCAGGTGGAAGTGGATCTTTGATAAGATATGGTCGGCAAAAGAAACCACCAAACAAAGAAAAGTACCACCGCGGCTACGGAAGAGGATCGAACGATTTGTTTAGTAGTGGTCAAACGAACGGTCAAGTGCCGGTCATTACAAATCACTGCCCATCTTCTTCCCTTCCACAGTCGCCATTAACATCCTCTTATTCAATTCCTGATTACCAACGGACAATCTCGAGCCGTACTGTTACTCCGACAACAGTTGTCTCTTCGTTTTTACCACCACAGTCCGTGATTCAACGTCCCACTGCCAATAATATCACTGTTAAGTTCAAAGATGAGGAGAAATATTTACCAAGTTGTTCATCGGCGTCGCCGTCATCAGAGTTTTCTTATGCAAACAACAGACACTATCACGGACTTCAGTCTCATCATCACCATCATCAAGAAAAAAACTACCTTTACTCCACAATCAACAACCATATAGCTTCCTCTTCTTCACCTATGTCTCAACCTCATCTCGAAACGCCTTTTTATTCCACATTGCCACTTCTCGAAGGTAATACAAATTCACTGCCGCGTATGTCACCTACCGTAGGTCGACATACACAAAGAAAACCTTCATTCGATGGTTCATCTCTTGTCCGAACTCCGACCGTCTCTCTGGCATCACCGTTTACATCTCAGGGAGAATTCATTCGAACATCCCCTCTGTTTATTCCCGCCACCATCAAGAATGAACCAATCAGTAGTCCGCGATCTTTCACGAGTCCAAAACCGAGGACTCCGACACCTCGGCAATGTACAAACAGTCTTTATTATGCTCAAACGAGAGTCTGTACCCCAACAACAACAACAATAACTACTGCCAGTCATCAATATGCCAGTAACCCAATGGCTAAATGTTCCGCCACTGCCATAGATTCAATGAGTTGGTCAAATTCTGGTCTTCTGACTACTCCGTCTCATACTATATCAACTCCACTGCCAATCCATCCGAAAGCGGTGATTGCATCACCGTTCTCTCCTTTTAATCCTCGAATAAACACTGCCAACAATTCAGTTAATCTCAATAAACCAACTCCTCTTCCTCCACTGCCATCGTTGTTTGATGCTCATACTATGAGCCCAGAAGTATCGGTCATTCGTAGCACTTCACAAGTGTTCAATAGTTATCCCACCACATTGCAGGGATATTCGCCGTTCTCCTCCCACTCTTCAAAGTGGTCATCGTTGCCAATGAGCCACATCCCATTTGCGTATTCAACAAATGAGTTGCATAAATTTCCAACTCAAATGTCATTAGACAGAACTATTAATCATCATAGTTATTTTGATTCTAAATCAGTTCAATACAGCGATTCGGAAGCAGGAAACTTGAAAGAATTCAAGTCAAGTGTTCCAACAATGTGTGATCGGACTTTAATACACAATCAAGAACCAAACACGAATTATGTCGATTTCTTCAATGAAGACATTGGCAACCTACAGTCGGACAGTAAGAGCTCATCCGAGAATGTCAATCCTGTGGCTGCATGTCCATTGTCAGAGGAATCTAAAAAACTCACAGAAGAGTACAACCGTTTGGAAAGGTTGCGTACAAATGCAAAACTTGAAGTGCCACCATGTTCGTGTTTCGCAAGAGACAATGATTGTTAGTATTAGTGATTTGTTATAAACTAACTCAAACTGCAACAATTACGTGTTGTTGATGCTTTAAACAGGTTTGCCAGAACGAGCTCCTTATTATACAAACCTTGGAGCTGCACCTTCGTTACCAGCAATTCGAGAAATGATGGAAAATAGGACCGATTTGAAAGGCGAAGCGATCCGTATCGAAAAAATAATATATACTGGTAAAGAAGGAAAAACCCACCAGGGATGTCCGATAGCCAAATGGGTACGAAGCTCTTGGTTTCAGTAAGTACAGTAAGAATTCTAATAAAAAGAGGCTTTGTCTTTTAGATTATTCGACGAAAGGGTCCGGAAGAGAAAATCCTCGTGTTGACACGACATAGAGAAGGACACAGTTGCCAGACGGCATGGATAGTTGTGGTTATTGTTGCTTGGGAAGGTGTTCAATCGACGCAAGCTGACGATCTCTATAGCATGCTCATCTACAAACTGACCAAGTTCGGGCTGCCGACACAGAGGAGGTGTGGACTGAACGAGCAACGAACATGTGCCTGTCAGGGAATGGACTCACAGTCGTCTGGAGCCTCTTTTTCATTCGGTTGTTCGTGGAGCATGTACTACAACGGTTGCAAATATGCTCGTAGTAGAGTTCCACGAAAATTTAGACTTTCCGAAGAGAGTGAGGTTAGTTTAGAATTTGTCATTAACTTCACTACACAATATTACATCTCCCTTTTGTCTAACATTTCACGCAGGAAGCTGAAGTGGAAGAAAAACTGCAACTTCTCGCAACGAACTTAGCACCGTTCTACAAACAAGTTGCACCAGATGCGTATGGCAACCAGGTTAGTCTCGGGAAAAAAGGAACATTGCACAAAATCTATGATTAAAAAAACTGTTTCGTCTTCTAATTGTCAGGTTGAATTTGAAGAAAAGGGATTGGAATGCAGACTCGGAATGAAACCGGGTCGACCGTGGACAGGAGTAACGGCATGTGTCGATTTCTGTGCCCACGCTCACAAGGATTTACACAACATGAACAACGGATGCACTGTTGTACGTTAGCTGCCACAGTAATCAATAATTGCAGGTTTGAGAGGATTGTTTTAGTTGTACGTTCTCATTTGATAGGTGGTCACTTTAACGAGGCATCGTGGCTTCAAAAAACCAGATGACGAACAGTTACATGTCCTTCCACTGTATGTGTTGGACAAAACAGACGAGACTGGCAGCAAAGAAGCACAGGAAGCAAAGGTCTAAAAGTAAACACAGTGAAAATCGTTTAACAAGAAATTGAAGGGACCGGAACATTTTTTTGTGTTAAAAGAAAAGCATTTGTGTAATATACTACAGGATTGGACAGAAAATATATTTTGTGCTGTTCGATTTTTCGTGTTACCCGTTTTTTGTGTTAAATGGTTTCCGCTGTTCATTCGTTTATGAATCCGTCCTTATTCTCAAATTACCATTTTGTAAACAATTTTATAGATGCAAAATGGTGCCATAGAAGTTCTCTCCAAGTATCCCATGCAGTTGAGGTTCCGTGACATACCGTTAGAATCATGTCGAAAGCGTGGACGAAAACGAAAGGAAGCTTCTCCGATTGCCGATAAAGATGGCTATTCCAAGGGAATTACGTTTTCTCCAAGCTTTGGTATTAATGGATCACAACGTGGCTCTTCTTCTCTTGCTGCCGTTCGAGGCTTTGCACCCTATTCTACAAATAATGTTACGCTCGACACGTGCAAACGGAAACTTTTTCAGAGTACAGCAGCGTTTTCGGCTAGTGATTCGACTGATTTGAATGCCGGTTTAGCGAAACTCCAAGAAGATATAAAGCAAGAGATGCGATTCAGTGGAAATGCAGGAGAAATTGGAAGTTTTCACAATACTTTGTACAACAATGCACCATCACATAAGACACATTACGAATTGCCTCCATTTACTAATTTCAAACATGAAAATGATGAAAATCGTAAGTCGTGTCAGATGGTTACGAGTACTAAACAAGCAACGACGGGATCGCAGTTATTTCCCGAAAGCTTTACCTTGTCTCGTCAGAATACGAACGTAACTAACGAATCAACTTGTGGTGAATTCTCCGCTTTGCATTTACTGTCAGATGCTGCAGTGCTTAAGTGTAATCAGGACAGTGATCAAGAGACACAGAGTAACGTCTACAAAGAGGATACGAACACTTTGATAGGTGACAGAAACCTCAACTTGACAGTGCCACTTCAGCAGGGTCAATCGCAACCAGCGCCATTACAGTCACAAAGCGATCCAATCCTTAATTCTGCAAGGCCTTTTGCCCCTCCACAATCTCTGACTGGAAGATCAAGTCCACAGTCATCAGATGGGCAGAAAATGGAAGTTAACACCAGAACAGACTGTCTTAAACCATTACAGGAAACACCGTCCCCACTACTTTCGTGTGAGCAAAACAATATACAATTGTCATCCACGCAGTTACAACAATCTTCAAATTCAGACTGTGAAGACCGTGAGATGCAGGTCAGTGAAAGAAACTATTTACACCAAGAACAGCAGCAAAAACAAGTAAGAAACGTGGAACAACCACATTCTCTATATTTACAACAACAATCTTCAATCTCACAACAATCACCACTGCAGCAGCCGCCACTCACACCTCAGCAACAGTCACCACAACCAATTCCCCACATAGAACAGCAACAATCGCCACTACAGCAGTCTCCTCTTTCTCAACAACATTTGCCACTACAACAGTCTCCAGTAATACATCATCAACAACAATCACCACTACAACAGTCTTCAGTAATACAACAACAACAACAATCGCCACTACAACAGAAGCAACCACAACAGTTTTCTCAGTGGCCGGTGGTGCAGCAACCCAAATCAATAAACATACATCAACAATCGCCACATTCCAATCAACAACAACACTTACAACAACAATCGCCCAATTTACAACAACCACTACAACTTCAATCACAACGGCAACAACTACTCCAACACCAATCGCCCAATCTACAATGGCAGCAACAGCAACAACCAGAACAAGAATCGCCTAATCCACAACAGCAACAATCACTAAAACTGCAATCACAACACCAATCGCTAGACTTTAAATGTCAGCAACAACAACATACCAACTCTCCGCTGTTGCAACAAGAACATGCGAGCTCTCCTCAGATGCAACAACAATATATGAGCTCTCCTCAGTTGCAAAAACAACAAACGAGTTCTCCTCAGTTGCAACAACAACATACGAGCTCTTCTCAGTTGCAACAACGTTCGAGCTCTCCTCAGTTGCAACAACAACATACGAGCTCTTCTCAGTTGCAACAACAACAACATACAAGCTCTCCTCAGTTGCAACAACATATAAACTCCCCGCAGTTACAACAGCGAAATATGAGCCCTCCACAATTGCTACAACAGCATACGAGCTCTCCTCACTTCCAGCAACAGTATACGAGCGCTTCTCAGTTGCAACAACAGTATACAAGCACTCCTCAGTTGCAACAACAACATGCGAGCTCTCCACAGTTGCAACAAGAACATACGAGCTCTTCTTCTCATTTGCAACAACAACGTACGAGCTCTTCTCAGTTGCAACAACAACAACATACAAGCTCTCCTCAGTTGCAACAACATATAAACTTCCCGCAGTTGCAACAGCGAAATATGAGCCCTCCACAGTTGCTACAACAGCATACGAGCTCTCCTCACTTCCAACAACAGTATACAAGCGCTCCTCAGTTGCAACAACAACATGCGAGCTCGCCACAGTTGCAACAACAACACGTCAGCTCTCCACGGTTGCAACAGCAACATACAAGCTTACCACAACAACAACAACTATCTCCACAGTTGCAACAACGTCAATTACAGCAATCACCTCAAATTTCACAACACGCACAAGAAAACCAAATACAATATTCTCCGTATTTAGAACATTTACAATATCAACAGCAAAAGCTTCAACAGGCGGGACAACAAAATCAACATTTAAAAACACATACAACACAAGTGCAATTTAATCAAATAAAAGAAAATTTGAACTGGAAATCACAGTACCAGTTTCAACAACACGAACACATACAGCAACAATCTGTTACACAAATAAGTAATTCAAATAATATCGTAAATCCCCAGCAAAAAATGAAACTGAAGGATTACAGGAGGAATAGAATAACATCGTTAGATAAAAGTATTCCAACACCTCCATTACTTAAAAGTCCACTTAAACCACACCATTCATTTCTGGAAGATTACAACACGGTTAAGATAAAAGAAGAGAACGGTTTAAAATACACAACGGAAACAAGTCCGTGTGCTATTTATAACCGTTCAATCCCGGCTTTAAAATCTCCCACTCCTCATACTCCAACGTCCGTACAGAATTCAAGTGTCGGTATTCCGAACTTTAGCATTAGTACACCAGGTATTAGCATTCCACAGCATACTCCACTTCCTTCCTTTGCCAGTGCTTACAGACCCCTAATAGCTCGAGACTACCTTTCAAATCAAATGAACATGAACCCTCCTTGTCCTTATCCACCTCACATACCGTTAACCATACCAATACCACAGACAGAACCATCCAACACGTGGACAAAAGAAACGAGTCCTTCTTTTTTTCTACCTCAACAACAGGGTTCTTTGGCCGATTTTGTATCGGATATGCTGCACCAAATCTCCTCTCCACCAACATTTCCAGCGATGATTCCCAACGTGGCTGAATCACCTGGACAAGCGCCGAACGGAGTGACGTATCAAGACGGAGAACGTTTCTATGAAGTGCACAGTGACAACGAGGAGAACTTTACAGACAGTCAGATTGGTGGTTTGGCCATTGCTTTGGCACACGGGTCAGTTTTGTTTGAATGTGCCAAGCACGAACTTCACGCGACGACGGCTCTGAAAAAACCCAATCGACATCATCCGGCTCGAATCAGCCTCGTGTTCTACCAGCACAAGAACATGAATACTCGACAACATGGCTGCAGCGAGTGGGAGAAGAAAATGGAAACGAAACGGGCCGAAGAAGCCTCGCTCGAAAACGCAACGAAAACCGAGGACAGTACCGAGCATGTGGGACGCAAGAAACAAAAACAACACAAACAGCAACAGTTACTCGTACAACAACAGGACCAACAACAAAGACAACACGTCAACAACCACCTTCCTCATCAGAGCTTATTTGTGATGCCTCCTAATCCCCCTCCTGTTCCTTCGGGACCTAGACTGATGTCCGAAAATTCGATTCCCATTCCTAGCAATGCGGACTTATCTATTCGACACCCAGAGAGCTGCTACCCCGACACTTGGATGTTACCATTTGGTAGACCACCGTTAATTGTTACAGGGCCGTATCAAAAGTGAGTAACTCCGGTGTTTTTAAATGTTATGACATATGTTGTTTTCTTTTTTGCTCGCATTAGAAGTGGTTTTTTTTGTTGTTCAGATAAATATCAATCATCATCATCATGATCGTAAAGTTAGTTTTACAAAAGCTTATTATTGTGTGTAAAGTATTTTTGTCGTGTCTTGTGTTGTGTCAGTTTCACTCGACTCAAGTCACGATGAATTTTAGAACTTTGCGAGGCACATAAAACATAAGCAATAACTAAGGTTAAAAAAATTAAGCTTTTTGCAATCAAAGAGGCTGATTCATTGAGGCTAGAGAGTCATCTATAATTTAATTACACCCAAATTAAAGGGTTGTAGGTTAACTCTAGCCTCTAGCCAACCTCTTCCATTGCACAAAAAAAAACATATTTTGCCTTAGCAACAATAAGTAAGAAAAGTGACGAGGCACTTACCAAAAAAAAAAATGCAAGATGGCGACTGTAAGTGGTACTGATATAAAAAACCCCATCAAATTGAGTCTTTTGTTTTTCGAAACTTGCGTTTATATTGTTAATTATGATCATCAAGTTATTCAAAACTAGAAAAGAAAATGAATGAAACAAAGAAAAAAATTCATTCATGATAATATATTGTAATTGTTAATTTATTACAATTTAAAAAAATGAAGGAAAAAACAGTGTAAAATATAATTATTTAATTTGTAAATTATAAAAAGTTAAAAGAAAAAGCACTTGTGCTGAGCACAAGTAAAATATATAGTTCTTCACTCAACCGGAAGTGATTCAAGAACAAACTTAACTAGTTAACTAAGGTTAAGTTGGTTTTTTAAAAAAAAAATTAAGATTCTTTTTAAAATAATTAAATTAGTGTATAATTTATTTTTATTCTTTTAAAAGAAGAAGAAAAAAATCCCGGCATGTTGCATTTCAAATTTTAAGAGTATTAATTATAAAAATGGCAGATTTTTTTTAACTGAGATGAAATTATTCTTAAGATTTTTAAGATTTTTTTCTTCTCTCAAATGTTTTTATTATTTTTGTTTTTCGACCGTAAAGTGTTCAATTCAAACCCCCAACCATTTATATACTTATTATTAACATCATCACATCGAAATTAATTGAGTTTGAAATGTAAATATTGGTGTAATTTCATGAAAATCGGATAAAAAAACATTTTTTTGTACATTTTTTAAACTTTTAATTATGGACCTAATTACAAAAAAAAAAATTAGAAAAATTGTGCAATTTTAAAATTAAATTATCCGTGTTGATTTTCAAAATTTAACCCATCAATTTCACAATTGATTGCAATTTAATTCTATATCATTCAGTATTTGTTATTTTTTTAAAAACTTAATTTCTTAATAATTATTTAATTCAATTTTCATAAAATATTCGTGACACACACACACAAAAGAGAAAATTATTTTCGGGGGGAAGTTCTTAATTCCGAAAATTCAAATATTAATTTTAAAAATTACTAAAGCTCGTATTTTTATGCAATAATATCAAACAAATGTTTCTCAATCTAGGAACTCCAATTGTTAAGGTGGGTCCAGACTATAGAACAGAAAAACAAACAGAACATTGTTCGCGAACAGTGTGGACGGTTTTCCGAAAATTTCTCTGTAATAAATTGTATTCGTTGTTCTGTTCGGCTCCGATCCACCAGTTGTCGTTTTTTTACCAGTCACATCAAAGGATGTACATGTTCGAGCCAGGAGTAGTTTAGACGTCTCGGTGAACATTTCCTCAAACATTCAGTCATTGACAGTTCTGACAGCATCCGAAATTACGAATTGGGAACTCGTTGCGAACACGTTCTGGTTAGACATTCCCGCCACAGCAAACAGAACAACGAACATGTTCTTTGGAAATGTTCGCAAACATGTTCTTTGGAAATGTTCGCAAACATGTTCTTTGAAAATGTTCGCAAACGTGTTCTTTGGAAATGTTCGCAAACATGTTCTTTGAAAATGTTCGCAAACATGTTCTTTGGAAATGTTCGCAAACATGTTCTTTGGAAATGTTCGCAAACATGTTCTTTGGAAATGTTCGCAAACATGTTCTTTGGAAATGTTCGCAAACATGTTCTTTGGAAATGTTTGCAAACATGTTCTTTGAAAATGTTGACAAACATGTTCTTTGGAAATGTTCACAAACATGTTCTTTGGAATTGTTCACAAACATGTTCTGTTCGGTGTTCTGTTCTAGTTTGGACCCACCCTTAAAGGTTGAACTGATAGTAACCAGACATCTAAGCCTCTAAATTTCTAACCACCCTTTTTATTAGAAAAAAGTTTTAATTGAAGTTGCTCTAATGATGATAATTACCTTCACAATTGACACTTGGACCACAGATTGAGAAACATTTGCTCGATATATTTGCATTAGAAAATGGAATGTCGACATATGTCCTCTACGGGGAGCCCCTTTTAGGACATACGCGAAACAATTTCAGTCCGTTATGTCGAGTTATTATCTCGATATAGCAAATTATCTCGTTATATCGAGATAATAACTCAACGTAACGGACTGAAATTGTTTCGCACATGTCCTAAAAGTTGCTCCGTCCTCCTCTCTCTTATCTCTTTAACAGTAACTTTTCATAGCAATCCCATTGCTACGTGAAATTCATATTTTGAATTTTCTTTTTTTTTTAAAAATCAAAATATGATTTATTTATTTTTATTCATATTTTTTGTTTTGGTGATAGACTTTCATATTTAAACTCGTTAAATTAATTTCTTATGTTTGTTTTAAACGTTCAATCAAATTTTGTAATACAATTTTGATTATTTTTTCTATATTTGTAGAATTAACTTTTATTTACCATTGATTTTTCATATAGAGTACAATTATTTTTTACTAAAAGGCGTATACTAGTCGGAATTTGTTTTTCATTTTTTTTTAATCCTATATGAGAACTTTTTTTTTTTTGATCTCTTAAATCCGATCATTTATGTCAAATTTATAGTCGGTTTTTCAACCCGAATTTGTGTTCACGTTATGCTCACAAATATGCGTTGATGTGTTCAAGAAATACCTACTATAAATACAGCATCATTACGCTGTTTTTATGTTTCTTTTATATTTTGTTTTGTTTTATTATTAATTTCTCCACGTTGTAGGTCTCTAAACAGTGAAATTTCTCGTTAAAACGAACTCAACTCTGACTGATGTATGTGTTTTATAAACAGCTCATTTTCGAACTTTGATGATTTATGTTTTTCCATTGCAAAATTAAAAGAAAATAGAAAATGTTTTAAGAGACTAGAATGGTAGCTCAATCACTTAAAGAGTATTTTTTCATACTTGATATCTTTCAAAATTCAAAATAAGCTTTTTATAGCCGAGTTTGAGCAGACAAATCTTTTTGTTAATAATAAAAAGTTTATTTTGACAAATATCAACATGAAAATACTCTGAAGTATGATTGCGGCTACCCTTCTAGTTTCTAAAACACTTTTCTCTTAATTTTGCTCTTCTGAAAGACAGAATAATCTGAGTTGGAAAATCAGCTGTTTCATAAACCATGTTAATAATGCGCCTGAAAAGGCAAAAGTAGCCAAGAAGAGTTCGATTATTGTATTATCGGTAATTATGAACCTGAATTTGTTAATGTTGTTCACTTTTTTTTTATTGTTTTCTGTATCGAATTGGAATAATATTTCGATTGCGAGCTGCTAGCCTCTAAGCCGTGGCTGTGAAGTTTTAATAAAAGTTGCCTCAAAGGCGACTCCAATAAGAGGCGTGTTTATTTTTCTATTCTCTTGTGGTCGAACCACTCGTGATCACTATGGAGGGCCATTCATGGCAAAATTGCCGAATTTTTTTCTATCCATACTTTAATTTTGAATATCGACAAGTGGAATTGTAAATATTTATACATTTGAATTGCGGATATCAATTACAGATGAGCTTATCAATATAATTAGATCATTTTGACAGGAACACAAGTGCAGAAAAAAAAACACGCCATAAAGTAAAAGAACAGTTATATGGGTCCCCATGGGCGGCCCCAGCCAATGTTGTTACCTGTTTCAGAGTGTTGCAGTGACGCCACAGTGTAAAAGTTCAATTATTTTCATTTAAATAAAGTTTTCTTAACAAAATCCATACTATTTTTAGTAACATTACTAATAAACCACAATAGGCGTACCTGTTGCGAACTGGACAGTAGGGCCCACGTGTTACGGTTGCAACACCCCTGAGGCTGCGTATGAGGGGGGCCCATATTTAGAGGCTAAACGGCTCCCAATCGAAACCATTTCCATCGAATTTAATCACTGCCATTGTTTTAATTTTTGTATATAAAACAAGATCCTACATAAAAGACCTATAAGAATGTCTAATTAACATTTATGTGTGGATAAAAACAATGAAACCAACACTGCCAATCAATTCTAATTGTCTAATTTGTCACAGACACGTTTAATTTGTATTAAAACTTTCACGGGCAGCAAGTTGCAACCGTGCTTTTATGATTTTATTTCGGTTCTTATTTTGTGTCATTTTTCAAAAAAAAGAAGTTAATAAAATATTAAAAATGTCTCAAAATGTGATAATTTTTATGTTTCACACAACTTTTACTTACATTTTTTTACCTTTTATCTGAAAACACGAAAATGTCGCGAGAAAACAAAAAGACACAATGATGAAATCCCGCCTT
The DNA here is from genome assembly GCA_036925085.1 of Brachycybe producta. NCBI lineage: Eukaryota > Metazoa > Arthropoda > Diplopoda > Playtdesmida > Andrognathidae > Brachycybe > Brachycybe producta. Next base: position 3,376,669 of record JAUPFP010000024.1, on the reverse strand, counting down.
TCTATATAATTTTTCTTCCGCTTCCGCTTTTTTTTAGCTCAATTTCCCGCCAAGATAAATTTTTAAAGATAAAGCAACTCCATGTAGAAGAAAAAAATGTCAAAAGTGAGTGAAGAATTGTCTGCTTTTTTTGAAGCTAAAAAAAAGACATCTCTGTATGTCCATTGAATCGTATTGTAACTGAAGCACTAAGTATAGTTTGCGCCACCTATTGGCAACGTTCATTCAGCAAATACTCTATAGGATGAAGTTGAGTTACCTCTGTGGTAAACGTGTTGAGTGACGTAAGTTTAATACGGAAGTCTATGAAGATTGTGCTGCGTCGTCTGATTCACTTGCTTTTTTCTAAGTAATTAGACAATGTTTAGATTTTAACAACTCTAAAAAAACAGTTCAATTTAAACTTTCTACTTTTAAAAAAAGCAATAATTTCGTTTTCGATCAGATAAGTAGTTTTTATATTATGGCTATTTAGTATTTACATTATAATTTATTGTATATATCGATATATTGTTTGTCAGTGAATTAACCGGTTACAATCGAAGACGTTGATATTTTATTGATTGTTTGTGTGAACCAATTGTAAACAAGTTTTGTGATTTTTTTTCTGACCAATCAGGAAGATTATAAAGTCGCGGGACGTTTTAAAAGTTATAAATTATAATGTATTCTAATAAATAACTCCTATTGGTTGATCACAGTTTCACAGGTAAGTCAATGATACTTAAAACTTTTAAAACTGTTCTTGTTACAACAATATGAAATACTGTCGTACCTCGTTTAACGATACTGATACGTAAGTTACGTAACGTCTGAAAATCTTATCGTTAATCAAATCCTTGTTAACTCAAGAAAGCATTAAAGTCAATGCAGATTCTGTAACAAAATGCTATGCAGTTTGGTCAGCTACGTTATAGCCAGGTATATAGTTCTCAGAGGTAACGTTAAACGAGGTATGACTGTACAATATTTTCAAATCACAAAATTACTTCGAAAAATCTCCGCAAAGAGCGCTATAGCATCGTTTTTCTATTGAGCCCATAGACCCAATGTTAAAAGAAAAAATGTTAATTTTTAAAATACACACAGTCGCAGCGGCAATATGTTTATTTTTCATATTTAAAATTGTCCAATTTTGATGGTTCAAAGTGCAATGTGCACCTTAAATATATGCTGATTGAGTGATAGAACGACAAAAAATTGGCAAGTGCGGTTCTATTTTTAAAAAATATTTCTAAAATCGCGAATTTCTAAACTCCATTGAGTAGGCCCAAATAAGAAAAAAACATCTATTAAAAATGCTCGTAAAAATACCTAAAAATAATTTTAAAAAAACAGAAAAAAATCGGCACGTGTGCCAATGTGTTGGCTTCACTGTGGTTTAATTGTGGTTTTTTAAAATTATGTTTACGTATTTTTACGAGCATTTTAATGGATGTAGCCGCATAAGTTCGTTCAAACTTAAAACAAAGAGGAAACCACTTTTGGGTACAATTTTTAAGGTGTTTTTCCAGCCGTAAAAACCTCTCCGAACTCTTGATTATTTTTGTCTTTCAAGTGCAAAATGCAGAGAAACTTTAAAATATTTTAAAAACTAGAACAGGTATCTCAATCACTTAAAAGGTTATTTTCATGTTGATATATTTCAAAATAAATTTTTAATGCAAGTTTGAAAAATGAACCAACTTTAAGCTGTATATATAAAAAGTTTATTTTGAAAGATATCAACATGAAAATACTTTTAAGGTGATTGAGCTACCCTTCTAGTTTCTAAAACATATTCTAGTTTCTCTTAATTTCGCTCTTCTGAATGGCAGAATTAATCAAGAAATTGAAAATCAGCTGTTCATTAAACCATCTTAATCAATCAAACGCTGATCTAAGTGATCTAAAATATGAAATATGGTCGTGTAACGATTGTAATCAATTTGACAATTGTGTTCAAATATCGTTATGCTGATAGTTAATTTGCGGACATAAAAGACAGTCGTAAAAAGAGTATTTATTGGAAAAAAAAAACAACAACAAAAGATGGAATTATGATATTCTGGTATGTGGTTCCGGTCGTAAAGACAACCGATGTCACAACAATGACTTTTTTTCTTCCTTTTTCTTAAATACAAAATTGGTCCTTTTTTAACGTAAATTACAACAAACTGCCATCTCTCTAATATATGTATTTACAACACGATTTAGTTTTATTTAAAAAAAATGAGCAGCTTTTTATAATAAAATAATTATATATTGCATTAATATCATTTAAAAATGGCGTTCAAATAGTATTTTTTTTACTTTTTAAAAAAAAAATTACATACAAAAGAAGAATAGAAAAAAAATTAGTAGTTAAATAAAGAGGGTTTTTCGCGACCACATGTTTTAAAATCTCCCCCTTAGGCCGGATCCACATCAAGCTGACAAAAATGCAACACACGTTCGAGACAAAAACGCAACACAAGTTCGAGACAAAAACGCAACACAAGTTCGAGACAAAAACAACAAAAATGCCAGAAAAATCAGATTTTGAAAAGAAAACAAAACTGAAACACATGACAGCAGTATATACTTAAGACAAAACCACAACAAATTTGTGACACAACACAAACAAATTTGGGTTTTGTTTTTGTTTCTATAGTTGTCCTACGTAAAAACTATGCAACTTTTTGTTGTTGTTGTTGTTTTAATTACTAACTGTCCACACTGCACAGACAAGAGTTAAAAGAATGTTGCGGAAGTACCGAGACAAAAAAAAACCCTTTTTATGTTTATACGAACGTTTATACGTCTGTGAAAATGCAGACAAAATTAAAGTCGCAAAAATGTTCTAGAATTGTCGCCAATTTGTCTTGAAACACTTGTGTTTCTGTTTTGTCAGCTTGATGTGGAGCCGACATTGTATCTAAAATTTAATCCCCTCTCCAAATTCCAAAAAAAAAACCCCATCAAATTGTGAAAATTTTAAAATGTTTCTTTTTTTACGATAACCTCCCTCCCTTCCCCATTCTCGTCTCCCGCCAGCCTAAAAACTTCTCCCGAAATCTAAAAGGAAATTACGAATAGCCATACTTTTAGTTACGATTTAGTTACTTGCGGTAATTATTGGTGTCTCTCTCTCTCTTGTCCGAGTTTCTTTCGGTGAATCATGATCAGCATCATCGTTGTCTTTAATGGCGGCGGGAAATTAGAATTTGCTTGTGGTGGTGGTGGTGGTCTCTCGTATTTTTAGTTATAAATCCGTTGATTCTGCGTTTAATTAAAATAAAAGGCACACTGGTGACTTCATCGAGCTTGTTGGTCGTCACTGTCGCTGTCGCCTGTCAACAGACACACACACATTTAAGGTGGTTTTAAAGTATAAACGGCGCCTCTCGAACTCTTCATTATGAGGTCTTTCAGATGCAAAATGAATAGAAACTTGAATGTGTTTTAAAAAACTAGAAGGGTAGCTCAATCACTTAAAGAGGGTATTTTTCACATGTTGATATCTCTTTCAGAAGAAGTCTGCCGGGTATTTTTAAATGTCTGTCTTTAAAAAGTTTATTTTGAAAGATATCAACGTGAAAATATTCTTTATGTGATTGAGCTACCCTTCTACTTTCTAAAACACATTCAAGTTTCTCTTCATTTTGCTTCTAGTTATTCTCCATTTCAGAATCAACACTAAAGAGAAATTAAAAATTTGCAAGTCTTTTAGAAACTAGAAGAGTAGCTCAATCACTTTCGAGCAATTTCATGTTTGATATTTTTCAAAATAAGCTTTTTATTTGAGTTTACAAATGGCTAAACAATTAAGCAAATGATGTTTTTTTTAAATTTTTTGTCTTTAAAAAGTTTATTTTGAAAGATAACATGAAAATACCCTTTTAAGTGATTCGGCTACCACCCTTCTAGTTTCTAAAAAAACTTTCTAGTTTTTCGTAATTTTGCTCTTCTGAAAGACAGAATTAATCAAGAATTCGAAAATCAGCTGTTCATTAAACCATCTTAAGACACCCCTTTCTAATTGTTGGGTGGGGATCGTAAGGGACTCACCTTTCTTTCCCTGATATGCGTGTCTTCGTAGCCGATCGTACAAGTCTTCTTTATTTCCGTATAGACTAGCTGTACTACCGTGTTTTCCATTATGAAGTCCTTCTGAGAGAGATGGTTTATAATTAAACATTAGTCTTTCATCATTTATTGTAACACAACCCCCTCCCCCCCCCAAGAGATAAATTACCCTTCATGTAGGTTTCGTTGTAAAAATTTGGCATTTCCCAACCATCGTCATCGTCGTCATAATAATGAGCGTAAGTACTGTGATGCGAAGGTGCGATGCTTTCTGCATAAGGAGCATTCGTGCCGTAATAGAAATTGATCTGAGATTGATGGTCACTGTTCGGTGCCACAGGTTTCTTCGAATCCTTCGTTTTCTTGTTCGTTCTATTTTTCATTTACAAAGAAATACAACCAGTTTAATCAAGGTTTAGTAAGGTGGTTTTAAAGTCTAAACGCTTCTCGAACTCTGGTTATTCCGTCTTTCAGGAGCAACATCGAGAGAATCTTGAAAGTGTTTTACAAACTAGAAGGGTAATTCAATCACTTAAAATCTTAAAAACGCTTTTTATGTCAGTTTGAAAATGAACCAAGTTTAAGCAGCCAATATATTTTAATTTTTGTTTATAAAAAGTTTATTTTGAAAAATAACATGGAAAAAAAATTAAGTGATTCAGCTGATTGTTCTAGTTTCTAAAACACTTTCTAGTTTCTCTTAATTTTGCTCCTGAAAAAAAAACAGAACTAATCAAGAGTTCTGAGGAAATCAGCTGTTCATAACAAATCCGAACTGACCTGTAGCATATCATGCATATTAGAAGAACAAGGAATATGATGAGACCAACTGCAGCTGCAATGCCGCCAGCAATGAATGCAATTTCAGATTTCTCTTCGCATTTTGGTCCATAATAATATCCTTGACAGTCACAGATTGGTTCTCCTTGTTTATCGATCCTACAATCGCCTTCGTTCACACAGTAATCATCGCACATATCTGCAGAAGAAGAAAAAAAAAATCACACGTTTGTCACTTCTTTTTGTTGTTGTCAGAGCGCGGAACGTTTATCCAGTATCGTTTTAAAACTTACAACTGCAGAAGGTTCCGTTTCCAGTGTAGCCGGGGTTACAAAGACAACTATAATTTTCGGTTCCTTCAGTGAATTCACACTGAGCGTTTACGTGACATAGTATTTTGCTCTTGTCTACTAAATCGCAAGGATTGACACATTGTTCTACGGAAGATGACCCCTTGACTAATGTGGTCGTTTTGTTCGTACATTGAATGCAAGACGTTTGCATTGATTCGTTTTGATACATTCCCTTGATACATGGAACACAGACTCTCTCTGTTGTGTTCAAGAATTGACCAGCTTTGCACTTAGCTACAAGATACAAGCAAAATGACTAAAAGGTCAAGACTTAAAATAATGCCTATTTCGATCGACTTACGAAGAACACAGTCTGCCACCGAAACACTTCCAACATCAACGGTGATAGTATCTTCGGGACATGGCACGCAACCGATGCTCTTGCCCTTGCTTCTGTAAAAACCTTGTCGACACGGTACGCAATTACCCGATAATCCAATTTCTTGACCAGAAACACAATCCTCTGCAAAACGAACGCTCGAAATCAGACATTTTTTCTCACTGATACAATCTATTAAAAAATACTTTACCTCTGCATTCTTGAGAAGATGTTGCTTCTGCTGTTCGAGTGGTCAGACCAAAACTGCATGGATGACAGCGGAACTGGCCTTCACCATGTTGATAAAATCCATGGCCACAAGAACGGCAAAGTCCTGCTCTTTCATCATAGTACTTTCCGACACTGCATCGTTCTTTTCAAAAGCAACAGTAAAATTAATAAAAGATCTAATCAACGTCGTGATTGTCCGCTACAAACTCTCAGCTACCTTTACAGTCAGATACACTTCTTGCTCCCGGCATCGACGTAACACCCTGTTTGCCTGCGATCACCGGACATGGTTTGCACTGAGATTGTGCATAATCATTCTGATAAGACCCAATTGGACATGGAATGCAATGTTTCGTACTGTTCTCGTAGAATGTTCCAGGGGCACACTCGACTACAGTATAATATTAACGACGAAAACATAAAATGCCATCCTTATTTGATTCTCTTGTTGATCAAATAAGTGCTAAATGGGTTACCGCAATTTGGAGCAACAACTACTCGGCCCAAAGAGCAGTCAAAGTCACTCTGCGTGTTCAAAGAAGTCGGATCGGCGACGACATTCGGAAGAGCATCTCTAACATCAAATGCTCCACTTTCAAACACCAAACTCTGAACAACATTCTGTACAGTAGACTGTTGATTGTTGTTTATGTTGGTAACAGGGTCACTGTAATTAGTAATTACAAATCAATTTGAAATGTTATCTCAACCATTTCATAAGAGATTTGTGTTCCAATTTACATGAAAAACAAATGAATGGACTTGCCTGACTGCTGGGAAAATAACTTCCAAGTCATACGCTTCGTCACTTTCCACTTGTCTTCGCATTCGCCCTTGAAACTCCTTATTACAGATGACTTTAACTTGAAGACCTCCACAAGCACCTGTAGATGGTTCCGAACTTGAACAAACTCTCCAATCTCGGTTTAAACGAGTTAATCCTTCCAAGACTTTGTTTTTAACTATCTTTGTGCCAGAATCAGAACATAACACAGAAGATGGAAAATTTAACTTCATCTTAAAAATCCTTTGTGCCGGTTGAGCACCTAAAACAAGACAAAAACAATTTATCGTAAAAAAGGTGCCTTCGTTGAAAAAAAAATTGTGTGCAGCGTACGAGAACAAGCTGGATAAATTAAAGGCATTCCAGGTTGCGCCGTTGGTCTCCAGTAACCTTCAAGACCACAAGTGTAGAACGCTGGCACGGGCTGAGAAAACTGGTGTCCATCTTGACATTGAATTGTACACATCTTGTAGCGACCTTTTGGTCCCCATGCAGAACAACGTTGGTTTCCTCCCATTGGATCTTCTGGTTTAGGACAAAACTCGGCTACAATTTGCAAAAAAGTTTGTTTGATAAATGATCATTACAAGTAGAGAATTATTCCGAATGATCACTTACATCGTACGTAGATCTTAAATTCACATTTGGCTAAGTTGCCTGCCAAGTCGGATGCAACATAACCGAGACTGTACGTGCCCCAAAGGAACACTTGACCTGGTGCAAAACCGTTACTTTCTTTCACACTTGTAACGTTCACGTTGTCTGTAAACTTTGGTAAACGCCATTCCACAATTGTGGATCCGTTCTTTGCTTCTGCCCAAACATCTTCGGGACAGAATACAGCTGTCGGAGGTTCTTTGTCACGTTGCATTACATCACAGTTTGGACCAGTGAATCCAGGACGACACGTTTTTTGTCCACAAACGCCGGGACTTACTTTCTCGATATTACCTTCAACTCTTAAATAATATTAAAGATGTAATTTTCATTAATTTATCGGTACGAGTCAAATAATTAATGCTCTAGAAAAAGAAAAAAACAGTAAATTACTTGTCAAATCCACTCCAACGTAGTAGCATTCCATTAAAGAGTTCGGGAGCATTTTTACAGTTTCGAACTTGAAGTGGAATCTCTGCAGAGACATCTAAAGCTCTACCCCAGATGTTGACTCTGCTCAAATAACCATGGAAACCTTGATCTCTAGGAGTGCTACTTTGTTCATCGGCATTGAGTGGACTTCCCAAAGTTACGTAACCACTGTATTAAAAAACGTTAAGGACAACGTTACAATTCCCACAAATCTGAGCAGATATTAAACCATTAAAACTCACAAAGGTGGCAATGTCTTTCCCTGTGCATATTCTGGGAAAGTTCCAACCAGAACAGCATCTACCACAAGTGTGACAGTGGCCTGAGCTCCATCCCACACGATTGCAATATGATGCCACTGACCATCGGTCACCGTGATGGTAGTAACGTAAGGAATAAATATTTCTGGTTGATCGGGGAAAAGAATCACTTTCACTCCGTTGCCCTGTATTTGCATCAGGACCTTTTTGTTAATGGGAATGTCTAAAGAACTGAAAGAAACCGTGTCAAAAACGTTTTTCAACATTTAAATATAATCATCAATGATTTGAGACAACTGGCAAAACATACTCGACAGAGTAAAGAGTATAAAAGGGTCCAGAATCGTCCGACTTAAGGAACTGTACCCATAGAGCTACAGTTAGACTATTTGAGGCAAGTGAAAACGGATGAACCAAAGAAGCAAATGAAATTCTACTGCGACTATTGATGAACATGTCGTAATCTATGTTGATAGCTGAAGAACAAGTAAAACGCAAATTAAATAACTTCCACTTCTTTGGCTGCTTATGGCACAGGAAACCTCACAGCATGATACGTACCTTTTCTACAGTCTTCACCCGTCAAGTTAAACGGACATTTGCAAAGGAAACCGTCTTTCAAATCAATGCATGTGGCCGTTGGTGGACATGAAGTAGGTGTACAGTCCATAATGTCCTGATCACAATTTTTGCCAGTAAACCCTGCAATAAGGTTTGAACTCAGTACAATTCAAAGTGGAACAGCAAAAAAATATTTTTGTTGTCTTCAAAATGTATCACACACCTGGTGGACAGACGCATTTGTAACCCTTTTCGTAATCCTCGCAAGTAGCTCCGTTTTTACAAAGACCAGCTTCACATGCATCAAAATCATATTGGCATCCAATGCCACTGAAATCGGCTTGGCAAGTGCAGTTCAACCCACTGCCAAAATCTTGACAATTGCCGTTATTTAAACATGGATTGCCAATGCAACGCTGTGGAGCAGTTTGACATCGTTTTCCATCAGTTCCAGATGGACAACTGAAGAAGAAATGGCATTATGATGTCACGTTATTTAACTACTGATTAAATCTCAAACTGAGACAGAAAATGTGGAAGTGTCAAAAGGCTACTTACACGCAGAAATAGTCTTGAAATAGATCTATGCATGTGGCATGGTTGAGACAAGGACTGGACACGCACGACGCTACGTCTTTATTGCATCGTTCGCCCATCCATCCCGAAGGACATTGACACGTGAAAGTGTTGACGCCATCCTTGCAAGTTCCACCGTTCAGACAAGGAGCCGAAGCACAATCGTCTACGTTTGTTTGACAAAGTTCACCGACGAAACCTTTTAGGCAGTTACATTGAAAGGAGTTGTCGTTGTCTATACAACGCTCCGTTCCGGCTGGATTGCAAGGATTACTTGAACATTCATCTGTTGATACTTCACATTGCAATCCTAAAAGATTTTTTACGATGTTAGTATCTCTTAACGAATGTGCAATTTATTGCCAATTTCAACGCATCCTTGCCTACAAATCCTGGTCGACATTCACAAGCAAATCCTTCAACCGTATTTTTGCAAGTCGCACCGTTTTGACACGGAAGTGAAGCACAATAGTCCATCGTATGTTGGCACAATGACCCGGTGTAACCAGCCTCACACTGACATTCGAAGCCATCGACCAAATCAACACAGTTACTGTTATTGGTACACGGACTTGAATTGCAGTCATTGATGTTGACATCGCAATGAGATCCTATGGAGAAAAATGATAAAATTAAAATCCGTACCGTCTATTGCAGTGATTCCCAAAGGAAGTGCCACAACACTAGTGTGCCATGCGTTTTGCTAAGTATGTTGCGATTTCGCCACGCAAAAAATACATTGTCATGAGCAAACAAAGTTTGGAAACCACTGGCCTATTTAGTACAAAATTCTATTTAGCAAGTTACCACTCCATCCAGGATTACAGATGCATTCCGAAAAGAAAACTCTGTCGACACATATGCCATTAAGGCAAGGGTTTGGTTTACACATATCAACTTTGAGTTGACACCGTTTGCCATTGAAACCTTGAGGACAATCACAACGGAAATCATTCACCAAATCAGTGCAATTGGCACCGACAAGGCAAGGATTTTGAGAGCATTCATCTAAAAAAAGCGCAACCAGTTGTTATATAACACTTCGTATATTTTACGATAACACTGGGAAAGAAACGAGAAAATCCTTTTTACCTATATTAATTTCACATAGTTGACCACTCCATCCAGGTAGACATTCACATTTATATCTTCCTTGTTGCAATGGTATGCAAGAGGCACCGTTAGTGCACTTGTTCGAGTCCGTCGTGCATGGATTGATGGTAACATTACAACTATGTCGATAATAATATTCAAACCATATTAAAACTACATTCTGAAACAAAAATATGCAAACAAGTCCACGGTTATGCATACCTTGGACCCGTGTAACCAGTCCTACAAAGACATTTAGTTTGTCTGGAACCGGGAAGATTCTGACACATAGAATTTGTCGGACATGTCGAATTCAAACAACTATTTTCTTCAATCTCACAATTTAAACCACTGTAGCCTATAAAAGAAAATATTTCATTTAAATTAATACTGGTTTTAATGAGGAAAAACAATGAAATACAGTGAAATATAAGTCTCTCACCTTGAGGGCAGTCACAAGTGTGTCCACGTGGAGTATCGGAACATTTACCATTGTTATAACAAGGATTGCTAACGCATACATCAATGTCATCTTCACATTTTGAACCGAGGAAACCAACTGGACACAAACACTGAGGTTCATGGAAACGCACAACACATAATCCCTTGTTTTGACAGAAATCACGCTTGCAATCGACTGAAATTTACAATTCACAAGCTGAGTTTACCGGAATACGAAAAAAAAACCTTACATATACTATGTACCTGACACACATTCGTTAGCATTTGTACTTCCGGCCTGTAAAGTTTGTAATGTATGATTACATTCGGAACATCCAACTTGGCCTTCCAAACTTTGATAAAAGTGTTTCGGACATTGTGCGCAAGGCTCAAGTCCAGTTGATGAGTAATGACCAGGAGAACATTGAGCTGAAAAAAGTGGCAAATATGAAATTTAACTAATGTATATGACTGCGAGGGCCGTTTTATCTATGTACCTCTACATTCTGAAACGTGGCTAGCACCCGGTTGATATGTATAAGTATTTTTGGGGCAAGCTTTACACTCTTTGAAACCATCAACTGGTGGTTGTCCAGCGAATGCGTCCAGAGGACACTGTAAACAAGGGACTAAACCACTTGGAGAATATGTGCCCCAACCACAGACAGCTATAAGGAAATCAGTTTCAATCAATTAAGTTCTGCACTACAAAGTTGTTGATCGATATTGATATAATGATACTAACGAATGCAATCATTGACACTTTTGCTGCCATTAAATTTATTGTACATTCCGCCCGGACAACGTTTGCATTTTCCTTGTCTCATTTCGTCTTGGTAGAAACCTCGAGGACATACGAGACATTCTTTCTGATCTTCGGAAGAGTAACTTCCAGCCGGACAAGGCACTAGTTTGATAAAAAATACGTTTAATTTTCGACCATAAGCACAAACAGTTCTATAAATTACATACAGCATTCTGGAACAATCTGTTCTCCTTTTTCCTTATTGAGGATCTCGCCACTATTGCAAGTAAATCCTCTCGTGATATTGGATTGTTTGGCTTGAATGCCAGGACACTGACCTTCGGCCGTAACATTCAAAAGAGGTTCAATTATAATGTTCGTGCCTGGAACAGTCAAGTCAAAGATAAGTCCTAAAGTAGAGCCGCAAAGATCGTAGATGAGCGGTTGTTTAACTGCAGGATCCACCCGAATAATAAAGTCGATGCTGATCTGAAAGTTCGTTCAATAAACATTAGAGTAAGTAAAGTTTTATAGGCATAGCCGGAAAGTGCTGCAAAATTTACATCATTTTCGGAAGTTATATTGACTCCAGTGTCATGAAATGAAACTTTCATGTCTACGTTGATCGAACTACAACGTTGGCTCAGAACCGAGCTCAGCTGTTCGTATGATTTTGACAGTTGAGCTACGTAAGCATTCTTACAAACACCAGACAAAGCACCAAAAGGTCGGTACGTCACTTTCGGAACCACATCGTAAGCAGCCTGTCTCCCTTGACTAGAAATACAGTCTGGAACGACTTGTGATGGCATCCACTGCTCTTTGTTCTGACAGGTGAATGTTTTGGTCTCTTCACCATCAATAAAACGATAACCACTACTGCACGTAGCCACACAACTGCTTCCATTTTCAGAACCACTTGGAAGACATGACAGATTTCCATTGGCTGGACCTGTCAAATCCCACGTTGCACATGGTGCAGCTGAAAATGTCAAATTCACACAGACTCAGCATACAATCATATTATTTATTTATAAGCTTATAAAAATTTGCTTACCATTGATAACTGCCTGAAAATAGCAGTTTGCTTTATTTCCAAAGCGATCTATCGCTGTGACAGTAATGTTTTGAAAACTTCCAACGCTAACATTTGCAATCGGAGGTGAAAAAGTAACATCGGTAACATTTGATCGATCGAATACGACTGGTGTCAAGCGCGAGTCGTTGAAAGTAACTTCGTAGCTTTCTTGACGAGTTTCAACTTCAGCAACAAACGATGGTGGGCAAGACAGTGATGGTGGAGTATCATCTGAAACAAAATTTGAAGTTTTATAATTTAAAAAATAACGCACATTATACATTTGTGTGACAAGTTAAAAGTTCTAAACAACATCGTACCTGGAACGAGAATGGTGACGTCACAGATTGCTACATTGCCATCGAAATCATATGCAAGATATTCAACGAGAGTATTTTCGAAAATGGTAATTGGCGGTTTGAAAAAAGGTGGATGGACTTCAAATCGTGCAACACGGCCAGAATTGTCAGTGGCTGTTGGCTCAATAAACTGAACTGGTTGAAGGCCGTCTTCAGTTTTGTTGACAATAATGGGCTCCGATGGACAATTGTGAAACTGAGGCGGTTCACTGTCTGAAATTTGAATTATTGGAATTTATCAGTTAAAATTTAGCAGTATTGACTGAGTTACTTTAATAAAGGGCACATACCAACACACGCAGGATAACCCATTTCGTATCCAAGTAGAGGTTTCTCATCTTCAGCTTCACATCCCATCAATTCGAATTTCAGACATGGGTTCTTGTCATACGACACAATGCCGAGAATTATATATCGTGCTTCCACACTTTCTGGTAGATTGATTAAGGCAAGTTCTCCATAGTTGCCTGGATCTCTCGTAGAAAGATTGAAGTTCTAGCGAAGTGGAAAATTTGTAATTTTTTTTTAATTATTTGTAGTGAAAATATGAATTATTAAATAATATTTACCGGAAAGTAGACAACATAATAATCGTTAGCAAAAACTTTGTAAAAGAAACGGATTTCTGTCGGACGTCCAACCAAGTCGTTTGTCACCACACCCTTGACAAACATCGATTTGATCCAGTGAACCTTTCCCAAATCCACCGACACAAACGACAATGGTTCTGATTGTCCACACCATCCAGAAGCGCTGTTTAATCGGATGTTCTGCGCCTCGTAGTTGCGTCGCTCAGAAGTAGCATTAATGGCCGAATCCGGAATCAATCCAGAAGTGATTCCCAATGGTTTGATAACTTTACACACCGGATTACGCACACATTGTATAGGAGAATCGATGATTGGAATGTAACCTGGCCTGGTGCATCGGAAAGATACTTCAGATCCTTGCTCGTAGCTGGTGGCCACTTGATTCCCATCTGGAGGACGGCCAGGATCAACACAAACTGGACCTTCACATTTCAGATCACCAAAGTCCCATATGCCATCTTCCGTACAACTAACAACATTGTTTCCGGCAGAGGAACGACCAGCCAAATGAAAATTTTCCTCACAGTTAAATTCAAAATTGGTGCCGTAGGTCATTTCTCTAGATTCTCCATAAGTAGCACCTGGTGAGGAAAGTGGTTTTCCACAGTCAATACGATCACAACGTGGCTGAGAACCGGCCATCCAGAAAGGTGATCTTCCAGGACGTGGATCGTAAACACATTGTCTGAAGTGAGCTGTAACTGCTTGTGGAAGTTGTCGTCCAACTTCAGTGCACGTAAAGGTTTCGTTGTTGCCATACGGAACCGTGCTATTGTCGGCATTGTCCATTCTGGCTGTAAGTCCTTGCGAAGGATTTTCGCCAATGGGATCACAGTGTGCAAAGTGGCATACTGGCGCCGTCGTGTTCCACGCTCCACCTGCTGTGCACAGAAGAGCCGAACTTCCTTCCATCACATAGCCAAAATCACACTGAAACCGGATTACGTCTCCAAAGTGAAACAATTTCTTTGTGGATAATAAAAGCCCGTTTTCAACATCAGGAAGTTTAGGACACATTTTTGCTGCATTTGTAAAATAAAAAAAATTATTCGATATTTTTCATTTGTATTTGAACACGAGCGTAAAATACTTACGAACGCAGGTACGATTGATCATGTATAAATCTCCTTCTCGTTTGCCAGTTTCACTCAACGGAATGTTGATACCAGCCGTTCCATTTGTAGCGAAAAGTTCGTATCCATTATTACAGTTGCAGGCAAAACCACCGGCAGAGTTTGTGCATCGATGATCACAACCACCATTTTCTGTCTGGCATTCGTTTATGTCTGAAATTTGATAAAAATGATTGAAAATTCAGTGTTAAAACAATTGCCAACATGAAAAGGATGGAACCACAGTATTAAACTACCTTGACAATCCTGACGCGAACATCCCATTAGTTCAATACGCATACAAGGAGCAACTTTGTGATCCATTATAATGAATTTTAAGTAGCGTGCTTCTAAAGGTCGAGGTAACTCAAACACTGGCATTCCGGCACCCTGCGATTCATCGAAATTAAAGTCGAGTACTTCGCCCTGTTCCGTTGTGTAGTCTCGAAACACATCCGTTAAGTCATTCGTGTACTGAATACGAATTTGTGTCGCAAATGCCAAAGCATCGTCATTACGTTTCACAGGCTGTGTTCGAAAAGTGTGAAGTACGGTGGGAGCCAACATATCCACCATTATCCAATTTTCGCCACCTTTCTGTTTATTTCCACACCATGACAGTTTGCTATTTAGACGCACACCCTAAAAATATCAAAATAAAACATCTTAAGACATGTTCGTAATAATTCTTTATGGAAAATGAACAGTTTGTAGTACCTCTTTCGTATAACCTTGTTCGGTTCCCGAAACTACAACATTAACATCTGGAATCGAACCAGTACTCAGACCGAGATCTCCTATCGGACGACAATCTAAGTTTGGTGCAAACCCCTTGCGACACTTGCAAAAGAAACCACCGGGTGTGTTTTGACAGTCGGTTGAAGCAGCATCACAAGATTGCGAACTGCATTCGTCAATATCTAGAGAAATAAACATTATTTAAATTTACCACATACTAAGATTTGTATTTTAATTAGGACTTTATAGCTTTACCATCACATGTAGGAACATTATCAAAATTCTGACTAGGGCCACAGTTGATTGTCTTGGTACCATTTAGTTTATAGCCACGGAAACACTGAACAACTGCTTGATCACCAAGAAAATAGTCCTTCGTAGGTTCGGAAACAAAGCCATTTTCGATATTCGGAACAGCAGGACATCTACTACCTGCAATGATTTTTAGATAGAGATCATTGTAAATATCACAGTTATTTCGAGCCGATGTTTTAGAAAATGTTCGTACGTTTGCATACAGGAGATGGTCCTGACCAAGAACCATTACTCATACAAACAATGACCGGTAAACCAGTACGATAAAAACCTTCGTCGCATTCAAATCGAACAATTGTGCCGTAACTACTGTTTCCTCCATTGAGGACATTTTGAATTGCGTTTGGAGTTTCAGCAAGTGGCGGACACTCCGAAGCTAAACAGCATAAGAAAAGAAAATAATTAGTCATAGTTAATTTTTTTTTTAAATTGATTACATTTTTTTAAACAATACTCACTGATGCATACAGGAAGTTCTTGCCACTTTCCTTCTGCAGTACAACTTATGATTTCCGTAGCACGTCCACTCGGAAACATAAATCCAGCGTAACATTGATAAGTAACTGTTCCTTGATATGTGACATTCGTCGAGTTTACAGCAAAACCGTTGTTAATTTGAGGAACAGGTCCACAATAACGTTCTACAAAAAAAAAATACGATCATCACCATCATCACGTTACTTTAATATCATCAGAAATATTGCCTATAATTTCTAACATTACCTTGACAATATGGCACAATGTTAACTGTCCACTTTCCACCGATATCACATTCAGATGTGATACGATTTCTTCCGTTACGGAATTCCTGTCCAGTGGGACACGTGAAACTCACTTTTGTACCAAAGAAATGATCTCGTGTTGTTGCGATGGCTCCCTTTCCAACCTTCATATTAGGACAATCTTCAATAGAAAAAAAATTCAGAATTTAGAAATATTATATTTAAAATATTGCATGATGAATAAGGAGGACAAAAGCTTGCATAAAATGCACAAAACGCCTTAATATAGGGTCCAACACCTTTTAAGTACATTATGATATCATATGTGCAATAATAATTATTTTAATCCAAAATTCAAATGCATAAAATGCACAAATTGTATATTTTTTTTGGAAATTTGCATAGATTTGTATAATTTCATTTATTTCTTTAAAAAAAAACACATTTTGGTCAGAAAAAAAAACTACAAAGGGTTGCTTCTGGTGATTGTAGCTATTAATTTGCATAAAATAAACAATTTTCTTGCATAATTTGCATTTTTCGAGGTTTTGCACATTTTTCAAATGCATAATAATGGGTTAAATATAAATGCATAAAAGGTGTGATCTTATTGGTGGAATTTACCAGCACTAAACGTTGCTGTCCATCCTTTTGAAGTTCTTAATGGATCAGTGATAAATTTAAGGGTCATCTTTCCACTTGAAGCTGTAAGGACCAATGAGGGCCTTGCATTTCCAGTGAAACCCTTATCTGGATGTAAACGAACTCCACTAGCGTTAGGGCCATCGTAAACCTAAATTAAAAAAAAACGAAATTAAAACCGTGTGTTTGTATTAACATCTTCCGAAAATGAGTTCCAATTAAACCGAAATTCTTTCAAGTTTACACCTGAATGAATTACAAACATACAATTCTCTCTTGCGAACAATATTTTTTGGCATTTATTGTTGTTTATTTTTATAAAATATGATTTTTTTTCCCCACTTCTTCTCTCGAATGCTATCATACTTTTGATTATAAATAAATGACGGAAGCAGTAAACCGAATCTCCACTTTCATAATCATAACTACATGGGTAAATTATTACTCAAAAGTTAAAAAACATAAAACAAAAAATTGCATTAAAAAGAATTTTTTTTTACTTGTCGGATCATTGCCAAGGTCAGTAATACGATGGCTATGTAATTTCTTTCTACCGTGTCAATGAACTTCAAAAGAAGGGAAAAACTTTTAAATGAGGGACAAACAATGTTCACCTGACGTGCCACACCCGATTTTCAGTAACGCGGAAAGAAAAGAAATTAGGCAACAAAAAAAAACACCGACGAAGACACAATTTCTATTCATTAACAATAGACAAAAAGTATATACAATTAAACACATTGATAAAATTCATGGGGTTTTTGTTTTAAAAACTAAGACGTAAAATCAAAGAAATGAAGCATGATGATGTGGTGCATCATCATCACCTTCAGTATATTGTAACACTAGTATATTATGCGAAAAGAAAAAATTCTCGTAGGATATAAATAGATTAATTAATTTAAATTTAAAACTGATTGTCAGTTGTTGAAGCTATGACTTTTACACCAAATTCTCGAACTACCAGCTTTCAAAGTCACCCATCAACCTGAACAAAATCCACACAAATAACCAAGTGTTGAGAAGTCATTTGTCAAAAGTAATGATAAACTGTAATCAAATTTATTTTTATAATTAAAAAAATGCAATTACTTTATGATTACTTGGCAAATCAATTTGTAATTACTTTTCAAATTATTTGTTAATTACTTTTTCTAATAAAAAATTAAATTAAATACTTTTCAAATTATTTGTTTACTTTTTCCAATGAAAAATGAAAGTAATTACTTTTCAAATTATTTGTTTACTTTTTCCAATGAAAAATGAAATTAATTACTTTTCAAATTATTTGTTAATTACTTTTTTCAATGAAAAATGAAATTAATTACTTTTTCCAATGAAAAATGAAATTAATTACTTTTCAAATTATTTGTTAATTACTTTTTTTTAATAAAAAATGAAATTAATTACTTTTCAAATTACTAAATAATTACTTTTCAAATCAGTAGTAAAATCACTAAGTAAGTTTGTAAAAGTAATTACAAAGTGATTTGAAGAGAAATTATTAAATAATTTGAAAAGTAATTATTAAGTAAATTAAAAAGTAATTATTAATTGCGTTTTTTATTAGAAAAAGTAATTTTACTTTTTCCAATAACAAAATGCAATTACTTACGTTTGAAAATACTTTTCAAATCACTTTCAATTTGTATTTTAAACTATTTTTGTTCCAAAACTACACTGAACTTTTTAGATTTGATGATTCCATGCTTTTTCTGTTTTATTTCATTTGTAATTTGAAACTAATTGTAATGTTTTCAAAAAAAAGAGTTGTTTCCATTAGTTTTACTGATCATCAATGCAATTACTAAGTATAATTATTTCACTTTGAAAAGTAATTTGTCTCAACACTTGAAAAAAAAAAACCTACAAAACTGATTTGTTTCTTTTAGAAGAAAAAAAACGTTTATTTTACAGTAGCAAGAAGAAGAAGAAAAAAGCCGTATTTGAAGTTTCAGCAAACATTTTTTTTTACAGGTCTATTTAAATAACATGTTAGAAAAATTGTCTTTTTCAAAACAACTTTCTTGTGCCACAGGTAAAATAAAAACGTTAAGGTCAGGTTTACATTCTCTCTCTCTTTTTGTGATACCCGGAAAAACAAGAATTCAAATCATACATTTTTTTATATAACGTCCACGTTAATCATCATACTGACTATTATTATTTGTACCCACTTCCAAGAATGTGAAATTCTCACAAATATTTCTTGAGATTTCTACTGTTATTTCATTTAAACTGTCCATTTGGCGATTCTCTCGATCGATCAAAAACAAGTCATTTACATTTTAAATAACGCCCTTCGAACTCTGGAAAATTTGAAAGTGTTTTAGAAAACTAGAAAGGTAGCTCAAGGTATTTTCGTGTTGATATCTTTCAAAATAAGCTTTTTATATCAAATTTGAAAATGACTTAACTGTAAGGAGCCGATATTTTTTTAAAACTCATGTCTATATAAAAAAATTATTTTGAAAGACATCAACAGGAAAATAACTATTAAGTGATTCAGCTACCGGTTCTGTATTTTTCAACACAAATTCTACTTCGAGTGGCTCAAAATAACCACAAAGGTCGAAAATCCGCTGTTTATAAAAACATATTAAAACTATAAATCAATTAAAATTATTTAAATGCAAAAATAAGGTGAAGAAAATTATTAAAGCTGAGAAAATAAGGAAAAAGGAAATCAAAAATTAAAAGTTGTTGAACTTGAATCAAAAAAGCATAAAGGAATTTTTAATTCCAGCAAGTTTTTTTTTTACTTTTTTTTTTTTGTAAAACATTTTTTTGTTACTTTGATTTCAAATAGTTTGAAAAGATAATGGTAATGCCCACTGAACCACACTTTCACGTTCAGATAACATTTTTTTCTTAATATGATTCATGGGGTACCACCATAACTATAATGGCGGCCAAAAAAAATATACAACTAAAGCTGATGCTACACGTAGCAACAATCAAGCAACAATACTAGCTGTAGCAACAGTAGTTTCCCATTTGTTGCAAGCAACACCTATGATACATGTTGCAACGTTCATGAAACTTACATGAAAGCAACAACCAATGAAACAAAGAGGTTGTGAGCCAAAGACTGTAGACATTTTGCTTCGTCTTTCTCTTCTTCATCAGTTGAAAATTTGAAATAGTCATGTGATTATTCAAGCCGTTTTTATTGGCTGTTGGCTAAAATGGTTGCTCAAAAATAGAACCAAGTTCTATTTGAAAATTCTGTTGCTTTTTCAATCTGTGAGCAACAATTCGGGTTTGTTGCTGTTATTATGACAGATGTTTCAACTTTCATGAAACAATAGAGCAACACAGAGATGTTGCTCTAAAGTTGCTGAATTGTTGCTACGTGTAGCATCGGCTTTAGATGTAATTTTTGACAACTTAAGCCTTTAAAAAAATGCAACTAA
The DNA here is from genome assembly GCA_036925085.1 of Brachycybe producta. NCBI lineage: Eukaryota > Metazoa > Arthropoda > Diplopoda > Playtdesmida > Andrognathidae > Brachycybe > Brachycybe producta. Next base: position 3,356,419 of record JAUPFP010000024.1, on the reverse strand, counting down.
TTTTGTGTTTACAGCCTTTTAAAGTGACGTCAATTAAAAAGATAAACAACAACCTATCAGCTTAATAAAGCCCTTCTAGTTCTTTTCTGCACGTAATTTACCTGGCGAGGAAAATTAACATTTGAAAGTTGTTGTTAAGACAATTTTTTTTATCAGCCGTCAAAACGTTAGTTTTTCCTTATATTATTAGTCATCGTAGCATGAAACCCATTCAAAAGGTTCTTTTTTATTATAATTTTCAGGTAGAAACTTTTGCTTTCAAACCTTTGTTTTTTTTTTCATTATTCGACCATTTGAAACACGAAACCCGTGATAGCGTAACCAGAACATCATCTGAAGACATTGTTGCTTAATATACGAAACAACATCACGTTTTTAAACTTTTGCTTTCGAAATTTTCCGTTCATTTCTAATTTTAACACGCAAATATATAAAAATTATATGCAGTGAAAACCGTTTAACACGAAAACAGTTAACACTACGAATCGGATAACACAAAAAAATCCGATAATACGGAATATATTTTCGATCCGGTTCCAAAAAAATTTTTTTTAACATGAAATTCGTTTATGGGTTTCATTATAGAGCTATAGAAAACACATTTTATCAAAAGAAACGGTCCTAAAAAAAAGCATTACCGTAACAAAGGGCAACTGCAAGGCCCTGAACTCATAAGTTCTTGGCAGGCCCACTACCCTCTTCAGAACATTCTTTTCTGTTCCTTATTTGTCTTGTCTTTACACTTTAGAAATACACATTACATCACAAACAATTGAAAATTTCAATTGTTTGTGATATGTTATAACATTAAGATTCGAAATAAATGGAAAATTATGTGATACAAAAATGGTTTAGAAAATTTATCTTAAATATTTGAATATAATTTTACATTAATCTGTAAATTATAAAATGTTTAAATTTTTATGCATTAGTATTGTTAAGTTGTCGTTTGAGGTCACCTTGACGAAAGGACCTAGTCTAGAGAACCAGTAAAACCCAGTAATAGTTACAACATTGCCTAAAAGCCACTATTTTAGAAAATCTTGTTGAGGTCTTTTAGTAGGACCTAATACGAAAACATATTCCGGTCTCTTCTATTTCGTGTTAAACAGTATCCATTGTATATAAACCACAAAGTTAATGAAGGTAAAAGTTTTTTTTTTTACCTGGACAAAATCATTGGTGTCCAAATCAAAATTATCGAACTTTAGAGACATCGGTCCACCACGCGAATTGTGAAGATTATAAACACAATCCAAATTGTTGGGATAATTAGAGACACCATGAGCCGGAGAGTAAATTACTCCAGAGTCAGTTTCCAAATCAACGGTACAACCTGAAAATACAAACAAATATTAATTACCTTCATTTTCATGATGAACTGGGGGGGGGGACTTGGAGACCGGAATATTGTAAAAAAAATTATATCAAACCTGCAACAAAACGAAGACGAAAACCCTTCCGACTGTCTCCGTAATTCGACCGAATGTAGAGATACATTTTGTTGCTCGTAGACATTATGTAACGAGGATTCGCATCCAGAGATCCAGTCAATCGAGCTAATTGATTGTCATTAGAAGATAATCCATCTCGAACAAGTAAAAAGTCATTATCCGGTTCCATATCGAATTCTAGTAACTCTAATGTGATAATTTTGCCCTGTGGTGCCATAATAGTATATTGGCATTCCAGTCCACCAGGATATGGTTCTGGATATCTAGGTGATGTGAACATTTGCTGAGTTGTCGTAGCGGTCAGTTCACCTCCACAAGTTGATGGTTCTGCAAAGGAAAAGATTTTAATTTAAGATGAAGAGAATCATTTTACTGTAGAAATTGACGCTCGTATTTTCATTAGCAAAACACAATACCTATTTTCCAACTCCCTCGAAAGCCCGTCTTTTCGACGGAAGCATCGGTATGAAATTTGACGATCATCAGATTAGAAGCACTTGTAAATAATTTGGAAGAATTATCCGGTTTTCCCGATAGTGTCACCATGTTCACACTAGACTCTTCAGTTTTTCCTCCAGTCAAAATTTGAACCGTATCGTAGTTTTGTTCCGTAGCAAAATCAAAAAACTACAAATGCGGAATCGTTAAATTAATAATACAAAATAAATCGTCTCATACATTTGATGTTTTTTTTAAATGTCTGCTATTTTTACCTGAAGGATTATGTTGGATCCAACAGGACCTTCCAATGTCCATTTACAGTCCAAATTAGATTCGTATTTCTTTGGAAAACCAGGAGATTCGACAGAATCACCAGCACCTTTCTGATAGAAATGACATAGTTTCGGACAATCGATTTCATCGGACATATCACCACAATCATCTTCTCCATCACATCGAAAATTACTATTGATACAACGACCATTACTGCAATGATATGCACCTAAAACAAACCAATGACAATGAATTTCAAATGCTACAATTAGACTTTTGTCTCTCTGACATAAGCCTTCGTTGCTTGCAGAGTTAATTTTTCAAATTCAAATTCTTTATTATTATTTATATTACCTTTTGGACAAGCAAGATATCTACACATAAAGGGTATGAGTTTTTCGCATGTTGTAAGCGTCCATGACTTGACACTGTCCGAGTATTGAGTTTCAACACAATCTCCATCTTGTGGTATTGGTTGTTTTCCTTCCCAAAAACCAGCATATTTCGAAACAAAATTTTCTGAAGCTGATTCCAAACTGTTGGTCTTCAAATTATCAACTGTATGTAACCCTTTTTTTACGAAAACAGGTTTTTTTTTTAAAAAAATTAGATATGTAGGGCCTACAATGTGAAATATCTACAGGTAAAAAAGGAGTTATTTTTGTTACCTATCCAGTAACTTTTATCTGGCCAATCACGAAGTTCCTGAGCTGCCAGTGACTGCGAGAAGTTATTTTGTGCCGTTTCTTCTACAATCAATAATTCACTGCCATACCTATGAAAACAGAAAGATAAGAGAAAAATATGAAAATTTCTTTTATCAATTTTAGTCATCACCTTGGCAAACTTTTTATAAAAAAAAGAAATTCAGGAATGTTGTTTCTTGAAGCAATTTTCCAAAAATAAAAACTTCAACCAAACTTATTATAATAACCTTCAAAAAGTTATAGATGGTTAAAAAGTTTAGAAAATATTTTACATTTAAAAAATGAAAACCCGCCTCAAAAATCATTATCTATATTAAATGCAGTGTAAGGTAAAAAAAACTATATTATGAAACCATTTTTTTTTTCTTGCGGTTCTCATAACCCCAATTAAAATTATCATGGGACAATTTTAGTTGGAGCATAACATTAATAACCTAGAAGTTGTAGTTGTCGCACTTGTAACATGAATCTTGTGACGTCAGAGGGGTTGGTTGAATAAAACCTATCCTTGTGTCATTTTGTCTGATAGAAAATTAGATAATAGCAAAATATTTCAACAGTTTCGGGTGGGTTTTAAAGTGTAAACACACCTTTTGAACTCTTTGATTATTTTGTCTTTCAAAAAACAAATTAAGAGAAACCTTGAGGTTTTTTTTTACAAACTAGAAGGGTAGCTCAATCAAGTAAAGGTATTTTTTGTTGATTTATTTCAAAATAAGCTTTTTATGTCAGTTTGAAAATGGCCCAATTGTAATCCGACGGTATTTTGTAAATTTTTGTCTACAAAAAGTACATTTTGAAAGATATCAAACCTGAAAAAATCATTAAGTGATTTAGCTACCATCTTCTAGTTTCTAAAACACTTTCTAGTTTCTTTTAATTTTACTTTTGAAATACAAAATAATCACAGGTTTAAAAAAATCAGTTGTTTATAGACCAACCTTAAAAGCAAAAGTTGTCCTGAATTCTTCAATTCTTTTGTTTTTTTTACCCATTTTTATCAGAGAAATTGACAAGTCTAGCTTATAGATCAACCATTCTGACGTCACAAAACTTCCACAAGCTATAGTGCAGCAACTATACATACATTTTTTGTCTTAAAAAAGACTAAACATTCTGTACTCGACCATCATATTTATTATTAGTTACTGTTCATATTCTAACTCTCAACCTAAGAATTCAAATTTCATAGTTAAAAATAAAATGACAAGCGAGAGAAATTGAAATTATTTCAGACTTCAATCTTTAAAATTTATAAAGCGTTACCCATATATATTTTTCTTTCTTCCTTTTAAATATGCAATTTTTAAAATGCATCAATGATTCGATATAATCATGGAGATTTATTTCTATATAACTATCTATTATCTCCTCCATATATATAAAAAAATAATGACTCCATTATTTTAAAATAAGAAATTATTCAACTGGCAATTCATAACAGAATACATGTTATTAAATGATATTATTGATACTCGAATGACCACACTTTTATTTTTTTGAATTGTAAAATAAATATGGCATGCATTAAATAAGAAAACAATAGCCCACACAACCTCCATTTTTTATAGTTCAAGATCAAATATAAATTCACTTCGATAGAGGTCAATTTATTATATCAAACTGAAGAATTGATTTCATTTTAATAAATTCTCGAATAAGAAATGATTACGTCAGTTTTTAGTGGCCGAATTTTCATACAGACATTTAGAAATCGGGAAGAACTTCAGTTGGCTCTGCCATTTTTATGACGACCGGCAAGTTCTAATTGGTTTGTTGTGTGGTTCGACGTTGAAAAGGGCGGAGCATGTGAGGTCAGACTACATAACCAACCAGTTAGAAGTTGCCGTTCGTCATAACAAGGGCGGAGCCAACTGAAGTTCTTCCCGATTTCTAAATGCCTGTAATTTTCATGTTTGATATCTTTTAAAATAAGCTTTTTTATGGGAGTTTGAAAATAACCCAACTTTAAGCAGACGATATTTTTTAATTTGTAAGTTTATTTTGAAAGATACTAAAATGAAAATATTAAATTTTGTAACATATTAAAAAAATTATGTTACATGTATACGAGCTTACATTGTATATGAAATTATGAATATGAATATTGTACTAGAAAATGTTTTAGATACTAGAAGGGTAGCTCAATCACTTAATGGCTATTGTAGAACATTGGTATTATTATCTTTCAAAATAAACTTTTTTTATAGAAATATTTTTTAAAAAATATTATCTGCTTGAAGTTGAATCATTTTGAAACTGACAAAAAAAACTTATTTTAAAAGATTCTAGTTTCTGTTAATTTTGTCCCTGAAAGACAGAATAATAATCAAGTTTGAGAGTAGTTTACACTTTAAAACCACCTTAACGGCCATTAGCCGTGAGCCACTTGTTTCTTTTATCATAAAAAAACCAATATATGTGTGTGTGTGTGTGTGATAAATTACATACAATCCATTCTCAAGGAATAGAGAGGTTTATACATTATAATTGTATAGGCTTATACAATATGGGTCAAAACCAAATATGGATATTTATTTCAGGTTTGACCCTTACCGGTCATCTTTATTCCTCCACCTCCTTATTTACTATTAACACAACATACACACCTGAGATGCCATTTTAGTATTTTTTTATGGCTGAGATATTCACACCCTTTTAGCAACAACAAAAAATTGCAGAGTATGAGTTGACTTGAAATAAGGAAATATAAGGAGAAAAAAAAATGAACATTGTAAAATATTTTACAGTTTTAAAACACTCCGCAATACGTGTACTGTATTTTAAATAATAAATAAATACATGTTGAAAATTAAATCTACAGTTAAGGAGGGTCTCCACAAACTATCCGGTCATAACACGGCTCGCTCGCTAATGGTCACCTGTCATTTTTTTCTATGGAAAACTATGATCTGAGTGTGGGTGGGTGGTCGCCAATGTGACGCTCACTTTCTAAATAGATCTACATTGGATTTCAATTGAAAATCTATTGTACTATATTTGACCACCGTCGACCAGACCTTGCCTTGACTGTACAGTGTGAATATACCCTACTGTAAATGGAAAAATAAATAGCAACCAAAATGTAATTATAGACTTTTTTTTTCTTCTTTATGGGTAAATTTTATCAATTTATGTTTCAATATTTCATGGAAATATTTATTAAAATAAAAGTATATATATTTCAGAATATCTTCATGTTAAAAATTTGTGAATTTTGTTTCAATATTTGCGCAATATTCTAATTTTATCAGCTTTATTTAAGTTGACATGACCGGTTATCCGTTTGTGTGGACTTGTAGTTTCTCCTATTTGAACCAACTTCCCCATAACCTAGAGTGCTGAAATTTTGTACATTGCAGCCTCTACTAGTGTGACCTGTTAATCTGTCAAATTTTGACGGATCCTCCTCGAATGGACCTGTCCAGGATCCGCCGTTATAGTAGGATACCTTAAATAACGTACTTTTCAACCAAATTAAGCGAATTACACTCCTGTAGTCCCCAAAACAAAAAAAAAACCATGTCTTAGTAGAAATAAAAACTTGTACAGAAAAATGTAGTTTTTTTATGTTTATCAACTCGAAATGTATGCCGAGATTGTTGCAAAATACCAATAAAATTCTAAAAAAAAAAATACCAAACTAAATATCGGTCATTTTCAGGGTCTTTTGAATGGTTTTGAGTTGATAAAAAAATTTGACAACTGTTAATAATAATTAAAATAAAATTTGTTAAGACACGATTAACGAAATTGTTTACTAAAATATATGAACTTTTTGATTTCGATGAAATATTTTCATAAATTTATGAAATTCAACTGTAACGTTGTTGCCATTAATTTGGTCATACCTGTACAATCTACAGTTTAGTAATTGTAGAGAATAATATTCAGTTATAAAAAAAATGCTAAATATAATATTCAAAATTTAAGAAAATTCACGAAAAATAAAAATTATAAAATATACAAAATCGAGAGTGAAATTGTGTCCTACTTTAATCATATTTTTTGAAAGAAATTTACACTAGATACCAGGTATACTAAAAAAAAAGTAATGGTGAAGAAATTTCAACAATCTTTAATCAGAAATTTAGGTCAGACTTTGACTTAAAGATTAAGTAGGTGGTTTTTTCTTGAGACGTGAAACTGCAATTAATATGCCGAGGATTGTGTTAGTTCTGTTTTTTTTTTTATGTCGTGACAACATTTAGTAAAAACACGTAATAATGGATCCACCATTGACTGTATACTGTGTATAATAATGGCTGCTGCCTAAATATTTCAATTGAGGTTGAGGCAATATTTTTTATTATTAGGCGCATCTAAACGGTCGGCATTATTTTAACTTTAAATGTCATTAAACACCATCAAAATAACAATTAAAAAAAAAACAGATGAGCTTCGAAATAATGTAGTCATTAAACCCAAAAAAAAAGATGATAATTATTAAAATTAATAAATTACAGTTTATAAATTGCAATAATTCTAATGACCCAAAGGCATTAATTATAATTAATATATAGAAATGTAATGTTTAAACAAAAGATTAAAAAAGTAGAAGACTCACACATTTTAGAACAAACATCTGTTTCTCACCTTTTTATTCTTAAAAGATAATATAAAAATTAAAATTTACAGTCGCCACACTATAACTTGAAACTTGTGACGTCAGAGGGATTGAAAAAAGCTAGGTTTGTTGTATTAAGGTGGCTTTATTATTAGATACTAGTAGGGTAACTCGTCATTATTGACGGGAGCCAGATTCAGTTTAATTTTGCTACTAAAATTATTTAACTATTTTATTCAAATACTTCATTATAAATGGGTGTGGGACATTTGCCATAAAAACCCTTGACCTACGGACACATGCCCTAAAGCCATTTGCCCTAAAGCCATTTGCCCTAAAGGGACATATGGCCTAAAGGGACATTGGCCCTAAAACCACTTGCCCTAAAAGGATGTTTGTCATAAAACCATTTGCTTTAAAGGGACATTTTCCCTAAATCCATTTGCCCTAAAATCATTAGCATTAGCCCTAAAGGGACATTTGTTCACTTGATAAATACCGTCAAAACCGTGGGTGGGTGGAGGGAAGAATGTTATAGAACATACTAGCCACGTAGGCGCGCCATCTGGGAGAACAAAATGACGTCACAAGTTTTTTCTTACGATGAGACTACTATATTCATCTACTTCAGGTGCTAATATGGATATTTAGTCCCTCTTAATTAACCAGGTTTTTTTAAGTTTATAGTTTAAAATATCCTGTTTGTGACTTGATGTGACAATTGTCACACAAGTTTGCTTTTAAATAAAATAGCCAACTCCCTTAATTTTGCTCTGAATTAAACTAACCTAAATGACCATTGAAGCCAATTCTTTCAAGGTTTTTCTTTTAAAACGAAAAACCATTTCATTTTCTTGATTTTAATTTACTTCCTTAATTTAGTCTTAATAAAAACGTGATTTCACTTTTGAATTGATAATTATAATTAAAACAATTCAGAAAGAAGTAAAAAAAAATTATTTATTCTTTGGGAGTATTTCTCTTACAATTATTTTAAACTATTCTAAATTTAACATAATACCGGTAATAATAATAATATAAAAACAGGATTTTCTTCTTAATGTTTCCTTTTTGAATTATAATTATTAAATATTATGTAAAATGTTTGCGTGAGATGTTTAATTTAGTTCTATTTAAGTTTATAGTTCAGTTTGCGTGAAAAATATTTTTTATTGTATTGTGCAAAATGGAAAGGGGGGGGGGCCACCCAAAGGAAGAATTTTTATATAATTGACATTTTCAGTAAATTATTAAATCCATTTAAACAATTACAGTGCATTATAATAATAATAAAGGAAGTTTGTTTTAAAAGTTTAAACAAAAAAATATTTATGCTGTTCTGCTATAAAGCTAAAACAGATATAATCAGCTTTTTAGTAGAATAACTAGCAATTTAGCATTTGTGAAAAACGATTCTTGGTTTTTTGTACAAATTTTAAGAAGAAAAAAAACCGCAATTTAAAGATGGCCGCCCCTTCAATGAATAAGATAAAATGTGTTTTAACTTTTTACAAATTAAAATCTGCGTTCGTAATTTTTAAAGAAAAAATGTTCCTACAAAATTCATAAATCAGATAATTGATAATCCTCATAAAATCTCATTTTAAAAGGTGAAAAATAAGGAATAATTATCAATGAAGTTTCCAAAAAGGTAACCAAGTGAATAAAAAAGGTCAAATGAGGGTATTATGATTAAAGTGATGAAAAAAATATACTTTGGCAAGCTTGGTTAGAGGCTAGAGTTAGTTCTTTCAGATGCACTTATGATAGTTTATGAACACGTGGATATCTAACTGTAATTATTCTGTCTTTCAGGAACAAGATTAAGAGAAACTGGAAAGTGTTTTAGAAACTAGAAGGGTAGCTCAATCACTTAAGGTAATTTTCATGTTGATATTTTTCAAAATGAACTTTTCATAAACTAAAAATTAAAAAGTCGGGTCATTTTCAAACTCGCATAAAAAGTTTATTTTGAAAAAATATCAACATGAAAATTACCTTAAGTGATTGAGCTACCCTTCTAGTTTCTAAAACACATTCATGTTTCTCTTCACTCTGCATTGGAAAGACAAAACAATCCACAGTTTGAGATGCGTTTACACTTTAAAACCAACTTAACCTCTTAGATGTTAGCCTCTAAACAGTATTTTGATTGAATCATCATAGTTTCGCCATATTCAGAGTAAAGGAAAAATGAAATCTTAATAAGTAAGACTACCTATTATATTAAGTTTTACTTTACAAAAATTACAAATTTATTTCAATTCAATGAACTTAAAAGTTCAAAATAAAGATAAGATTATCCCTTCATATCAAAAACATGATGGAAAAAATTTTTAAATATGTGAATTAGTAAAATATATTTTACATATTTATTATACTAGAAATTCAAAAGCTAAATTTCTGACAAGAAAACAATATTTAAATAATGATCCCATATACAAAAGAATTCCAATAATTATAGTTATTTACTTACAAATTACAATATTTAATAATACTTAAATATGGTAAAATATTTTTAAAATATAAGATTATCTATCTTTTTACATTTTTATATAAAAAAAATATTCTCTAAATCCATTAAGGTGGTTTTAAAGCTGTAAACGCCCTTCGAATTCTGGAGCAAAATTAAAGTGTTTTAGAAACTAGAAGGGTAGTTCAATCACATCAAAAATGTAATTTCACATTGATATCTTTTAAAATTAGCTTTTTTTATGTGAGTTTGAAAATTACGTAATCTTAAGAAAACGAGATTTTTTAAAAATCTTGTCAATAAAAAGTTTAGCTTGAAAGATATCAATTATGAAAATAACTATTAAGTGACTGACCTACCATTCTAGTTTCAAACATTTTCAATTTCTTCTCAGTGATGTATGTATCCGCTATTTGCTAAAGCATTTATGTAAAATCGTTTCTAAATGATTTATTAATTTTGATGCTAATAATTAGAAAATTTTACAAATTAACTAAAGGTTAAAACAGGTCACGCTTAAATGTATGAAAAAAATGTTTACTCAGTGTCACAAAATTTTGAATTTGAAAAATTACTCTGCAAGCAGCCATAAAGGCCTATGGCAGAGGGACAAGAGTCCAAGTGCAGCACATAAAATGCATTGTCAAAACCAGAAAATATAAAACCCTATTGATATAAACCCAACAACAATTTTAATATTTTTTAATGCTGCAAATATATGCATTGTCAAAACAAAAAATTATGACTCCCATAAAATACGTTTTTCCTGCACAAAATCCCCAGTAAGCGAGTTCCATTGTCGAATCGCCCTAGGGAAAATGTTGTAACGTTTAAAAAAAATCATTTATATGTTTGCATATTAGTATAAAATTTAGGCTAATGTAATAAGTTTCTGCACTTTTCACACAATGAACACGATTTTGCCCAAACTTACTAAGATAGTTCCGGTAAAAACATTTTGTTTTGCAATCAAAATATTTATGGCTTTCGAATCACGAGTAGGTTTTTTTTTAAAAAAATGGCCTAAAGGCATTTTAAAGCAGGAATTCCGGTAACAGAAAGAAACTATAAGATACAAATTGGCTGATACTTTTGTCTAGTTGTAATTTCTATATATAAAAAATACTTTGATCAGTTTCGACTTTCAATTACACAAAGCAAAACCTACAATCTTTTTTTTTAACAAAAAATTTTCACTTTGATCTAATTTTTTTTTTACAATCTGATTCATGGACATAAAAACCTGACATCGTTTTAATTTCATGTCTATTCATTCACGTTTATATTGTAAACACCTTTTTTTTGTAAATTATTGGGTGTTTTCAGTAAGGAATAATAATAAAAAAAATTTCACAAAATTAAAAGGAAATTTTGTATAAAATACGAACAAAAATTACTTATGAACAGGAAATTAAATAGTTTTTTTTAACTTTTTTTCCATTGAGAATGCAAATAGATCATTTTTGTCTCTGTAGCGTTAGATGGCGCCACTAGCCCTCCCATAGGATAGGAATGTACTGACGCTCTTCGATTCTGACTCACCTTTCTTTTTTTTTTTTCACGTGTCAAACTTATAATTGCGTCATCACTATTTCTACACGTGCTCTCTCTTCACTTATAAATATGTTCTGGGTTAAGTTTGTCACGTGCTGATAATAGGGTTGTTTTTGACGCTTTTAGAGCTAAAAGGCTAATTGGCGAGTGTAGTTTGCCACTTATGGAAGTTGCATGCGCCATCTACTTTGCATTTACACAAGTATTTTTTTTCTATGGAGCCCCCTCTTAAGTGATTGATAAAAAGGTTATTCACCTAAGAAATACAAACAGCTAGAGAAAAAAATAATGTGTTTGTATAGAATATACATGGTTGTCATATTTGGTAATGATGAGTCTTATGACATAACCTTTTTTAAAAGTAGCACAAAGAATGCCATAAAGTATTTGCAACCAAAACCTGTAATGTAATTATAAACCTATATTAACATTTCCATATGGAAAAAAAAAATTATTGTTAAACCATAATTTAAAATAAACACTAGAAGCTAATCAGTAGGGCTCGGATTTTTATGCAACATCATGCAAATGTTTCTCAATCTGTGGCCTCAAGAGCCATTTGTGAAATAACAATCCAATTTAGACCAATCAACCAGTATGATTGTTTTTTTAATCAAAAACATCGGTTAGAGGTTAGAACTCTAACTGACAACTGATAGTAACCAGACATCTAGCCTCTAACCAGCCATTTTAATTAGAAAAAAGCATAACTACAGTTTGCTCTAATGATGATTATTAATTTCACAATTGTCACTTGAGCCACACACAAACTGAGAAACATTTGTTTGATTTTGCATAAAAATCCGAGCCCTGCTAATGAGTGTTTGTTTGTAATAAAAGAAAATTAAAATTACCACATCCGATGATGATGATGATGATGGTAAAAGATCATTAGACTGTACAATGATGTTAATTACAGATTTAGTGTGAACTGTAAAGTCTACATCCACATGACCTTTATCAGATCATGAGACAATATTAAATAACAAATAGGTTTTGTAAATATCAGAAGAGGATGTTCAACTAAATCTTAACTGAGGGACTTTATTGACCACCTGAGAAAAAGTTAAATTATGAGTATTTTTTTAAAGAACATAATGAAAAAAAAAATCCTGTTCTATACACAATATCAATTTGAATGTAATCTTTTGTTGTTGTTTTTTAGAAATGAATTTAACCGACAAAAGACTGACCTATTTGAATGAGAAAAGATGTCTTATAAATTAATCTTTTGTTTTAAAGTTTATTTCAATCACATTTTCAAACATCCTTTTGTTTTAGAGAATGACACGAGCTAAATTTTTCAAACTGTATACTTCTATAATATTTTATGTTTTTTAAGGCCACTTGTCAAGTTTTATTGCAATTTCCACATTTAAAGCTGCAATTACATTGCCAAAACAGCATAGCTGGTAACAGGCCCAGGCCAAATACTAAGTATGCAGTGCTTGCAGAAACTTTTCTTATATTTCCGGTTTTCGTTTTTGTTCAGTTTTTCATTTAAAGAAACATTTGAAAATGACACCCTTTCAGAAGAAGAAAAAAAGTTCCGAAAAAGAATTTACTTTAGAAGTTTTTGTTGAACTAAAGGGACCCCTTTACTTAATACGAGGGAGGAGTAGGCCCCCTAAAAATAATAGGCCCATGCCAATTGGCTCACCTACCCCCCTCCCTCTCATATGTGTCTTTGAATAAATTGCATTTGTTGCTGTGAATCGACTTGGGTATATTTTTTTGGGGGGCAAAATATAGATGAAAATCATTGTATTCTAGTCTGCAGATCTAATTTGCAGAAGAAGAATTGCAACTTTTATAATTGTATTATCACATTAGCAATTATGATAAACGTATTGCAATATTTATTGTAGTAAATGTCGATATCATCAAGAGATTTTAGGTTTTTTTTTCTACCTAATTTAACTTACTCTAAAGTGTGGCAGGTGATAAGAAAATTGTTGATGAACAATTTAATTCTTAATATATGGTATATGAACAGCTGATTATTCTGTTTTTTTCAGAAATGAAAAACTAAGATATGTTTTTGAAACTAGAAAAGTAGCTCACTCTCACTATCACACGAATATTTTCGTGATGATATCTTTCAAAATAAACTTTTTATGACAGTTTGAAAAAAAAAAGGCGAAAATAGTTTTTCATGAAATGTTATTGGAAAAACCCTCAAAACGGGTCATTTTTTCAAACTGGACTATAAAATGTTTATATTTTAAGATATTACCATAACAAAAAAACTTAACATAATATTTTACCAAATTCAGTTTTGAAATGAATTTGAATTTTTTCGTAATGTTGTTTCATTAAAAAACGTTCGCTTGAAGTTAATGCGTCCAAATTTCACAAAAAAATGTCTTTATAGCTTAGTATTAACCACTGCAGTAGCGCCGTCCAGAGGGACAAAAACAAAATAAATATATATAAAACCATTTTAAATATCATAAAAAAACATATGATGCAGATTTCTATAATATGAAGTAACTAATACCTTGTACACACACACATGAGTTAAATGAATTCAAATTAAATGTGTTTAGGTGAATTATACGGAATCCAGTTAAGGACATATGAGCCAAATAAAAATTGACTTTATTATTAATATTTTAAAATTGAAATACTAAATCAATATTTTGTCAATAGTTTAGATATTTAAGTATTAACTCAATATTTTGAGATTATTATGTGAATAAATTGAATTCGACATATTGTTTGTTTGTCCTTCACAGGGCTCTGTAGAACACGTTTATTTAAATGCATTTAAACTATCAGGTGTGTACTAGGTATAAGATTGATAAAACTAAAAAGGTTACATTTTTAAAATGAATACACCATTAACATAGGACAAGGTTATGTTTATAAGTTTATTCATTGTTTAATATACACGTATAGTGAATATAGTAATATCTGCAATGTAAACCTTTGGAAGAAAGTAATTTAAATGCAATTTTTTATACAAGAAATAAAAAAAAGAATTCCAACAGCTCATCTTATTGTTGATCCTACAACATTAACAATAAAAAAAAAAATTCTACAAAATAGTTGAACTTTTTTTTTATCTTCCTTACGGTGTTTTGACCAAGACATCTTAAACGGTCATCGACCTCGGCCACCGTCCACTACTTTTCTTTGTAAAAAAAACACTTATACCTTACACGCCATACCACATTAACAGCTTAAAAGCTTTCCCCTCAATACACCTTTAAGGTGGCTTGAAAGTGTAAAATGCCTCGCGAACTCTTGATTATTCTGTCCTTTTCAAGTTACAAAAAGATAAAATTGAACGTCTTTAGAAACTAGAAGAGTAGCACAGATATTTTCATGTTGATATCTTTCAAAATAAGCTAATTTATGTCAATTTAAAAATGACCTAAGTTTAAACATAAAAAGTTTATTTTGAAATACAACAACAAGACGAAAACAGCCTTATCTGATTGCACTGCCCTTCTAGTTTTAAAAATATTTTCTAGTACCTCGTATAATTTTGTTTCTGAAAGAGAGAAATACAGAAAACCATCTTAACTGAAGTTTAAATAAAACAATACTTATCGACCGGTATATAATCAATTATTCACATGACAACTTGATTGTAATGAAATTAATGTACACAAAACACAAGTGGTTGAACTACCCCTTCTAGTTTCTAAAACACTATTTAGTTTCTCTGAATTTCTTGAAAGACAGAGAATAACCCAAAAGTTCGAAAATTAGTTGAATCCATCTTTTAAAATAAACTACACAAAGGATTTCCTCCAGATTCAAATTAACATTTTAATTTACTTTTTGTAGAAAGTTTTATTAGTGATATAACCACATCGTGTTATAGTAATAATAATAGCAGCCAAAATTACTCATCTAAATTAAAAGAAAATCACGTTGGAATAACTAACCCTTCACAAATTTACTATATACAGTATACCGGGGTGGTACTCCATTTTTATGTCCATGAAAATATTCACCCCCCAAGGTTCTAATCTTAACTGAAAAAAAACCACGATAATTTATATCTTGGTTGTTAGCATTGTTGGCACATTCCAGCATATAAATAATCTATTTTTTAATTGAATTGGAGAAATTGTGGTCATCGTTAAAAGTTTTTGCACAAAAATATGAATTTGTTAGCTTTAAGATATATTTTGAATTATTTAAATAAATTATAATTTCTCTTTTCTGTATGATAAAAAAATGAGTTAGGACTTGGTGTCCCTCACGTAAAAGTTGTTCAGGTGTGGCCCCTCAGTTATTTGTCAAAATCACGGCACCAAAAATTATTGAAATTTTAAGAGAAAAAAAAAAATGAGCACACTAGATTTTACACACAAAAAAATTCTAAAAACAGGTAAAGAGTTATCTGAAATCGCAGCCACACCTTTTACAAAACAAAGTGGACATTTGAAAATGAAACAAAAATTTATTTGTTTATATTTTTTTTTAAAAATAATAATGCTTAAATTTTTAAAGTTGTAATAAACTAGCCAGTGGGCCAAGTTCTTTACGTGGGCCAAAATATGAATTTACCAACTGTTTGGGGTGGTTGTTAAGTGTTCTCGGGTGCTCTTATGTTACTCGTAGAATTTTAAGTAATAACTCTGCAAAGTTTGGTGTTGTTTGATCAAAGTGTGTGGGAATTTTATAAGGAATTTATACGTTTGGTATGAATAAAATGCGAGACTAGATGCTTAAACTGAGAGCACCTACTCATGTTATGAGTACCTCCTCAAACTGGGAGCACCTACTCATGTTATGAGTACCTGCTCAAACTATGAGTAAATGCTCAAATTGAGAGCACCTACTCATGTAATGAGCACCTGCTCAAACTGTGAGCACGTGCTTAATTTTTTAGCATGAATAAAAATGAGTAATACATTAAAAATTGCTAAGGGGCCAATTCTATAATACGAATGTGAGCCCCTACCTAAAATAAGAGCACATATTCATTTCTTGAGCATTTACTCTGTTAATTTTGGAGTAGCTGCTCCTAAGTACATGCTCAACTTTTTTGTGACATCATGCATCATTGTCTTATAAATATTATTTTACTCCATTATTACCTTATGAAGAAAGTTAAGAGAAAAAATAATTATTAAAATTGAATTAAAACAGGAACAAACGTTTTAGTCATCATAAAATTTTTTTAATTGGTCTTTTTATCAAAATGAAGGTTTCTTAACCTTTCAGACAGTTAACCAGCCTCAAGTATTATTATTGGGGTGCGGTCATTTTTATCAGGTCTCTCCTTCAACAGTTTGACCACTCCATATATTTATGCCACTGGCCAATGGCCACACAATTTGTTCAGTTGGTGTTTCAAGGGTGTTTTTACTCAACATGTCTATTGTTTCTTAAGAAAAACTGAAAAATTGAAAACATTTTCTAAACAGAAAGGAGATGTCTAGAAACTAGAATGAAAACTAGAAATCAGGTTCATAGTTGATCTCAATTAATATTTACTAACACAGATCACAGTTTTGAAACAAACAAAAAAACTAGAAAGATTATGACGAAACCTTTAAAAAATACATTTAAAATTTCGAAACATTGATTCCAAATTTATACCAGACTAGTGCAATGGGTTGGTTATACAGTACCAGTATACATATCGTGTTAAAACGAAATATTTTTTATGAATAATTCTAAGAAATATATTTCGTGTTATCTGAAATTTACCATTTTAAAATATTAGGTACACCTTAGCATACATAAAATTTGAAAGTTGAGCCAGATTCAAACCACAGGCAGTTAGAAATCGGGGAGAACTTCAGTTGGCTCCGCCCTTGTTATGACGAACACAACTTCTAATTGGTTATGTAGTCTGACGTCACATGCTCCGCCCTTTTCAACGTCGAACCACACAACAAACCAATTAGAAGTTGCCGGTCGTCATAACAAGGGAGGAGCCAACTGAAGTTCTCCCCGATATCTAACTGCCTGTGATCAAACCAAAATGATTACCATAAAGAAAAATTTCAGTTACTTATTAAAGTTATTAACATTTAGCATGATTTAGACGTATATGTTATGTGTCACCTTTTTTTTTAGTCTTCTGCTTTAAAAGTCAACCTCCAAAATATGAATTTTTTAATATTCAACCCCCTTAATTATTGTCATTGTCGTTTTTTACGACACCTCATCCTGAGAACAACCAATAAAATTTAAATAGAAAAGAAAACAAAGTCTCGTCAGGGACATAAGAATTATTTTTCACCTTCAGAAATTACTTGTGGAGAGACCAAAGCACAGACTACTGTAGTGGTCAGGTTAAGGTGGCTGAATAGATATTTTTCATTCTCCCCGGATGATAATGCCACCGCAGTGGCTAATATTATGTTCTATAGAATGTCTCTTCCCTCCAACCCGCGGTTTTCAGAAAATGTTCCGCAAGCGAACGTTTTTCAGGAGAAACATTACAAAAAAATTCAAAGTGTTTTAGAAACTAGAATAGTTAATGATAATGTTAAAAGTTTTTTTTTTTCATGGTGATATCTTTAAAAAAAAATAAACTTTTTATGACAGTTTGAAAAAAGGCGAAAATAAATTTTTCATGAAATGTCATTGGGGGGAAAACCTCCAAACAGGTCATTTTTCAAACTCAACTATAAAATGTTTATTTTTAAGATATTTTCATGAAAAAACTTAACATAATCATTTACCATTCTAGTTTCGAAAATAATTTGAATTTTTTCATAATGTTTCTAAATATACATTCGCTTCACGTTTTTATGTCCAAATTTTACCAAAAAAAACACCTATGGAACTTAGCATTAGCCATTGCAGTGTGGCACCGTGTCCGAGAGAACAAAAACAAATTAAATATCTATCTGTTCAGCCACCTTAAAAATAAAAGGGACTGAAAGTACAGGCATTTAGAAATCGGGACGAACTTCAGTTGGCTCCGCTCTTTTTATGACGAACGCAACTTCTAATTGGTTGGTTATGTAGTCTGACGTCACATGCTCCGCCCTTTTCAACGTCGAACCACACAACAAACCAATTATAAATCGCCGATCGTCATAAAAAGGGCGGAGCTAACTGAAGTTCGTCCCGATTTCTAAATGCCTGTACTGAAAGTAGCTACAAGGCTAAAACAAATTTTAAAAAATTTAGGAAAAAAAACCGCCCATGAAGGTGAGACTGATGATGATAGAGACTAGAAAGATTTCTGCTGCAATTATTATTTAAAACGAAAAATATAATGATGATTTTATAAGAAGCCGACTTTTTTTTAAAAAAAAATGTTTACATGAAAGTGTAGACCCTTCTACTCCATACAAATAAAGACAATTAAAAATTCAAAAGACCTAGATAGAAAAACAGGTTTGTTTTCTTTAAATGTACATTATATTATTATACATATCTAAATCGTGTAGGTCGGAACAAGGTATTAAGAAAAAAAAAGGAAAATGGCCGCAAAACGCTATATCACGATCATGCAATTTAGCATAAGTTATTATTATAGGAAGCATAATAATATTTCTATATATATATATAAAGTATATAAACCGAGGTTTAAATTTCATTTTTTTTTTTCTTTTGAGGTCATAACCACATATAAAGATGGCTCAGTAAAAATATCTTCTTTCTTATTTAAAAAAAATGTGTTTTTTTTAAGAATATTACGTTTAAAAGTCATTCGTGTATCATAGATTCACATTCAGTATACTTAACTATACATTTCCTATTGTTATTACAACAAGAAAGAAAAAAAAAGGTAGAAATCTAATAATAGAAAAAAAATTATTATTTGTAGTCTATTGAAAAACCACTTCAAAATCAAAATGAAAAACTATATTGTACTTAACTCCTACACAATTTACCTGTTTTCACAAAGAAAGAGAGAGAGAGAGAAAAAAAAAATGAAATATAAAATAAAGCTCAAAATGTAATATCCTATTATGAGATCATGGTTAATAATGGAGATATGACAGACTTGATTTTGGTTTATTTTGATAAAATTACACATTTTATGTTCCAACATATACATCAAATAATATATTGTAAATTATAAAAGTTAAAAAAGTGCATTTCAAACTCTTGCTAAATCTGCATTTCAGAAGAACAATTAATACTAAGGAGAGATTGAAAGTGTGTTAGAAACTAGAACAAGTAACGATCATTTAATAGTATTTCTCATGTTGATGATATATTTTAAAATGAAACTTTTTAAGTTGGTTTGAAAACGACCCTCTTATAAGCAGACGATATTTTTTAAAAATTTTGTCCATAAAAAAAGTTTATTTTGAAAGATAACAACATGAAAATACTTAACCCTTCTAGTTTCTAAAACACTTGAAAGACAGAATAATAAAAGTTGAAAGAGGCGGGTCACTTATACTTTAAAACCAGCTTAATAATAACGAAATTCATTCAATTTTACCTTTTACAAATCTCTGAGGCAGTTTTCCAAGAATGTCGAATTCCGAAAAATCGATAACAGTGAAAACTTTTAAGTTCCCAATCTAGAAATTAAAAAAAAAAAATTATTAATACTGAAATAATTGTAATAACCACTACCACATATTTTTTTGTACACAATATCATAGAAAAAACTTGTATTGAAAAAAAGCGTCATTGAATGGAACATATTCACAATATAATAATATTAATAAATAACTTATAAAATGGTGTATACATAATAAAATAATTACCTGAATATAATATATAAGAATATAGGCTTTTACAAATTGCAAAATAAAAAATACTAACTTTTTTATATGTTCTGACATTTACTCATTTGTGAAATTGTTGCAAAAACTCAAGACTAGATAGAAATTTCTATTTAAAAAAAGAATGTCTTTAACAATAGAAAAGAACATGAAAATTCACGCAAAAAAATGTTTTAACTGTGGGATTGAATTTTTTTTTCTAGGGTCCAACCATTGAAAACATACTAAAGCAACAATTTACTTTAAATGAAAAATGCATGAATTTACAAAAAAAAAACATTTAAAACTCATGTATAAAAGGTAGGTTGATAATTGTTGAATTGTGTTCTTTTTTGCTCTAAAAACCGGCAAAATAATGGTGACAATTTAATAGAAAATACTACAAAAAAACGATTCTAGGTAAAAAAATATATCAATTCATTTTAATCTGAATTGAATGACACAACTGAAATAAATTTTCTCCCTGTTTGAATTTAAAAAAAACCTCAAAACATAATTAATAGGACTCGGATTTTTATGCAAATATCAAGCAAATGCTTGTCATTCTGTGGCTCAAAGTGCCAATTGTGAAGTAATCATCATCATTAGAGCAAAATGGCTGGTTAGAGAGTCTGGATGTCTGGTTACCATCAGTTGTCAACTAGAGTTCTAGCCTCTAACCAATGTTTTTGATTGAAATAAACCATAATTATTGGTTGATCTAAACAGGGGATTGGCACTTGGGCTACAGAATGACAAGCATTTGCTTGATATTTGCATGAAAATCCGAGCCCTATAAAGTGAAACAAATGATACTTTTTTAATCAAGAAGACTAATTAGAGGCTAGAGTTCTCTCTTAGAGTCACATTCTTCTAGATTTTAGCCTCTAAACAGTCTTTTTTGATTAAATAGATCATAATTTTGTTTACAGATTCAATAATAAATATGTGACTCATGAGTTTATTGCTTTGTTCATTAAATATGTAACCAATTGTAATGAGTTATGAAGTTGGTAATTGTTTTGCCTATTTCAGTAATAATAATAAATAATAACAGCTCGATAACCTTAAAACTATTTCATGACGTCAGATGTTTATTATAAGATTTCCGATCTCTTTTTAAGTTCGAAATATAATTCATGAATTTAAATTAAACTTTTAATACTTTTAAACAAGTACATTTTTGTTGTTGTAAATTTTACCTTACTGATGATATGACAATAATTGTTAGTTGTAATAAGTTAAATGAATGACTAAAGAAGAAACTCCTCCAAATGTAGAGATACAGAAATACAATAAGAAATAAACCTATTGTTATTTTTATATAAAAATTGTCCATTGACATGTGACACAAGATTTAATTCCACTCCACCTTCTTCAATTCATCATCTTTTTTTTGTGTGTGTGTGATCTTATAGTACTGTCAATGACATCATTCGCCATTTGTTTTTCTTTCATTTCATTTCACCTGAATACATTTTGACAAAAGTTTCACAAAATGACATACCATGTCGCAAAAAGAGGAAAACTTTCAGTTTTCTTTGAACCATTTGATTCATTTATTAAAATTATAAAGTGAAAGTTTTTTATATATATATGTAAAAGGATATATATCATTTTACTTTCAGAATGAATTTAAAAGTTATCAACTTTAAAAATCGTTCTGAATGTTGAACTGAATCAGTAAATTTATATATGGAAATGTGAGCTAACAATTGTTCAAATTCCAATTCCTCCTATTACATCAAAAAAATAAATATGTAGGCAATACATTATTAGATGCAAAAAAAAAATCATCAACTCACCTTCTGGACATTCAAATAGAGTACTGGTAGAATTTGCCTACAAAACAAAGAAATTAATTATCAGTTAATTAATACACTTTTCGTTTGACCAAGTTGAATTTGTATACAATTTTAAATTTTGATAGAAAATATAATACAAAATTTTAAATTTTGATAGATATTATAATACAAAATTTTCAATTATGTATAATTTATATTATTGCATACACTTTACCGGAAGTTAGTTTTGTTTATACCATCTTCCTTACATAATAATACTTCTTATGAAGATTAATTTTACAATGGATAGGGCCCAAAGGTTTTATATTAGCTGGCAAATAGTTGGAGATTTTGCCATTTTCGGGTACCATTTATTTTCCCACCATTTACAAAGTCATAATGGCATTTTTATTAGCACTTGCTTTAGTACTTATGATCGTATTTTTAAACAAAGTTAAGAGCTAAACTCAAACTAAATTTAGATAGGCTGTTTGCCTGTTTCACGTAAATGTTGATTAGTTTAGCTCTAACTTTGGCTAAGCAGTCTTTAAGAATACCACCCTTCGTACTGGTACTTAAGAGTAGTATATTCTTCATGATTGATAAGTCAAAGTTAGTGCTAAACTCATCAACTTTTACGTGAAACTTTCAATGAAAAGTTGATGAGTTCAGCACTACCTTTTGCTTAACAATCATTAAGAATTAGACCCTCCTAGTGCTGTCACTTAGTACTGGCACTTAACCCAAGCACTTGGCACTAGCACTTCATTCTAGTACTTGGTTATTAGAACTTCTAGTAGAACTTGACCAAATATGACCAAAACACAAAGTAATATTATAAAATTTGTAATGTTCAATGAATAAATAAGCAAACACATTTAACTTACTTTAGATGAACAAATAAAACATCCCAGACATAAAATGATTGAAAAAGTGGACGTCCAAACGGACCACCACCATTTTTTCCCACTCATTTCCATTTTTTTATGAGTACAAACACAAAACACACACACACACTACACAAAACACACAAAAAAATGTTTTAAACAAAAGTTCTACAAAACCAATATTGGTGAAGAAGAACTTAAGAAAACCGAATAAGAAATCATGCAGAACAATAAAAAATTAATTCCCACAAATAATATTTGCAATATTAAAAAAAAAACTCCTTTAAGTCCAGTCTCCTGTAATATTTTTTTTAAAAGAAGTTCAAATGTCCGGTTTTGTATTTCGCCCACGTTTAAAAAAAGTATATTTTCTTTCTTGAGCGGCCACAACGTTGCAGGTTGCCGCTCACAAAATATAAAAAGGCTTCAAGAAAAGCTTCAGAAAAACATTCACCAATGCAATAGAACAAGTTGAAAATGAAAACTTAAGGGGGAGGGAAGAATTTTTCTGTAGAATATAAAACAAGACACCCTTAAGGGAGTAATAATGGGGTGGTTGTTTCTACCTGTATAGTCTTTTACCATAGGTAAAACTACACAGGTATGATGGTTAAGTCAAGAAGGCAAGGTAACAATGCAAGAAAATCTCCTCCTTTTCCTCCTCACCAGGTATCTCTCTCTCCCCTCAAACATTCTACCTTTTTTTCATGATGACCCGGTCGACTAACCAACCATAAGAAAGGCCTCGTACATTTTTCAAACAGGTTTTCTCAAACATTAAAAACAGCAAATTTTTTTTTTTAAATATGGATGACGTCTTAAAATACTCTCGTACCAGGGCTCACCTTTTTTCTATTTATTTAATTCAAACTTTTTATATTAAAGAAGTTCATTGTAATCAACTTTTTTTTGTTAGTGTTTACGTTTGTATAATTTTTGAACAATGGTAACCACTGTTTTAGATAAAAAAAATATTAAATTAAAGATAGGTTTATTTTCTTCTCTCGTTAAAACAGGTAGAAATCAAGGTGAAAATACAGACAAAACACGAAAAAATTATTATCAAAAGTTTTATTTGTAAAAATATATAGGTAATCGTACAATAAAGTCAATAACTTTATCAAACGCTTTACTTTAATCTTAATGATGTTATTAAACTTAAAACTCTACTGGAATATTCCTAAAATTTAAGTTTTTTTTGGTAGATTATTAATTTATTATTTTTTCTTTTGTAAAAATAATTACTATAACGTAAAATACAGTAGAATATCGATTACCCAGATCTCGGTAATCCGGACTTCCGGGTAATCCGGACCGGCTTTTATCATAATATAAATGCTGTACAAAAAGTAAATAACAACCAAAATGCAATTATAAACTTTTCTGTATTTTACAGGTAATTTTTTTTTCAATTTATGTTAATATTTCATGAAAATCTTTATTGAAATCAAAATGTACATATATGTTTTAGAATATGTTCCTCTAAACATTGATTAATTGTCTTAATAAATTATAATTTATATGTAAATATAATCTTAATTTTTATCAACTCAATGTATGCCGAGATTTTTGCAAAATAATAATAAAATCTTAAAAATTACCAAATTAAAATATCAGTGTAGTCATTTTCAGAGTATTTTTAATAGTTTTGAGTTAAACATTTTTTTAACTATTGTTAATAATATTTAAAACAAACTTTAAGACAAAAAGATGTTTTAAAATCTATGTAGTTTTTTATTTCAATAAAGATTTCTATAAAATACTGATAGAAATTGATGAAATTTAGGCTGTAACGGGGTTGCTTTTTATTTATCCTTAGCTTTGTTTTCGTTTAGTTCATCAGTGTTTTTTTTAATTTTCAACTACTAGTGAAGGAAAGAATTTAACGTAAAAAACACACAAAAAACAGCAATTTTCCGAATTATTATAATCGAGATCCTAATCTATTCTTTTAACTTAAAATGGCCTCCTGAGTGAGGCCAGTGAGTCCTGACAAACACAGTCCTAGTCATAGAATTTTTCCCCATATTTCTAAAAATAAAAGAGAGGGAGATTCAACTTGAAGTTAATTCCGGAACACCAATTAAAATAGTGAGCTAAGTTTAGTACAGGTGAGAAAGTGTCACGTGATTTTCTTAACCATGAAATACACTGAACCACCCCTACCCTCCCACAGGTGAAAACCAAGGCCATGGAGACCCACAAAACTTCAAAACAAAAAATTCTCAGGGGTGGCGGGTCAATATGGTAATAGCTACAATGTAATGCAATTACTTTTTGAACAAATTTCAGTCATTTGTTTTAAAAACGACGGGGGTGTGAGGGGACTGAAACAGGTTAAAATTACTTAGAAAGCAATTAGAATGGGAGGGTGAGTGGGGTGGTTGGAGGGTAAACCTCACAACATTAAGTTTATAGTGTTTTTAATTTAAAGTCACATAACGGTGACGAATTTATCAGGTTGTATCAGAATGGAATCCATTGAAGCCATCGTCACAGACTATTGAATTTTCTGTTCAGAACTTAGGACAAAAAAGAAAAAAAAAGATAAATTGTTTTGGTAACAAGTGATTGGGTGTTGGTGGTGGTGATATTAATAATAGAGTTCGATGATGAACCGAACTTCCGTTAAATTCTTCAACCACATAGCTAACACACCCAAATTGTATGCCCACATTTTTTCTTTAACATCTTTTAGAGACAGCTGATTTTTCGAACTCTTGATTATTCTAGATTTCAGCATTATTGTGGCTGAATAGATATTTATTTTGTTTTTGTCTCCTCGGATGGCGCCACTGCTGTGGCTAATGCCAAGCTCTGCAGATATTTTAGGAAAATTTGGAGAATTTTGAGGACACAGGAAATGAAGACATTTTTGTCTTGCAGTCCCATTACATGGAAATGTATTGCACACAACAGTTCCATTAGGGACATATTGGACAAGTTTGTTGGTGGTTTGTAATTGTAATAAGTGGTTGAATTACCCTTCTAGTTTCTAATACATATTTCTCTTAATTTTGCTTCTGATTAGACCGAATAATCAGAGTTCGAGGGGCGTTTAAACTTAAAATCTTGTAGGTTACAGTTCATTAAGCCAGGTGCATTTTATTTTAAGTGAGGTCAACTGTGTTGATTCTGTTTTTTTTTTTTCTATAAAATATACTATGTTTATTTTCTATAAAACGAATTCATTAAGAATTTTCTCACGGATAATATTTTCAATATGTTCACAAAAATGGAACATTTCAACTGTCTCAAGACACATTAAATAAAATAAACTCTACTGCTTATGGCGACGTCACACATACTTTTTCTACACATGAGCTAAATGAATTTAAATTAAATGTGTTTAGATGAATTATACGAAGTACAGTTAAGGGCACCAACCAAATAAAATACAGGCAAGTGTGCCCAGCATTAAAATTTTGTTTGCCCCGCCCTTTTATGACATCAGACCAAGTAACAAACCAATTAGAAATTGATGGCGCTCACAAAAGGGTGGAGCAAACGAAATTTTAGTGCTGGGCACACTTGCCTGTAATAAAATCTTAATATCAGAACAAATTGAAAACTGCTACTATCTCATAAACTGCCACTCAGATGCAACTAGGACGCTCCGGCCTCGGGTGCTAAGCTTGAGGTATATACAGTATATAAAGCTTTGTCTGTCTGTATGTGTATAACGCTGTACAAACAAGGACAAAAACGTTTAAGCACGTGGGAATTTATTTAAATTTAAATGAGTCGGGTTTTTTCATGGTCAGCTTTTTTGTTGCGCTCTCCCGATCCAAGAATCCAAACAATAGTGCTTAGAAAAAAATGCAAGCGGTAAAGACAAATTCACACAGAATGTCATGTATAATGAAGTATCTGAATAAAAGAAGTATTTGAATGAAATAGTTAAATAATTTTAGTAGCAAAATTAAACTAGAATTATGTTCCCGTCATGTATAACATGTTACCCCACTAGTATTGAAATACAAATTTAATATTAACTGGATAAATTCAACTCGACATAATGTGTCTTGTCCTTAACAGGGCTCTGTAGAACGTGTTTAATATTAAAATGCATTTAAAATGTTACGTGTAGACTAGATATTAGTAGGGACTTAACATTTTCTCATTAAAGATGGCGTTCAACAGTAATTCTTATACCTCAAAAGGTCATTAACCCCCCTAACAAAATGTTAAAAAAAAATTATTGCTAACGAGAATTTTTTCTAGAATGATAAGCTTAGGTAGTAGTAAGGTAAAGTTGTTTCAGACTTTGTGTGTTTGGAAGTTTGGCTGAAATTACAATCCTCCGGGTTTTCCCCCATAAACACCAATTGTGGAAAAAGTAACCTACAGAAATGGGAAGTGAAAGTGGATAGAGGAGAGGGGGGAGGAGGTGATAAGTAAAAAAAACAAGGGGAAAATACTATGAAGGGGGATATTTATATTAAAATCTACCGGAAGTTTCTCACCTTAAAGTTTTTATAACTTTCACATTAATAGAGGAAGTTTACTTTATATGACATACAATTATACATATTATTTTTTTTCGTATACGTTTCTATTATATAATTAATTGGACTCTTTATATATCAAGCAGAAATAACATATATGGCTTTATAATTATTAAAATTTATTAAATAGGAAATTAACTGTTTTGAGAGAGAAATTTTGTGTCTTTCTACTTTTTTTTTTCACCTCTTATAATTTTGTTTTTAACATTTTCTTAAATTAATGATTACTAGGCCACTATGAGTAAGAAACAAAGTAAATTCTCACAAAAATAAAACCTCTCATTTTCATGGTATTTCAAACTTGTGACTTTTTCAACCCATAACGAACATGACCTTTTTTTTTCCTTTAATATTGAAGTTTTGTTTTAATTTTAGTAGTAATGTGTTTATACAAAAATAGTTCCCAAGACTGATTTTGAGAGCAAGCCATTTGTAAATATTATGTTTATTATTCACAAAATTTACAAAGCAAGTTTGCGTAGGAGAAAAATTTACATTCATAAATTTATAACAACAACAAAAAAAGTGAGCTCATCATTTTTAACTTGAAAAATATGCAGTTGAAAGAAATTTCTCTAAATTCAAATTTGCATTTTTACATTAAAATATTATACGCGCTCGTAATGTCTAAAGTTGAGAAATAAGAGAACGTTTTTTTTTTGCCTACAAAGCAAATTGGAAATGTTAAATAAATTAAGATAATATTAGAAAATAAATAATAATTTCATTTATGGATTTTTGTGATTTTACAAGGTGTCATTTTCGTTTTTTTATTTAATTATTGACCATTTTGAAGAAGAAAGAAAGAAAAAAAACTTCATATTATATATAATAAAGGTTCGTATAGCCGCACATTAAAATTATTCATCGAATTTTCCAACGGTGTGACGTCACGTCCATGTATTTCTATGGACGTGACGTCACGATGCTGGTTAAGGAATGTGTAGTATAAGCAAGACAAGATAAGTAGTATCATAAAGACTCTAAAGAGCTTGCGCGACAAAATTGAACATGTGTGCGCCATCTAGTGACGAAACTGTGCAATGCTTATTTTTTTTTTCCAATTATGGCCACACTTCAACTTGTTAGAGCTCCATTGAAAATGACTAGAATGTCGTCTGCACGTTATGAAAAAGGCGCCAAATTTTAAAAGACCCGTTTTATAGTTTTCAATATTTTTATTACTTTCTATACAGTTACGATTTATAGGTAATTACTAGTAATTATTAATTACATACTAGAATCTTTTTTTATAAGAAAATAAATTAACTAATTTAAAAAATATGACAAAGTCTATTTAATTAGAAAAATTATAAATTGTAACATTATAGAAATGTGAAAGTTTATCATAAAAAACACAAATTCCTGAGTAACTAGCATTTGCTTAGAAACCAATGAAATTACAATGGTTGCCACATTTGGCCCAATTTCTACATTGGTTACCCTTGACCCTTGTTCACACTAAATGAATAGGTTTTTATAAGAAGTGTCTAACTCGTCCGCTAGATGGTGCTTTGGTGTTTGAGAGTATGAGTTAGTGTAAAAAGTGCGATATTATGAGAGAAGAAAAAACCTATTAATGGTATTTTGCTATCTGGTACTGTAGTATCGATAGTCACTTCACTATTGATTGCATTAACAATAATTTCTTCTAAAAAAGTGAAAATCAATATAATAATATTAAAATGGCATAACATCTTCAATGAGAATACAAATAATTATTAAAATATTCACATAACTTTTTAATTAAATTTTGAGTATTATTTTTTTTTTTTGTTTCTTAATTTCACACAAAGAAATGGACAGAATTGAGCAGAAAATAGCCTCAAATACATCCAGGTCTGACCACACACTTTGGGGTTGTTATGCTATTAATTTTCATGACGTCTATGAGTGTGTGTGACCAAAACTTGAATGTATTTGAGGCTATTTTCAACAGACAGTAAGTGTCTTTGAGGTTTTGGTTTAGATTTTTATGTTTTGAGTCTTTTGACAATGCATTTCACATGCTGCAATTGGACTTTTTTGTCCCTCTGCCACAGGCTTTCTTGACTGCTTGCAGTGTAATTTTTCAAATTCAAATATTACTATTACTATTATTATTATTACTATTATTATTATTATTATTACTATTATTATCACTATCACAATTATTAGTACTATCACTATCGCTATTATAATTATTACTACTATCACCATTAATATCACTTATTTTTATTGTTATTACTATCAGTATTATTTTTATTACTGTCACTATTATTTTTATATTATTTTTATTACTATTATTATTACAATTACTATCACAATTACCATCACTATCACTATTATTATTATTATTATTATTATTATTATTATTATTATTACAGTGGCAAAAGCACGCGTGTACCCGTGGTGTCACCAAATAAAAGTTATGAAAGTTACAAAAACCCCGAGTAACAAGAAATGGTTACCGGGTACATTACTAGTAAATGCAGAACAAACTTCTTATTAAATTAGCTGAATTGTTTTTACTAACATTTCTAAATTGTAGCACTTGGCATTTATAAATGTAATAATTGGTGGTAACATTTTTTTTAAAAAAACATTCTAGTTACAAATTATATAAGCAGTTCAAAGGGAGGAGGAGGTTTGGGTAGAATATATATTTTTTTCCTGACTCCTGAGAAACTGATGCCCTCATAACACATACTGGGTGGGAGTTCATCTAAATTTAAAACTCTTTTTCTGGTTTTTTTTTTTTAGTGGTTGTTTATTATTGACGCATAATATAGGCTTAGTGTATAATGTAGTAGTTTCTGTACATTGCATTTTTCACTTTTAATGACGACAATGATGATGATGATGATGAGGAATAGTGTTTTTACTTATAATGTAGTTTAAGAAGAGAGAGAGAGAGAGAGAGAGAGAGAGAGAGAGAGAGAGAGAGAGAGAGAGAGAGAGAGAGAGAGAGGGCAACAATCTCTTTTTTCTTGTGAAATAAATTGGCTTTAAAAAAATTGATGCATTCCTATGACAAAAAGCCGTCGTCGTCTTACAATTGTATAATAGTCAAACATTGTTATTTTTTTATTCCTGTTCTTTTTTTTTTAAAAAAAAAACTAATGTCAATGGTGTTAGATTGTTTCATTTCTCATGAAATGCAATTCTGGTTGTTTTGTTTTTTAAAATGACAGGAGCTTGAGAGACATAGAAATAAGAGAAAATTAAAAAAATGGGTTTTAAAAAAAAGTTTCAGGAAGGGGTTTTTGATCAGGTTTCTGGTTGAATTAGATTTATGTAGGAAGAAGTAGAATGTAATAATTCTATTAACCCTTTTTCGTGTCATCAAAAGATTGAAAACAGATTAAATATGACAATAGAAAAACGCATAAAAAAGACTATCTTTTAAAGTGACCAACACAATCACTATCTTTATTTCAAATCTCACTTCTGTACATATTTGTAATATAAAATGATATAGATTAATTATTGATAAAATGATTAATATACTTGGTGTCTCGTTTTTTTTATTTTGAATAATTACCGATCGGCAAGCAGCCCAGAAAGCCTGTGGCAGAGGAGGACGTTTAGTCTAAAAGCAACATATAGAAAAATACATTGCCAAAATCAACTTCTATCAGCCACTAGAATAATAATTCTCTATGCAAATTGCAAATTGTTCCAATGAATTTTTATCTTGTATACAATTTTTGCCTTTGTGTACATGTAGTCCAGGCCCTTCATTAGGACAAGGCAAGCGAGGCAATCGCCTTGGACCCCGCACTTTCAGGAGGACCCCGCGCAGCTGACTAAACATTTTTTTTCTCCAGCCCCACTCATCGCTTGCTACCTGTGCCTTCCTCCTGGCTTCTCGCATACTCTAGGGCCGGCCCTGACGTAGCCATAATATGAAGAGTGAATCTGAGACCTCAAAAAGCAAACATAAGAAAATTTTATTTTCCCTGAATTGTGTCATTCCCTTGTGGAATAATGCCCCTTCCTTCTAATATTGTTATAATTCTGAATCTTTTTGCATTTTTAAGAAAATGACCTATGATGTGTTTGCCCCATATAAGTTGTGATATTTCTCCCTTTCACGAAAATATATTCTGTTTTCCTCTATTTCGTGTTGAACGGTTTCCACTGTACTTGTGTTCTCGAGAAAACTAAATTAAATATGGCGTTCTTTAGTGTGAATGTTTACATCATGGTCTTCTCCTATATGAAGATTTCTATGGCCTCAAACTGCAAAATCAAGCACATCCGGAAATTCTTTTAAAAAAAACTGTCTAGGAGGTGGAAATGACATTAGAACACAAAGAACTAGTTTCTGATTGCACCCTAAATATTTCAATTTTGGTAGGTCAGACATATGTAATAACAACAAGAGAGTGGAAGGGCTAATTATACTTTTATTATGTCCAAGTAGCCGAAACTTCATAAAAAAACAATAAAGTTTTATAACTTGTGTGATGTGTGACAAACTGACAAATTTTTCCACAAATTTTCTAACCGTGGTGGAAGGTAAATTTTATGTTATGATTTTTAAATAACTATGCATCTTTACTGAAGGGTAGCAAGTAAAGGTTTCTTTTCACGGTTGTTGAGAAAGAATTAGAGATGAGACGGAAATAAGGGAGTAGGAGGGTAAAAAAAAGAGACTTCTTGCAGAGTGAGCACTGACTTATTTCGTGGGTGGGAATTATGTATAAGCCTATAATAAAAAAAAAAAATACTGTCGTGTGGTCAATTTCCAATATATTCTCCCTTTTGAAGCATTAAGTAGCCCTTTGAGTGGGTAAAAATGTTGGAGTTGGACCATATAGAGGAAGGTCTTAAGCCTCTCTCTCTCTTATTACGAGGTTCATTGGAACTCTTGAATTAGGAGGGGGAGGGTGGCGACTATGATCAAGCATTAAGCCGCGACTTGGCGCCTTTAAGAAATTCGCATGTTTGAATCTCCATGACGAATGACCAAAAAAAATTGAAGGAGACACCGCACCATTACGCATGATGCCGAATCAAAGTCCCCAATTAAAGCATATTTAGTTGTCACCCTCACATGAAGAAAAAAAAACAGTTTCGAACACTAAACCAATAATAAAAGTGTGAAAACTCATTTACATTAAGGGCACCACTAGTTTTGTTCTTTGTCTTATTTTTAAATGCCGATTTATTTTAATTCTCACCGTTATTTTTCACACTTTATAATGTGACCTGCACATTACTTGCATTAATCAGTTTTCTTTTTTGCAATGAACTTAAGTATTTTATTGAACAATTTTTCAAAATATTTTAAGTCTTTTAAGGTGGCTAAATATATATTTATTTTAATTTTGTTCCCTCGGATGGCGCCACTGCAGTGGCGAATGCTATTCTCCATAGACGTTTTTTTGTAAAATTTGGATACAAAAACGTCAAAGCGAACTTTTGTTTTAGAAACAAGTTACAACATTTATGAAAATATTTAAATTGTTTTAAAAACTAGAATGTTAAAAGATGATGCTTTCATGGCAATATCTTAAAAAAATAAACATTTTACAGTACATTACTTTGAAAAAGGGCTCGTTTTTAGCTTATTTTCGCTTTTTCCAACAAAAAAGTTTATTTTTAAAGATATCATTTTGAGAAAAACGTTTAGAATTATTCAAAGTGTTTTTCTAAACTAGAATATATTCTAGTTTAGAACTAGAATATATTCTAGCTTAGAAAAACATTTTTAATTTTTTTTAATGTTTCTCTTTAAAACGTTCGCTTGAAAAACAAAACTTTCTTAAAATAGCGAATATAGGATGGAAGAGACCTCATATAGGAACATAAAACGAACATATGATTTTTTTAACGAGCTTCGTTCGGTTTACTCTTCTAGTTTCTAACACATTATATTTTTCTGTTTTTAGTGTTGCTCTTTTTAGATTTGAAATTTTCCGTTTCTTTTTATATTAATAAATTTCTTTATATAAAAAAATCTAAATACAACAAATTTTAGTTTATTTAATTAAATTATTAATTACTGTTTTATTTGTATTTTATTAAATAGGCCTATGTGTATAAATTTCAAAGCATCTCCATTCATCGTCATTATGAAGAAGATAATAGAGAGAGAGTGAGAGAGATCTTATGCGAAGATGACATTCCGCAATATAGATATAACTCGTTACCCAAAAAATAAAAGAGCAATGAGATCAATCTGAATCTTCCATTCATTTAAACGTTAACAAACATTAACTTAGATCACTCGGAGCTATCCTTTTGATACTTCGTCTTGGAATGCGTCTGCATGCCGCTCAACAAATGCGCATGCGCGACTCATTCTTTTCCCCCTTCAGACTCATATAGAGAGATAGAGAGAGCGGAGGAGTAGGAGGAGGCGAGACCGAAAAAAAAAGATGGCGACCGTGAAGAAGTGCATCTGTGTGTTTCGTCAATGTTTTCATCGTTTTCTCTGTTTGCGTTTACTTTAAAGACATTAGGATACATCGGATTGAAAGATTAAACTCAGAGGAAAGTGTGATATCGAAAGGCAGCGTGTCAAGCGCTGTATAACGTCTGTCAAAAGCGGTGAGTTTTTTTTTATTTTATTCATAAAGCTTCTTATAATTTCTCTCATGTTATTTCTATGAGAAGACGAAAGAAGAGAGAGAGAAAAACCCATGTGGGTGGGATGTTACAATGTTAAATAGCAGTATATGTGTGTAGGATATATAAAAAGCTGTAAGTACACCGTCAATTTTGGCTTGTCAATCCTCATTTCATACACACACACACATTAGCCGCTGCTATTACGGTAATTTGTGTCTTTTTTTTTTTTACTAATTGTTTAACTTCTCATTACAGAAAAAAACATTACATTTTTAGAGAGAAATAAACAGAAATGTGCACGTTATCATGCACGCGCACGGATTGACAAAAGCCAAAATTGACTGTGTATTTACAGCTTAAAGCAATGAACTTATTCCATGTTACAAGTGGATAGACAGAAAGATAGATAGATAGATAGATAGAGAAAGGCGTCGGCCACTCTATCTCAGATGGTGAGAAAGTAAAGAGGGTGGAGGTCAAATGGCCTAAATAAGATGCAAGCGTATGACCTAACAACAACGATGACGTAATCTCTCCCCCCCCCTTTATCCATTTTTTTTAACTTCAAAATTCGACGGGATGTGTTTGTTTTTATTTAAAAAAAAAAGAGAGACAATTTTTGAGAAAATTCTACTTGTCACGACATGAAATTTTTTTTTGTTAGTTGTGTCACAATTCACTTGTTTGAATTGATTTACGTAATCAGCACACAAAAGACATGCACGCACATGATCCTTCCAAGTATTGCGTAATCACAGACACAACATTCATGAATTGGTCCATTTTTTTTTTTATAAAATTTATATTTACAATCACCGTTCACATTAGAAAAGGAAAAGAGAGGGAGGGAGGGAGGAGGGTGAAATGAGCTAAACATAAAATCAAAGAAATGCGTTTTATGATGTATATATGTTACTGTCAATCTGCAAATTGACTAGGCAAGCTGCACAACAACCAACCTGCTAATGAATCTGCAAAATTCAATACATTTTAGTTGTTGAATTTTGCAGATTCACTAGAGGGTTGGTTGTTTTGTAGATTGTCTAGACAAACTGCAGATTGACAGTAACATATAGGCCTACAAGAATATGAAATAAAAAAATATGAACTTTTTTTTCTTCAAATCATCACATGTCCATATTTTTTTTAGTTAAACACCTTATTTTATTGACAAGCAATTAGAAATCGGGACGAAAAGAAGTTGACTCCGCCCTTTTTATGACGACCGACAACTTCTAATTGGTTTGATATGTAGTTTGACGTCACATGCTCCGCCTTTTTCAACGTCAAACCACACAACAAACCAATTAGAAGTTGCCGGTCGTCATAAAAAGGGCGGAGCCAACTTCTGCTCGTCCCGATTTCTAATTGCCTGTATTTTATTTCAGTTTTTTTTTGTAATTACTGATCACTGAACAGTTTTCAGAGCCTGGAATCAAGATAATCTGTAAATGTTTAAGTTATTAAAGTATAAAACATATCTAACCATAGTACAAGCCATTCTCAAATTTAATTCGGGTTTTCTATCTCTTCTGTACGGAGCCCTGTAAAGGACAGGCGAGATTTTTTTTTTTAAATCTCAACATTTCGACTTTAATCTTGACATTTCGACTTTTTCCAGAATCTCGAAATTTTGACTTTTTCCAAAATCTCGAAATTTCGACTTTTTTTTCAAAATCTCGAAATTTCGACTTTTTTTCAAAATCTCGAAATTTCGACTTTTTTCCAAAATCTCGAAATTTCGACTTTTTACAAAATCTCGAAATTTCGACTTGTTCCAAAATCTCGAAATTTCTACTTTTTTCAAAATCTCGAAATTTCTACTTTAAATCTCGAAATTTCGACTTTAATCTTGACATTTCGACTTTTTCCAGAATCTCGAAATTTTGACTTTTTCCAAAATCTCGAAATTTCGACTTTTTTTTTCAAAATCTCGAAATTTCGACTTTTTTTCAAAATCTCGAAATTTCTACTTTTTTCAAAATCTCGAAATTTCTACTTTAAATCTCGAAATTTCGACTTTAATCTGGACATTTCGACTTTTTAATCTCTTTTATTCGGTCATGTTCATTATGCCATGTTGTGCGCACCATACTCAAATAATGAAATTATTGCAAGCGCCCTCTTGTAGCAGCGATAATTTAATTATTAGAGTATGGTGCGCACAACATGGCATAATTAACATGACCCAATAAAAGAGATTAAAAGTCGAAATGTCGAGATTCTGGAAAAAGTGAAAATGTCGAGATTTAAAAAAAAATCTCGCATGTCTTTTACCGGGCTCCGTACTTCTGGTTTTTTTTTGTGTGTTGTGTTTTTAGGAAAAAATTTCAGCAATGGGACATGTGACGTTTTGAAAAGAAAAAAAAAAACTCTTTGTTGTCAGCTCTTTCTGATTTTCGTTCTCATCTCTTGTGCGTTTTTTATCAGTACGTGTTTACATATCTTGTGTGTGTGTGTTTTCTTATGTACTGCACGTGAACGTGTCACGTACGACAGTTTTACGTGTGTCGTGAGCACGTGTTTCACACAGTAGGGTGTTTTGGTAAGCGACGAACTCATTGATGATGATGTCAATGATGATGAAATTGTGTGAAATGCGTTCAATTACATTTAGGAGAGAAAAGAGATGTTCAACGCTTTTAAATTAGGAAAAATATAAAAAAGTTCATCTACTTATTTTTTTTTAAAAAACAACCAAAAAAAAAAAAACAAGGACAAAACATTTTGGCATCAAATGAGAGACTCATTTTAATAAAATTCAGACGACGACAAAACTGGAAAAAAAAACGACTAAAAAACAACTGAAGATGGAGTTTTTTTCTTTCAAATTGGCGCCAATTTGAAGTCACTAACAAGAGCGCCATTTTTTTCTTAAATAAAATCTAAAAAGCAACATAAATATACAGAGGTAAAAACAACTTCATGTTAGAAAAGAAAACGCCAAAAAAAAAAAAGTG
This sequence comes from Brachycybe producta, assembly GCA_036925085.1. Taxonomy (NCBI): domain Eukaryota; kingdom Metazoa; phylum Arthropoda; class Diplopoda; order Playtdesmida; family Andrognathidae; genus Brachycybe; species Brachycybe producta. Next base: position 3,319,599 of record JAUPFP010000024.1, on the reverse strand, counting down.
AAAAATCGTCTGCTTTTTGAAGCTAAAAGGAAGACATCTTTTGCCAAGAAGGAGGAGGACGACACAGGTGATGAATCTCATACAGAAATAGGGGAGAACTTCAGTTGGCTCCGCCCTTGTTATGACGACCGGCAATTTCTAATTGGCTGGTTATGTTGTCTGACGTTGAAAAGGGCAGAGCATGTGACGTAAGACTACATAACCAGCCAATTAGAAGTTGCCGGTCGTCATAACAAGGGCGAAGCCAACAGAAGTTCTCACCGATTTCTAACTGCCTGTATCTCATACGGTATGGCAAGCTTATTTTAAAGGTGGACGACATTATTGCTGAATCTAGTACGCCCTGTAATCGTATAGTAACTAAAGCACTAAGTGCAGTTTGCGCCCTCTATCGTACACACTCAGTTTTGCTATGGTTAACTACACCACTTGCATACGTCACAAAAAGTAACAGAAAAGGAGTGACGTCATGAGAGGTGTGCATTGTTGAGAGGAGGTGGGGGTTCGGAGGTAAATAATACGACAAGCTAAATTCATTCATGGCTATTTGACGTCACTAATCAAACTAACATAAGTTGTAAGCCACTTAGACTTTACCGGAGCATACTTTTTCTTAGGTTGTTTATTGAATAGCTGATTTTCAAACTTGTTAGTTTTTTTCAGAAGAGCAAGAGTAAAGAAAACTAGAAAGTGTTTTTTTATAAACTAGAAAGGTACTACACGGTAATTTCATGTTGATTATTTTTCAAAATTAACTTTTTATATACTAAACAGTTTGAAAATAACCCAACTTTTAAGTACCAAGTAGTCTATAAAAAGTTTATTTTGAAAGATATCAGTATTAAAATATCCTTAAGTGACTGATTTACCCATCTAGTTTCTAAAATACTTTCAAGTATCATTTAATAAGAAATTAGAACTAGAGAAACTACAACACATATTTTAAAATAAACTTTTTATAGACATTTTTATTTTCAAAACTCGACATAAAAACTTCATTAAAAAAATTAACAATAAAATATTATCAGAGATTGAGCTACCCTTCTAGTTTCTAAAACACTTTCAAAACTTTTTTCTTAATTTTGCTTCTGTTTGTGCTCTAGGTTCGTTTACACTTTAAATAGTTTAAAACCACCTTAATACCTAGTAAACACACACCTGATAATTTAAATGCATTTAAATAATAAATGTGTTCTACAGAGCCCTGTGAAGGACAAACAAACTATATGTTGAATTCAATTTATTCAGTTAATAATCTGAAAATATTGAGTTAATACTTAAATATATAAACTATTGACATTAAAATATTGATTATAGTATTTCAATTTAAAATATTAATAATAAAGTCAATTTTTATTTGGTGTTCATGTCCTTAACTGGATTCCGTATAATTCACCTAAACACATTTAATTTGAATTCATTTAACTCGTGTGTGTACAAGGTATTGATGATTCAAATACTCTTTAAACACTTTCAAGTTGTATTCAACATGCAGCCTAATATTATACAGAAGTTAGTTAACTAACTCTTTTTAATTTTCAAACAACAAATTCAACAATTCATTTAAAATTAAAACAATTAATTCGTCTCTATGGTTGAATGTGTGGGAATTTTTCCTCACTCGTCTTGAGAAACGACGACCAAAGAAGAGTTTTTCACTTTTGAACAAATTCCATTCCTATAAGTAAGGACCACCCCCTGACAACAACATATAACTTAACTCCCACACCTTTTTATTCCCCCTTTTTTGTTGTTTCTGGATTGACTCTTAACTGACCCCCTTCCATCTTTCCCCACTGGTTTTTTTTTTTGTTTCTGGACGTTGGCGGTGGCGGCGATTGCATCCTTCCTTCCTTTTCTTTCTGTCCTTCTGGACAGAGTACCACACACAAACACTGACATTGGATTTTTCTGGAAGTGGTCCTAACCTATTTTGCGTCAAAAAACCGAGAGATGATGATGATGATGAGGGGGTGGGAGAGAGTGGAATGTCGGCATCATCATCATCATCATCATCATCATAGTACGTGATGAATATGATGAAGGAGGGGGGGGGGGAGTCCTGTAAGCCTTGTTGTATTTGTAACCCATTCCTAAAGATGGGGGGGAGGGGGACCCTCCTCCTCTACTGTGGGGCTCATTTTCTACAAAAAGGAGACTTAACTTTTTCATTTTTTGAAAATTGTGAGGTCCTCCTACCCTCCCTCCCCCCCCCCTCATCCATCATGTTGTCTCTCAACAGGATACTTTATCTCACCCAACCACCCCTTATTTTTCTAAACCAATTTAACGCATTTTACTGTGCTATACAGTCAAATAAAGATGTCTGTGTGTGTTCTTTTCTAGTCACCTTAAGGCGATTTCACACTTCAACTCTTCATCTACAACTCTTCTTGATAATTCTACGTTTTCAAAACAACTTAAGGTGGTTTTTATCAAGTGTAAAAAAAAAAGAACCTCGAACTGTTAAGGTTGTTCTCTGTTTTTTTCAGGAACAATATTAAGAGAAACTTTGAAGAATGTTTTAGAAACTAGAATGGTAATTGAATCTCTTAAAGGTATTATCATCATATTGATATCTTTTAAAATAAGTTTTTTGTGTCACAGTTTGTAATTTTTAAAAGATATCAACATGAAAATACTAAGTGTTTAAGTTACCTGTTCTAGTTTCTAACACTGTTTTTTTTTCTCTCTCCGTAGTCTTGTTCCGGAAACAGAATAATCAAAAGTTCGAGGACCAGTTTATTTTTTTGATTATAATTTTATTGGTTCAAAGTTGAAGTGAAAAACTAAACTTATTTTAAATTTGTTATAAAATGTTTATTTTAAATACTCTGAAATGGTTCATTTACTCTTCTAGTTTCTAAAACTTTCAATTTGATCTTATTGTTGATTCTAATACCTCGTGTGTTTCCACTACAAAAATTAACTGCAATATATAAGTGAGGTTATAGTTAACTGAAACTTTGCCTATGGTTAAATGATTTTGTTTCACTTCCGGTTCGCTTTCACTTCCTGTTAAACAGTTGTGCATTTTGCTTAATTTTTTCATTACCTCATTCAGTCAAAAACTAAGGTTTCTCACTTTCCGCCATGTTGTTTTGTAGGCTAAATTTGGTTTAAACACACAGAAAGTGACATATTTAACAATGTGATTATTGATTAACCACATTGTGTCAATGCAGTTGAGTTAACTCCATTGGTCAGAAAATTAAACCACATGGTTAACATAACCACATTCATTTCCACTAGAAAATTAACTGCGGTTAACTTCTCACCTGCAGTTAATGTTTTCTGATAAAAAAAAACAGAAATACAACTAAGAGTTCTGTTTTTAATGTTATTTTAAATTTGCATTATTTTGCAATGATTACTTAGTAAATCGAAAATGTTTTCATGAGACACTCACTAGATGGCGTTCTTATTTATGACACTGATGACATTTTTTAAAAAAAAAATATATAATGTTAAAAACTCTGACATGTTTCTTACACGAACTTTTTTTTTCTGCTCTTTTTTTTTAGTGAAAAAAAAAATGAGGGCAAATATTTCACATGTTGTCAGTCAGTCAGTCTAAACAGGAAATCTTTAGCAGCAAAAGAAAGAACTTGCGTATAGAAGAGACCTATATTTAAGGTGTTTTAGCTTTTTAGGGGATGGAGAAGAAGAAGAACTAAAGAAAACAGATGGATTTACTTACACTGGTGAAAAGAGAAATGTTAAAAATGTAACAAATTTCAAACTTCATCCAATATAAGTTAAGTTATCTGAGTGATAAATAGTTAATTAATGGTTAAACTGTGGCTCGCGAGCCACCCTAAGTACTCGTAGTTTCACTTGCTGAAAATACGCATGCGCGGTTTCTGATTTTAGAGAACTAGGTAAAATACACCGCAGCCAATAGATGACGCTATCGTGTATCTGATTCTGTTTTACCATAGAAACTTATATGAAAGACACTGCGTCCAGTAGACGGAGCCACCAATCTTGATTTTCTTCAATTTTATCACGTATGATGTCTCTTCTTAAACCACAAGCAATTAGAAATCGGGACAAACAGAAGTTGGCTCCGCAATTTTTATGACGACCGGGAACTTCTAATTGGTTTGTTGTGTGGTTCGACGTTGAAAAGGGTGGAGCATGTGACGTCAGACTACATAACCAACCAATTAAAAGTTGCGTTCGTTATAAAAAGGGTGGCGCCAACTTCTGTTTATCCCGTTTTCTAATTGCCTGTCCTTTTCATACCAAACCACTTTTGGTGGCCGAGTTTGACTGCATAATGTAGTCGACTTGTTGTACAAATCGACTTTTTTTTTGCAGTTCACTTAACAATCACTGCAGTCGACTTCAGTGTGTTTACAGTCGAACTGGACCATCAAAATAGTGTTTCATGTGAAAAAAATGGGTCTTATACTATTTTACAAGCCACTAATAGCAACAACAGCCAATTGGACACTTTTTGGTAGTTATTTCTTGTTGTGTTTGCAATTATCAAAAATTGAATATTATTTGTTCACTTTAGTCCTATTTAGCGCCCAAATAAAGCAGCTCTCTCAAATCATCATCATCATAATGCAATGTGGGAATGTGTGTGTGGAGGTGGGCCATTTTTTTTGAGGAGGGGCTCCATTTAAGACCCAGAAAGGAGACTGTAAATATTTGTTAATGTCAGTGACCAGACAAAACCGTCCACTGATTTCATAAAAAGAAAAACCGTCGTCGTCGTCGTCATCAGAAACGAACAAACAAAAAAAAAGAAATGGTGGCCAAATAGACACACATTGTAAGTCTGTTTGGCCCACCTTCGGTGAGTGTGGGTGGGCGTGTTTGTATACACCTTTCCATTTCAGCCCACACTCCAGCACCTTTATTTTTTTTTTGACTTCCATTTTGAATGTCAGACAAATTGGTTGCGAAACATAACCATAAATACAGGGGGCTCTCCGGTTGGTAATGGTCATTATTATAGCAGCATATTAGAAAAAAAGAGACATTTTTAATATAATTGTTCTCATCATCATCATCATCATCAGAACAACAATAAGCAGAACTAATGGACACCGTTTTCTCACTCTTTCTTCTCTACTCTTCCCCCCCCCCCCCACGATTAGTTACAGTGTGAGCCAATTACAAGGTAAAACATACTCCTTGTTTTTCTGTTACGTATAGCGGAAAATGTAGCTCATTACAGTGATTGCAGCTAGGTGTCGCCACTCACATTTCTACCTTAGCTTTCAGCTAGAAACTTCACTACAGCTTCCAAAAATGAGGAAGTTATTTTGTTTCTGAATTTCTATTTTCTGGTGATTTTTCAGCATGTGTAATTAATTCTTCTCTAACGAGAGAAATTACAAGCAGTTCAGAAACTAGAAAAAAGAAAAGCCTGGAACACACACACGCGGAATTCCGCTCAGAAAATCACAACAGAATATTTAAATGAGAAAATTTTTCATAAAAATTTAATGGAAAATTCATTAAAAATGAGTTGAACAAAGCTCAACTTTTTCCGTTCTCAAAATATTCCGTTCAAATTCTCACCAATTAGAAAGAAGCATGTAACATCACAAAAAAGCAAATTGGAATCCATTTTGGCAATAAATGTTTCTTTTATTGCTCAATAGAGGGCGCGCACAACTTTCCTCATTACTTTTCTGTTTCTGTGTGTGTGTGAACAACAGAGATACAGAAACAGAACACGACTTTTTTTCCCCTTTTCCTATTTTCTTTTTCCTTGGCGGAATTCCACGTGTGTGTTCAAGGCTTAAGAGAAAAATCATACATGCTGAAAAACTAGCAGAAAATAGAAATAAAAAAGCAGTCTATTTCTATAGACCTTTACAACTGAAAGATATTATGGCGCTTCTGTTAAATTCCTTACAGCATGTGTGATCACTGATCACTAAGAGAGGGCGAATTTTTGAAAATAATATGTGGTCACTCTTCTAGTTTCTAACCACACTTTTCAAGTTGTTTTCAAAACACAGAATAACTAGTTCAGTTGGTTTCAAGTTTCAAAAAAATGAAAAGACGAACAACAAACACATCCTGTATTTTAATGGTTCCTTTTAACGATGAGAACTTAGTACATAAAAATCAGTTTTATGACTTTTTATGTCTTTATATTACGAAAGTAATAATAGTAATATGTTTTCATAGCGTATAATGAAATTGGTTAGTGTGGAGGAGGAGGCGTCAGTGTGGGGGTGGTGGCAGGGGCGCTTCCCTCCTCTCTACTCTTCCTCATTTTGTCATTAGTAGACCTATCATATTATACAATTCGTTATGGTGTTTAACATCTCTTAATAGTGCCGGATTCACACGAACCACTTTGTGGCGCCACATAACGTGTTCGTTTTTTTTTTAGCAGATCATTCATTAGAATCATTACATAGGTGATGTTCTCACGAGAAACCGGTTGTTTTTGCACCACAGTGGCGCGATGATCGGTTGAGTGAGTCCTGCCACAAGTGGCGAAGACCAACGCCTGTTTTTGTCAGTGATGGCCAAGGTTATACCAGTGGCTTGAACTAACAACAGGCCATTGTTTTCATTGGTGGTCATTTTATAAAAGCAAAGTCGCGTCAACCACTTTGTGGCACTGCAAAATAGCGCCACAAAGTTGTCCTTATATGGTGGTTATAAGTGATAGTTAGGCCCGTTTCCCATGGAACACTTTTGTGTCGTTACATAAAGTGGTTCATTTTAGCTGACTATTCATTGCATAGAGGTGTTTTTTTGCACCACAGTGGCGAAGAGTGGGCGCGAGTTCAGCCACAAATGGCGATTTTAGAGCTACTAAGAGCTTCTTTGTATTAAAATGACACGCAGTTCTGCCCAGCACTAAAATGTCCTTTGCCCCGCCCTTTTATGAGCATCAGACCAATAACAAACAGAATCAAACGCGTAACAAACCTAAATAACCAATCAGAACGAACTTTTCTGACTACGTCCAACTGCTTCTATATGCCGGTAGGTGTCGCACTTGTTTCATGGCGCTTCATTTAAAAAAACTATCAAAATTTGGAACCGATTTTTTTCCCCTCACTTCTCACGCTGGACAGTGGACTTGACCACTAAAAATAATTAATGAGCGATAGAAACATATAATATATTGGATTCATAATGTTTTATTTACAAGTCGTGTTTATTAGTTTTAAATAAATAATAATTTAACAAAACTGGTTTTTTGTTTTACTTTGTTGTTGGTTGATTTTATAATTATATAAGTAACCATTATTTTTTGGTTGCAAATTGAGAACCAATTAGTAAGTGAACACGTCTCTCTCTATTTTCTAAAATATAATAATAATAATAATAATAATATAAACAATTGATAAGAAACAGAAAAGAAGAAAAAAAAGGAGAAAATTTTGCTTCTGGGCTCAACGATTTATCACGAACAGTAATACCTCGCTTTACGTTACCTCTGAGAACGATATCTCTCATATATCATAGTTAACCAAAAAAAAGTGTCACTATAGTTATTTTTACCTCCATTAGTGATATAATTCGGTTAAAGGTGGAGGGAGCCGCCGCCGCAAATGAATTTTAGCCGCGCCACGCCGTCGCCGATTTTTATTAGCTTAGACTCTGTCACTCTGTGCCGAAAAATACATAGGTTAGGCCGGTCCTAGACGTAACATTCAACACAAGCAATTAGAAAACGGGATGAACAGAAGTTGGCTCCGCCCTTTTTATGACGACTGGCAACTTCTAATTGGTTGGTTATGTAGTCTGACGTCACATGCTCCGCCCTTTTCAACGTCGAACCCCACACAACAAACCAATTAGAAGTTGCCGTTCGTCATAAAAAGGGCGGAGCCAACTTTTGTTCATCCCGTTTTCTAATTGCCTGTAGAATGTACAGGCAATTAGAAAACGGGATGAACTGCACATGTCTATCGTTCTATGGAGCGGCGTGCCGTTCATGTCAGAAAATATTTCGAATTAGTGATATAACTTAATTCAATTTATGACGTCACTTACTCGTTTTAATTTTTTTTTTTGACAAGAACGGTATACATGTTGCAGTTAAAATTTGCGCAGTTAAAACGAGGGTATGATGGCTCTTTGACCTTAAGAAACTTTTTGATTTGTCCTCGTCTCGAAAACAACGTTTACAACACATTTTACCTGGTGATCATTTACCCCTCTCCCACCTCCTCCTTTTTTTTGTTGTTGAAATTCATTGTTTGTACCTGAGGGTTAAACCCATGTTTCAAACGTGGTTATAAAAATGTCAACGTCGTTCCGTTCCTTCTGAGTTCGGTGTCGAACTCGATTCTTCTAATTGTCGTCTTTATTATACTCAAATACTTAACATTCTTTCAATGAGTAGTAAGTAGTAGGTCTCTTATTTAGAGGAGGAGGAGGAGGAGGAGGGTCCCATTAAGAGAAAGACTTTTTTTCCACCTTTACAAAAAAGAGCCTTTAGGCGATTTCCTTAAATTGACCATCACCACCTTTATTTTTTTTTGGTTTGCGGTCCATTTTTATTTTTTTTTCAGACCTTAATGATTCAGGCCGGAGAAATACAAAAAAAAAAAAATTGAGCGGTAGCCCACAAAGCTTATCTTAAGAGGCTACATCACTAAATTACTTCGGAAAATCTCCGCAAAGAGCGCTATAGCATCTTTTTTTCAATTGAGCCAATAGACCCAATGTTAAAGAAAAAATGTTAATTTTTAAAATACACACAGTTGCGGCGGCAAAATCTTTATTTTTCATATTTAAAGTTGTCAAATTTTTGATGATTCTAAGTGCAATGTGCACCTTAAATATATTCTGATCTAGTGATAGAATGACAAAAAATTGGCAAGTGCGGTTATATTTTTAAAAACTTATTTCAAAATCGCGAATTTCTAACTTTTGTGTTGAACTCCATTGAGTACATGCTCGTAAGCAAAAAACATCCATTAAAAATGCTCGTAAAAATATCTAAAAATAATTTTAAAAAACCACAATTAAAACACAGTAAAGATAACACATTGGCGCATGTGTTGATTTCTTTCTGGTTTTTTTGAATTATTTTTTTTAGGTATTTTTACAAACATTTTTAATGGATTTTTTTTTGCTTACGAGCGCCTACTCAATGGAGTTCAACCTAAGAGTTAGAAATTCGCGATTTTGAAATAGTTTTTAAAAATAGAACCACACTTATCGATTTTTTGTCATTCTATCACTAGATCAGCATATATTTAAGGTGTACATTGCACTTTGAATCATCAAAATTGGACAACTTTAAATATGAAAAATAAACATATTGCCATCACTGTGTATTTTAAAATTAACGTTTTTTTCTTTAACATTTTGTCTATGGGCTCAATTGAAAAAAAGATGCTATAGCGCTCTTTGCGGAGATTTTTCGAAGTAATTTAGTGATGTAGCCTCTTAATTTTTCTCACGAAAAACGAAATAATCAGAAAATATAGACGTAACTCAATATTATTTAGAGCTGTTCTTATGGAACATTTCGTGTCAAATCTGAATGTTGCCAATAGATGGCGCAAACTGTACTTAGAGCTTCAATTACAATAGGCTTCAATGGACTTTTTCTAAGCTTCAAAGAGAAGACCATTCTTCTTCACTCACTTTTGGCGGGTTTTTAATTTGTGGCTAAAATAGCACAATAATGACCACTTTACTAATAGGTGGCAGCACTGAAATACTCGTTTTTGAACTCTCGAAGTAATAAATGAAATATGATTACATAATAATAAAAATAAATTAATTTAAATACAGAGTGTTTCTGAAGTTCGTACAACTTCAGAAACTTCAGACGTTTTTTTGTGTGTTTATATTAGGTGTAAATTGTATATGTCAAGGTCATGACCTTTCTTTGTGTTATTAGTTGTCGACCATTAAAAAAAAGGTCGCCTATTTTCAGTAACTTGTTTATTCTAAACTACAAAAAAGTATTTGTGTTAAACATAAGGTCAGACAGATGGGTTAAGAAAATAGAAAAAAAAAGACACAGAAAAAAACCGACCGCTTTTTTTAACATACATAAATACATACATATATACAAACACGTAGCACGTACAAAAGTGGCAGGTGTTAAGTTTTGAGGGCGTAAATTGCATTGAAAAATGTTACTCAACACACAAAAAAAACAGTTTTATACTTTCAGACATTTATTAAAATTTCAGACTTAAAAAAATTCTCAATCTATGTCATATATAGTAACAGGCAATTAGAAAACGGGATGAACAGAAGTTGGTTCCGCCCTTTTTATGACGAACGGCAACTTTTAATTGGTTTGTTGTGTGGTTCAATGTTGAAAAAGGCGGAGAGCATGTGACGTCAGACTACATAACCAATCAATTAGAAGTTGCCGGTCGTCATAAAAAAAAACGGAGTCAACTTCTGTTCATCCCGTTTTCTAATTGCTTGTTATATAGTATGAGTTTTAAACTCATCGAATTATGACGTCACGATCATAGAGAATATGAATACGTGATGTCACAACAGATGATGCAACCGATTGTTTAATTAAGATAATTTATTTAAAACGGGAGGCGCTGATCAAGCGCCAAAAAGGAATAAGCGCCAAAAATAATTTTCTATTTCAACCAGTATTATTTTAATTATTAAAATCCTTTTTTTTTTTTTTCAAAATATTTCTAAATAAGGAATAAATTAACTAAAAATAAAAAGACATTCCTTTGATATTGAGACAAAAAAGTGTCATTTTAAGGAGTGTAATTTAAGAGGTTAAGAGTAACAACAACCAAAAAATAAGACCGGATTTTGTTCAAAGAATTAGAATACTAGATCATCATCATCCTGAGGGGTGGGGAGGAGGAGGAGGAGCACCTCCTCCACCTTTAACAACTACTCCCTTAAATCCTGCATTCCATACGAACACACATACAATAAACATCATCACCTTAATTAGTTAAAAAGTTTTCTTCTCAATTCTTTATTGAAGGGAGAGAGAGAGAGAGAAAGAGAAAAATGAAGAACATTTTTCTTAAAGTCATAAATTCGTGACAAGAAATATTCATAAATCTGTTGGTGTTGTTAGACACTTTGCCAAAATGTTGTACTATTTTGTATTCGGTTTAATTAGTGCCTCCCCTTATCCCACAATCCACCCTTAACTTTCATCAGTGAAGAATTTAAAGGTATTTATGACGCTCTTGTTTCATCAGACGTGAAATTAATATCAATTTTTTTTTTCTCTCTCCCGGTTTTTTCTGGAGCTGATGGTTCATATCTTTTAAAGCCTAGTCCACACGCAACGTCAGTTATGACTGTGCAGGCAAATTTGTGTAAAAACATAAACGTTGCTGTTCAGGCACAGAATAGAAAGTTCTATACAGAAGGGAAACTCTCTGTTGGAACCTTTCATGTTGCTGTGACAGGATGTCACGCAGGAAGTCTTTATTTTAACCGGTTATTTGAACAAATGTGACAGCCGCCCATCTTGAAACTGTGGGCAGACTCGGTACTCTTCTAAATAGCTGGGTTTACTCGAGTCAAGTGAATTTGATCAACTCACTTAAATTCATCTGAAATTAACTCGAATTGAATGTCGAAACTCGGACTTGATTCCATTCAGATTATCAACTGACATGAATTATTGGGTTTAGACGTTCAATTTGTGTTCATGTCAAATATATTCAAGTGAGTTGATCAACTCGCTTGACTCGTGTAAACCCAGCTTCATTTATATAACTTGTCATTCCCACGTTTCAAAATGGCGGCGCCCAAAAATAAAGGAAAACTTCAGCTAAAGTTGGTGGTGGTGCCGCCACACATGCGCAGAATAAACTTTCACAGAAAACTCATCAAGTTTCCCTTCTGTGTGTAACTTTTCATTCTGTGGTTCAGGGTTGTCCAAACATAACAGTTTTCAGCACTGTTTGTCCACATGCAGTTCTGCTCAGCACTAAAATTTCGTTTGCCCCGCCCTTGATCTGATGTCATAAAAGGGCGGGGCAAACGAAATTTTAGTGCTGAGCAGAACTGCATGCGTTTGTCCCAATCAGTTCCACGGAATCCCATCACGGATGAAGACTGACATATCTCCCCTATACTACTGTTTCTCCACGCAGTCCCACGTAAATTGCACGATTTTCCTGTCCACACGCAATTAGAAATCGGGATAAACAGAAGTTGGCTCCACCCTTTTTATGACGACCGGCAACTTCTAATTGGTTTGTTGTGTAGTCTGACGTCACATGCTCCGCCCTTTTCAACGTCGAACCACACAACAAACCAATTAGAAGTTGCCGGTCGTCATAAAAAGGGTGGAGCCAACTTCTGTTCATCCCGATTTCTAATCCCTGCAGTGTTTTGAACCGCGCAGGCAAAACGTTGTACCCAAAACCTTGCATTGTGTACCGGGCTTAAGGTTTAGGTGGCTCCTTTATATAAATCTCTCTCTTAGCACAACTACTTAACGATATTCTCCACATAATTAGAAGGTCCTCCTCCTCCTCTTCTATCATTTTCTTCATCTTTTGTTTTCGTGGTTTGAATTGTAATAATAAGAACATCATGTTTTTAAAAGTGAATTTCTTCAAAGAGAGAGAAAGAGAAAGAGAGAGAGAGAGAGAAATTATATTTTCTTTCACTCTATTCATATCTTAGGCTGATATTATTAATAATAATATACAGCTTTTGACCACACTTGGTGCTGAAACTGAAACACACCAACAACAACAAAAAACTTGACCATGAAGAGGATATTTTTCTTGATGCTTCTGGCCATTTTTTAAAAAAATCAGAAAGAGAAGTCTGGGGTGGAGTCTAGTTATCATCATCATCATCATCATCATTGTCATTATGAAATTCATAACAATGAATTTCTTCTGTTTTTTTAAGAGGTGGCTGAATAGATATTTATTTTGGTTTTGTCTATACTCAAGATGGCGCCACTTTAGTGGCTAATGTTAAGCTTCATAGATGATTTTTTTTTGTAAAATTTGGACGCAAAAACGTCAAGCGAACGTTTTTTTTAAACATTACTAAAAAAAATTCAAATTGTTTTCAAAAAACTAGAATGGTAAAAGATTGTTGGAAGTTTTTTTTTACAACATTTTTTTAACATTTTATAATTCAGTTTTAAAATGATCCGTTTTTAAGGTTTTTTTTTTAAATTGACAATTTCACAAAAAATAAAAATTAACTGCAGTTACATAATCAAGGTTTATAGTTAACTGCAGCAAAGCTAGAACGTGGTACTTTTATGTATTTTCATTTTCAAGACATTTAAACTGTGGTGGTGTCACTTCCTGTTTGGTTTCACTTCCTGTTAAAAAGAGTTGTGCATTTTGTGACATTCTCACTCCTCATTCAGTCAAAAATTGAATGTTCTCACTTATCCGCCATCTTATTTGTAGGCTAAATTTGGTTGGAACAAACAGGAAGTGACGTATTTAACCATTTAATAATGTAGTTAACCATATTATGTCAATACAGTTGAGTTTTAACTTCATTGTTCAGAAATTTAACCATAGTTAAATGTAACCACATTTGTTTCCATTAGAAAATTAATTGTGGTTAACTTTTTAACGAGTAGTTGTAGTGGATAAACGAGAAGTTATTACTTAAAGGTGTGGGACGAATCCTAAATTTTCTCGAATCCGAATCCTAAAAGGTTCTCGAATCTCTCGAATCCTTCATAAAAGAATCCTATTATTATTTATTAAGAAAATACAAATAAATAAAATGATATTAAATATTAAATTATTAATAACAAAAAATAATGTTGCACTCAGGGTCGCCACAATGTGATATTGGTGATCCGGGTTGCAACAATCGCCGGGTTTTTTTTTGTTAGTGAACGCTTCTGTTAGACGTCAATGGAGTTTAAACTAATTTTACCAAAGTTTTTAACATTTTTTTTAAGGTTAGGATTCGAAAGATTCAAAAGACGAAAAAAGCGCGAAGATTCGAGTTTTCAAATCTCGAATATTTTTCAAGATTCGCCGGATTCGAAAGAAGAAAAAAGCGTGAAGATTCGAGTTTTCGAATCTAGAATATTTTTCAAGATTTGCGGGATTCGAGGATTCGAAAGAAGAAAAAAGCGTGAAGATTCGAGTTTTCGAATCTCGAATTTTTTTCAAGATTCTAGGAATTCGAATGGCCGATAACTAGTATTACTGAAGTCTGATCATTATTTTATAAAAGTAATCAGTTTTATTTAGTTAAAATTCATTCAAAATTATTGTTTTTGATGAATGATGAGGAGGAGGAGGAGGAGGAGGAGGAGGAGGAGGAGAGAGATGACTTAACCTACTTTTCCGGTGTTCCATGTAAACCATGAACCTTACAACTCTCTCCCCCCTTTTACACCACCCGTTTTTATACCTTTTTTTCTGTTATTTCCACTTGTTTATTTGTATGTTATCAATGGCCATATTATTATAGTAAATCATTTCCTTTGGACACAACAACAGGGTCATTCAAGAGTGACCACACACACAACAGTCAGTCAGTCAGTCTATAATATAATATATGTTTGTGTGAATCATTCAAACTGTGTGTGGATATGAATGATGAGAAGAATGGGAAAGGTAAACTTATTTTAATAAATAAATAGACAAGAGAGAGAGAGAGAGAGAGAGAGAGGTTGTCCGGTTCAAAAGCTCAATGACTTTTATCACCACTAGAGGGCTAGAAAGACGTAATTACAAATTATGTTTTCCGGTTTAACCTTCTAATAAATTAATAACATCAATTCATTCAAGTAACCGAAAATAAATAAATCAGATTAGAGAATCAGTGGGTTTAATGAACAGCTGATTTTCAAAACTGTTTGATTATTTTGTTTTTTTAGGTGCAAAATTATGAGAAATTTTAAAAGTGTCTTTAGAAACTAGAAGGGTTAGCTCTCAATCACTTTTAAGGGTATTTTTTTCATGTTGATATCTTTCAAAATAAACTTTTTCGAAATAAAAATTTAAAAAATATCATCTGCTTAAAAGTTGGGTCCATATTCAAACACATAAATAAAAAGCTTATTTTGAAAGATAATAACATGAAAAATACAAGAGGTGGTAATCCTTGGGGACTAAATTTGCTAAATTTTCTCGAATCCGAATCCTATAAAAGGTTCTCGAATCCGAATCCTATAAAAGGTTCTCGAATCCGAATCCTATAAAAGGTTCTCGAATCCGAATCCTAAAAGGTTCTCGAATCCGAATCCTAAAAGGTTCTCGAATCCAAATCCTAAAAGGTTCTCGAATCCGAATCCTAAAAGGTTCTCGAATCCGAATCCTAAAAGGTTCTCGAATCCGAATCCTAAAAGGTTCTCGAATCCGAATCCTAAAAGGTTCTCGAATCCAAATCCTAAAAGGTTCTCGAATCCGAATCCTAAAAGGTTCTCGAATCCGAATCCTAAAAGGTTCTCGAATCCGAATCCTAAAAGGTTCTCGAATCCGAATCCTAAAAGGTTCTCGAATCCGAATCCTAAAAGGTTCTCGAATCCGAATCCTAAAAGGTTCTCGAATCCGAATCCTAAAAGGTTCTCGAATCCGAATCCTAAAAGGTTCTCGAATCCGAATCCTATAAAAGGTTCTCGAATCCGAATCCTATAAAAGGTTCTCGAATCCGAATTCTATAAAAGGTTCTCGAATCCGAATTCTATAAAAGGTTCTCGAATCCGAATCCTAAAAGGTTCTCGAATCCTTCATATAATAAGAATTCTATATTATTCATTAAGAAGATACAAATAAATGAAATAATATTAAACATTAAATTATTAATAGTAATAAACAAGTGTGGCACTCAAGGGTCGGCACAAGGTAATCCATTGGTGATCCGGGTCCGACCACCGAAATTACAACAATCGCTGGTTTTATTTGTTAATGAACGCTTCTATTGAAAAAAAAAAGCGCAAAGATTCGAGTTTTCGAATCTCAAATATTTTTCAATATTCGAGATTCGAATGACCCATCTCCCTAATAAAATCGATGTATTGACTAGGTGAATTGACACTTTTATTTTGTTTAAAATGTCCGCCCCAATAATAATCGCGTGTTTATTGTCCATATTATTATTATTATTATTATATACACAATCGGTAGTTTCAGATTAATCAATGACAAGTTTTATAATCTGTACTCACTGACCTAAATTTTCACAACGAGATTGGAAAAGACCCAACTTGTTTTAATAAACAATAATAATAAACAAAGGGGGGAAAAGGGTGGGGAGGGGGAGAGGGGGGGGTTGAACAAGGCCATTCGAATTAATGATAAAAAATACAGAAAGAGAATTCTCAGAATTCTTCACAGTTTAATTTGAATAATTCAAATTTAACAATTGAGGAGAAAGAAAAAAAAATTGATTTGCGAAACTAACAACAAATAACAACAACCGGATTCACAATTTTAAATTACGTGTAAACAAAGGACAATCCTTAAATATTTTCTGCCCCCTTAAAAATACAACCCCCTCTTTATAATAATACAACCCCCTCCCCATCTTGTATAACTTGAATATATACATTGTATATGTATATATGTAGACGAGAAAATAGCTATTTAGTAAAAATCAGCTATTTACTCTAATATACTTGCCTCCTTTCGTCTTATCGCTAGCTCACACTTTGACAGGCATTTAGAAATCGGGAAGAACATAAGTTAGCTCCGCCCTTTTTATGACGACCGGCAACTTCTAATTGGTTTGTTGTGTGGTTCGACATTGAAAAGGGCGGAGCATGTGACGGCAGACTACATAAACCAACCAATTAGAAGTTGCCAGTCGTCATAAAAAGGGGCGGAGCTAACTTATGTTCTTCCCGATTTCTAAATGCCTCTCACTGTGGCTGAATCTAAGTGTTCCATTTGTAAGGGAGAGTCTAGTTGTAGGCTACAAATGGTTGATTTTCCTCTAATACGTTATGTTTTTGTTTTCCTCTACGACATATATATATCAAGGTATTTATGACTTTGGACTGAGTCTGTGGACCCCGCCCATCAATTGCGCTTTTTTCCTCGGCGACATAATATTTACAACCTTAAAGAAAAAACAAAGTTCATTTTTTAATATTACAATGGCCACATTATAATGTAAACATAACCGTGAGAAAACAATATAAAAAAAGGAACAAGTTGTTGAGTTGTAGTTTTGATAGTTGGGCCACTAGACGGCGATCTAGGTGTATGTTTACATTTAAACGTGTTACAAACATCATCTGTATGTAATGCATCTAATGTACACAGTGAGTCAAAAGTCGCACACTATAGAAACAAATTAATACTTGTTTCAGAGCTAATTAAAAAAATGGCTGACAAATGAGGGAAGGAGAGCCGAGAGATGGCGCCACCTCTGCGTAGAGCTAAATTCCATCTCAGTTTCAGTAAGATTCAACTATTATTCAAAGTGTAAGCCTGCTGGGGCCTTGTAAAAGGGTTCTCTTTTTTTTATAAAGAGAACCTTGAAGAGAGGCTACAGGCACCGTATACATTCCTGCCAGCGTCATCTAGTAACGTGAAAACCAATTGAAAGTAGGAAAAGCTTTAAAGATCGCCATTGTTAATCTATGAGGATTGTTATGAAATCGAGGATGAGAAATCTTATCTGGCTTCATATAGATGACAATGGCAGCTTTCCCTGCTTTCAACTGTTTTTCTCGTTACTAGAGGACGCTGGTAGGTATGTGCACAGTGCCCTCTATGCATGTAAAGCTCACTCACTCAAGACATTTTTTCTAGCATGGAGTTAAACTACCTCTATGTATCTCTTTGTCATAATATTATAAAATAGACAATAATATACATGTGCAATTTGGAGATAATTAAGTAGAAACTCGATCATCCGGATATCGGTAATCCGGACTTGTTGTTATTATACCGGTTTTAGTTTACCAATGTTTTGGAATTTAACTTCCTGATAGAGATGGACGATAATTAAAGTGAAAAATGATTAATTTTTCCGGATTAGCCGGACATGTGGGTGATCCGGACCAAGTCCGATCCCATTTAGTCCGGATATCTTGTTATAAAATTGTGTTTGCCATTTTTGACTCACCCTGTATAAATGTACATTTGTTGTGGTCTATTGATTACGGATAATTATATCAAATTTACAAATGAGGAAAACATAAGGATTTATTATTAAATTTATTATTATACGTTTGTTTTAAAGAGTGAACGTATGACCCCCCCCCCCCCCCCCCCCCCCCAATTACTTGAAAAGAAAAACTAATCAAATAACATGTTTTCTAGTTTAAAAAAAATATATCAACGAAAACAAAAAGAATACAACAGACATTGTTTTCTTATCAATTACGACGTTGAGTTTGCATTTTTTTTATTGTTTTCTTATAAAACGTTTCTGGTTAAGTTTTTTTTTTTAAAAAAATAGCCACCGGAAAGAAAACAATTTTGATTCTCTTGTTTCAATCTTAAGTTATTTTTTTTTGTAGCTCATTTTAAACTTTATAAATATGTATGTAAACTCGACACACTCACAAAATAAAGTTATCATTGTTTAATTTTAATTAACTTTTTTGTGGTCAAAATTATCGAATTCATCTTTTTTTTTTTTTTTCTTCCGGAAACTTTAACTTGATAATGAATTGCAAATACATTAAACAACCTGTTTAGGGCTTACTGTAGGCCTACGCATAATTATTACGTTATGCGATAATATGCAAATTTCTAAATACTATGCAGTTTGTGCATAATTATTCATTTGGCAATTGTTCCATTCGGCCGCTTAAAGAATGCAAGTAGATAATTTATTTTGTCCCTGTAGCATTAGATGGCGCCACTGGGCCTCTCCCATAGAAATGTACTGACACTCTTCAACTCTTGAGCCACCTTCCTATTTTTTGCACGTGGCAAACTTTTCATTGCGTCATCGCTATTTCTCTACACGTGCTCTCTCTCTCTCTTCACTTATATTATGTTCTGGGTTAAGTTTGTCCACGTGCTCTGATAATTAAGGTTGTTTTGGACGACGCTTTTAGAGCTAAAAGGAGGCTGCATTCTATTTCAACTTAATTGGCGACGAGTGTAGTTGGCGCCACCTATGGAGGTTGTTGCAGGCGCCATCTACCACAGGCAGTTAGAAATTGGGGAGAACTTCAGTTGGCTCCGCCCTTTTTTTATGACGACCGGTAGCTTCTAATTGGTTTGTTGTGTGGTTCGACGTTGAAAAGCGGCGGAGCGTGTGACGTCAGACTACATAACCAACCAATTAGAAGTTGTCGTTCGTCCATAACAAGGGCGAAGCCAACTGAAGTTCTCCCCGATTTCTAACTGCCTGTCCATCAACCTTGCATTTAATCAAGTATTTTTCTATGGAGTCACCCTCTTAATTTACTTTGGCGTTTATTCTATTTGACGCTTAATCAGCGCCATCCATTGAAAGGAAAAAAAAAAAGAGACAAAATCAGTTAAAATACAAAATAAAAATACTTCAAAATATTACAATTGTGATAATTTTTCTTTAAAAATGAATAAAAATTCACGGATGATTATGATGTCTTTTTTTTAAGAACAAAAAGAGACAAGAAGAAGAAACAATGGGCTTTTTTAAAATTGATAATAAGAGTGTTTTTTTTAATCTTAATATAAAATGTTGTCTCCTCTCTCCATGGTCCACATGGTGGTCACAAACACACACAAGTCTAGACAGGATGGACAATCATCATCATCATCAAGAATAAGGGTGATGATGTCATCATTTTTAAAGGAAAAGGAGGAGGAGGAGGAATAAGGCACAAATAAGACGATGATGATAACCTCGTGCCTTTTTGTTGTTGTTTGCCTTAAAAACTAAATTAAATGTCATGTTAAAAAAATAACAAAAAACCTTATTATTATATCATACAAAATGGACATTGGGTCAACACTTCCTCCCCCCACCCCCTTATCCTTTTTATTAAATAAAAAATGCACCTCTTTTTTTGATTTTAATCTGATATATTTTAACATCTTTATCATATCACATCATTCTGTCTCTCTTGATTTATGTCTTCAACATCCCTTTCTCTCTCTTCACTTAAGTAACACAGTGAGAAATCAAGGCATTTTATAAAACCACTAGCCCATATGTAAAACGGAACCAATTTTGCATAATTAACATCATCATTTTATGCAATACTTATATAAATGACATCATTCAGATTAGCTTGTCTTTTCTTTGTTTTTTGTTTTTTAAAGACGTTTTGAAACCTTATGATGCCTCAAAAGATGTAAATTCATAACCGAATTTAGCTGCTTTTTTTACATTGTCTAGTAATTGTGTGAAATAGCTGATTTCTCACATGTACAGAAAATAATCGTTTTCTTGAGTTTTTTATATGGAAAATTATTCTTGTTAGTTTTTTTTTTTCGGCTAACTTGGGGCCCCTTCCTCTTTTTGGCCCTACAGGAGGTCAAAACAAGAGTCTCAATGAAAACTACTGTTTTGCAGCACGTGCCACACACACACTATTTAACCTGGGGACAATTCGCCCTCCCTTTTTCTGATCCCCCCCCCCCATTTTCTTCCTTTTCAAATCTTCATCTGAACAAAAAACAAAAAAACAACTCCAGTATTAAGATCACAAGATGTGATACAAACAACAGCGCCACCTATCTCATGATTACAAAACAAATGTCTCAATGAAGACTAGTTTTTTTTTCTTCTTCTCAGCACGTGCCACAAGCACAATATTTAACCTCTGGACAATTTCCTCCCCCTCCCCTCCTCCTCCTTTTCTGATCCCCGATTTTCACCTCCAGAAAGATCACAAGATGTGATACAAACAACAGCGCCACCTATTTCATGATTACAAAACAAACAAGTCTCAATGAAGACTACTGTTTTTTTCTTCTTCTCAGCACGTGCCACAAGCACAATATTTAAACCTCTGGACAATTTCCTCCCCTCCTCTTTTTTTGATCCCCCATTTTCACCTCGAGAAAGATCAAAAGATGTGATATAAACAACAGCGCCACCTATCTCATGATTATGAATCCTGCTGCTGCTCATGTTCACATTGTGAACAGAAAACAGGTGGGATGGGTGGGTGGGGGGTGGAGACATAAAACTTAATACATATATAGGTAAACACTATACAAAAATGGTGTTCCTGTCTCTCTCTTTCTCTGCCCAATGCCAATGGTACAAATTGATACGTGAATGCTTGCCCTTACCATTGTGTTGTTCAACACTAACTAAAATATATTAGATGAGATTCTATATATTTTTTTTTTGGCTCGTGACCCTCCACCCTATTTCAAGTTTTGTTTGAAAGCGCGCCCTCCACTTTCGGACCCTCCCCTTTATAAGAAATGATAAAGAAAAGAGACTTAGAAGATGAAAAAAAAAATACCCTGGGTGATACTGCTGCTGCTGCTGCTGCTCTGTACGCCATATGCCATTTTCCTTTTTTCAAGTGAAATGAAAAAAAAGCAGCACTTTTGCATATTATGGAGCAGAAAAGGCAGTAATAGCAAGCAAGCAGCAGCATGTGCACATTTATTACAATAGTTCTTGATGCACATTTCAATAGTTAGTTTGGTGGTCATATACTGTATATATATACATAGGTGGAAGAAAAAAAAAACTTGATTATTAATCGTGTATGAAAAGGCAGGCAGGCAGGCAGTGACTTAGGGAGGAGGAAGGGAGCGAGAAAGGCCACCTTTTTCAGTGAGTCAGGGGTCGAGCCGTCGTCGTCCCATGTAGAAATACGGTGTACATATTTCAGAAAGGAGGAGAAGGGGAGGGATAATAATCCCCCCCACACCAATACCACCTTCATTCAGCCTTATAACCACCACCAGATGGCTTTGTTATCCTTTTCCACCCCTCCCTATTTTGCAGCAGCAGCAGCCGCCATCCTCTCTATTGTCATTTTTGCCAGTGCATTTTTGCAGATGGCATTTCATCAGTAGAGTGAAATGTTGAAGCTGAACACCCGGTGCAAGTTGCAACCACATTTACCCTAATCTGGTTATGGTGGCCCTCCCCCCTCCTCCTCCTCCTCCTCCTCATCCTCTCTAGACTCTTAGTAGTGATCGAACATTAACTCATCATAGATAAATTACACAATTCTGATCTTCACTTTTTCTCTTGATTTACATTTTTTTTGCAAGTAAACTATAACAAGTTCTCGATTCTCATCAGGTTTTTTTTTTCTTAAATAGTTTTACACCAGTTTCTGCCATTTTTTTCAGAATGAACTGACAGAACTGGTTTCAAGCTATTACCATTCTAATTGGAATGTTCTGCACAACCCAATTATAAACCCAGACTTCAGATAAGTCCACATACACATGTTTAAATGGACATGACACAAGATCATCAAGGGCCATAAAGGTCAAACAGTTCACAGGCTTAAGCTTTATGACCCCCTTCAACTCCTCTTCCTATTACAATGACAACAGGCAGGTACACAAGAGAGTGTTTGTCCCAAAGCTCTTGGAAGTTATAGACAGTTATAAATTGAACATGCTTGGACATTATAAACCTGACGGACATAAAACGGTACATTGTCAAAAAAAAAGAGAGAGAGAGGGGACACTCTTGGAAAGTTCTCAAAAGAAACTGGAAAGTTTCTGAACTTCTGAAGAAAGTAAAAAAAAAAAGAACTCCAAAAGAATTGACGGAGGTGGAGAAGGAGGAGGGTTTGAGGGCTGCCATATACATAAATGTATATAGTTCTTGCTTTTGTTAAAAAGGAAGGGAGGAGGTTAAAAGGGGAGGGGGGAATGGTATATGACGTCCTGATCACGTCCTAAAGGAAAAAGGGGGGAGAGGACATGATGTGTTTAGAACTTTTTATTCAAGCGTTCCAGAAGCATTCAATTATTCTACTGTTCTGTGCAGAGAATTCCAGAGAAAAGAGAGAGGACACACCTGTCCATCCTGAGCACGGATACACACTAAACTCTCCCTTTCTGGTGTCAGTGTACGACGCACGTGCTCTCTTTTTATGGGGATGGAGGAGGAGGAGGGTTAGCACCGTGCCGGAAGTGCGATTTGTGCACGCATTTGTTCTCTCAATCGACACTTGAATTGCTTACTCTGCTTGTTTCGAAAGAGAGAGAGAGAGAGAGAGAGAGAAACCGGTCCTTTCATACATGGCACTTCAATATCTAACTTTACAAAAGAAAAATGGCTGACGAATCCAGACTTTAGTATTGCCAACTATATACCGAGCAGTAATTTACTGTATAAATCGGATAAAAATTGTAGACATAAGACACATTTTTATAAGAAAAATTATAAATTATCTCTGATATAAAATGATAACAAAATGATACAAAAACAAATTATAATATTATTTGAAAATACTGTCATATCTGTATTATATATCTTTATGACTGACTACCAATAACTGGTATACTTTTCAGCATAATATGACCGTCATAAAATGATAAGATAATAAAATGTGACGTCTATAATTGAGGCGACTGAATAAGTGCTAAATTAAAATAAGCGCCAAATTGAATAAGAGCCAAATTGAGCAAACGCCAAATTGAATAACTGCCAAAGTTTTGGCTTTTATTCAGTTTGGCATTTGTTTAATTTGGCGCTTTTTCAGTTTGGCGTTTGTTTAATTTGCGGCTTTTTCAGTTTGGCGTTTGTTTAATTTGGCGCTTTTTCAGTTTGGCGCTTATTCAGTTTGATGTTTGTTTAAATTTAGCGCTTATTCAGTTTGATGTTTAATTTGGCGCTTTTTCAGTTTGGCGTTTAATTTGGCGCTTTTTCAGTTTGGCGTTTAATTTGGCGCTTTTTCAGTTTGGCATTTGTTTAATTTGGCTCTTTTTCAGTTTAGCGTTTAGTAACATCACCAAGGAATGTTTAACATAGGTCTACAATATTATAATGGAAACATCTGCTGTGATGTTTACAATGTTTTAACTCATAAACATGTTTAATCGCCATTGACAATTACATAATTAATAAAAAAATGGGTCCCTCCTTTTCTGTTTATGGGTATTATTGACCGTCGTCGTCGTCAGCCTGGTTCTTAGGTTGTTGTTATTGTTGGGGTAGTGGTGGTGTGTGGGTTTAAACCCTCCTAAAACAGCCACAGGCCACATATAGGCCTACATTTATATAGAAATATAAGTGTATCACATACACTTATTTTTAGAGAGAGAGAGCTCTCTGTGCTTGCCATGTGTTGCCGTTTATGGGGCACGCGTCGAATGACCTCTCCCCCTTCTCGTTCTTCATTCTTTCTCTTATTACGTCATCGACCTTTATCAGGAGGAGGAAAAAAAAGGGGCCTTATGGGGGCCCCCCCTCTTATTCAGACTCTTCTAAAGTTTCTTTCCTTTCAAATTTCAATATAACCAAAGTATATTTAAGTCGCCACAAAATGGATTCCTTTCAATTTAGACAAAACACTGTTAAATACAAATAGTTTTTTTTAAAAAAAAAAGAACCACCATGTGGTTCATTTCAGTGTCACGTCATTTTATAAAATGGTTCAATAATAATTTTAGAACCATTTTAGAAGCAAATTCAAGTAACATCATAAAGAAAGAGAGAAAGAAAGAGAGCGAGAGAGAGAGAGAGAGAGAGAGAGAGAGAGAAAATTCAAAAGTATCTTGTTAGAAACTAGAATATAGTTGACACATTTGTCAACTATATACAGGGCTTTTTATTACAGGAATATATTTGTGACAAGTCATAATTTATGATGTCACTACTTTATAATTACCATTTTAGGATGGTCATATGATTCTGTATACCACAAGTTAATTCACCTTAATGTTTCTCTCTAAAGCGTGTTAACCATATGACCATATAACCATTTTTAACATTATGTTTTGTAATTAGCTCTTTTGTGACTGTTATTACAAGGTTATGAGTTAGATATGACAACTTGCTGTCTCATATCACATTTATACAGCTAAAAGATATAATCATAATATAACAATCATATCAGTTTTAAAATGATGTGTCATAGACTCATAGAAACAATCTTAAATGAAAAATAAAATGTTGAGCCATATTTGTATCTGACAACACTGGAGATTGGTATCATGCATTGGTATATTGTGCATTCAGTATCTATAAGCTCGTTTGAAGATGCTCAGCGCCTCCAAGTATTAATATGTATGAAGCGCCCTTCCATGCCAAACAATAGTTATCTCAAATGTGTTTTATTATACCTAGTAGACACAACTGATAATTTAAATGCATTTAAATAATAAACGTGTTCTACAGAGCCCTGTGAAGGACAAACAAACAATATGTCGTCGAATTCCATTTATTCAGTTAATAATCTTGAAAATATTGAGATTAATACCGAAATATCTAAACTATTGACAAAATATTGATTTAGTATTTCAATTTTAAAACATTAATAAAAAGTCAATTTTTATTTGGTGTTCGTGTCCTTAACTGGATTCCGTATAATTTACCTAAACACATTAAATTTGAATTCATTTAACTCATTTGTATGTACAAGGTATTAGGAACTTAAATTTTTAATTAATTGATATAGGCGGCGCCACATGTGATAGCAATTCTATTGAAAAGCATTTCGAAACTGCTGTTCATAATTAATAAATGTAAAAAGTAGAATAAAAACTATTATAAAAAAAGGCACATTAATTTCAGGTTTTCTGTTTGTGAGTGAATTTTGGGCAGTACTGGCGTGTGCTCCTTATTTCAGGGGGGGGGGGGGGGGTTGAGGGTCGCGCTCCGTCCTGGCCTCTGTCTCGTTCTGTCTCACTTAATTGTAATAGCGTGTATACATGTATATACAAGGGACAAAACATACTCAACTCATGAGTGGCTTCGTGTGCTTTCCATCTGTTTCCCTTTTATATATGATGATGAAGTGGGCCACTAGGGGTCTATATATATTCTAACATAATATAAAATACACTGTATAATAGACTCATAGAAGTTCAGTGTTTATAATAATAATAATAATAATAATAATAATAATAATAATAATAATAATAATAATAATAATAAAGACACGCGTGTCTCAGTCACTCATTATGGAGACTTGGCTCGTGGCTAGCCTCAAGCTAAAAGAAAGGAGCTCGTTTTGCCCTTAAATTCACCTCTTTTTTGTGCCTGACACTCACGCAATCATCATAATACACTGTCATATACATGTATATATAAAGCCGGGTTTACACACTACGATTTAACGTACGTTTTATCGGATTCGACAAATCGTATCAAGTATAAAACGCGGAGCGTGTATAGACAACAAATTAATTGTACGTCTTATCGGAATGGAATGAAATCGAAGATTGGATCTGAAGTCGAATATGCCGAGCATCATTTTCTGCGAAGTCGAACGATATGTCGTAGCGTGTAAACACTCGGGCAACTTCTCGTCCGTTTTGTGCCTATACCCTCAGTTCACTGTCATTGTCACAACCAGTGAGCATCTTAATTTGTTTTTGAATTTTTTTATGACGCAAAAAGTTGGAACCGATGGAAATCGGATGAAAAGACGGACCGTTAAAACGGAACGTGTAGACACAATATATAATGTACGTTTTGCCGTACGTTTTGTCTGATCGCTAAAACGTACGATAAGTCGTAGCGTGTAAACCCGGCTTAAGATTACCTATACAAAAATGAAAAGTAAAGAAAATTGGTCTTTTCTTTATAATAATAATAATGGTTGTGACTTTTATAACATAAAATAAACAACTATAGCAACGGAGTAGAAATTGTTCATTTTTACAAATGTGGTTTGTTCGGCCCGGTTTTTACTCCATGTGAGGTCGCGACCCCTTCCAACTCTTAAAAAGGAGGAGGTTGTTGTTGGTTTAGTGGTGGTGGTGGTGGTGGTTTTTAGTCAGTTTATGAAGAGTAAGTGGCGGCCACCGTGAAATTCTGATTATGGGTCACTGGTGTTGTCCCATCTTAAAAATCGTGACTTGCATCATACGAAATTGGATTCAAAGGGGATATATATGAATATATTATTTTCGTGATATGTGTTTTTTATTTGCATAAAAATGCTAATTCAAAAAAAATGTGTATACAAGTTCTTGAAATAATTGTTTCAAAACCGTCTCCATTGTAAAAAAAAAATAAAAACGACACAAAATAGCATAATTAAGATTATCAAAAAAAAAAAAAAAAGAATCTGATTTTGAATCCATTAATTAAAATTGAATTTAAAAAAAAATGACCCTGCAAGTTGCCAAAAATACCTGTGGCAGAGGGACACAAAGTTCAAATGCAGCGCGTGAAATGTATTGTCAAAACTCAAAGAAATAATAAAACTTTGAAATGTCTTCTTGGTTAAAATAAATTAAAGTTCAAATCAAATTAGATTTACATAAAAAAAAATATGTAAAGGAAAATAGTAAATCGTGTAATTTAAAGGGTTCTAGTTAACTACTCACTTGACCACTGTCCAGTATTTTACACCCGGGCCCTGTTTCTCAAAAATACAAGTCTTGTTGTAATACAAATGAATTCTACGGAGCCCTGATCAGGACATGCATCAATATTTAACAATGTTATCACGAATTAACAATTCGTAATGACAAATTGTGAATTGGCGACATGTATATAAAGCTCATCAGTAGGGCTCGGATTTTTATGCATTTATCAAGCAACTGTTTCTCAATTTGTGGCTCAAGAGCCAATTGTGAAGTAACAATTCTCCGTTTAGAGATCAACCAAACAATTATATATTGGTTTTTGTCAATCAAAAAAACACCTTCTTAGAGGCTAAAACTCTTACTTGACAACTGATAGTAACCAGAAATCTAGCCTCAAAACAGTCTTTTTGATGAAAAAAGCATAATTGTTGGTTGCTGTAATGAGGATGATGATGATTATTTCACAATTGGCACTTGGGCCACAAATTGAGAAACAGTTACTTGATAAATGCATAAAAATCCGAGGCCTACTCATCAGAATTCACTTGTATTACAAGACTTGTATTTTTGAGAAACAGGGCCCTGAAAGGGCTTTTAAGGACACGCTGTAGACTAATCTGTAATACAGCATTACAGAAAAATGACGTCACCATAATGACGTACCAGATTATTTTGTGGTACAAGGCGCCGACTATGACGTCATTTTTATGTAAAGCTTTAAGCAGTGCATTAGCTGCATGATCGTAACGAGAGTCTAATAAAGAATTTACACATAAAGTTAAGTTCAGCTCATGGGTTAGGACAGGCAGTTAGAAAACGGGATGAACAAAAGTTGGCTCCGCCTTTTTTATGACGAACGGCAACTTCTAATTGGTTTGTTGTGTGGTTCGACGTTGAAAAGGACGGAGCATGTGACGTCAAACTACATAACCAACCAATTAGAAGTTGCCGGTCGTCACAAAAAGGGCGGAGCCAACTTCTGTTCATCCCGATTTTTAATTGCCTGTTGGGTTAGGTTGAAGCTGGACTTGCAATTTTATGAACAAAGGTCATGAGCTTTGTGGACCTTAAAGGTCTGCATGGATTTAGTGGTTGGTTCACTTGGTCGTGAATGTTTAACGTAACCTCAAATGGGGCTTGGTGGACTGGCAATAGTTTAAGCTATATGGACTCTGTGTGGGCCTCATGGGCTGTGTATAGTATAATGTTTTTTTTTTGGACTGAGCTGGTCCTTAAGGTTCTTTTTTTTGGTACAAAATGTAGGTCTCTATACTCAATAATGTGTATTTGAAATAAATCTAAAGAAAACTAGAAAAGACTCTAGGAATGTTCAATGTTTAGTGGTGGCTTAGTTAAAAAGCAACAAATAAGTTTTGTTTAATCAATAGATTTCTAAAGAAAATAAGGAATTTTGGTAGCTATCAAAATTGTAAATTGGTAGTTTGATTGACGACAGATGACACACACAAGAGAGTGGGGGTATATATAGTGGACCCTGATGGTGTGTAATGGAGTAGGACCCCCTGATGATCAACAAGAAGAAGAAGAAGAAAAAAAAATCATTTCGGTCAAGTTCAAATGACAATTCAGACAACAAAAAAAAAGAATGCGTTGCTATTTTTATTTATATTTATTTTGAATTCCCGTGGATTTAAACACATTGATTCTGGTGTGAATTGTAAATTTCTGAATAGGAGAAGGTACGAACAGGATTTTTTAAACTAAAAGAGATTAAAGAAGAATATTTTTAAAGAAGTTTTTTCTCAACTTTGTAGACATGATGTGTGTGTGTCGGTATACATATATACAAATTCTGGTTAAAAAGAGAAAGAAAAAAGGGGGGGAAATTTGGAGTTGAAATGGGGGGGGGGGGGCAAATAGGTAGGTTAGGAAGGGAGGGGGGTCTCTATCGGAGCACACACACACATAGTGTCAGTCAATAAAAGGGAACCCGTGCCAATGGGTGGAGAATGGAATGTTTGGTCCCCTTAAGTAGCTATAACAACTTGAAAACTACAGCAGCAGTCGCGGCTTTTTAGACACAAGAGCAACCACCAAAAAAAAAAGAGAAGTTTTCAGGTGATGAGGCACTCATGAAGTTGCCTCACTAAATAGATGTAGGCCTTGTTTTTTTCCCTCCATAGAAATCAAAGGAGGTTGGAGGAAAAGGGAACTTAACTGACTGGCTGCTACTTGCTAAACATTAGCTATAATGTAGTTAATACTATGGTTCCATTATTTTCCAATTTCGAGGATATTATGAAGATAATTGTCAAAATCTTTTGCTAGTGGAACCAACAATTTATACTGATTTTTCACCACTACAAAAAATTAACTACAGTTAAAAAGTTAATGACAGTTAATTTTCTAGAGGAAAAAAAAATGTGGTTTCATTAACCAGGGTTAAATTTTTGCATTTGACACAAGTGTTGTTAACCACAGTATAAAATGATTAAATATATAACTTCCTGTGTTCAAACAAGTTTAGCTTACAAACAAAATGGCGGATAGTCAGTGCACTCAATTATTACCTGAATGAGGAGTGAAAATTTCAAAATGACACAAAATCATTTAACCACAAGTGGGTGTTCTAAAAATAGAAACACACAACGGTACCACTTCTATAGCTTTTGTTGCAGTTAACTATAACCTTGGTTATGTAACTGAGGTTATATTTTTTTTTGGTTTCAACGAGATATTGGCCACTAGTTTTCAGAAAATCGCCTATCTGATTTCGAAAATGGATACCGGATACAGCTATAGGTGTCCTCCTACACATGTGTAGTACATATTTAACGACAGACATCCTCTAGTGGAACTTTAATGAATGAAGAAGGCCCACAACTTAAACAGGCAATTAGAAATCAGGACAAACAAAAGTTGGCTCCGCCCTTTTTATGACGACCGGCAACTTCTAATTGATTGGTTATGTAGTCTGACGTCACATGCTCTCCGCCTTTTTCAACGTCGAACCACACAACAAACCAGTTAGAAGTTGCCGTGTCGTCATAAAAAGGGGCGGAGTCAACTTCTGTTTGTCCCGATTTCTAATTACCTGTCAACTTAATGGTAAATCATAAACAAAGAACCAGAAAAACACAAAAAAAGGAAGCGGAAATGAATGTAAAAATTTAGAATACTATACTCAAAACCTATCTTCATGTTCTTTTGATGATGATAATGGAACCATAGTATTAGATGCCCTCAAAAGAAACAACGTTCTTCTAGTCTTGAGTATCTTGACCAGTTCCCTCCCCCCTCCCAACCCTGTTTGACTCTGTATAAGTCTATATACAATGGGGTAGGATGGATGACTTTGCCCAGAAGCATTATAGATCTATATACCAACTATAATAATATCGAACTATTTCAGAAAGTCTTCTTTATCGTCTGTAGTTTTTTTTTTTTTTTACAATCTACAGGTTAGTTATAACCTCCTTCCCTCCCTCCATTTTTCCTCTTTATTTCTGAAGGTATTTTCTTTACTTAGGACCACCTCCCTCCTTCTCTTTCTTACTTCTTATTACTTTTGCCGAAAAAAAAAGTGAGGTACAACTGGGATTTTTAAGGAGAGATTCTTATAATAGTTACACCGCGCCACTGTATATCCATCCATTTGGTGTAATTGTCCATTACACGAAATGTATGTCCATTTCACGTTTTGCATCAGGCCAATCTTATGTTCATTTCGTGAAAATGGACAATTACACCAATAACACATAAGTTCATACGGCCCTGAAAGCTACAGGGGGTTTTTTTTTTTTTTTTTTTTACTAAAGGAGGAGGATGAGGGGTGAATTTTTCTTCTTTCTGCACCATTTTTACAGCCGTTCCATTATGAGGTGTCACAGCGCGTGCTACACACTCAGTATATATGCAGACACACGGGGGCCCCATTGCATTTATTGGAGTTCTGCGAGGAGGAGGAGGAGGGGGGTTTGTGTGTTCTGTGTCTTGGGCATATAAATCATTTTGCCTTCAAAGAAACAATATAACAAGAATGTACAGGGTGTGTGTGTGTTTGTGGGATCACTGAGCATCACTGAATGGATTGACCATTATTGATCACTTCAGGTCGTCAGAAAAAATTAAGCCCCTATCATACTAGCAACTTTTGAAACAATTCAACTTGCAATGCAATTTGTGATGTGACTTGCAACTTTTGAAGCAATTCAACTTGCAATGCTACTTGTGATGTGACTTGCAACCAGAACTAGCAACTTTTGAAACAATTCAACTTGCAATGAAATTTGTGATGTGATTTGAAACTAGAACTTGCAATGCAACTTGTGATGTCACTTGCAATGCAACTTGTGATGTCACTTGCAATGCAACTTGTGATGTCACTTGCAATGCAACTTGTGATGTCACTTGCAATGCAACTTGTGATGTCACTTGCAATGCAACTTGTGATGTCACTTGCAATGCAACTTGTGATGTCACTTGCAATGCAACTTGTGATGTCACTTGCAATGCAACTTGTGATGTCACTTGCAATGCAACTTGTGATGTCACTTGCAATGCAACTTGTGATGTCACTTGCAATGCAACTTGTGATGTCACTTGCAACTGGAACTTTGTAATAAACTTCTATATCACATATGAAAGTAGTTTTATAAGAAGTTCATTTTGAAAGATATCAAACATAAAAATTACCCTTATACGTGATTGACCTACCCTTCTAGTTTTTTTCTCCTTAATTTTACTCTTCTGAAAGACAGAATAAGTCTGAAAAAGTTCGAAAATCAGCTGTTCATATTAATAATTCCATATTTTACAATCACCTTGTACAATTTCATGCACACAAAAAAAAAGCTAAATAGCTAAAAAGCTAAGGGTTTTTTCTTCTTCTTTCTGCTGCTGTTGTACTGACCATGTTGCACAAATATAATTGTTGGCAACATGCTGTTAATAATCACAATTGGACCACTTTTTTTCCTCCTCTTGGGTTTCTTCTCTTCTCTTTGTATATTATTTTTTCCTTTGTTTAAATTGCATTAAAAAAGTAGAAAGTTCTCTCTCTCTCCCCCCGCACACATTGAAACACACGCATATTTTGCAATAAAAATTTTCAGACATTGATGTTATCATTTATTAAGACAGACAGACAGACATCTTCTTTATCGATTTCTACTATCTTAAGGAACAAACCTATAAATACACAACAACACACTTTCAAATATAAAAGTGGGTCATAAGTTCCAATAGAAAAAAATATATTTAAAAGATTTGCCTTCACCCTGTAATATAAAACATGCCCCACTCCGTGTTTTTATGTTGTGTTTGTTTGTTGCTTCGATGGACAGGTCAGTTTATTATTATATATTTTTTGTGCGTCTCAGTCAGACCTCCAACTTTTGCATACCTGGCCTTGAAATCAATCGATGCACTCACTGAAAAACACACTGTGAAGAAGAAGAAGAAAAAAAAAATGAGAACTGTTCTCTTTTTTTTGTTGTTGGTGTTGTTGTTTGTTGCATCAATTATTCTAACAGCTGGAAGATGGCCATAATTTTGTTTGAGAGCCAATTAGCATTGCTCAGTTTGAAGAGAGGTGGCGTGGCGGTTGCGCACATATAGATACGGAGGTATACACAGGGTCAGCGCCCTCACTTGGACACAGAGAGCACAGAGTCCACTCCCCCATTATATGCAAAAAAACAATAAATTGGAGAAGATCAATTTTAGAATGAAAGAAGAACAACAAAATAACTAATAACCGATCGATCAAATGATAATTGTTAAATCATTAATCAGACACACCCTGTATTAATGGGTTATTAACTTATTACAGAAAAAAAGTATCAGACAGGATTGTGTCATAAGATAGTACATTTTTCTTTCTGTCATATCTTTATGACATGGTCCCGTATGATTATAAAACGTCATCGTAATTATGATTTTCAACTTTTTTATGAGGCGCCAAATTGAACATACAGCAAGTTAAGAGACAAATTAAAACGACGAAAATTTAGCATTTTTTTTTATTCAGTTTAGCAATTATTCAGTTTTCTAGATTGACGAGGCGAGTTTTGCTTTTGACACAGTGGCGCTTAGAGGCTAAAAAAAGCTTTTAATGGAAGTTTGGTTGTTATGTAGTTTGGCGCTCATTTAGTTTGGCTTTTGTTTGCAATTGGCGCTTATTTAGTTTGGCTTTTGTTTGCAATTGGCGCTTATTTAGTTTGGCTTTTGTTTGCAATTGGCGCTTATTTAGTTTGGCTTTTGTTTGCAATTGGCGCTTATTTAGTTTGGCTTTTGTTTGCAATTGGCGCTTATTTAGTTTGGCTTTTGTTTGCAATTGGCGCTTATTTAGTTTGGCTTTTGTTTGCAATTGGCGCTTATTTAGTTTGGCTTTTGTTTGCAATTGGCGCTTATTTAGTTTGGCTTTTGTTTTCAATTGGCGCTTATTTAGTTTGGCTTTTGTTTGCAATTGGCGCTTATTTAGTTTGGCTTTTGTTTGCAATTGGCGCTTATTTAGTTTGGCTTTTGTTTGCAATTGGCGCTTATTTAGTTTGGCTTTTGTTTGCAAATAACGCTTATTTAGTTTCGCTTTTGTTTGCAAATAACGCTTATTTAGTTTCGCTTTTGTTTGCAAATAACGCTTATTTAGTTTCGCTTTTGTTTGCAATTGGTACTTATTTAGTTTCGCGTTTGTTTGCAAATAACGCTTATTTAGTTTGGCTTTTGTTTGCAATTGGCGCTTATTTAGTTTGGCTTTTGTTTCCAATTGCGCTTGTTCAGATTGGCGTTTCAGATTTGGCACTTTGATTATTGCCACCATTTTTTTTCCTATTTGTTTCTACAAATAGAACTCAGAATAAAATTTGGAGGGTCTTTTGACCAGTGGTCATTTCCCTCCGTATAGACGACATTCATTCAATAGTGATATCTATATCTAAGTTATAGTTTATGATTTTGTCACAAAAAAAAGGAAGAAATTCATTAGCATTTAGACTATTCTTTTTTTTATTATTATAATATGAAAATCTTTAAGACGAGACGGTTTTTTCTCAAATACTATTGTTGTCATCCGCAAAAAAAAGGAGACACAGACTGACAGACAATTCATTTTTTTTTGTATAAGAACTCATTTTCAGTCTTCAGTCTATAAGTACATTATGTGTGTGTGGACGGCCATTTTTTCTTGTGTTTTCTCTGTTTGGCCCTTTGAAAATCACAGGCTAGACATAAATATATAAAAATGAGTTGAGTTAGGGTGAGAGAGGACCGGGCTTGGGATAAGGGGGGCTGAGGGAGGGGAAAGGTGTGGTTAAAAAAAACCTAGAATTCGGTTCCAACTACACCTTATTAAGAATTTTTAGACATCATCATCATCATCATCATCGTACACAGACATCTTTTATAAGATGTTATTCAACTAAAAACCCCTATTCTGCATTAAACAAACCTTGAAATGTGTTTTACAAACTAGAAGAGTAAAATGAGTCTCATAATAGTAATTTCATGTTGTTATATTTAAAAAAATAAACTTTTAATGGCAATTTTAAGTTGTTTTTACGTTTTTTTTTTTTTTTACTTTAAATTTAAATTTGAAAAATTACTCTCTGAAAGCAGCCAAGAAGGCATGTGGCATAGGGACACAAATCCAATTACAGCATGTGAAATGCATTGTTAACCCTCTGAAAATACATGAAATCTTCGTAATGTTTTATAAACAGCTGATTTTCGAACTCTGGTGGTTATTATTCTGCATCTCAGTGAAACAATATATAATGAGGAGAAATTAAAAATATATTTTAAGAGACTAGAAAGGTAGTTCAATCACTTTAAAGATATTTTCTATGTTGATATCTTTCAAAATAAAACTTTTTATTGACAAAAAAAAAGTTGGGTCATTTTCAAACTGACATAAAAAGCTTATTTTAAAAGATATCAACATGAAATTACGCTTGAGTTAATGAGCTACCCTTCTAGTCTGTAAAACACTTTCAAGTGCTCCTGAAAAATACAAAGTTTGAGGTTGTGTGGGAGGGGGAGGTCAATTCCACTTTAAGACCATTTTATGTGATTCATTTACTGTTCTAGTTTCTAAAACACTTTCAATTATTTCTTAATGTTGCTTTCTAGAAATGCATAATTAATCAATGAGAGGTTTTATTCCATTGTTCTTTTTTTTTCTTTTTCATAAATTTGCATATTTAAATAAAACAAACTAAGACACTTTAATGACTACAATCTTCTACATTATAATTATAATAACGGTATATACATATAATTATAATTATCAAACCTCCTCCTCCTCCTCCTCCTCCTCTTTTATAACTGTATTTTTGTCGTCTTTATGTCTAATGTGTATAATTTTAATTAATTTACTTAATATTCATAATTTAATATTAATTAATGCAAACTTTTATTGTTTATTCTCTTCTTGAATGATGATTAAAACGAGATCTTCCAATTTTGTTTTACGGTTCTTGTTGTCTCCCACGTTTTACAAGAAGAAGAAAAAACACAAAAAACAAACATGTGGTAAATTTATTTATACAAAATGAACATTATCCAAACAACAATAGATAAGGGGGTCATTTTCCAAGTGGTCATTTCGAGGCTAAAAAAAAATAATTATCTGCCTCATTTGCTATACAAGAATATTGAAAAGAAGTTGTTTTATTGAACAACAATTTTCAACAAAAAACTGGAATTGCTTTTCTCTCTCTCTCTCTCTATCTATTTAAGCAAAAATGTTTGCATCACTAAGGAATGAATGCAAACATAATTTCTATGTTTGCTAAACATATTTGCAGATACGGATACGTATAATGCAAACATAATTTCTATGTTTGCTAAACATTTTTGCAGATACGGATACGTATAATGCAAACATAATTTCTATGTTTGCTAAACATTTTTGCAGATACGGATACGTATAATGCAAAGATAATTTCTATGTTTGCAAACATGTTTGCAGATACGGATACGTCTAATGCAAACAATTTCTATGTTTGCTAAACATGTTTGCAGATACGGATACGTCTAATGCAAAGATAATTTCTATGTTTGGTAAACATGTTTGCAGATACGGATACGTCTAATGCAAAGATAATTTCTATGTTTGGTAAACATGTTTGCAGATACGGATACGTATAATGCAAAGATAATTTCTATGTTTGGTAAACATGTTTGCAGATACGGATACGTCTAATGCAAACAATTTCTATGTTTGCTAAACATGTTTGCAGATACGGATACGTATAATGCAAACAATTTCTATGTTTGCTAAACATGTTTGCAGATACAGATACATAAGTTTTTGTTATACGTATCCGTATCTGCAAATATGTATAGCAAACATAGAAATTATGTCCATTCAAAAAAAAAAGAGGATGATGGTTTAAAAAAAAAACCTAAAAGCCAGCAATTCACTCAATTGGAGAAGAGAAAAAAAAAAAAACTAATATTAAGCCTATAAAGTCAGTCAATGTTACCTATATACGACGAGTATAAGGATGAAGAGAAACAGGGAGGAGGAAAGGAGGGAGGAGGAGGACTTCCGTTGTGCCTCACTGAATCTCCGGTAGTCGACTTTTTCTCTCTTTCTATCTTATATTCCGCGCGCCAACCACCTGAAAACGTTGGCTCGCGCCGCAATGTAACCATATGCTTACTTATATATATTGTATTATAAGGGAAAAGAGGGGGGGGGAGAGGTTTATAACCAAAGAAGAGAGGGAGGGAAGGAGACTAATTCTGGGGTGGTTTGAGTTTGAGGGGATTAGAGAGAGAGAGAGAGAGAGAGAGTGGGAATAGCGTTGTGTGGTAAGGGAGAGAATAAGAAAGAAAATGCAGTTGTTTGAAACCACGTCTCTTCATTCTCGTGCTTGCGCTTGACGAGTTTTGCAACTTTTTTCAGTCAGTCAGTCAAGTCGAGGTCCTGAGGTTTGCCTGTGTTTTTTTGGGGGGAGTTTAACCATCGTCATTTGGAGAAAAAAAAAAGCAAAGCATTGGCAAAAGCAAGCGAGAGAGAACAGTTGAGTGCGAGTGGCGGCGCGGTTAAGAGCAGTGCTGGTTTATTACTGCGTTACTTTGCTGGTATTTTTATGCATATTGTATATTGTGTGTTTGTGCGTGTCCGGGAATTTTATTATTTTCTGCAGAAGAAGGAGGATTCAGTAATATTTTATTTTTATTTTGAAAATACAATCATCATTTTAATGGTTTTAATTCTCTTCTTAAGAAAAAAATGATGTTCGTTTATGATAATGATGGTCATTTTAAAGGTGGTGGATATATTTAACTACGTTTATATATTATTATTTAAGTGTGGTTATAATTTAGAGTCCACTTAAAACTCAATTTAATTTAACTTTTGAAGTTTGTGTGGGCAAAAAAAAAAAGACCAAAAATGCTGAAACAGTGTCATCGATTAGTAAAGTGGAATTATAGTAACAAGTCTAGTAATAGTGGTCAAGTTTTACCTTATGGTAGTGGTGGTCAAGAAGAAGAAGAGGACGAGGACGTGGTCAGATACGATATTGATCCATTATTATTGATGGAATCGACGATGACGACGTTAACGTCTAGAAGAAGTTATGATGATGTTGATGACATTGATGAGAATTGCTGTTGTTGTAGTAGCGGTACTTGTACTGTTTGGAAGCCGCGATCAAAGTGTATTACGGTGGCTGAAAAAATCGAACATCGTAGTACTCGTACATTATCATCGTCGTCGTCGTTGCTACGACTAACGACGGCATTTCATTGGACTGCGACGGCGGTACAATTACAACGTCTTCGGTACAGATTCCTATTCAACAGTGATTCAATTTGGAATATTATTAATTGTATAATAATAATAATGGTGAATGTAACTCTTATGTGTTTAAATACTTTATGGAATATGAATTCAAAGTTGCTTTTCAGAGTCATTTTAGGTAAGTTTAAACCCCACCTTTTTTATTATTAATATCAAGACTAGAATTCAATTATTTAGGAACTAGAAGAGTCAAAAAGAATCACGAACAAGTAAATTTTTCATCATGATGATATCTTTTAAAATAAACTGTTTTTTTTTTTACAATTTGAAAAATGGCAATTTTTTTTAGTTTAGCAATTTAAAAAGTTTATTTTGAAAGATAACGTCGTTAAATTACATTTAAATGATAATTTCTTGACACTTTTAAGTTTCAAATTTCTACAAAAAAAAAAAATCGGTTCTGATTATATAAGCTCAGTTTACTTGATTTCTAAATTAAAGACTAGAAGGGCCACAAAACCTTTAAGCTTTTTTACATATAATAATTAATAAATATATAAAATCCTGAGGTGGGGACCTAAATGAGTTTCGTTTGTATTTTAGGGCCTTTTATTTTATTGTTTCTGCTTCCTGAATTGATATTTTAAATATTATGAATGGGACCTATATATGCGTTATTTTATTACAATTGATCTCTATGAGAAAAACAAAAAAAAAACATAATGAAACAATATGCTAATTAGTGATACAGATAGGTTGAATGAAAGAGCGATAGAGAGAGAGAGAGAGAGAGAGGTTAGATCTCTTCATTGATAAATACAGAATTATTATTACTTTTTATTATGCAGACAGATATTTGACTCTCAGATAACAAACTCTCCAGTATATAATAGTGTGTCTATTGACTCGCAACATTTACATGTACTCTTTCTCTCTGTCATTCACTGATATCTATAATATGGTAAAGGAAAAGGGGTGGTAAGGTGGTTTTCACAAAATAAGGGGTGGACGGACGTACCATAGGATAACATAAGAGATTTCTCCTCATATTTGTCCCGTGCAAAATGTGTGCATTATTTTATATCCCATTGGCCGGATGGGGATCTCAGCTTCATAGCCTCTCTCTCACTCACACTCTCACATACTACACATACTCACGCATACTACTCACATGACCTTTCCCCCCTCTTCATCTTCAGGGGGTTTGGACTGAAGGGGAGGGGGAAAGAGGAGGGAGGAAGGGGAAACCATCACCTGGCAGAAGAAAAATTAAAAAAAAAATCGGTTCAATAACAAAAATCAATCAAGTGACATTTTTTTTATCAAATTTCATTTTTTTAAAATTATTGCTGCTGAACCACCATTAATTATAATCAGGTATATTTTTCAGTAATAATTGCAAATCTAAGAAGAGTTAAATTTGGCATGCGTTTGTGAGCGCCATCTAGGAACCAGCTGCTCAAACTAGTATTTCTAATTCATTCCGTTTCCACTTGAGCCAGTTTTGAGTTATATTTTGGCTTGTAGAGAGAAAGTGGTTCTTAATAAACTATACCCCCCCCCCCCCTCTCTCCCCCACCAATCCACCTCTTCTCCTGAGGGGCCAACAAATGTTGGTTGACCCCCTCCTCCTCCTTTTCCCTAAAGCGGTTTTGAACGCGTGCAAAGCTTGTGCCAGTGGTTCTTCTTTTGAATGCATGGTTTCACCACTGCGTGCAATTTCAATAGAGTTTTTTAAGATTGAAAGGCAGATGTTTTTTTTTCTCTCTCTCTATAGCCTCCTCCTCCTTCTCCTTAGTTGTTTTGCTATTTTTCTGCTACTGTTCCGCTATTTTTATAAGCCTGCTGCTGTATTTACGGAGGAGATATCTACTGAAACGTATATATACAGTAGATAAATGTCTAAGCTTGAACAGACACACACAGGATGTACGGTTGAACAATGATTGGCCACTGTGAGTGCCTCTTTGCCTGTTCCCCTCCCTTACAGGACCCATTCTACTCTCTATTAGCTATTTCTTGTGTGTTTCTTTAAAAGGGCAGGTGGAGGAAATTATATATTTTTTTTTTCTAAAAAAAAAAAGTTGAACAACATCGATTATAGGGTCATAAAAACTAGAAGAAAAAAATCTCACTTTTCAAATAAATTCCTCGATATTTTTTTAGTAAACAGAATTTCAGAGTTAATAATCGAAAAAAATAACTAAAAGTGGTTTTCTGGTGTAAGCACCCTATTTTGTCTTACAGGAGAAATTTGAAAGTGTTTTAGAAACTAGAAAGGTAGGACTACTAAAGAAAGGCTTCGGCATGTCAGTTTGAAAATGACTAAATTTTAGGCATTACATGTAAAAATGTTTATTTTGAAAGATATAGGACATGTAATTAATAAGTTGATTCAGCTACCCTTTCTAGTTTTTAAGACACTTAATTTCTCCTTAGTGTAACTCTTTCAAAAAATCAAGTTTCTAAAACATCTTAAAATAACAACAGGAAAAAAAAAAGAGTCATCTTTTAAGTGACTAAAGTTATTATTTAAAGTTCACAGAAATTTTATTTAAAAATGGGTTTTCCTGATTATGAAATATGATCGAAATTCATTTTATTAGGACAAATGGGTGCATTTGAGAACACAAGTCACAGTGACCCTCCTGTAATAAGAAAAGAAAGAGCAGCAGCAGAAGATTGATCATACAATTTAAATAACAATTTGGTTAAAAAATGAATCATGGGTAATAATGCATCCTGATTGACTTATACATGTGTAGAAGCTGACATTTTTACCTAGAATTACAACAATCGTTGACGTTTTCAAATGCACCTATACCTATATTGTAAAACTTGCAATGGATTTTCTATAGGAAATTTGGTGTTAAGGGAATGACCTCGTCGTCACTTTTTAACAGGAAGTTTGGGTAATAGAATGAAAGTATGTATGTACCTAGGTTATAATATAGCCTATATTGTGCGTGGGTGGTTTTTCAAATAAAACAACATTAATGCACTTGAACTCAGGAGAAAGATTTTTTTTAAAAAAACATAAATAAAAAGGTGACAGTGAGTCATCTTGTTGGTGTTTTCTGTTGTTTCTAATCACATTTCATAGATGGGAGGGGCAAGGAGTTTTCC
This sequence comes from Brachycybe producta, assembly GCA_036925085.1. Classification (NCBI taxonomy): domain Eukaryota; kingdom Metazoa; phylum Arthropoda; class Diplopoda; order Playtdesmida; family Andrognathidae; genus Brachycybe; species Brachycybe producta. Next base: position 3,278,478 of record JAUPFP010000024.1, on the reverse strand, counting down.
CCTCTTTCTTACTCGTTACATTAGGGTGTGACCCCCCCCCCCCTGTCAGGTGGGTCACAAAACCCCATGCAAAATGGCTGTACCCACATCTCAACAAAGTTTGGAGGTGGAGGGCTAGCTATTAGTGGTTTTGGTTTACATCAGAGTACTGAACGTAAGAGGGTTCCGTAGAAAAAAAAATTCTTGTGTAAGTGCAAGGTAGGTGGCGCAAAGCTCTATAGGTTGTCAACTACACTCGTCGCCAATTAGTTGAAATAGAATGCAGCCTTTTAGCTCTAAAAGCGTCCAAAACAATCTTAATTATCAGCACGTGGACAAACTTACCCTCAGAACACAAATATAAGTGAAGAGAGCCACGTGTAGAGAAATAGCAAAGAGTCAAGAGTTGGAAGTGTCAGTACATTTCTATTGGAGGGATAGTGCCGCCATCTAACGCTAAACGCACAAAATAAAATTATCTACTTGCATTCGTAAACAAGTGGTTACTAGTGGAAAGAAATGTGTTTGGGAACTGATTAGAGCCATGTGTGCCTGCGTTTTCGGCATGGAGACTATGAGGCTCTTGAGCACACGGTACACGCTTTTGGTAGTCCATTTCGGACCTTTGGTAACAGGCGACAATTTGACATCATTTTGCGGTCAAAATCCACTCCAAAAGTGGTCTGTGTGCCAATTAAGGATCTACATTAACATTCTAAACTCCCAAGCAAACTCCAACCACATTACCTACAGCATAATACCTTGTACACACATACACAGTTAAATGCATTTATATAATAAACGTGTTCTACAGTGCCCCCTCTGTGAAGGGCAAACAAACAATATGTCGTCGAATTTAATTTATTCAGTTAATAATCTGAAAATATTGAGTTAATAATTATATAAACTATTAACAAAATATTGATTTAGTATTTCAATTTCAAATAATAATAAAGTCAATTTTTATTTGGTGTTCATGTCCTTAACTGAATTCCGTATAATTCACCTAAACACATTTAATTTAAAATTCATTTAGCTCATGTGTGTACACGAAGTATAAAGAAGGCATTGCAGAAACTCCTTCAATAAGGAGCTTGTTTAGCCTCTATACAATCTCGTAGAGCACCTACACAACCAAAACAACTTTGGAGGCTAGCGGAATTTCTAATCGAAAGGAATATCCAGGATTGCTAGCCTCCACCTCCAACTCTCAAATAGTCGTTTTGAGATGGGGGGAATACACCCTCCAAAATATGTGTGCCACCCAGAGAGAAGGAAAGAAAGATAAAAAAGAGTGTAGAATTGAGTGACGTCATCTAATCCACACATCAACACTGTGTTTGCTTTTTTTTTTTCTATTATAAAGTTCTATTATATATTGCAATCGTTGTTGTGATTATGACACCTTTTTTTCTTTCTTTATTCGATCATTTCCTTTTGTGTTTTCTCACTTTGTGAAATGTTATCGACAAATAAACAACAAAATTAAGTGACGTGGTGACAAAAAAAAAAGACAAAAAGTTTCTAATTTATATGGATTTAGTTTTAAGTTATTTTGATGCTAAAATGTTCTTCTGTTTTTAATTATTCAAAGGTAAGTTTTCTTAAAAAAAAGATGAAATAGTTTAAAATTGTGTGCTTTCTGTATTAAAACAAACACAAATTACACAGAAAAAGAGAAAAACCTCACGACAAATATACATGTCTATATATATATATGGGAGAGTATAACCGGAATTTCACTTGAGTAAATGAGTTAATTCCGGATTAAGGAGAGAAATTATGTTCTTAACTTAACAAAGCGTGAAATTTATGCAACAAAAATTAACTACATCATAATAATCGTCATCATTATATATATTGCAATGATGATCATCATCATCTGTACATTTCATTTTTTTTTTTTGGTTCTAATATCATTAGGGTTCGGATTTTTATGCAAAATCAAGCAAAGGGTTTCTCAATCTGTGGCCCAAGTGGCAATTGTGAAGTAATATAATCATCATCATTAGAACAACTGCAATTATGTTTTTTTTTTCTAATTAAGGCTTGTTAGAGGCTAGCTGTCTGGTTACTATCTGTTGTCAACTAGAAAATTCTAGCCTCTAACCAGGTGTTTTTTGATTGAAAAAAAATTATAATTGTTGATTGATCTCTAAACGATGGAATTGTTACTTCACAATTAGCTCTTGGGCCACAGATTGAGAAACTTTGTTTGATTTTGCATAAAAATCCGAACCCTAAATATCATTTTAAAGTACAATTAATATTATGATGATACAGGGTGTCTTTATAAAACAAAAACAAGTGAAATAACATCACTTTTTATAATTAAAAAAAAAGATGAAAGTAAAAGTATGTTTTATAAACTAGAATTAGCAATTTGTTTTTTACAATTCAAGAGTTTTAATTATTTTTTCAAATTTTTCAGAATAACATTGAAACATATTTAGTTCATGTGACTTTTCTAGTTTATAACTTGTAATTGATATTTGAAGAGGCTGTTTATATATTTTTCAATATTCTACTTATTTTAAGAACACTTTGTATTTTAATACACAAGAGGTGGATGGGGTGGCACGTGATTTGCTCAATTGTCCACCCCACCACCCATTTATATATAATGTGGACAAAGGAGACGGTGGCCGAACGGGTGGTCATCTCTCTCTCTCTCTCTCTCATTCATATATCAAAATCATAATAATTCCTGTTAATAAAGTCGTAATCAAGTAACCAAACTTGAAATACAACATAATTTCACCTTGAAACGTGTACATAGAATAATAATAAGCGTAATTTGGTGACTGGACTTGCTTTAATCCCCCCAAAAAATGACTTTTATTCTTATTATTATTATTCAATATAAGAATGGATTTTTATCTTTCATTGTCTCTTAGCTAATTGAAAAATGGATCCTTTTTTTTCTATTTTCATGAAAAAAAGGGGAGGAGGAGGAGGATGGAGGTTAATGGGGGGGGGGGGGGCGGGATGGATATAAGAGAGGTAGTTGGTCATTAAAGGCTATCATTTACAATGGCCTCCCTTTTATGACTACTTAATGATCATCGTGTGTTTCTGAAATAATATATTTATATATAGAACTCCTCCCCTCCTCCTTTTTCTTATTATTAATGGCGTGTGCTGGTGGTGGACACACACCAAGTCAAAGAAATGGGATTTTTAAGGATTTCTCCTTATATTTTATCCCTTCTGGGGACAAGTGAGGTGGCAACACGCGCACGCACGCGACTCCCCCATTTTTCTTCAATTGTTGGGATTATTTATAATATGATTTCGTTGTTGATATGGTTTATATCTATTTCCTGTACTTCATAATAAAATTATAAACTCGACTTCCGGTCAATAACATACAATATATTATTTTAACCTGGTTCTTTTTGGTGGTTTCTTAAGGTGGGGGGGGGGGGGGAGTTAAGATAAGAAATTTCTTATCTTTTTTTTTCCTTTTGAAGTCTATTGTTTCAAAACTTTACCTTGAACCAGTTAATATTCGAACAACCTCTCCTCTCTTATTGTTTTTTTCTGTAACCAAAAGGACTGGTTAGCTTTTTTATAGCGACTAGAAAACTTTAGCCTCTAACCAAGTTCATTTAACTGTAAAAAATAACTATAATTGCGGTTGCTCTAATTTTTCGTCGAAATCGGTGGGGGGGGGGAAGTCAGTCATTTTACACAATTCCTAATTAATTTTGCATAATTAGTATAGTTTTAATCAATATGAAGAATGTAATTTAATTAATTATGTTTATAAAGGTTTTAAACAATAAGAAAAATCGTTCATAATGTCTGATTATTTCAGGCATTCTGTAAATTGACTCATTTCTCAAATTATAGCAAATATTTGCAATCAAAGAAACTCTTGTTAAAATTCAGAGTAAAGTTTCAACTCTCATTAATTATGTATCTACAATCACTGGTAAATTACTTAGACATTGTGCAAAATAACTGATTTTCTATTTTTTTTTAGTTGTACAGATTAAAAAAACAAAAATATTTCTAAAGAAGAATTCAATAAAAATATTTAGATCATTTTTTTAAACTAATAATTAATAACATTTACAAACAAAAAAAGACAAAAATACCACAATTGAAAAATATAATGAGATATTTTTACGTAACTTGTTTATAAATGACTGAATTATAATTTTTTTATGTCCGTTTTTATTAAAAATATTATTAATAATAAATATTAAAACTGTGTCTGAAAACATTTTTAAAGAAAAAAAAAACACCTGTCTCTTGACAAAAAAAACCAACAACCCTTTTTTTAAAAATATTCTTAAGCGGCTTTTTTTTCTCAATTTAAATTAATTCTATTTACACTCTCTCTCCATCTCTCTTTTTCTCCATCTCCCTCTCTCTCTTTCTTTCTCTCTCTCTTTCTTCCTTTCTCTCCATCTCCCTCTCTCTCTCTCTCTCCATCTCTTTCTGTCTCCCTTCCTCCCTCTCTCCATCTCTCCGTCTCTTTCTGTCTGTCTGTCTGTGCTTAAAGTACTTTAGTACTTAATCGAATTCAAAGGAATCCCCGATACAATCGAAATAAAACATTAAAAGACAAAGACATTAAGAAAGATAGAAAGAATAAAAATAAAAACTGGTTTAATTTCATTTTTTGAAGTTGATTTAAAAAAAAAAATTATGTTATGTTGTGGGGGGCAGGTAGGTTATATTTACCAGGGTGGGCAGCCCAGGATTGCTTTGCAGACGTTTGCAGAAATTCGCACTTTGGTTTTATTAGTTTGGCGTAATTCCATCATCGCTTTTTATATCATTATTATCATTATTAATATTATATTATGTCGATGGAATTTACAATTTCTAATAATCTTTCCGCCTTTTTCTAATTGACTTAATAGACACAAAACCTCTCACTTAGCAACCCCCCTTTTTTCCTGATTGTGTAAATTACAAAAGAATTTTATTGAAATCTGATCGTAATATTATAAAAAAAAAAACTTCTTCAATAATTTAGTAGCAACAATTGTTGAAAGTTTTTTGTTCATTTTGTAATTTCCTCCCCCCCTCCCCTTTTTCCTACAATATTATATTAAGTGCTTCTCATTTTATTTAAGAAGGGGGCGCCCCATCAGTAAATAAACTTGTTTACACAAACATTAATTATTACAAATGCAAATTGTGTAACTAAACGACTTGCCCTCCTCCTCCTCCTCCTCCTCCCCTCTTCCACCCTTCCACCCTTGTTTTATAAATAAAACCAGAAATTATAGTCGTCGCCATTGGTGGCGCTGAATAAGCACCAACTAAAACAAACACCTAAACTGAATAAAAATAAAAAAAAATTGTCAGTTATTCAGTTTGGTGTTTGTTCAATTTGGCGCTTGTGACGTCAGAGAGTGTCCAAAAGAAGCCTGGCTTTTTTTTTGGACTTTTTTCTATGTGTTATTTTTCTCCCGATAATTAATAAACTTAACTTTTTGCTCAAACTCTCTGACGTCATCATCTTCCAATTACAGTTGCAGCGACTGTAATTGTTTTTGATTTAAATAAGACTGTTTAGAGGCTAATTCTCTTATAGTTATTAAGACAAAAAGTTTTTTTTAATCACTGAATCTGTTTAGAGGCTAGAAGAATTCAAACTAAACTACTTATCAATAAATTACTTATTTTGAAAGATATCTATATGAAAATACGGTTAAGTGATTGAGCTTTACTTTTCTAGTTTCTAAAACACATTCAAGTTAAACTATTTTGCATCTGAAAGACAGAATAAAAAATCAAGAGTCTCAAGAGTCGTTTACACTTTAAAAACAGCATTAGTTGTATACCTTGTAAGAATTATAGCCTCTAAGCAGCCTCATTTATTAAAAAAACTAATTATTTTAGGCCGAAGTTATCAGTAAATTGTTCTCTAGAAGTGTTCTTTTTTGATTTTGATATAAAAAAACTTAATAAATTTTTGGCTTATTTTATAAAAGTTTATCAGAAGATTGCACGCGATTATTGCTTCGTTGCTAAGCAACTTTTTTCTTATCACAACTGTTGTCACATTTTACATGTGACATGACACTAAAAAAAAACACACATTCTGAACCGAAATTGAACCCCAAAAAAAAATATTTGAATTTTATGAATTGTTAATAAGACTAATATGTGAAATTCGTATATTCAACACTGTTATATAACACACTCTGTACGACAAAAGAATGTTTACAGCAAAAAGTTGTGGTGGTAACAAAATTTGAAATGTATTTTTTTGGGGGGGGGGGGGGGGGGGTAAAAAGGGCAAACTTTGGATTTAAAAAAGTGAAGATAAATTAAGTGTAGGCCTATTATGTTAATATAATTTCTATTAAGAATTACATAAGAAGATAAATGTGTATAATTGTATATATTACATTTAAGTTTTAAAAGTAGTTGTGTGTGTGTGGGGTTCACGCCCAAATTGCTGCCACATTCTCTCGACTTTTCTAAAAATGCATCATCATTAATAATTGAAATTCTCAAAAACACAAACTTCTCTCGTTTCAAATGTTTCTTTTTAGTCTTTCAAATGACAGGCAATTAGAAAACGGGACAAACAGAAGTTGGCTCCGTCCATTTTATGATGAACGGCAACTTCTAATTGGTTGGTTATATAGTCTGACGTCACATACTCTCCGAGACCTTTTCAACGTCGAACCAAACAACAAACCAATTAGAAGTTGACGGTCGTCATCAAAAAGGGTGGAGCCAACTTCTGTTTGTCCCGATTTCTAATTGCCTGTTTCAAATGTTGCTATCAATTGAGACACTTGATGGGCCACAAATTGAGAAACATTTGCTTGATATTGCATATAAATCCCGGCCCTATTAATAAGACAATAGATTAATAAGTTACACACACACAAACAGGTAAAATACACATATAGATTCGATTTAATAAGGTCATTTCGATATTATTCTGATAAAAACTGATAAAAAAAAGACAAAGTTCAATTTGGAACATTTCTGTATTTTTTTTTATTATTATTATTATTATTATTATTATTATTATTATTATTATTATTATTATTATTATTATTATATCCAACACTAAACTATAAAATCAGGTAATTAATTTGTATTGTTTGAGTTGTACCACATTTTCTGGTCCGGAACTCATCTAGGTTTAAAATAATAATACTCCTGAATTAAAGAGAGAAATGGAGGTGAATTTTTATGATGAATTTGACCCTATTTTTCTCTTATTTTATATAAACAAAAATCAAAAAATGTATCAATTTTAATGGTATATTTGACCATGACGACGTGGTCAAAAAAAAAGAAAGATGAAATTCAGAGCAAAAAAAAAAAACAGCTCAGAATCGAAGGGTAGACAGGATAGGTAACACCTTGTGCTTCTCAGGACTCACCTATCCCCCCGTCTCCCTTTTAAAAGTGTCCCCTTATAGATAAAGGTAGATTGGACATTCAATACTCTTCTTGTCTCCTAGGTTTATAGTTAGGTTCATTAACAAAAAATCCTTCTTTGGCCTTTCATAACGCGTGCTCTTGTTACTCACCCTGACCTCTTCTACTCTCTTCCCTCGCCTCGGGTACCTTTTTTTTTTTTTTTGAATCACTTTGAAGCCAATGTGTTGTATCACCTGGTCTTGGTGTGTCCTTATGGGTAACAATACCTTATTTTTTTTTTCAATGTATTCCCCCCCCCCTTCTTTCCCCACTTGAGGTGAAAAAAGGTGCAAGAACTAGATTAAATGACAGCATATCAACTCAGTCGTCGTCGCAGCGTTTTTTTTTGGGGGGGGGGGGACTGGTAATTTTTTTTTAGCCAGTCAGTCAGTCATCCCCTTAAAAACTCAACTATGACCCTATTTTTTTTCCTTCCCTCCTGTGTCCAACAGACCCAGACTTTGAAAAGAAGAAAAAAGTTCAAAGTCATAAGAATGGCCGTTTTTCTAGATGAAATAATATCAAGAAGAAGATATTAAGGGCACAAGTTGGGTGTCTACGGAAAGCTGAAGGAAGGAAGGTCGCAGATGTTTCTTTCTCTCTCTCTCTCTCTCTCTCTCTCTCTCTTGTAAAATAAAATAGGTACAGAAATTAATTGTTTGTGTGTGTGTGGTTTGTTCTATTTTTAACAGGACAGAAGAGACGACTAAGTCGCATGACGACGGCGACTACGACGACGACGTCTCAACCCAAAATGTATGCAACTTTGACGACATTTTTATTGTTTGCGTCAACAGTCCTACGGTTAACAGGTAAGACATTTTTTTTTATCAAAATACTAAAGTCACGATCAAAAATGCATAAATTTTACTTTTGCTTCTCTTAAAGTTGCTTCAACTTTAGGAGAAGCAACTTTTTTTAATTTTGAAACTAGAAGAGTAAAAAAAGATTATTTTTGTAATGGTAATATCACGATTATTTTATATCTTTAGAAAATAAACTTTTTTTTATGACAAAAATGACATAAAAAAGGTTTATTTTCAAATATACTAATCATAAAAATTATTTTAATTTTCATTTATTTTCGTTTCGAGTTTCAGTTAAATTTTGAAAAAAAAAATAATCATAAAGAAAACTTGTTACTCGAACTTTTAAGTTCAAGTAACAACTTGAACCCTGAGAATAAAGGTTCCTATAGAAAAACATTATTCAAGTTTTTTCATTTTTCTTTGATCACACTGCTTAGAGGGTTCAAGTTTAACTTTTAGGTGTAAAGTTTTCATTGTTAAATGAATCTGACTGTTCGATCCTATGGTTAACATCTAAAGATAGGGTTTTAACTTTTTACAGTGTAAACATACCTCGAACTTTTGATAATGCTGTGTCTTTTCAGGAGAAGAAAAAAAGTGTTTTAGAAACTAGAAGTGTAGTTATTTTTTTAAAAATATAAGCTTCGTATGTCAGTTTGAAATTGATCGAACTTTCGGCAGACAATATTTTTTTTAGATTTTTTGTCTACAAAAAGTTTTATTTTGAAAGATATCAACATGAAAACACTAAGTGTACTAATACCTAGTACACAGTCATGAGTTAAATGAATTCAAAATGTGTTTCGGTGAATTATACAGAATCCAGTTAAGGACATAAACCAAATAAAAACTGACTTTATTATTATTTTAAATTGAAATACTAAATCAATAGTTTATATAATTATATTTAAGTATTAACTCAATATTTTCAGATAATCGAAATAATTCGATATATTTTTTTGTTTGCCCTTCACAGGCCTCTGTAGAACGTTTATTATTTAAATGCATTTAAGTTATCAGGTGTGTACTAGGTATAAGTGTACTAAGTGTTCTAGTTTCTAAAACACTTTCAATTTCTTTCGTTATGGAAGAATCAATACATGCTGAAAAAAACAACAGAAGAACTGAAAGATATATTATAGTGGCGCTTCTGTTAAATTCCTTACAAAGTGAAATTTTGCCGCGGGGGGGGGGGGGAAATTTTTCAGCTTGTTTGATTCGTCCCTTAATGTTTCTTCTGAAACTGTAAAGTCAACTTTGTTAATAAAACATTTAAATAGATTTTTAAGAAATTAAAAAAAAACCTGCAAAAAGGGGTGGGTTTTGTTTTTGACTGTAAAGTGAGATTGGCAAGTCCTGCAGGTAGGGAGGGAGGCGGACAGACGTACGCCTGTTTTAAGGTGGTTTTTTTTTTCCTTCCTGACATTGACACAAAACAATGGAAGAAAAAAACCCCTCTCTCTCTTATGTTGCACAAAGTGTGTGTCATCATAAAATGAAACACTAAAGAGTGTATAAATAATAAGGAGAAATATAAGGAGGAGGAGGATTCTTGAACCTGTTTTTTTTTTCTTAAACTAGAACTAGATTTCTTTTTTTTTTTTTTTTTGCTGTTGGAAGTTAGTTGTTTCGGCTTTTGTGTGACACGTGTGTTGTCTACATGTAAGTTTTTACTTTTGATTTATGACAAAGACATCATCTAGTAACCTGTTCAAGATAACAAAGGATAAAGAAAACAACAAAAGAACAGAAGACCAAAAAAAAAGAGGAGGAGGTTAAATATTGATGGCATTTAAACAATTTGGAAACCTTTTTTTTTGTTTTTTGTTAAAGAGTCCAGAGTGCCACAAAATATTTAAAAAAAAAAGGGAATTATTACGTCTTTGGGAAACAGTCTAAAAGAAAACAGTGTCCGGAAACTATACTAGCTCCACCAGTGACCAATCCTTTGCAAATTGTAAGCCACCTAATCCAATATGGAGAGAGGTCTAAGGCCGGCCCTAGACGTCATGTTTAACTGCGCAAATTTACCTGCACAAGTCTACCGCGTCATCATCAGTCGTGCAGTTCATTTCAAAAATACTCTTGAATTATTGATATCATAAATTGCATTTAGTGGTGTCACTAATTAATTCGGAGTATTTTTTGGCATGAACTGCGCAGTGCTGGTAAACGTTACTGTTTAGGACACAGGCATTTAGAAATCGGGACGAACACAAGTTGACTCCGCCCTTTTTATGACGACCGGCAACTTTAACTGGTTTGTTGTGTGGTTCGACGTTGAAAAGGGCAGAGCATGTGACGTCAGACTACATAACCAACCAATTAGAAGTTGCGTTCGTCATAAAAAGGGCGGAGCCAACTTGTGTTCGTCCCGATTTCTAATTGCCTGTGTCTAGGACTGGTCTAAATTGAATAGGGTGACCCCACCTCAGTATGAAGGTGTATATGTTGAAGGGATGTTTACAAGATGGCCTCCAACTATGAGGCCCCTTGCAGTTTGAGAACAAAAGGACAAAAATCAAGCATATTCGGAAATATGTTTCCGATTAAAGAATTGTCTCAAAGGTGGAAGAGGAACAAAATGAGACACCTTTATAAATTACATACAGCATAAAGAAACATTCTTTAGTTTAGTTTAGTTTGCTACTTTGCCCAGTGTGTATTTATTACCTATACTGGGGTGCGCAGTCGCAAACTTAAGACTAAACAACCCTCAAGTATAAATACCCCCTCCTCCTCTATTGAATGGTTAACTCAAAATGTAAAAGAAAACCAATAATAATAATAAAGAAAAGTTGAACCACTTTGAGATATGTATTGACAGCTACTACTGAATCATTTTTCACATATAATATTATAAGTAGCTTCTTTCTTGTTATCTTTTTTCAATTCCCACGCTATAAGAAACAAAACTAATTTTTCTAATTATCATAAGTTTACTCTTCTCCTCCCCCCCCCCCCCCTTTTTTTTTTCTTATCCCAATGTTCTAGAAGATTGTACATAGGTGTGTATATTAGGCTTTAAAAGGTTGCTAGTGGTGGATCATCATACATTTTTTCTGTAATACCTAGTACACACCTGGTAATTTAAATGCATTTTAATAATAAACACGTTCTACAGAGCCCTGTGAAGGACAAACGAACAATATGTAAAATTCAATTTATTCAGTTAATAATCTGAAAACATTGAGTTAATACTTAAAGTAGAAACTATTGACAAAATATTGATTTAGTATTTCAATTTCAAATATTAATAATGAAGTCAATTTTTATTTGGTTTATGTCCTTAACTGGATTCCGTATAGTACAAGGTATAAGTGTCTAAAAAGGTAAGGTGGTGCAAAATGAAAAGCTTTGAATGTGTTTTATAAAGTAGAAACTGTAGCTCAATCACTTTTTAATGCTAATTTTATATTGATATATCTTTTAAAATCATGAAAATACTTTTAATACTGATTGTCGGACAACCTTTCTAGTTTCTAAAACACTTTCTAGTTTCTCATAATATTGCTCATCTAAAAAACAGAAATAATCAAGAATTCGAATTAAAAGTTTCTTCTGAAAAATAAGAAAATGTGTTTTGGTGTCGAGAACCATCTTTAGGCCTTGTTTCCACTGGGATGAAAATTGGAACTTTTTGCGAAAATCTCAACTGGTGAAAAATAGAAGAAACGTGCCCCCTCCCGCCTAATGATAGTGAATAGGCGGAGGAGGCCATGTTTGTTCAATTTTTCACCAGTTAAAATTTTCGCAAAAAGTTCCAATTTTCACCCCAGTGGAAACAAGGCCTAAAGAAGAAAAAAACGTAGAAGATTGTTGTCGTTTTTTTAAAGGTTGTAGTAGTAGTTGTATTTTGTCATGCATCGTTCAACACCTTTTTCTACTCTCCTCCGTCGCCTCACCCCCCCCCCCCCCCAACCTTGTAACCCCTAATTTATTTTTATCTTTCTTCTCGTGTTTGATATAAAAAGCCAAGAAAAAGATCGTTTTGTATAATCCATTATTATGGTGTCTAATGGGTGCAAACACAAGTTGGGCGCTCGTTCCGCGCATGCTCCCTCCTCCTCCTCCTCCTCCCTACCATTTTTCAACCTGAAGAACAATTTGTTCTGCGCAGTCAGTGATGAGGAAAGTGACCAACCGATAAGCTCCACTGAGTACTCTATAGTATTACTACTACTATACATAATATGTATAACTCCTACTCCTTCTTCTTACATTTTTACAGCAATTTCTTTTCTTTTTCTGCGCTTTTTTTTTGTGTTTCGGCACGCGACATCGAGTTCATTCCTTCCACTTTTTATCAACCCTCTCACCTTATTTTTTTCTTTAAAAAAAACCTCTTTTTTCTAAAAAAAAAAAAAAAAAAAAAAAAATAGAGATTTTTTTACAGGGTGTGTCTTTCAAAGTCTAGTATACATTTAGATGCAAAGTCATGCGACAATGTATTCCTATACATTGTCGCATGACTTTGTATCTAAATGTATACTAGACTGTCGAGATGCAGTTGTGAGACAGTGTCTTAATACATTATAGGTCCATACCCTTTATGTATATGTTGTGCAACATTGTAACATGTTTTACATTTCGGGTGAACTTTTCCACGTAATGTTTCAATTTAAAGGCAAAAAAATAGCCTTTTTTTGCAATTAAAAAGGCTAATTAGAGGCTAGAATTCATCGAGGTTCTCAACAACTGGCCCACGGTTGTAACAGGTTAATAGAGGGTTCAAGTTGAAGTTAAATTACTTGAAGTTCTCTTTAATTTTGAGATCAATTTCATTTGAATGAAACAAAACGTCACTCCATTTTGTCATTTTGGTTTCAGAATTATGCAACACTGTAGGAAGCATCATTTTAAAAAAAAAATGTATGAGTATAGATGGCGCTGTAAGCTAAAACAAATTTCTAAAACTAATAATAATGAGAAATGTTTTGTTTTTTTTTTCTCTTTAAATTTTCAAGTTATTAAAATCATTAAATTTGGGCGGAAAATCTTCTAAAATAAAAATAAAACATACACAACTATTATCATAATTAACAAAGACTGGTAGGAGGGGAGGTGGGGGGTTGTCCAAAAGTTCAATTCACAGCCATATTGAATCGTGTGAATTGAGAGCACACCCTGTATAATTAGCCTCCCCCTCTCTTTCATTTATTTATTTAAGAGAAAATTAAAAAATGAAAGCGATTAACTGTGTGTATGCAAATGAGATTCATTTCAATACAATAGTACAAAATGCAAATATTCAAATGAATTTCTATCTGTATTTATTTTAGGTGTAATTTAACCTGAATAGTTTTGACACAAGAGGAACTCTCCTCCTTCTCCCCTGAAACAATCCCCTCCTCCCCCTCATCATTTCATAGGAAATTGATGTTTGTGTGAATGAAATTCAGACAAAGTTCTTTTATGTGATCAATTTTGTTCTTCATATAGGCCTATATATAATATTATACACATATTACAATTTATACAATTTTTTTTTTTAAAAAAATGACAGGAAATTCAGTTTTGAATTTAATCTCCCCCTTTTCTCCCCTCCTTTATCTCTCACCTTATGTAGAAAAAAATGTGCAATAAATATATATTAAAAAATATAAAATCTGGAGAATGATGATGATGATGCATTATGGGTAGGATGTTAAAAGCAAGTGAAAGTCACAAAAACGGAAACTGTTTTGTTTTACACTTGACCCGAGCTTCCTTTCTTTCATTTTATACTCAAATTTAGAGTTACAAATTCCTTTCTCTTTCCCTCTTCCTCTCTCTTCTCCGCTAGGAGGCGACACTGTCAACTGTTAATTTTTTTAAAAAATATGCAATAATAAAAAGTAATAATAATGTCCAATTTTATTTTAAGTGAAAAAGTGGACGATTAGTTAACTTAGTAAGCTTAATTCCTTTTTTTTTTCTCAGGTTATTTTAGATATTTATAATCACCCCCCCCCCCCCCCCCCCCCCCCCCCCAAAAAAAAATGTGGATAAACGCCCAGTTTTTATTGGGGGGTACCGGGAAAAGGGGGAGATAATGAATTTTGCGAAGTTGTGGAAACAAAACATATAAAACAATGGAGTTTTGTTTTAAAAAAAAGAGGAATTTTTTAATTTAAAAAGTTAAATTAGAGGAAAAATAAATAAATTAAGGTGTTTTTTTTGTTGTCATTTTTATAATTGACCAGATTTCTTTTGTTTTAAAAGGAGACAATTTGGACAAATTGTCTCTTCGGGGTTACCAGACAGACAATGGTAAATATTAATTACTTTTAAGTAATTACGCGGTTCTCCACTTTATGAGATAATTGAAACAATAGAAGAAAAAAATGTATTATTGTTAGGATTTATTGTTTAAAAAACAAACAATTTTGTTAAAAAAAATTGAACTTTCAGATTTATTAAGATGTTTTTATGAACAGCTGATTTTCGAACTCAAAAGGGCAGCTCTCTTAAGAAAATTCAAAGTGTTTTAGAGACTAGAAGAGTACATATCAATCACTTATTATTTTTCATGTTGATATCTTTCAAAATAAACTTTTTATAAGAGAACATTAAAATTAAAAAATATCTTAACTTGACGTTGAGCCATTTTCAAACTGATATCAAAAAGCTCATTTTAAAAGATATATAACTCCTTCTAGTTTCTAAAACACTTTTAATTTTATTTTTAAGATGTTTTATTTTCCAAACTGTTTATTATTCCTGGTTACAACACTTAATGAGAAATTGAAAGTATGGTATATTATTAGAAACTAGAAAGGTTGGCTTGAATCACTTCATAATATTTTTTTGATATCTTTCAAAATAAACGTTTTTTTATGTTAGAGACAAAAACAACAAAACAATATCTGGTCTTTAAACATAAAAAGTTTATTTTAAAAGATATCACAAAACATGAAAATAGATCTTAAATGATTGAGCTGCCTTTCTAGTTTCTAAAATTTTGCTCTTCAATTTTGCACCTTGAAAGATCCATCCAGATCACATCCAGATTTCGAGTGTTTTGTACTCTTAAATCACCTTAATATGTAAAACACTAACCCCCCTAAAAGGGGGGGGGGGGAAAGGGGGGTGGCTGAGGATACATTTCATTTTGTGGCATGTGCCCCCCCCCCCCCTTCCCAAGAATGAAAAGACATTAGAAAAGTAGAAGAAGAAAAAGGAACAACGCGTGATTGGATACCACTTATCAGCCACCATCGACCGAGTATCGTTAGTTCCTTCATCCGAGAACATCTTTAAGAACCAACCCCCCCCCCCCCCCCCCCCCCTAAACCCCCCCCTCACCCTATAATTTCACTCTTCTTAAAACATGATGAGATGAAAATTATTAACCCCAATTCTCGCCCCCCCCCCCCCCCCCCCTATAATCTTAACACGCGTTTGTCCACGCGTCATCTCAATATTTTAGAAAATGGATGAATTTTCTTTGAAAAACGCAAAATTCAAGATATTTGATTCTCAAATTTCTAAATAATAACTAATAATGATGGAAACACATGTCGATTATTTTTTGTGACCATCCCGACTTCACCGCTGCCCCTCCTTGGCCCCCCCCTCGGCCCCTCCTTCTCTTACATGCCCATTAATGGCGATTATAATATACAATCAAGGGTGTTGGGTGAGGAGGAGAAAAAGGAATAAATGGCTTCCTGTTTGACAATTTTAACTTTCTAAGGGGGTGAGAGACTCTACTTGACAGACAGACAGATGATGATTTTGGCAATTTTTTTTTTGGGAAAGAGGGGATTCCTTTTCTCATCAAAGGAATGAATGAAGCTCAACTTCTTCTTCAACAATGTATTTACATAAAATCATGATGATTAGGTTATGGAATAAACTAAAAAAAAGGGGATAAAATTCTCTGATGGAGACTAGAAAGGGTTGGGTAGAACTTAAGAGGGAGGGGGGGGGGCGGGGGGCACGCGAACCCATTAAAGAAAGAAAGTCCACCAAAAAAGAATGGCTGGTAAGATTCGGACCACTTTGTGGCGCAATGTTATGTAATAGGGGCCTCTCGTTACAGAAAGGTAATAAGACTGTCATATAACAGTAAATTTTCATATCTATCTCATAACCTTGCAACAGTTACAAAATCAGAATTACAAATTACAAAACATAATGTAATAGTCATAAAGATATAACTGTCATAAGTGTTTAATGAGACCCGAGGTATTCACAACAAGTCATCGACATTGTTTTTGTTTCTTCTGCGCCACACAGATGGCGAAGAGTGGTCGAGTCTTGCCACAGGTGGCGACCATCGCCTTTTGTTGTTGCTATTGTTGAATACCAAGTGGGCCGCAGTGAAATCAGGCCATTTTCTTGTGGCGCTTGGTTCGTATGAAACCAGCCTTCTTAATCAAAATGTTGTGACGAATTGTTACAAATAACTGGGTTCTCCAAACTTTAGTTTCTAAATTTGGAGAAAAAAGAACGAAGAAGGAGAGAAAAAAAAAACCTCCAACTGTATTTTTTGTCGACTTTTTATTCCCTAAAAAGTAACGAAAACACACAAGATCCTTTAGCCCTAATTCACCTCCTTCCTTTTCCTCCCTTTGAATAAAAGAGGATGACAGAGGGGACCGTTTGGCACGTGTTGAACTCTGACCTCCTAACTTCCTCCCAGGCTTAATCTTTCTCAGCTGTTATTAATAGGGAGCATCATCATCATCATCATCCTCCTCCTCCAAAAGGGGGGAAAAATTAGATAAGAAAAACAAATTGGCCCAACAACTTCTTTTATTAGAAAGCGTGTTATTAATTATTATGAAGATTAATAATACAGTTAGCCTTAAAGCGGGGCCCTTTAAGTGTTAACCCTCCCTCCCTTTTCTCTTATCCCCACCACCACCTGATTCTCAAGTAATTCTTTTGTTGCTTGATTGCAAATGTGGGGGTAATGAACTTGATGCGCCCGATTGCGTTCGTTCGGCTGATCAATCGCGCGGGCGCACGCGCATGTGCACACAAACACACAGACGTCGAAGCGCATGCGCTGACAGGTGGCAAGCTGCTCTGAAAAATACAGAAGCTGTGTCGAAATGGCTGACAGCAACACCCTCTGTCTCTCTCTGATGCCTAACACACAACTTGAAACCAGTTTCTCAAATCCCTGTTTTTCATTTATCAACTGAATAATAAAATTTTGGGCCATTTTTGTTGTGATCTTGGTATATTTTTTTTTTCTTATATAAAACGTGAATTTTTGTTGAGAGAATGAAAGAGATGGAGACAACCAAGCAAAGATCAGTACTTCGCCCCTCTCTCCTCCTCCTAATGTTTTCGAGCCCTACTTTTTTTTTGTTGCCACCTGCCCATCTAAGGGGTCTTGAGTCCAGAAGGACTTTTGAGAACAAAAGTAATGACCCCGATTGGCAAAAAGTAGCAGCAGCAGCAGGCGGAGGAAGGAGAAGAAGAAGAAAAAAAAAAATCATAAACAACACACACAAAAAATGCAATAGCTGTGAAGCCACCAGGTGGCAATACATAAGAAAAGAGAAGTAGCAAAAATTGCCCCCCCCCCCACCCTCCTTCAAAAAAAGGGGGGCAATTTTGTGTCACGCGTGCCGACACAAACACACATGTTACACACTACAGACGCCTCCTCTTTTTTTTTTTTGATAAACGTCTGCTGTACGATATAAACCAACTTCCCCCCCCCCTCTTACCGCCCCCTTTTTTGTACATTTTCTACCTTTTTGCACAAATAATAGTAGTGAGGAAGGGTACCCTCTCCTCTCTTAAACTCTCACTTCCCCCCCCCCCCTTTCAGTGCTTGGACACGTCAAATGTGGCACATATCAGAAGGTATCATTTTTATCCCTTCTTTAACCACCTCCTCCTCCTCCTCGGCTGTGGCTTATAATTTTTAAGCTTTTCTATCTTATGGTGGTGAGGTGGGGTGAAGGGTACAAGTTATAAACGCGCAGACATCAGGGGGGGGGGGGGAAGAACCCCCCCTTTATTATACTTTTTTTTGTTAGAGGAGGGGGGGGGGGGGGGTTGAACCTATTATTGACAAGAGCAGCGTGTGCTGTTTACTCAAGAGTAAGCAGGTGAGCAACACCAGGGTTTTTTTTTACCTTTTATCTTTCTAGCCTCTTCTCATCTCTTTCAACCCCGGGTACCTCCATTTCTTTCTCTTTCATGGTCAGAGTTAGAACCTATAGAACTCTCCCCCCCCCCCCTTACTAGTAGTATTTTCTTTCTGAAACACAAGACTATAAAAAGTTACAGGAAACACAACCCCCCTTCCTCCTCCTTTTTTTTATTTCAGATCAGCCATTGATTCATTAACTTTACTGAAATTTATTTTATTTGAAAGAGTAAATATCACATTTAACATGTTTATTTGGACACACCCTGTACAAATGACCAAAATTTCTATTAGAATTTAGGGATTTTGGATATCAATATAAAAAAAAGTATCGATGCTTTTACTCATCATGACAGATATCGGAAGAAGAGCCTTTCATCCATTTTTTTATAATTTTCAGCACATGTAAGCCAACCTACAACCATTTGTAAAAATCTTAAGAAAATCCATTGAATTCTTGTTAAGTACTCATAAGAGTACATGTATCCGATACCACCCTGTTGTCTCAGTACTTGAACACACCCTGTACAATATAACCAAACATTTCTTTCTATTAAATTAATGCTTGAATTCTTGTCTCTCTCTCTCCATCATCATCAACATCATCTTTCTATCTTGTCTGGTAATAATTTCTCGAATCGTGTGGTGTAATGGCCACTTGTTGTCTTGCATCACTTGTTCAATTAAATGTGTTCAACATTTTATTTTATAGAAGAAAATTCGGAAAAAACAGAGATCACTTTAGATGATGATAAGGAACCATCAAAAAGTTCCTCTCAAACACCCCCATCAACATAATTATTGGTTTATGAACAACTGATTTTCCAACTCAGGTTGCAAAAATTAAAGAAAAACTACGAAATTATTTAAGAAACTAGAAAGGTAGGCTCAATCAATTAAGTGGGATTTTCATGTTTGATACTATTTCAAATTAAACAATTTTATATATATGAAAATTCAAAATTTTCAAACAAAACATAAAAAAATGTTTGTTTTGAAAGTTTGTAAAGAAGTGATTGAGCTACCTTTTTAATTTCTAAAGCACTTTTAAAGTTTCTCTTAATTTTGCTCTCCTAAAAGAGAGAATAATCAAAAGAGTTGGAGAAACAACCTTAAAATGCAGGGCTTTATATCGAAACTTACAAGTTGACCCCCGGTCCATTAGCCTCTTCCTTCCTCCCTTGGTTTTACTTGTCTCCCAATTCGCGTAATAATGTTAGCTTGACTGATTTGCGCACCTAATGATTGAAGAAGACTCGGTGAGCGCCGCTCGTTCATCCTCAAAGTTCAAAAAACGCAAAATCCACTTATTTTTATCTAAATTTCTCCAATGTAATTCAGACGAATTTTTTGGTGGAAAAATGAAAATTCGACCTTTTTTTTTATTTAAAAAAACAAACAAACAAACAGAAATTTTATCGGTTTAAATTTGAAACTAGAAGAGTAAATTAAAGCACAAAAGAATATTTTCAGGAAGATATTTATCGTTAAAAATAACGTGAAAATTGGATTAAATATAAAAAGTGTAAAAAAAAAATAGTTTATTTTAAAAGATAATTGTCATTTAAAAGTTAATCATAAGAACATGAATCTTAATTGTTCCTAATACTCTGTACAAACATGAGTTAAATGAATTCAAATTAAATTGTGTTTAGGGGAATTATACGAAATCCAGTTAAGGACACATAAACCAAATAAAAACTAACTTTATTATTGATATTTTAAATTGAAATACTAAATCAATATTTTGTCAATAGTTCATATAATTATATTTAAGTATTAACTCAGTATTTTCAGATTATTAACTGAATTCGACATATTGTTGGTTTGTCCTTCACAGGGCTCTGTAGAACACGTTTATTATTTAAATGCATTTAAATTATCAGGTGTAAGTACTAGGTAAAAGTATTCAGGTGTATTTCAGAAGAACAACAAAAACACTAAAGAGAAATTGAAAGCGTGTTAGAAACTAGAATGGTAGCTGAATTACATTAATACATACACATACATTAATAAGATTTTCATGCTGATATGATATCTTTCAAAAGATGTAAACATGATCAAGCTACCTTTCTAGTTTCTAAACCACTTTCAAGTTTCTTCATTTTTGCTATTCTGAAAGACAGAGAATAATCAAGAGTTCGAGAGACCCCCTCCCCGGTTTACACTTCAAAACCGGCCCGAATACAGGATTCGAAGACAGTTCGATTTCCTGTCCATACATTTTGAGTAGTTTATTTTTTTTGCCAGTGGCTAGTCGGTGGTGGCGCTGCCGCCGCCACTGAGGTCTATGGCATCGTAACTCTTCGGGGGAAAAAAATAAACTTCCAAAATGGATTTTAAAAGTTTTCACATCTTTTTTTTTTCCATTTTGTTATTTTTTTTTTCCCTAAAAATTTAGAACCTTTTTTTTGTGTGTTTGAAAATTAAAAATCCAACCGGGTTTTTGTTTGTTTCTTTTTTTCAGATGCATGTTCCTCACGGTCAACGCCGAAACCTCGGACTCCGTCTCCAACGATCCGACCTAACATAACATTCCCCACTTACGCTTGTCCGCAAAACTACGCAACTTATTACTGCCTCAATGGTGCAACATGTTTCACTGTAGAAATCAGCGAATCCATCTTATACAACTGTGTGTAAGTGTCAACTAACCACACGTTTTTCTCTTTATGGTTGTTGCTGTTTAAGAATGTAGTTGTTTAAATTGTGTGGTTTTGTTTTTTGTTAAATTTTTCAGATGTGCCGAGGGTTACACGGGGCCCAGGTGTGAATTCAAAGATTTAGATGGATCCTACTTGCGTAAGATTTCTTCACTGACTAACCTCTCTCTCCGTCTCTCTATATCGTTGTTTGCATTTCCGCTAATCCGTGGTTTTTTTCTGTTTTAGCATCGAGAGAGAGGATAATGGTGGAGAGAGCGAGTATCGCAGGAGGTGTCACCGTTGCCGTCCTCCTAATAGTCATCATTTCAATAGCTTTCTATATTTACAGCAGGTAAAATATTATTCATAACAAAGTTTTAAATAAAAAAAACCTTTCTTAAAAAAACATCGGTTGAATCAGTGATGATGATGGTTTTAAGAAAAGTGCGGAATTAATATGAATGTTGTTTCAACTAGAAGAGCTCTTTTCGAACTCTGGTTATAATTGCAATTTCAGGACCAACAACACTAAAGAGAAATTTGAAAGTTGTTATAGATAGCATTTTTTTCTCTTATTAATTATCTTTCAAAATAAACGTTTTATAGATAAAAATTTAAAAATATTGTTGACTCATTTTCAAACTTGACATAAAAAGTTTATTTTGTAAGAAAATATACTCAATTGAATCAGTTACTCTTCTAGCTTTTAAAAACACTTTTCAGTTCTAAGAAATTGAATGTTTGTTAGAAACTAGAACGGCATCTTAAAAGTATTAAAAGTATCAAGTTTTAATTTTGCTCGTGAAAGGCAGAATAATAACCAAGAGTTCGAGGAGGGGTGTTTACCCCGTGTGTTGACACTTTCAAACCAATTTAACCGTTACTTACTTTTTGTTTCGATGTTTAGGAGACGGAAAAAAGAGAGAGCCCTAAGTGAAACAGATGGAATAAACAATCACCGACTGAGGCCTTTCAGGTCACACAGGTTGGCTCAAAGTGGTGGAATTGGAACGATGATGACGACTCGTCAGACGAGGTCCATCTATCAACAAGACCTCGAGTCTGGCATTGACGATGAAGAAAACCGAGGAGGAGGAATAAGGAGAGATGTCGTAGCCTCATCGTCATCGGCTCCGATTTCGTACTTACAGCCAAAAGTAGGCCTTGTTGAAACATCTACGAGTCAATACGGTGGGAGTGGAACCTAGCATCCCTCCCACTCTTCTTCCGCTCTCCCTCCTTCAATGAAACAAAATTAACTAAAAAAAACTCTCAAATCTGAAGTGCTAATTTATTTATAAAAACAAAAAAGTCCTTAACTTTTTTTGTGTGTGTTCGTGTAAATTGTGTAATTTTCACGGAATGGTAAAATGTAAATATTATTTTTTCGAGAGACAAAGAGAGAGAGAGAGAGAGAGTCGAGTGCTGGACCACCACGTACACTCATAATAAGGAAACGATGAACAAGAAATGACTGATTTGGAATGCCTCACTCACTGAATGCCTCCTGTGTGTTCTTGTTGTTAGTTATGTTTTTCGTTTTTGTTTTTCTTTCTTCAACTGCCGCCGCCTCAAACTTTCGGAAATATGACATTCGATAACAATAAAAATGGGTACATAATTGCTTTTCATCTGAATTAATTAATTAATTATTTATAGCGTCTGCCATTCAAACTCCATGTTTTTTCTTTCTTTCTTTTTCTGTTGCTAATTTGGAATATCCTTATTAGCAGCAGCAGAAGCTTCTTTCTTAACTCATCCTTTTTTAAGTTTGTTTTATGATCTTATTATCAATGCAAAATGTGTCCAATATTGTAAAATTTATCTTAACTAAATTGTTTTGTTATAACTTAATTTAAAATTCTAATTTCTTATATTTACGGCCTTTCTAGAGCTTAATGAAAAGAATTCTACAAAAAAAAAACCCCCATGAATTCCACAAAATTGAACTCGGATAACAATGTGTTGCTTACAGCTTTATGAAAAT
The DNA here is from genome assembly GCA_036925085.1 of Brachycybe producta. Lineage (NCBI taxonomy): Eukaryota > Metazoa > Arthropoda > Diplopoda > Playtdesmida > Andrognathidae > Brachycybe > Brachycybe producta. The sequence goes on along the minus strand of JAUPFP010000024.1, from coordinate 3,255,546 downwards.
TGTTAAAAATAAAACACAAGTCTCTTGTCATTGTAGTGTTATTATTTCTCCAGTTTTCCCTATTGTGTTTCAGAAATTCTTATTTACATTATTATTACGAAAGTACTTTCAATATTCTATTCGGAAACTACGTTTCCCCCCCCCCCAAGTAAAACCGGGGTTTTCTTTCCATTTACAGCACTTACCTCTCCAAGATATAATGTTGCGGAGTTGTTATATAGGTTGCATTTGAAGGTGCAAAATAAGGAGAAAACTACAATTTCCTAAACAAATTTCCAAAAACAATCATTTCTGTGAGTGTTTCATTGAGCTCTAGAAAGGCCTTTACACAACTTTTAACTTTTTACATAAAAAATGGATGCAAAAAAAAAAAAATAACTCGCAGTGAACAACATTCCTTTGAACAAGATATGTCATGATGTTGAGACTTTTTTAACTTAAGATTTCAATTCACTTTTGATGATTTTTTTTTACTATTTGTGCTAGTCAGCAATGAAAAACGCATTTTGTAACCATTCTGTTTGAAAAACAAATTGCAACTACTTTCAAAGAATCCGTTTGTATTTTTTTTTTGAAGGTAACTAACTACTAACAATTTAATGAATTATTTTAAAGAAAGCCTACAAAGATGCTTTTTCATTGGTCATCGATGATGTCACATTCCGTTATTCATCAATTTATCTAGCAACAACGTGCACGTCTCGTTCATATACTGTATTTCTATGGACGTGACGTCACATTGCCGAATAAATTGACGAGTGACAGAAGTGCCGATAGTCCATAGGTAACACTGTGACGTCATCCAACAATTTGTCCCCTTTTAAAACTTATAGGGGACAGAGTTCAAACTGGAAGACATTTTGTTTTTCAACATTAAGTAGTGGGTTTATTATTCTTTTCTATTAAAAACAACCTCAAAGTTGGTTAGAAATTTATTTTTTGCAAATCAAAATTGATTAAAATATAATTCTTAAATTATTCAAACCACTGGATGGTCCCTGTTAATTTCAAATTAGTATATATACTGAAAACAATTGGTTTTTAATTAAAATTATTATCAAAGTTCTTTGTTTTTTTAAGTTTTTAAGGGGTGGGGTCAAGTGTTTAAAATTGGACATTTTTTTGGTCAAATATAAATTAATAAGGCAAAAATAATTTTGCTTTTTGCATTCAAAGAGACTGATTAGAGGGTAGAGGTAACCCATAACTATGTCACCTGTTATTTTAATTCTAGAACTCTAGCCTTTAACCAGTCGCTATCACTGCAAACAAAGCACAACTTTTTTGCCTTATAAATGAATAAGGGCCGAGAGAATTATGCGTTTTTCAATCAACGAGACTGTTTAGAGGCTATAATTTTTACAATTAATTCAAGGTTTAAAAGAGCCGGCGCAACCGTAAAATTAATCTAATTCTACTGTGAATTCTAGCCTCTAAACAGTTTCATTGAATGGACAAATTGTAATTCTTTTGACCTTGCAAATTAGTTGTCATAATTAATTATAACAAGTTAAAGAAATTCTAAAATTCGTTGTTCCTATAGTATATTAAAGATATTTCCTCAGAAATAATAAAAAGGATCTTTTGTTTTCATTGATCGCACAGTGGTGCAATTAGAATTGACCATAGTTTACAAAATTCTAATAATCTCCCCCAATTATTTGATTTGAATACCAATCATCCATTACATTATATGTTAATATTATAAATAATAATTTTAAAGTATAATCTTCAGAATGAATTATTTTGGCTTTCAGAATCGGAAGTTACGTCATCGACTTTATTGATTGATCCCTTAGATCTTTTTTTTTTTTAATAAAAAAAAATTGAGACAGAAATTCTGTCTTAATTACAGAGATATTTTAAAACAAAAAGTTGTTAAATGTAGATATGTAAATAAGGATTTATTGTATTTCATATAGTGTTTTATACCTGGCAGATTTCGCTTGTTTTCTTTACGAGAAATTTGCCATCATTTACAATCTCGAGAAGAACGAGTGAATTTATGAGCCTAGTTTCACACGACGAGGATACGTGTAGGATTGATATGGAATTTACGTGTGACTCCAATGGAAACATTCATGCATCGCCCGCCGCATGAATGCTTCTATTTGTGCACGTGTAACTTCCGTACCTGTGATACACGTATTGTCGTCGTGTGAAACTAACGTAACTCTTAGATGTTTTTTCTTCTTCCCTCTCAGCAAATGGAAACAGAACAACGTAATATTCAATTGTCTTTTAATTGTTGTTCAAATCCTTTGATTTGAGAGAGCGAACGAAGAAACAAGCCTTTTTTGTGGTTGTAATAATTTTTGTAAATATGACATCATATCTCTCTCTCTCTTTGTAGAAATGACTGTATTATACAAAATAATGCATTTTTATACATATGTATTGTACAAGTGCATCCAATTGATTAAAGAAATGGAACTAAAAACAATTTTGTTTGTATTGTGATTCATTATTTATAAAGAAGAACATTTTCTTCTTAAATTCAGACTTTAAAGTCCCTCAAATTCTATTTATTCCGTTTTTCTGGAGCAAAATTAAGAAGAAACTTTGTGTTTTAAGATTCGTAATGTTTTTCCTTAAAAAAAAGGTGGTTTCGCCCTAATTTCTGCAGAATCTTGAATAGAGGGATTCATCTATTCGGCCACCTTACGGGTCCAATTATATAGGAACGTGCCGACAGGAGCCCAAGAAAAAGGCCTTTCTATTTATATTAGAACTGTTACTCGATCTAAAAATGGTGTACACAAGAAACGGGAACGGAAAAAAGATTCCAGAAAAATATTGTTGGCGAAGTTACCTGTCCGTTTTACGGACGAGCTTGTGGTGTCAATATGAACAGATCTACCGAAAAAGCTTGAACAATAGTTTGGCTCGTGCTCATGTCTCGGCACCTCCCCCCCCCCCGTAGTCTTCACGCTCTTGTGTAACTGGACCTTAAAACGGACTAACTTAACCTTCTACAGTTCTACATTCAGAAAATGTTTACCTTTTATGTCCCGCGACGTAAAAATGACTAAAGAAAAAAAATGAATCGTAAAATTCCCTCTTTTTTAATTATAATAATAATAATTACAATGATGCCCCCAACACACACGTGAAAATAACACTTGGCTAGAATCACATGTGTGAGAGAAAGAAAGAAATCAAAGAAATTTTGTCAAATTCTACACTGGTTTTAAAAAGAGTGGAGACGACAAAATCAATTGTTCTCTCCATAAACATATTTTCTTTCCATCGAATAATTCATGAAGACAAATCCACTTCTCTCCCTCGGGGATCTGTTAAAACGATTAACATTTTTTTTTCGGAGGGGAGGGAGAAAGGGAGGAGAGGAGAGAGAGAGAGAGAGAGCTGTGCAAAAAAAAAAAGATAATTCACCCATTTTTTAAAAAAAAAAAAATTACAGCCGCTTTTTAGAATTTTGCTAAAAACGTTAATCGAAACGTTTACGGCACGAACCTGTCGAGTTAATCGAGAGCCATCGTAGTTATTCGGGTCGAAACACTTACATCTTAACATCTTCACGTGCAGACACGTAAACACGTGCACAGAGAGGAATAACCCTCGATAGCACACGCGCACACAAAACATTGGCCGCATTTTAAAACTACGAATTAGCAGAAAACCAGTTAAAATAGTTCAATGGGTTAGCGTTTAAACGTAGCTTCGGATGAATTAAAATGAGGAGAAAATGAATATACAATTTTTTTTTCTACATTGCTGTACACGTTAAAAAAAACCCCCAAAAAATATACACGAATGCAAAAGCCGTTGTTGGTGTTTTTGAAACACATTTATCGCGACTTCATCGTTTTAATGTGTTCATTGCAACCGAATTTGCGAGCGAGAGACTCATTTTTACTGCTTCACACACACACACACACACACGTCACACTCGATAAAAGTGTCAAAAAAACCAAAAAAAGTAGTAGTTTCCTGTATCTGCCGGTCTCTTTTTTACTTACGCTTTTTCAATCTACCTCTAATGTAACTGTCACACTTTAGTCTTACTTGCATACTCGATGATCTGTTGGAGACACCGACCGAATTCTTGGACTACCAGTTGCTCTACGCTCGCCTCCGTTTGACTCTGTTTTCGCCCTTCTTCCGCTTGGGCCAACAAACATTGACAAGTCGCTTCGACAACTTCGCTCGTTATAAATGATGAAAACATCCTAAATAAACAAAAAAAAAAACTTTTTGTTTAAAAATAAATAAAAGGTAAATTAAATTATTGATTAAATTGTTATTAATTTTATTATTAATTATTATAATTTTAATTATTATTTTATATTCATTAATTCAAATAATCATAATAATAATAATAATCATAATAAACATTAAACAGCAACCACAGAACAATAGAATAGAACTCTGATTATTCTACAGTTTTAGAAGAGCAAGACTAAGGTGATATTGTGTTAAAAACTAGAAGAGTAGCTCAATTACTTACCATCCAAATTGAACTACTCTTCTAGTTTTTAAAAGCGTTCAAGTTGAACCAAAATGCGGAGGAAAAAAAAAAGATTAATTTAAATAAGAGGATGAACATAATAATAGCTTATACGAAATTTTGGTTACCACTTCTAGTTTCTAAAGGAATTCGGATTTAGAAGGAACAATAAAGGAAACTTGAAAATGTTTTAAAAACTAGAAGGGTTGCTCAATTCCTTAATTGTATTTTCATGCTTAATATCAACTAATAAGTAATTCAGCTACCCTTCTAGTTTCTAACACGCTTTCAATTTCACCTTAGTGTTGCTTCTAAAACCAGAATTCTAAACACGTTGTGTACAATGTTAAATAAATTAAATAGTTTCTATGAGTTTAAAACAAAACAACAAACAAACATTTGTTTAAAAAATGTATTGTTTTAAATTTTAAACAATTTAAACTCCTAATTTTTTTTAAAAAAAAAACCTGCAATTGTAAAATAAAAAATGCATTAAAATAATAAATTATCAATTTGTGAACGCACCTCTCTCCCGATCCAAAACCGAGATTCGATTTGTTGGAAACGTCCTGCATTTGAGACGAAAGCTTGTTTTTGGCGGCCGTCTGTTGCTGAACGCGAACTTCCGCCGCGTCGGCCAAATGCATCAACGTCTTCTTGTCGGCGCTCTCGGCAAAATTCTTACAACCAACGCATTTGCAAATATGCGAACACATAATCTTCGCCTTTCAGATAACGGACAAAAGAAGAATTCATCATCAGTCTTCATGAGTTAGGAGGAAGAAGAAAAAAACCCTCCCCACGAATCTCAGCATTTCAAACGTCACCTCGTAACACTCGCAATAGTTTTTGAGACATCCGGAACGTTTACAATTGCAACCTTTGTTGTGACGCCTCTCGATTTCGCCGTCTCTCGACTTTCCTGAAATTTAAACAAAAAAACATCAGAAAAAAAAAACACAAACGGCAAATCTTCATATTTCTAACCGATTTTGGGATGAAAAGCGTTCGGATTCCGTTCGAGACAAGACTTAATCGCCTTCTGTCTATCTTCTTCGTGCTCCAAATTATTGAAGCAACAATTGCAGTTGCAATTGTAACAAAATTCTCCATTTGCAAAACAATCGCAGTAACTTTTAAAGGAACAAAAGAAAACACGGGAATTTTAAATCCTTGCAGAACTTCTCGAAAGTTTCGATAATTACAGTGGAAACCACTTAAGGTGTGTAAACGGTGCCCATTGAACTCTGATTATTCTGTCTTTCGGAAGCAAAATGAAAAGAAAACTAGAAAGTAGAAGGGTAACTCAATTATTTAAGGGTTTTTTCATGTTTAATATTTTTTTTAAATAATCTTTTTATGGTAGTTTGAAAATGACCAAACTCAGTAATTTTTATCTATAAAAAGTTTATTTTGAAAGATATCAAACATAAAAACGACATTAAGTGACTCGGCTACCGCTCTCGTTTCTAATAAGACTTTCAATTTCTCTTTAATGTTGCTCCTGAAACGCAGAAGGATCCCAAGAGCCCAAAAATTTAAGGGATAAAATTGAAGAGATGTTTATTTTTATTTTTTTCATGTTATCCCGTTTCGTCTTAAATGAATTAAAATTATATATTTTTAAAAAAACCTATACTGAATAACGGAACCCGCATATATATTTTGTGTTATCCGACTTTTAAACGGTTTTTACTGTATCACGATTATCGTCGTTTAAGAAGCTTACAGTTTGAGGCACTGAGATTTGGTGCAATTGCACGGCTTTCTGGGTCGCACACCGTTCGGTTCCAATCCAGATTTTCTACGAGGTACGAAATCGTGAGCCACCAGTTCCTTCTTATTCACCATTCTTTGATCTCTGTTCTCCGAAACGAACCCGTTCAATTGGTGTTTCGAGACAGAGGATGAGGAGCCGGAGGACGAAGAAGAAGATATCAAATGACCACGTTCGTGAGAAATAGAAGAAACCGGAACAGCCAATGAAGAAAAGGAAGAGGACGATGTGGTTACAGGAAGTCTCGTCGACGTAGAAATAAAAGTAGAAGGTGCAGATGTAACAGAAGAAGAGGAGGTGGTGGTGGTGGTGGCGCTAGAGGCCGTAGTAGTCACTCGTGATGCTGCAAACAGGCTTGTGGACGCCGCAATTGTAGTCTGTCCCGATTGCGATACGACCGGTTGTTGAAACTGAGCGACATACTGCGCCGGAACCATCATGATGTTACCACCGGGTGAAAACAGAGTAGTTCCCGGAGGTAACGACGCAAGCGCATTGGCAGGAACGGTAATCGAACCGGATCCTTGTCTCAATTGTCCAATACTAGACACCGCAGATGCAGGAATTAAAAAACGCTGCTGTCCTCCGATACTTTTCTGCTCACAAAATAAACAATTTCCATCGTAAGTATTGTAAAACAAAGAGAGTTTATTAAAAATAAATAACTAAGGCGGTTTTAAAAGTGTAAACGCGTCTCGAACTATGAATCTTCTGTCTTTCATTAGCAAGAAGCATTAGCTAGAAGGGTAGCTCAATCAATTAAGAAGAATTTTCAGGTTTATAACTTTCATATTACTTTAAGCAGATGATATTTTTAAAATTATGACCATAAAAAGTGTATTGTGATTCTATTTACAATGTCTAGTTTCGCTTAATTTTGCTCCTGAAAGACAACAATCAAGAGTTCGATGAAACGTTTTAGAGTATGTGGGGAATTAATACATTTAAGTTTTAAACCCACCAACTGTTGGCCCGCAATTGCAGGAGCGATCGGAACGGCAATCTTCAATTGCGAAGATGAAGTTCCGATCGTTTGTAACGAAGTAGGAGGCCGGTGTTGCCCTAGGGTAGAAGTCGAAGCGATCGTGCTCACTGTCACGGGAACGATCGGTTTTGAAGCAGAAGCGACAACCGGAGCCATAATAGTCTTAACTGTGAAAGGAAAAGTCACAACCAGTTTAATAGTCGACGTCTCGAGACAAGAGAAAGAGAGATAGCAGTGATTTAACCTCCTGATGAAGTCGTGGTTCCTGCAGATGATGGAGTTGCTACCAGCCTGATATAAGAAAACTTATTATTTCCAGGAACATGGATCCCACCAGAGGAAACGGCCGAAGTAGGAATCGTGATGTGTTTGATGGTTGCTCCCGTTGCAATTCCGGCCGTGTTCAACGTTGCCGCCGTTGCAGCCGAAACCGTTGCGACGACCCCCGGCTTCAAAGAAAGCTGAAAAACACACACATGAACAGTCAATAAAAACACCGTTCTTTCGGCCGTAATTGAAGAATCTAACCGTCGATCCCCCCTGTTTGATGATAAATTTGGAAGGAGACGAGGCGATCGTACTAAACTTGGGAATTGCGGACGTTGTTGAAGCCGTCGAAACGACCGATAAGACGGTTCCTTTCGATACCAACTGCGCTGTTGTTCCGATCGGTGCCGGAGCAATCTTCTGTGGCGATTTTCCCATTGTAACGGGAATCATTGTTATCGTGGTCGGAGTTTTAGGCGAAAGGGCAATTTTTCCAAGCATGAAAGTCTGAAAAAAAAAATTGTTTGAGAAAAAAAAAACCAAACAAGTGAAAACAATTTCTATTCTGTTGAGTGTCTTTATCAAGAGAGTGGCAGATCCTTTTTTTTTTCGTTTATTTAAAATATTTATATAATAAAATTGATTTCATTTTTTTCATTATCAGACATGTTAAAAAAATCTAAATATTTCAAACTTAAAAAAAGTACGTGAAGTTCCATATATTAGGCCGGATTTCGAGACAAAAACACAACAAATATGCCAGAAAAAGCAGACATTAATTAAAACAAAAAAACTGAAACTTGTCAGCAGTAACTCGAGACAAAACCACGACAATTTTGTGACACAACACAAACAAATTTGGGTTTTGTCTTTTATTTCTATAGTTGAACTACGTAAAAACTACGCAACTGTTCTGTTGTTGTTGTTTTAATTAATAAACTGTCCACACTGCATAGACAAGAGTTGAAATTTTTTTTGCATATTACCGAGACAAAACAAAAACCTTTTAATGTTTACCGAGTTACGGCGAGAGATAAAATTGTTTGTGAAATCGCAGACAAAACAAAAACAAAACAGAAAAGTCGTAGAAATGTTTTAGAATTTGTCTCGAAACACCGAATTTCTGTTTTGTCAGTTTGATGTGAATCCGGCCATATATAATGTAAAAGTTTACTAAACTTTTATGACAGATTGAAAAACGAAATGAAGACATTTTTATTATATTTTAGTTTTTTGATTCTATAACAGTTTTCGTTTCTAACCCCCCCCCCCCCCCCCCCCCCCCCTGAAATTTAACTTTTTCAAAAATTGCCATTAGAAGTTGATTTTTTAAAAAAAATAAAAATGCGTCGCTCGTATAGTTTAAAATGTGAATATGAATAACAAAAAAAAAAAAAGAAAATCAAATGATTTAAATAGTGGATGCCACCAACTTCTGTACATTCAACACGAATACAATTATACCGAATGCTTTGGCGGTGTTCCAGGAACCGCTGTAAAAATCTGTTGCTTGAGAGGAGCCGCAAGTCCAGCCTGCGTCAAAGTCATCGTCTTGTTCTGGCCAACCAAAGCCTGTGCCTGAGCCGCGGTCACTATCTTCACCGGCTGCTGAAGACCAGCAAGTATCGCGTTCTGACCGGGAGCAAGCGACGTCGCAGTCGCTTGTCCCGAAAGCGGATTGTTCGTTATGATGACTTTGGTAATGAGAGGCGATGGCGATCCGGCACTTGTCGTCGTTACTGTGTTCCCCTTGACTAAAGTTGGAGGAGTCGCAGTTGTCGTAAGGCTTCTGCCTGGTTGCACTTTGAGCCCGGCCATCGATGCCGCTGTAGCAGAACTAGACGCCAGAGGCGCCGTTGTCGCGAACACGACCTTGTTAACAAATCCTTCGCCCGTTGGGGTTCTCGCAGCAACCGGTGCAACGGTCGTCATCGTCAATGATCCTGAACTATTAGGGATCAAATAGATCGGCCTCTTAAGAGTTTGAGAATTCGTTGTAGTTGTAGCCTCCTTCAGAGTCATCACACCCTTACTACCAATAGGCGGCGCCACCATCACCGTCTTAATCAAAGGTGGCGCGGCCATCGTGGTGACCACAGTGTCCGAAATCGTAGACTCTGACACAACGGCAGCTGCCGCAGTTGTCGTAGTAACGACGGCAACAGAAACCGTCGTGTCGGCAGTGAGAACAGAGACCGTCGTATCGACAGCGGGAAGAAGGGCCGTCGTATCAACAGCGGGGAGAGGGACCGTCGTATCGACAGCAGGGAGAGGGGCCATCGTATCGACAGCGGGAAGAGGGGCCGTCGTACCGACTGTGGGAAGAAAGGCCGTCGTATCGACAGCGCGAAGTGAGACAGTCGTATCGACAGCGGGAACAGAAACCGTTGTATTGACAGCACTTGAAACCATCGCAACAACGGCTTCTTCCGTTAGAGTCATCTGATCCGCAATGTGATCCGAAACGACATCGTACGAAGAGGTGATCGAATCAGAAATACTGGTTTCAACTGTTTCGGTTCCGACAATCACTTCCTCGTGTCGTAACATTGAAACGTCAGTGTCAAGAACATCGACCATTGGAAGGTCAGAACCGAGACGATCTAACTCAGCTTGAATGCTGACTAGAGCCTCAAAATCCTGCGAGGTGAGCTGTGATGATTCACTTGTTGACAGCACCAAACTTCCATCGGTGGTTGTGCTTCCTCCTCCTCCTCCTCCATTTCCCTCCAACAAATCACCTCCTCCAAATAATGTCTGTTCCGTAGATTCCAGTTTGACACACGTGATCACTTAGGGCCAAAAAGCCCTTTCAATATAATTATTTTGAACTGCTTTTCTTCTTTTTGAATCCTAAAAATGAAATAAAAAATGTCATTTATTATTTTAAAATATTTTGCAAACTTTAAAATAAACGATGCTAAAAAATAATTTATATATATATATAATAAATATTAAATTTATTAATAATAATTGTGAGAACAGAAAATTGAAAAAGGTGTACGTGAAAAATGGACGACCAATCAGAAATGAGTTCAAAATCAAAAGCATCGACGTCACAAGGCCATTTGAGAAACGAATAGAAGATAATTAACGAATTGTATAATACAGAATTCATTTGAATAATCAAATTAATAACGAAAACAAAAGAATCGAACGTTTAGCTCGTGCAAGTGATTTTCAAACTTTCAAATCGAATCGACGCCACGGAGGGAAAAGAAAAGAGAACACGAGAGACCAATAGCGCAAAGACGCTTCGAATGGAGACCGCCAGTTCAGCTTAGCCGCCGCCGTCGCCACCACCAAACCATTTAGCCGCCATCAAAATGAGTAATGCCCCGGATGTAACCAAAAAAGGCGGAAATAAAAATTGAAGCCAATATATTTTAAGCTACAATAGTATCGAAAAATCGTTTAAATATGATATTTTCAGTATTTTTAAATGCATTACGCATGTATTAACCTAATATAAAAAATTAGAACTATAAGCGAGCTGTGGAAGCACACAATTATATACCACGCGAGACGACATAGTAGTAGTAAATCATGCACGAGATTCAAATCAGAGCATATGTATGGCAAGCAGTTTTACTTTTTATCCGCCGTTTTACTTGATAACTCGAAAAAAAAATTAAACTCAGGAAATCCAGTAAAATACTGACAAAAATCAAAACGGCTTGCCATTCAGTATGAGATTCACGTCCACCTTGATATTGAATCGAGAAGGTTGAACTAATATGGTGCCAACATGTAATATAATTCGAAATAAAATCCACCATATAAGTACACCAACTATAGCTTCAAAAATGCATTGTTATGTGAATAGGTTTAACGAAATGATAGTCGCTGTCATCGAAGATCTTTAACGACTAATAAAGAGGGTGTGTTTTTTCAACAGACCACCCCTCACCCCTCTTTTGCCGCCAGAATCTACGCGCCGTTTCCACCCCCTTCCTACAAATCCCCCCCCCCCCTTCAAATACATCCCTCAACCAAACGTGGCGGCCTCAATATGCGGTTGAATGACGCGCCATTTTCAGCAAACGAAAATCAGGGAAATTTGAACTGTTGACGAAAGATGAATAATAAAAGCTCTCTCTGTAAATGAACGAGATCGTCACCTACCTACAAAAAATATCACTTACCAAACATCTCTTAAAAACATCACCACTTTTCTTTCTGTCCACACGTCAGGCGATATTATTAGAAATATTATAAGCTCCTCCTTTTTTTAATGCATCTACTCTTTTGAGTTATAATTTTTTTCGATGGAATTTTCGGTCTCCTCTTCTTTCGCCCTCTCCCCCCCCCCACTTTTCAGTCGCTCCTATAGTGATCCAACGCTGAAATGAAAAAAAGAAGCGTTCTTCACGTTCTCTTAATCTCAAATCAAATGTTCAATGCTAATACCGTCTAATCAAAATCTTATTCACTTATACACTTTAAACACTTACTATTAATTGACTCCGAATTTGAAACGATTACATTTATTTCAAAATTTCCCTCGGTTTCACTCTATAATGGCGGACGCTTAACCTCAATAAATATCCGCAAGTGCGCACTACGCGGAAGAATATACAATTTGTACGACGCCCTTAACTAAAACAACAGGCCGCCGCCGCTTTAATTCACAAGCGACTAACGTATAATAAAATACAAAAATAAAGCACTTTTTCGTTATTATTGTCAGATTTATTTCTTTAAAAACATTAAAAAGTAGCTTTTAAAAATAAAAATATTTTTTTACCTTTAGAATCACAAACTTAAGCCGATCCTTTTAAAACAAAGTTCACAAGCCGCTATTAAACTAGTGTCGCAGCTAAAAGGACAATTATTACGTAAGAAGTGCACTTTGAATTGACGTCACGACCCACGATGTGTATGGATCACTCCGATATGTATAGAAATAAACGGCGCTCTGTGTACTCTAAAATAATAAACAAACATCCTTATTTATGCAACCATTTTTAACTTTTGATATTCTTAATAAAAATATATATTTCTATTAATAATATTTATTCAAATGAATTAAAATAAAACGAAATATATTTATTTAACGAATTCTAATAACGAATTAGTTCTTCATGACGTCATTTAGACAGTAATAGTAAAGAAAAAAAATGTGACAAGACATCTTAAACTTGATGGCACGATGAGGCCCCAAATCAGTTGAACTAATATGGCGTATTACATATTTAACTCCGGTGTTGCGATGCCATATTTGTTTGGTAATTTTAACATCATTGTGAGCCTCGTACCGTGCTTCAGTTTTTCTCTATAAAATAGTAATCTATTGTCATTCAGTAAGTTTAAAAATGACGTCACCCATAGATATGTAAACGAAGCAAATTGTTGTAATTTAAGCTGAAAAAACGAACGTGCGGAACTGTCATTTGAATAAAACAAAATGTCTGCGTCCGTAAGGCAACAACTTTTGTCCTTATCGAACATTGGAGGATCTCACAAAGACCAAGCTGACAAGTATAAATGATTCAAAACATATTAGATTTAGTTTTTGTGAATAAAGTATCGATTTCAATCGTTAATTGGTTATAAAACATGTTCGAAATGTCGAAATTAATGATAAAATTGTAGTAGGATCAAAAGGGTCACCTGTTATTTCTCATTGTTCCTTATCAATATAGGTACAGAGGTGTTTTAGATGCTGTTTTGAAGACCACAGGTGACGAATTGGTTGAAGGATTGAAGACTTTTATAGAAGCCAGTTTGTTCTAGTCGTTTTTTCTTTAAAAAAAATGCAAAAATCTGAATTCATGTCTTTTGTTCTAGTTGTAAACGAGAACATCAGTTTGGTTATTTCAAGACAGATCTTAACAGATGTTGGATCTCACCTGACTAAACTATCCGATGTGATTTCTAAACAGGTATCGCACTTCACGTTGGAGAAAGTGCAACCCAGAGTGATTTCCTTTGAGGAACAGGTAATGAGACTACTTTAATTTCTAAAAGATAACGTATAGTCTCTACTAAGGTTACTTGTAATTGTTAGGTTGCGAGCATACGTCAACATTTAGCCGATATCTACGAAAGAGAACAAAACTGGCGAGATGCGGCGAACGTGCTAGTTGGTATTCCGCTCGAAACAGGACAAAAGTAAGCACTTTGAACTTCTTTCTAGTTTTTAATACGAAATTCTTCAATTGCCTCTAAAGAAAAAAGAGCCCTTTCAATGTTAATATAGGCAATACACTGTCGACTATAAGTTAGATACGTATCTGAAGATTGCTCGTCTTTATCTGGAGGATGACGATCCCGTTCAAGCGGAAGCGTTCATAAACAGAGCTTCTCTTCTTCAAGCTGAAACAACAAACGAAGAGTTACAAATTCATTACAAAGTATGTTATGCTCGAGTCTTAGATTATAGGAGAAAATTCATCGAAGCAGCTCAGAGATACAACGAATTGTCGTATCGAACGATCATTCACGATGGAGAACGATTGATGGCGTTGAAAAACGCTCTTATCTGCACTATTTTAGCTTCTGCCGGTTGGTGTTAACTCCTTATCAAAACAATTTTTACAATGCTTAAGTTGTCTGTCTCCTTTTTAAGGACAGCAGAGATCTCGGATGCTGGCGACACTTTTCAAAGACGAAAGATGTCAACAGTTACCTGCTTATAACATCCTAGAGAAGATGTAAACTCGACAGCTCGAAATTCAAACATGGGGGTTCTACATTAGAAAAGATTTCATTCGTTTTATGTATCTTTTCTTAGGTACCTCGATCGTATCATCCGCAAGAGCGAACTTCGCGAGTTCGCATCGATGCTTCAGCCTCACCAGAAGGCAGAAACAACTGATGGTAACTAAAATTATTAAGAGTAGAATTTTTTTTATCGAATTTTGTTAACTTTGAAAAAAATGCTTTATCATTAATTACCATGCAAGGTTCTACGATTTTGGATCGGGCTGTGATCGAGCATAATTTGCTGTCCGCTAGTAAACTCTATAATAACATTACATTCGACGAACTCGGCGCTTTGCTCGAAATACCGCCTTCGAAAGTAATGACTATCGGAGATAATTTTTCGTTTATAAAGAAACGGATGGTTCATAACGTCTTGTTATTGTTATTCAGGCAGAGAAGATTGCGTCGCAAATGATCACCGAAGGTAGAATGAACGGATGCATCGATCAGATAGATTCAATTGTTCATTTTGAATGTAAGAGAAGGAACATTAAACTTTTAAAGTCTAGTTCAAGAGTGGTTATGTAGGCCTGGTCTTACCTGCTTACACACAAGAACAAAATCTCTTATATTGAGCCTTGTTTTTGTCAAGGCGATTCAGGTTCAGAGGTTTTTGACGCCTTTAACGCACAGCCACCTTATTGTAAATTTAAGCTTATGACGTCATGAGGATTGTGTTATTTTGTTAGAAAATTTAGAACGGTAGCTGCATCACTTAATAGTACTTTCATGTTAATATCTTTCAAAATATATTTATAAATCAGCGATCCCGTTGGCAATATTTAAAGCAAGAATCACTGAAATTGTGTCCTTGATGCAATTGCCAATGTAATAAAATTCTTGCAACTTAAGTGGTTTCTTGCACACCGTCTTACAGAAAACATTCACCTTCGTTTTTTTTTGTAAGATGTACAGCAATATTTGACTCATTTCTTGCACGGAATTTTGTTAGAAAAATTGCCAGGGTATCGCTGCTTTATAGTCAAAAATTAAAAATTCTTTCTGCATAAAGTTGGGCCATTTTCAAACTCACATAAGCTTGCTTATTTTAAAAGATTTCAACATTAAAATGCCCGTTAAAAGTTTAAATTTTGCTTCAAAAAGACAGGACAATCAGAGATGAAGTGTCATTGACGTAATTAAACCACCTGAAAGAAGACTTTTTTGTCTTTCGTATATAACCAATCTTGAACTATAGGGAAAGTTCAACTTAATTTTAATCGAAATCACCTTCCTTCTGTATTCTTTCTTTTCTTTTGTATACAGCTCGAGAAGTTTTGCCAACCTGGGATAAACAGATTCAAAGCCTTTGTTTTCAGGCGAATAACATCATTGAGAAGATTACTCAATGCTCACCAGAATGGACCACGAAGACAATGGAAGAACAAATGGTCCAATGAAACAACCAAAATTCCTTCTTCATTCGTTATTTTTCTCCTATTTCTGTTAATAAAAAGTTTTCAATAAGTTTTCAAATATAGTTTTCAGCAAAAAAAAAAAAACTTGGAGATATTTCTAATTATATATTCATGCCTTCAAAAAAAACTTTTTTGCTTTTTAATTCCAATTTGGTGAAGCAAATTTATTTACAGCCTTTTAAGGTTTTGATACTTTCTCTCTTTCTGACATTTTTACCTCAGTATTTTTTTTCAGAAAAAAATTTTTGAGTTGCAGGATGATTTTTTGTTTTAAATTTACAAGAAACAAAATGCCTGAATTTTTTGTTCCCCTTAATAGTAGATTTTACTTCATAAAAGGATAAAAAAAACCATTATCTAGACAACAAAAAAAATACTCTTAAGAAAATTAAAAATTAAGAAAAATCTGTACACTTGTCTCGTTATATTTGTGCATTATTCATTCAGGTATGAGACAATAAAAGTTTGAATTAACTTTGTTTAAACAATAAAAATAAAAAACGGAAAATTTATGGAAAAAAAAATGGCAAAGGAAAACAAAATATTGAATAGAAAAAAGCGGGAAGGGTAAATCAATAATAACATGATACCGGTGATTGGGGAGAGAAGGGGAATCATCAAATGTCTAAAAAAGCAACCCTTTTTTTTGCACTATCAAGAAAACATTTTTTCACAAAAAAAATCTATATTTTTATCCCTCTGAATTAATATACACTTTTACATTACAAAGAAAAAAGATTTTTTAAGGTTATTTACAATTATTTCTTTCTTCTGCCAGTATCTTTTTTTCTCTCTCTACAATTTAGAAAACAAAAGACTTGTTAACATCTGGTAACAATCGATACTTCAAATTCCGGAACCACTTTTTTTTTGTACCAAAACAAAAAAACATAAATCCATAAGATGATGAGACGGGGGTGAACAAAGATTGTAATAAATCTGATTCGACGACCCACATTCTGAAGCAAATGAAACCACAAAAAAAACATTATCACCTTTTTTTTTCAGAATTAGAAAATTCTTTCACCATTATCCTTTTAGAGCTCAAAAAAATATAAGCAATAATAATAATGATATAATT
The DNA here is from genome assembly GCA_036925085.1 of Brachycybe producta. Classification (NCBI taxonomy): domain Eukaryota; kingdom Metazoa; phylum Arthropoda; class Diplopoda; order Playtdesmida; family Andrognathidae; genus Brachycybe; species Brachycybe producta. The sequence continues at coordinate 3,238,842 of JAUPFP010000024.1, read as the reverse complement.
ACATGTACATAAAAACCTTTTCGCCGTTTCAAGAACGGAAAACATCTAATTTTGGAACTAAGCTTTCTCTTCAAAATAAAAACTAGAAAGCACACACACACACACAAAAGATGGTTTAACAGAAAACAAAAAAGAATGTCAAGTTTGCCAAATAGTAAGAATTATTTCCTATTATACAGCCTGCTGCAAAAATAATTGAGATTCACCTTTTTTTTTTAAAAAAAAATCACATTTAAGATAATTAAAAAAATTAACGTGGAAAATACCGTTACTGTGAAAAAGAGGGAGGGGGTGGGGTGTATGAGGATAACTTTTTACAATTACAAGAAAGAAAGGGGACTTTTTAAGTGTAAAAGACAGGCAGGTAGGTAATAATGTGCACGAAGGTGAGTTTTGTTATTCATCCGAAAGGGGGGAAAAGAAAACGGTACCCTATAGGCACATCAAGAGAACATTACTCAATGGAGAGAAGAAAGAAAAAAAAACTATGGAGACAATTCTTTGAAAACTGACAATGAATGTATTTGAAATGGAGACAGAGTAGACATTTTTGCAACAAAAATAAAAAAAAACCGAGGTGGGTTTCGAAAGTCAGATCATGAGATTTCAACAAATGAACGAAACGGACAACTCCGCGCAGATATTTCTTTTCTGTCTCGAAAAAGAGAATAGATGATGAAAGTCACCAAAAATGAACCGAAAAGATAACTCAAAAGAAAGAAAGAAAAAAAAAAACGTTTCTCGTGTTTACGATCATCACCGCCTCATTATTCCGTTCAGAGTCTGAGGTGGTAGGCCTCCATTATAAACACTATACGTCGTGTACATAGCGTTTTGTGGCCTCGGAGGTTGAATACCAGCATCTTGGTATTGAGTCTGTGGATGAACGTTAACATTCATCATGCCCATTTGAACGGCCGTAGCCGTAGGAATCTGTCCTTGATTAATGAAACTCGTGTTACTCAAGTAACCTGCCGTGTTTAGAACGGCCGTTGCCGTCGGACCCTGTTGCATTCTATAGCCATTCAACGTTGGATAACTGGCCATTAGACTGGGATTAATGGTTATGTTTGGACTTCGCTGAATCTGACGTCCTCTATTGTATGACTTGTAGTAATGAGGATTGGATGCAAGTGAAACCTGGGATTGAAGGCTAGGAATAGGAGGAGTAAGATTCCTCTGAATGGATGGTGGAGGGGTCATATTGACAGGTGGTGGAGGAGTCAAATTTGGAGGTGGCGTCATCGTATTACACGGTGATGGACTCGGCACCAAATCCATGATGCCATTCGTTAGCTGCTGTAATTTGGCTAAGCTACAACTCGTGTTCGTCTGGGAAGGTGGTTGTGGTGTTGGAGTCGGTACCGGAGTGTGTGCAGGTCCAGGCGTTTGAATGTAAAAGTTGGTTGCCTGCGACGTCGCAGCTGCACAAGCAGCAACCGAAGCCGGCATCGACATTGTTACGTGAGTGAGTCTTTGAGTCGCCCCGTTACCCTGCTGTGACATGGCTGGATGATGTTGAATGACGGCCGCAACAGCTGGCATTCCGACAGTCATGTACGAGCTACTGTTAGAAACACCCTGGATGTAGGTGGCTGCCGACGATGGCATTTGTACGTTGACGTTTCGCATATAATTAGCCGTACTGACGGCAACCATATTGGGAGTTGCACATTGGCTCATACTGGATGCGGTACCGAGAACGCCGACTGATCCACCGAGAGCCGAAGTGAGACCACCACCTACCGTCATTCCACCACCGTGTACACCAACTGCACCGGTTCCTGCAGCAGATAGATGCCCACTCATATTAATGGTCGCCATTCCAATGTTACCACCACCACAATAGGCACTCTGCATTTGTGAGGCAATATTATGGTGATGATGAATGGCGGCGGCGGCTCCATGTACTTGATTATGCCGTTGACTGTGAGACACATGTTGTTGTTGCTGCTGCTGCTGCTGTTGTTGTTGTTGCTGCTGCTGCTGTTGATTATGCGACCTTGAATGACTGTGTTGTTGGTGATGGTGGTGGTGGTGATGTTGCTGCTGCTGCTGTTGTGAATGATGCTGATGGTGGTGAGAATGTGTTTGATGAGTTGCGTGTAAAGTCTGTTGAGGATTTAACTGTGGTTGCTGCTGAGAATGGTGTTGGTGTTGCGATAATGGTAATGGTTGTTGATGCTGTTGCTGCTGCTGTTGTTGTTGCTGTTGCTGCTGTTGTTGTTGCTGTTGCTGCTGTTGTTGTTGTTGTTGCTGCTGCTGCTGCTGTTGATGTTGCTGCACAGCCTGAGCACAATCCGAAAAACTCTGAGGAGTACGAGCCGGTTGAGGCGCTTCCACCGAGTTTTGTGCAGCCATTTCTGTACCACTACTACCGATAGATGTCGGCGATTCCAGTTCTAATTGCGTAACGTCCATTTCAACGGAACTATAACCATTATTGGACATAACACTGTTAGTACTTGAGTCCGGAGTATAAACTCCTAAATTAGAAACATCCTGCAAGTGATGTTTTCCGACACGAGATGCTGTCGAAACGGGAGTCGGAGGCTGTACACCATCCATACTCAAACTGGTGTCTCTGTGCGCCGTCCCTTCGCTACCAGTAACCGATGACTGGAGCTTGTCCAGACCGCCAGAATCGAGCTGCTCGTAGTTTTGCCGAATATCTCGAGAAAGCGCTTCTTCATAATTGGTCGACGGAGTCAAAGATTCCTGTATATTGTGTCCTTGACCTGTACTACCGATCTCTTGATAACCAGAATGAACCGGACTCGACAAACTTGGGTTACTGGCACTCATCGGAGGTGTGTTCTGTCCGATCAACTGACCTTCATCCATCGAACACGACGATTGGCTACTCGGTGGACCACACTGCATTGGAACAGAAGCAAGAGACTGAAGCTGACAACTTCCAGGAGTTACTGGAGTTAAAGGAGCTGGGCCACAAGTTGTGATCGTCGTCATCTGTTCTTGAGGTTTGCTTAGATTCGGATCGTGTTCATCAGCGATTTCGGTAATAACAGGTGCAACGTTAACCAAAGGACTGTGCTGCTGTTTTTCATCTTTCTCCTCCTCTTCTGTTTCATTGTCATCATCGTCGTCGTCATCTTCCTCCTCCTCTTCTTCTTCTTGATTAACAGCAGATTCCATCGTTTGATTGGCACCGGCGTCTTCACTTTCCTCCTCACCTTTCTCATCGGTCTCCTCCTCCTCCTGTGCACTCTCATCTTCGTCATCTTCAGTCGACTCGGAAGACGTATTTCCAGAAGCATTTATCTCAGTTTCTCTCGGCCGAGTTTCTTGTACAACTTCAGACGACAAACCTTTTGTATCAACCTAAAATATAAGTAAATTATAAGTACACACGTTTATATGCAAGGTTATTCATGTCAAAAATACTTTGAATTTGTAATATGAAAAATTCAATTAGTGATATCACAAATTTGTATTTCTTTTTTACATGAACGGCCTGTGAAAAAAGGTTAACAACACAGAAACGAATACAATTCGAATGAATTACTTTCGCCTGTTCGTTTATAACATCAGAGTTCGTGGTAGGTGGTGCTGTATCCATTTTTTCAACTACTGGTGGTTTTTCCAAAGGCAAACTTTGAGGCTCAGGCGAAGGAATTTGCTCTTGTGGCTTCTCTTCTTCTTGCTGCTGTTGCTCGGTAACTCGCATAACAACTTCCTTCCTCGGTGGATCTTCCTCTGCTTCATCATCTCCGTCTTCAGCTTCTTGCTGCCGTATTACTTCATCGACTACTGGCTTTGTACACTCTTCTTCACTTGTTCGATCCATCATTACGGCCTAATAAAAAAATATTTAATCAGCCACTGCACTTCAAAAATAAAGTTTCTTTTGAAAATAATCATAACAATTACTTTGGAAACTTTCTTCCTTCGTAAACTTCCTCTACGTCTTCCACGACGTCCGCCCCTAGATTGAACACTCTTTCTGCTGTAAGAACCCAAATCTTCATCAACATCCGAATCTTCGACTCCCACCGCTTTTTTGTCTTTCTCTTTCGTAGTTATAGATGGCAATTTATGAACGTTCTTATCTTCGTCAGATACATTAATCTCCTTCTGCGACACATTCACTACTACTACATCACTTTTCAAAGGGGGATTCTTTCGCGAATGACCACTGTCACTTTCCATTGTATGCAACGTTGAAGATTTTTCAGAATCATCAACAGATTTACTTTCGACAATGTCTTTCTTTTCGATTTTAGATGCCCTAGTTGAGTTCCTCTCTTTCCGCCGCCGTTCTATCCTTTCGTTATACCTCTCGCTCCTAGACACGCTCGCTTTCGATGTCTTGTTGTTCTCTTTCATTTGCTCGCTTTGTTTCGGCGTAGATTTTGTTCCGGCCTTTGCCTCTTGTGATCGTGACTTTTCTGGAGACTCAGACTTCGAACTGACGGTCGTGTCTCTGCGTTCCGTCTGTTCGTTGTGGTCTGCGTCTCTTTTAGACGACCTTGATGCTGCTGCAAAACCAAATAAAAAGTTAAGCAGATAGAAAGCTTCGATGAAGACATTACAACGTCCAATAACCCCTCTATACCACACACCTCTATGTTCTCTGCTTTTCCGTCTTCTCTCCTCCTTCCCCTCGAGTCGAGGCTTCTTTTTAATCGGTTCATAACTCGATGAACAAACGTCGACCCTCTTGACTGCACCACGTCTAAGAGTCTTGTTATTATTGCTAACGTTGGAGATTTTCATCTGTTTGCAGTCACGCTTCTTGCCATTCGTAGAAACGTCTCGAGAGTAATCTCGGTGCGTCTTACGACCCATCTGATTGGAAACATCTCTGACATCCTAAGATTCAAAGACATTCAAACATTTCTGAAAATGAAAAATTACTCCTCAAGCAGCCAAAAATGTCTACGACAGCGGGACAAGCATCCAATTGTCAAACCAATACGATATAAACCCAATTACAATTGAACAATGTGATCTGGTGCAGCTGAAAAAATGAATTGTCAGAAAATCCCTTGCAAGTTAAGTTCCACTGTCTTACCAGCCTAGGAACAAATGACCAGTAATATGAATCTGTCGTGCAAAGGTCTCTAATTTTGGTAACAGTTGCCTACCCCTACCCAAATATAATGCCCTGAACAGTTTATTTTTAGTTAATTTAGGACGAGACTAGACTATACCTTAACCGCCTTACGAGCTAATAATTTCAACTAAGCTCTGAAAGCATTTTCATTACACTCCCAGCATTCTCTAGCAGCCTTACATTGAGCCATTTCAACAAAACAGAACTAAATCTGCGGTGTCAACACTCCACATGGTACACACACAACAACCAAACGGTATTAAGTTTGCATTTGTCACCTTTTTGTCCTCGTTCACTTCTTCAGCTTCATCTTCGGTAGGGCTGCAAACAAGAGGAGTCCACCTCAGAGAATCCGAATCCAATTCCGTTCTCTTCTCTTTGCTGTTTAGAATCCTTGATGTGTGTTCTTCGATAACTTTTTTGTTTATGCTAACGATCACTCGTCCTTCCTTCTTCGAAAGCATATTTAGAGTTTGAAGAATAGCTGCTATGTCATGTGGACACATTCCCGTCGACTTCGTGATGTCTAAAATCACACGTAAAACATTACCATCATTTATTAGACTTAATACAAATACAAAAAAAAGCACCGTCACAATCAAAAATATACCTTTGATAGTGAACTGCTGACCCTGTATTTGGTTCAAATATTCCAAAATGACACTTCGCCAGTAGGAATTGTAGCTAACTCTCCCAAGATCGGACAACGGCTTTTCGGGAGTTCCAGGTAAACCTTCTTTGCGAGATAACAGGTAACCTGTTTCGTGCAACAACAACAAAAATGCGTCAAATAAACAGGATAAATTTGACTTATTTGAAAAGTAAGCCACCAAAAAAAACATACTAAAGTCAATTAAAAACCGTCCAAAACCTTGCCGCTGATATTGTGGCATAGTCATGATACACGATACATTATATCGTTGCTGACAGTGTTTTTCCTGTGTGTAAAAAAAACATTAGGACATTAAATTAAAAGATGAAACTAAAAATGACTTCAAATACTACTAACAGCTTTTCAAACTATTTTATAAACGATAAACTCTAAAATAAACTAACAAAGAATGTGTATTCTAAGTTGCGTAATTACTGCATATTCACAAACAATTCCTACATGTCAGACTCTTTGACATTCTTTGAACAAAACTTGACAGCCATAAAGGAGGAGGAGAAAAAATGTAAGCAGATGTTATTTCAACACAAATAATTTGTGCCGACAGCTGTCTGGCTTAAATCCAAGTTAAAGAATTCTCCATAAATAACATTGGAATAAAAAATGTTTGTGTGAAATAAGTGAGAGAGAGAGAGAGAGAGAGAGAGGATTCTTATAGTATATGTAATGCTGATGATGAATCAGATTTTTAAGGCAACCAAAAGATAAAGGGGGGACATCACGTGACCGTTATTAGTTACATACAAAACTGATGGACCTGCGTCAAACCTAGGTCCTTGAGCACGTAATTTAAGTTTCAGTTGTGTTTGTAAAATCAAAACTATGAAAAATATTGAAGTTATCTTTAAAATGGTTTAGGTTCTGGTTCAGAAAAAAAATTAAAAGAGAAACTAGAAAGTGTTTTAGAAACTAGAATGGTAGCTCAATCATTTGAGAGGATATTTTTGTGTTGATGATATATTTTAAAATACATTTTTATAGGCAAAAAAAATATATCGATGCTTAAAGTTGGGTCAATTTTCAAATTGATGCAAAAAGTTTATTTTAAAATATATCAATATGAAACATTGTTTTTCTCTTCATTTAGGAACCTGAAAGACAGAATAATTAAAAGCTTGAGAGGCGTTTACCCTTCATAGCCACCTTAAAAGTTAAATTACGCTTTTTGCAATTAAAAACTTTAAATACTCCCTGTGGGTAATCGTCACTTAGCTTACTAAGATCAGAAAGAACCTCGATCACCAAAACTATAACTGCGGTCACTCTAAATAGACCTGGAATTATGGAATTCCTTAGAAATTACGGTTTAAATTAAATTACGGTTCAAATATTACGTTTCAAAGTGAAAACATCCCGTCAATTCTGATTACTTTATGTTTCATGAGCAAAATTATAAGACATGAATGTGTTTTTACAAAACTAGAAGGGTAGCTTAATCATTTAAGGGTATCTTCAATGTTGATATCTTTCAAAATGAACTTTTTCATTTTTGTCTTTATAAATTTTATTTTGAAAGATATCAACACGAAAATACTATTGTGAGTGATTCAGCTACCCAGTTGTAGTTTCTAACACACTTTCAATTTCTCCTTAGTGTTGCTCTTTGTAAACACAGAATGCAGAGGACACAAGAGTTCGAAAATCAGCTGTTTTGTAAAACATCTTAAAGACAAAAAAAAAACATCGCAACACAAAATACTAAAATACAAAATAACCTATTTTTGTTTAAAGCTAAACGTTTTAAAAAAGGAATATATTCTAATTTGGAAAAGCCAAACTAAAAAAAAAAAACACATAAAAAAAATGGCAACGTACTTTAGAGAAGTAGCCGACAAGATGACAACCCTTCTTGTCATTCTTTGTGAGAACGTAAAAAAGAAACGGTTCGACATCGTAGTAAAGTGTCTTATGATCCAAGAAGAGTTTGGCGAGTAAACACAAATTCTGGCAATAGATCTTATTTACGTTCCCATCAACTTCGAAAACGGAGAGATTTCCTCGCCGATAGATTTCTGTCGCCGGTGGATGTCGCCAAGTACATTTTTTCTACAACACACAAACAGACAGACGTTGTTACTTAGAATTCCGAACCCATCCTAAAAACCCAACTTTACTAACCATATGCCTCATTAGAATATTTCTGCTTTTCATGTATTTCAGACAGAATTCGCAAAGAAATAACTTTGGCAACCTAGCATATTCTTGAGGGTACGGTGATGAATACCACGTCTGAATGTCGTACTGTCCGAACTCGATGGCAGACGGACATCGAGTTTGAGGTTCTGTACTCACATTCATCGCCTGACAAACACCCTGGAATTTTCACACATATTCACCAAAAAAAAATCATACAATTAAAACCGTTACGTTTCTTTCTTCTGCCCCTTATTGATTTATACCTGAAAAGCTTTCTCCTGAGCTTTCATGAAAATGTTGTAATCCTTTTCCGAAACACCAGGTGGAAGTTGTTGCTTGGCCAATGATGAAAAGTTTCCTTAAAACAAAACAAAAACCAAACAACAAATTAAAATGTTATAAATTTAACCAACTAGTCAACTACGAAAGAAGTTAGTTTAGAGCTCATTAAAACTTAATCCGTAAATTACAATAGAAACCGTTTAACACGAAATATATTTTCGGTCCAGTCAAAACCCAATAATTCGAGAACATTGGTTAACAAGAAAAAAATTATTTCTCGCACCGAAAAATACTACCTTAAAAAATTTACTTTGAGGTAGTTTTTTTTTTGTAAAATCCTTTTTAATACAACAAAAAATCATTTAAATCAAAAGCCAGGTTTCGCCGAATTCGATTAACGATAACTTATCACGATACCAAATTCATATTGTAGTATCATACGACTCAATAAGAAATTCGTTTAACCCAAAATAATATTCTGGTCCACTGTATTTCGTGTTAAGTAGTTCCCATTGTATTTTCAAATTGAAGTTAAAATTTTCTATGAAACCTTAAAAAAAACATTCTACACGAAGTCAACTGTCATATTGGATAAGTGTGAAGAGAAAAGAATCGGAAATAAAACTGAAGTTCAAAACTAAAGCGATTAGTAAAAACAAAACCAACAGATGACAATTCTTTAGTAAAATGTGATCAACTTGCAGTCTGTCGTGTGTACGTAATACGTAACAAAAATTGCGCGAATTACAAAAAAAAAAACCCCTATTCTTCCACGTCCAAGCCGTAAATCAGCATCAAATCGCATAATTCCGATGTTTGCAAGTACAATGCAAATTATTCTCAAGATGTACGAAGATAGAAACACAAAACCGAAAATCTTCAAAACCCCGTCAAGAATATGAAAAAAGCATAGACTGCCAAAAGAAATTACCCATTGAGGATGGTATCGTATATGACGGATCTGGACTGACAGAATAAATCCATCATTTACCCAACTATGACCAAAACTGACCATCTATAGTTGATGGATTTGATTTGTCTGTCCAAAATATCCGCCAATTCCGACAAAAATGAATTCGAGCGGCACTTTTAAAATCATTCGAGAGGCACATAACGTCCAAATGCCACGTCCACATTCTTTTCAAAACGAAAAGCATTTGAAAATACAAATGGAACAGACTGCAAACTGACCACAATAATAAAAAAAAACATAACATTTTCACAAAAAAAAAACTACCAAATTCCACCTTCACACGGCTGCGATGCCATGAAACTTAAAACTTTTCTTTCTCTTTCTTGTTTTATAAGTTAAAAGACTCGAAGTCGAAATTATTCAATAGAAATTTGTTCTGATAATATGAGGATAGAAGGAGAAAAAAAAAAGAGGAACTGTTTTTCTAGTGGGAAGGAATGAACAGAACACCGGCGCGGCTCTCGTCGAGAGAACTGGACGTGACAAAAGTGGCGCCATTTTCAAAGCATGCAGATATTGTTGACGATTTTTTTTTCTAGTCTTAAATATTAAAAGAATTAGAAAAGAAAAAAAAAAGCAGATTGTAAAAAATAAAAACAAGAGGGGAAAAAGAAATGCAAGCATGCAGAAAAACAAAGAATCAAAAACAGAAACTGTGATACGTAATGAATCTCGATATAAGTCCCAAAAAGCAAACACAAAAGCAGCCAAAGCAAACACAAAACAAAAAGAACTCGAAACAGAAAAAAAACCAAAACTGCTGCAACTAAAGTACAACTTAAAATTGCCAAAAAAAATATAGAACAGAAAAAAAAAAATTCATTCCAAGATGAAATTACAAACCATGCTGCAAAGTGACGAAAGTTAAGCCGAATAAAAAAGCAAAGCAACTAAGAAGCACATTAAATAATTAAGACTTTTGTGCAAGTTGACATCTGAGAGAGACATTAACTTCAGAATAGTTCAACCTGTCAAAATAAACTATTACTCAAAAGTCACATTATTCAATAGCGTTCACAGACGAGCGACTTTTTAGTGGTCAAGATGGACTGTGAAAAGTGGTCAACGTGTGACCGGAACCAAACAATCGAGTCGACATTATGTGCAACAACTTTATACAGCTTATTCAACTACATTAGGAACACTTCCCAACAACTAGCAGTCGACTCGAGTGGTCGGCTTTCGCCACACAACAATCACATTTTTTTGGAGTCCATCTCGACCACTAAAAGTCGCTCGTCTGTAAACTTCCCAAAATTGCATCCAAGCAAGCACCAATAGAAAGAAAATGAACCCCAGGCTCAAATGAAAAAGCAAACAAGAAGAGGAAATAAAAACCAAATGTTGACTGTGCAAAATAATGAAACAAAAAAAGCCGCCTCAAAAAACCAGATAAAATATTTCATGAACTTCTTTTGATAAGGTTCTTTTTTTAAAAAAAAAATTACACAAATATAAAAGAAAAAGAAGCTGGCATTGCATCGACTGAAACCGCTGTGAAGAAGTGGACTCTGGGAAGAGAGCAAAAAAAATGTGCAATTTGCCCCCAAACGATGTGCAAGAGGATGATCGTCTTACCCCCACCCTTCGAAGAAGTCTTTTTTCCCTTGCAGGGTGGCTCACTATGTGATGATGTTGACGACGACGAAGAGGAAGAGGAAGTGCAATGGCTGACTGCTGGCGGAAGAAAAGGAAGTGATCTGGGTTGTGATGGTTGTGGTTGTGCTACAGGTGTTGGAGAAGGTGGTTTTGGTGGTTGAGGTGGTGGTTGTGTAGGGACAATTTCAGACGTTCTACTCCGTAACGTCTTTTTAGTGCCTCCACCGCCGAACTGATCGACGGAACAAGGTGAAGGTGTAGATACCCGCTTCGGAGACCCCCTCCCACGAGAGCGTTTTGGAGAACAGGGACTAGCAGTACGAGAACTCGGATGCCTCGATTTGGCAGCAGCAAGATTCGTAGCTCTCGATGTTCTCGTTTGTGCAACGGGAGTCGCAGCACTGGGAGATGGCAAGGGTGAAGAATAATTAGCCGACGACGCCGTCATATCTTCCGTCGTAACCAGATGCAAGGGACTGTGGAGCTGTTTACGAGATGGAGCCGGCGACAATGATGCCGACTGTTGTCTCGGCTCCTTATGATCGACGTGAACCGTCAGTGGCTGTTTAGAAGGAATCGGTGTTCCTTCACTCAGAGATTTACGAGATCGTTGCCTTTTTGGTGGAGCGTAAACAGGTGAGTTAACGCCACGTTTTCGTGTCTCACCTGGCGTTGTGTATAAGTGAGACAAACCATCAAACAAACCCTTCAGTTGACCACTTCCAGGGTGTTTGAGGGCAGACGACGTAATGCTACAACTGGATGCACTCGATGACGACGACGAACCCTTGCCGTCAAAAAGAAGCCGAGGTGGTTGAACGGCTCCAGTACGTCCACCATTCGATGAAGGTGAAGTAGAAGAACACGTAGAAGATGAAGCATCGCGAACATTTTGATCGGAACAATCGACTTCCACTTCTGTCCTTTGTTCGACTATCGTTTTCTTATCGATATTACTATTTGTATCGTCGGCTTCGCTTCGAGATTCCTTCGAAGAATTGCGAGATTTCGAAGGAGAAGACGATTTGCCGTCCGGTGAACCGGGACTATCAGAAAAGCCGGCCCCAACCCTTTGTTTTCTCTTGTTCGTCGGAGTAAAGAATTTAGTCAGACCATCAATGAGGCCTCTGGGTTTTGAAGAATTAGACGAAGATTCGACTGGAAAGTCGAGTCTCGTCTTTTCGACCGATGCCGAAGAGCCCGGACGCGAAGAAGAAGGAGACGAGGAGGCAGCCGAAGAAGAAGAAGTGGAGGAGGCGGAGGACGAGGAAGAGGAGGATGAAGATGAGGATGATGAGGAAGATGAAGATGAAGAAGATGACGAGGATGAGGAAGATGAGGAAGAAGAAGAGGATGAAGAAGAGGAGGAGGAAGAGGAGGAGGATGACGACGAAGAATCACTGTCCGAATCGGACAAATTTTCGGTGCCATTGGAATTAGGTTTATCGTATCGGATGTAGCTGACCGTACCGATGCTACTGCTGCTGCTGCCGCCGCCACCGCCAGCAGCCACCTGGGATTTCTTCCTGTCTTTGTGCTTTTGAAGTTTAGATCGAGACGTCGGTTGGTCACTAAAAATGGACGTACGACGAGAAAAAGAAAATTATAAAAAACAAGAAAACCCTTTCATAAAGAGACCATAACCTTCAGAAATTTCTCGTTAAAATCGTGACAAGACTTACGAAAGGTATGCCTAATGATGTTTAAAATAAAAAGAAGTCTTTGATAGAATAAACTGCCATTATAGATTGACGCGCCACGAAACGACTAAACTTTAAACATCATTTTGACGATCCTTTCCTAAGTCTCGTTACAATTTCAACGAGAAATTGCCAAAGCTTATGGTCTCCTTAAGGTGATTTTGTTTTCTTTCTCACGTTGAATCTTTCGATAACGCCTTCAACTTCTCTTCTTTCTGTTTGTTGCCCTTCTTCTTCGATGTCGTCGTCAATGTTTGCGAAGAGTCCGTAGACCGTTTCTTGTCTTCTTGCGTACACATAGCACAATTCCAAGAACCTAACACGAGAGTAAAGAGATAAATTGCTAGTCAACTCGCGACAAAATTAACGACAAATTCATAATTTCTCGCTCAGTTTAATCTTGATCAAACTTGATTGTTACCCTTTGGCATCTTGTTCACCGGAGGATCACAGCACGACAAATGAAATCCTCTGTCGCAAGCATCGCAAAACAGGAAGTTTTCCTTTAAAAAAAAATCCGTCCAGATTACAGTTAAAAGAAGAAGACTAAGTGCAGTTGTAAAACAAATTTCACTGCAAAAGATGATGACACTCTTACCGTAGGAACCTTTTGGCGGCAATACATGCAAGTCTTGCATTCGATACATTGCCACTTTACCTTCCTAATTCGAGCTGTTAGTTCTGAGGTGTACTTCAAACAAGAAGGATGTCCTTTAAAATTCAAAAAAGAGAAAACAACTTCAAAGACATAACTTACTAAAGAATTATTAACATTTATTAACTAGAAGAGTAAAACCGAACATGTATTAATAATTTTCGTGATGAAAAATGTTCGAAAAATTAAGAATAGGTGTTTTGATTGATTGTTTTTTTCTTCTTCATTATGTTTAATATATCCGAAATATTTCTCGTGTTAAAAGAATTTTTATGCCATTCTAAGAGACCAGACCGAAAATATATTTCGTCTTATCCATTTTTTAGTGTTTAAAAAAAAACAAAAACTTACCACTGGTACCACAGTCAGAACATGTTAATAATTGCTCACTGGCACCGTCACGATTCCTTTCGGAGTTACCGGAACAGAAACAACAGGTAACACTGGCTTCCTTCTGAAAATATAGAGAGAAAAAAATAGTAAAACGAATTATTAATAATTTCAATGTCAGCATCGAATCTATCGAAACATGGAAGAAGATTCAGATTTTATTTTTGAAAAAAAAAGAAAAAAAACATTGTGACTTGCAAATTTCATTTGTAATTGATGTCACAATTGTCTTGTCAAAAAAAGCGGTTAGTTTTATTTGAAAAAATACAATTGGTAGGTTGGTTCCTTATGTATTAAAAAAAATCAAGAAGTGTGTTTAAGCGGCATTCCAGAACGCATGACAATAAATTGGGAGAAAATCAGCGAGAAAAAGCAAAACTAATAGCCGATTAACAGAAGAAGAAAAAAAAACGTCAGATTGGAACAAATCGGTCGAATGGAAAATTGTATGAAAACCAATCACAAGTTAAGCATGTGGAACCAAAGACAATTTTGCAGTCATTTTACAATAAAAAAGAAGAGATCCGTCTCTCGCCTCCTCCTCCTCCTCCTCAACATGGGGTCAAGATTACCGAGGATTCTCTTTCTCTCCATCCCCGCCGTAACTTTCACTCCTCTTCCCATTTTCCAGCATAAAATGCATTTCAAAACAAACAGATCTTTCTGAGTTTCAAAAAAGCAACTTTATAAAGAAACAGAAATCATTTTAGAAACTAGAAGATCCACTGAATTTCTCTTTGATTTTTTATTTGTAATTCTGTTTTGAGGTGTGTTTTTTTTCTGCACGTGTGATTCTTCCCAAAAAAAATGAATCACTTAAGTTGTTTTCAGGAACAGCTGATTTCTTCGAACTCCGCTCGCTTGTTCTGCAGTTTAGAAACAATTATACTAAATAGAAATTGAAAGTATTTTAAGAAACTAGAACAGGTAACTAAATCACTTAATAGTATTTTATGTTAGCACACAGTAGAGCACCGATTATCGGAACTGTCGATTATCGGAACCAGTTTTTTTCTCGAAATTACTTATGAAAATAAAGAAATCGGTTTTTCTTACTTTTCTTTTATTTTTTAATGGGAGTTCGACGATTGTAAGAAGTTTTGATTATCGGAAACTATGCATGTCCGACATTAGTTCCGATAATCGATATTCTACTGTAACTTTCAAATTAAAATTTTTAATGACAAAAATTGAAAAAAAAAGTATCGTATAATATTGGATTATTTTTAAAAAGAAATATAAAGTTTATTTTAAAAGATATCAACATAAAGTTTTTTTTCCTAATTATACTCCTTAAAATATAGAATAACCAGAGAGTTCAAGGTTCACTTTAAGAGGATTTTCTTATCGATATTATTATTTTTTTTTTAAAAAAAAACTTATGTGAATTTTCAATTCTTAATTTTACCATATTTTATTTCAAGTTATTAACTTGAAAAATATGTAAATAAAAAGAAAAAACTTCAAATTTAAACATTTTAAAACTTCAACAAGAAGTTTATTTTTAAAGCTAACTTTTACAACAATTGTAGTTTTTCAAACAATTTCCAATGATTTTTTTCTTCTTATATTGTTTTTGCTTCTGAACCAGAATTCAAATCAACTTTTTTTGTTAAATTATCATTAATATAAGGTTCGGATTTTGATGCAATATCAACCGGAATGTTTCTCAATGTGTGGCCCAAGTGCCAATTGTAAAGTGAAAATCTCGTTTAGATAATAAAAACAATTGTTCTTTCTAATTAAAAACAATGATTAGAGGCTAGAACTCTAGTTAACAACTGATAGTAGTAACCAGACATCTAGCCTCTCTACCCAGCTTTTTTTTTTATTAGAAATAACATAATTGCAGTTGCTCTAATGATGATTACTTCACAGTTGGCTCTTGGGCCACAAATTGAGAAACATTCCGGTTAATATTGTATCAAAATCCGAGCTCTAATCATTAATAAGTAATATATTTAAGAAACCGTAAAACTAGACAATTCTTTTTTTGTCTTTTATGAATAATTTTCTTAAATATACAACAAAAAAAAACATCTGTCTACTTTTGAATTGAGTTGATTATAATATTTTAATAAAAAATAAATATTCAGGTCATATAAAAATTGTTTTATTTTTTTTCTTCTGAAATTAAATCTGTACGATAAGTTGGAAATGTTTTAATATTTTTTGTATACAAAAAACCAACTGTTTTTAACCTAAATGCATGTTATTAACAAATAAAAAAAAATCATACCCTTATAGTAAACAATAGTGTAAATTACGTGTTTTTCTCTTTTATTTTCTAAAAATGAAAAAAAAAATGTCTATTGAAAAGCAGCCAGCCAATGATTACTTTTAACCCCCTCTTTAACAATACAATAAAAAAACAACTAAAATATGATATGCAAATAAATGTTAAAGAAAAACGCTAAAAACTCGTGTGTGTTCTTTTATTATTATTATTATTTTGTTTTCTCATTGCCCCCCTAAAGCTAAAAAGTAGAGCTAAGAAAAGAGAAAGTTACGCTTCAGTTCATCTTTTTTTGTTTAATAACAAAAAAAAAAGAGGAATGATAATCTAATATGATGACTTTGGAGGTTTTTTTGGGGGGCTAACAGATAAGTGACAACAGAGCATTTTTTTTATTATTATTATTATTTCATTCTCTACTTCAGAGTTTCATCCAACCATTGAATAAATTAAAAAAAATGAACAAACAAGCTCCAGAGAGATTTGACGACGATATGTAAATAAGTTAATAATAACACATAAACACGGTAGGCAACATTTAAAAAAAACCCCTTCAGTGATTGGTAACTGAAAGATAGAAACAGAGAGGGAGAGATCGAAATCGAGAGAGATATTGACAGAGAGAGAGAAAGATAACGGAAAGAGATAGATTTAAAGACAACAAGAGACAGAAAGACATAGAAAGACAACGGAAAGAGAGAGATAGATTTAAAGACAACGAGAGACAGAAAGATATAGAAAGACAACGGAAAGAGAGATAGATTTAAAGACAACGAGAGACAGAAAGATATAGAAAGACAACGGAAAGAGAGAGATAGATTTAAAGACAACGAGAGACAGAAAGATATAGAAAGACAACGGAAAGAGAGATAGATTTAAAGACAACGAGAGACAGAAAGATATAGAAAGACAACGGAAAGAGAGAGATAGATTTAAAGACAACGAGAGACAGAAAGACATAGAAAGACAACGGAAAGAGAGATAGATTTAAAGACAACAAGAGATAGAAAGACAACGCAAAGAGAGATTTAAAGACAAGAGACAGAAAGACATACAGAGACAACGCTAAGAGAGATAGATTTAAAGACAACAAGAGATAGAAAGACATAGAAAGACAACGGAAAGAGAGATTTAAAGACAATAAGAGACAGAAAGACAACGGAAGGAGAGATAACTTTCAAACAAACATTTGTATGCTTCCACTATTCTAATTTACCAATGAAAAATTTGTTTAAAAAACAAATCGTTTTCTAATTGAAGAAAATTTTTCCTTTTCTTCCTTTTGTTTTCTCACACAAGTAGGGTTATTTTCAAACTCAAAATAAAAAGTTTATTTTCAAAGATATGAAATAGAAAAATAACCCTTCTAGTTTCTAAAATACTTTTCTAATTTTTTTTTTTTTATTTTTGCTTCTGAAAGAATAATAATAGTTTGTAGGACACGTTTACACTTTAAAATAACATTAATAAGTTACATTTTAAAACAAATACAACGGACACAGTTTAATACGAAAAATCGGATAACACGAAATAGATTTCCGGTCCGCTTCCCTAGGAAGAAAAAAAAAGTGTCTTCCATTTCGTGTTAAACGGTTTCCCCCCCCCCCCCCCCCCACTGTATTTTGGATATCTAAAGTTCAATGAAATATAAGTTAATAACCCATTTATTTTATCTTTTTTCAAAGATGTCATTTAATTAAATGAATTATTTTAATTTTATTAAAACTCATTTAGAGAATTCACATTTCTTTTTTTTTTGTAAGCTTGTTAATAATAATCTAAATTAATTTCAAAGTTCTACTCAAAACATAATAAATCAAGTTAATTTAAGTTAATCAAGTGAATTGGATTCGTCAAAAAAAATAAACAAATCTTATCGTTTTTCAGTCAAGTTGTGAACAAAAATGTCGAATTAAACGCTAATTTGAAACATATTTAATTATTATAATGGGTGTCAATGTCGGATATATACAGAGTGGGCAAAAAAAAATGAGAACATCTTGTAGCATACGAGTTATTTAAAAATATAATTTAATTAATTATATTGTTTCATGTAATTTTGTTTGTATTTTCCGCGGACTTTTGTGACTGTGAGGATCATCATCTTGACTGCAGATCAGCCCGTGTGTTCTGGCAGATTTTGGTCTACCACTTCCGGGTTTACGTTCTGTTGTGCCGTCGTTGTCAATTTTATTGATAACTCGACTAACACTAGCTATGCTCCAGACTTTGTTTGGAAACTCATTGGTCATTCTCCTAGCACCCAACTGTTTTTCAATTCGCAAATGTTTAATCAGAATACGGTCTTCCGCAGTAATTTTTGTCATTCTTGGTAAAAAAAATTTAACCTGCTGATGTAAAAAATTGGCATATTAAAACCAAAGATGGCGCCCAGAAATTGTCGAAATAAAGACATCGTATAGCTAAATAGGTAAGTAAGTAAATGAGTAAACAATTTAAGCTATTATGGATACAGTTAAACAAATTTTGATGTAATTATATTACTTTTTACGCGATGTTCTCACTTTTTTTGGCCCACCCTGTATTTAAATAGAAACATAGACAAAAAAAAAAAGAGATTTCATCACGTAATAATAAAATTAAAACTAATGATGTTATATTTCTAATAATACAAACAAATAGCAGCACTTCCCCCCCCCCCCCCCATTTACCAAGCATTCAGCTTAATTAATGTTAATAAAAGGACGTCGTCATCATCATTGGTTTGTGTTATTATGTTTCAATATATTGATTATTGATATTTGAATTTTCACATTCAACTGAATTTATGTTTTAGTAAGGCCTTGTTTCCATTTGGGCGAAAATTTGAACTTTTTTTTTTGTTGAAAATTTCAACTGGTGAAAAATTGAACACACGTGACTAGGGCTCGGATTTCGATGCAATATCAACAGGAATGTTTCGCAATTTGTGGCCCAAGTGCCAATTGTGAAGTAATCATCATCATCATCATTAGAGCAACTGCAATTATGTTTTTTTTTTCTAATTAAAAAAAACTGGTTAGAGAGGCTAGATATCTGGTTACTATCAATTGTCAACTAGAATTCTAGCCTCTAACCATTGTTTTTTTTAATTAGAAGGAACAATTTTTTGTTATCTAAACGAGATTGTCACTTTACAATTGGCACTTGGGCCACATATTGAGAAACATTCCTGTTGATATTGCTTCAAAATCCGAGCCCTAGTCATGACCTTTGCCTATGATAGTGAATGGGAAAGGGGAGGCCACGTGTCTTCCATTTTTCACCAGTTGAAATTTTCAAATTTTCGCACAAAGTGGAAACGAGACCATAAAACACCTTTTTTAAAAGCAAACAAGGCCTTGTTTCCACTGGGGTGTAAATTTGAATTTTTTTGCAAAATTCAACTGGTGAAAAATAAGAGGAAACGTGGCCTTCCCCCCCCCCGCCCACTCACTATCATAGACGTTGGTTCAATATTTCACCAGTTGAAATTTTCAAAAAAAAAAAAAGCTCAAAATTTCGTACCAGTGGAAACAAGGCCTTAAAAACAAAACTTAATCAATATAAAATTAAATAATTATGTGTAAAATAAAACTGTAATTTTAATAATTATATTCTTTTAAATCAAGTCGGGTGGTCATTTTACAACAAAAAAAATACGACTGTTGTATGACAGTAAATTGTCATATCTGGCTCATAACCTTGTAACGGACATTATAAAGTCAAATTATATATGATAAATACTGTCATATCTTTATGATTGTCAATGATTGGAGTACAGCATAATAATGATAGATCATAAGTAGTGACGTCATAACGTATGATACACATACGATAGTATTTGTGATATAATTATGTTTAATAATTTCTTGTTAGATAAAAAAAAATTTGAAGTCATATGATAGCCTCATCCGTAAGGCATTTTTTCAACCAAAAAACTTGTTTAGAGGCTAGTTTTCAAGAGGTTATCATCAATTAAAAGTTCTCTTAGACTGTAGCCTCTAAACAGTCTTTTTAATGAAAAAAGCACAATTTTTTCGCTTTTGGTCTACTCATTAGTCATTAGCAATTATCTTTCTGCAATGACAATCATAAATATATAATGAACAAAAACATACGACAATATTTGTCATATACTACAGTGAAAGAAATCGTTTAACACAAAATGAATATTCTTATATTTTTTCATGTTAAAATGAATTTTTATGCTATTTTCTAAGTATATTGAAACCGAAAATATTTCGTGTTATCCGATTTTATGTGTTACAATATGGTGGTTGACTGTAATTTTGCATTTTTTTGACTTATTACAAGGTTGTAAGTGATCTGTAGATATGAGAATGTTATGATCATCTTATTACCTTTCTGAACAACTTCCGTTTTGCTTTTTTATCCTTTGTTTTATGCGAATTAAAATGCGATTAAAAACTTTCAACTAATTTTCGTCACAATTTTGGTTAAAAAAGAAGAGACAACTTTGAAAAACCTCAGGGGTTCTAATATAATAATAATAATAAGCTAACAACAACAACACTGAAAAGACACCACACAACACTTGTGACTTGAGAGTGAAATTGACTCTAATCCAAACATCTGTCTGTCTCATCTCTCTTATGACAAAGATTTCAACAAGAGAGAGTTTACTCACTTTAACTTAGTCTGTTTAAATAACTGGATGAATAAAGTTATTTATATATTCGTTTACAGATTTACTTTTCTTCTTCTTCTTAATATTTGACGACATTGTTTGTTTGTGTCACTCGTAAAAAAGGATCAATTTCTAAAGCCAAAACTTAACTCAATTTTGTGACTTATTTTTTTAAAAGAATAATAAAATCAACGAGTTAATAGCCTCAAGTTATTACTCTTAAGGTAACTTTAACGTTACTTCTTCGTTACTCTCCATTTCGAAAACAGCTTTAAGCGTTTTTTTAAATGTAAACACACCTTTTGAACTCTTGATTATTTTTTGTCTTTCAGAACCAAAATTAAGATAAACTTGAAAAGTGTTTTAGAAACTAGAAGGGTAGCTCAATAAATTAAAGATATTTTCAATGTTGACACTTTTTTTTTTAAAAAAAGAGCTTTTATTGTCTTAAAATGACACAAAGTCACAAGTTTATTTCAAAAGGAAATCATAAAAATGGAAGTACTAACACCTTGTACACACATACACAGTTAAATGCATTTAAATATTAAACACGTTCTACAGAGCCCTGTGAAGGACAAACAAACAATATGTCATCGAATTCAATTTATTCACTTAATAATCTTAAAAAATATTGAGTTAATACTTAAATATAATTTATATAAACTATTGATTTAGTATTTCAATTTAAAATATTAATAATAAAGTCAATTTTTATTTGGTGTTCATGTCCGTAATTGGATTCCGTATAATTCACCTAAACACATTTAACTTGAATTCATTTAACTCATGTGTGTGTGTGTGTACAAAGGTATTAGTGATTCACAGTTAACAACAGTTCTAGTTTTTAACACACTTTCAATATCTAATTAATGGTGGCATGATTACTCTTCTAAAATGCCAAATAACTAGAATTCGGAAAGTGACACAATTAACTTAAGAAACTAGAAGAGCAATAAGAAAATCACATGACAGAATTTTCATTTTGTTATCTTTGACTCAACACGGCTTTTGAAGACTTATTTTTTGCTAAATTAAAAATATATTTAGAATTTTAAATTGATACAAAAAGTTTATTTTTTTTTTTAGAAATTATTAACAAAAATTATATTATACTTCACACATTTCCAGTTTCTAATTTAGCCTAAAACCATTTCCAAAATTTCTTCTCAAGTGTTGAATCTCCAATAATTTGCATTTTTTATTGTAATGAATGGGTACTAATGGCACCCCTTTATAATTTAGTGCACCTTATATTCCACCAATACCCCAGTGTGTCGGGACCTTATGTGTTCTCTATATATAAACTCTCAGAGACCCTCCACCCCACATGCCCCCCACCATGTTCCAGGCTTGTTTGGACCTTCCTCTACCCCTTTTAACCCACCAGGTAAACTTTGAAACTTCCTAATTTCTAATTCTAAACTTTTTTGTTCAACGTGATAACCAATTCATAATTTATTTAAACAACTCAAAAGTTATTAAAAAATTAAACTATAAACTTAATAAAGAGAAGAAAAAAAAACTTTTCATCAACTTTAAGAAGAAGAAGAAAAAAAATTGTTTTTCTTCTAACTTTGACACCAGGAACTAATATAATATGATAGTCATAAAACATAGTCATAATTAGGTAATAAACATGCTGATAAATTACTACTACTACTTTATAAAAATGTGTTAATAGGTTAACATACAAAAAAAAAATGCACCATCTTGATGCTGCTATTCTTAAAATAAACGTCATAATGGAACTTAATACGTTAAACCCACCCCCCCCCCCCCTGTTTTGCTGTCAATTTGCTCAAATCACAGACAGAAAAATGAAAGATACTTTTTTGGTTTTAATTTTCTACGAAAAACCCTTTAATTAATATTTTATGTTATATAATAATAATAATAATAATTATAATAATATAGAAAAATAAAATCCTTATTTGAAAACAACTAAGTTCCTTCTTATCCAATCAAATCAAATGAGAAATCCCTCTTTTTTTTGTTGTCTCTTCCTCCATTGTACTCTCCTTCCTCCTCCATTAGTTTTCTCCCTACTTTTCACTAATTAATTATTCAGAAATGAAAACAATTTCTAGTCTTTCTCTCTCTCTCTTTACGAAGTATATGGTTTATCTACTACAATATTTATTATATTCAGACTCAAACAATGCTATAGCACACATACACACACACAGTGTCATGTATAATACATTTGCCATAATATAAAAATATCTATGGATCTCTCACGGTTCTTGTAAATAGTATAATAAAACCATAGAGACAAACAGAGATAGAAAGAGAGAGAGAGAGAGAGAGAGAGAGAGAGCTAAGCTAACCCCCCTCCCCCCTCCCCCCCCATTTTCCACCCACGCAAATATTTAAAAAAAAACTAAACGCACAACAACAAATCTAGATTTGTAACAATAGAAGTTAGAATAAAGGTTTGTTAACTTATAACAAACCATCAAACAATTTAAGATAACTAATCGGTGCTAAAAGGCAGAAACGATTACACCTCTTTTTATGTAACAAAAGCGGCTCGTATTAGAGGCTATAGTTAACCTACAATTATTCAGCTGGATTTAAATTTCTAGATGAACTCTAGCCTTTAACTAACCCTCTTTTATTACTAAAGTCGCAGTCACACTAGGCTGGTTTACAAGCCGCTGGTTGCTGCTGGCTATTAGCAGCAACAGCAAGCACCTGGGTTCGCACTTGTCCAGTCACTGCTGGTATTAGCAATGCAAGTCATCCAATCACCGTCTTGCAAAAACACAAACAACCAACCAACCAAACAGTGGAGTTTCAACTGCCCACTAGTGTCACTACTAGCAACAAAGGGTTCACCGTAGCTTGTAGCAGCAGGAAGGGAGTCACATGACCAGCTGGTAGCTGCTAAAGTTGGGCATGTTCAACTTCACCAGCCACTGTTAAAATCACTAGCCTGCTGGAGAAAGCAGCTGCTGGTAGCAGTTCAGACTATGCTGCAAGCAGAATATATATTGAAAAAAAAATAGACTTAATTTATTTGTCTGTCTGGGAAAAAAAACGAAAAATATGCGGACAGAAGCAGAAATAAAAAATGGGATTTTTATTCCGATCTGTGATGACGTTTGGCATGAAGTCAAAGAGGCAGAAATGGGGTCAATAAACTCCCTCCCCCCCACAACTTTTTTAAATAAAATAAACTAAACTAAGCGATCACATATTTTTGTCTTTTATATTATTCAAAATAATTTTCGCTGTTGTTGTTAAATGTGGGCCATATTTAAGAACACAATGTAAAAAAAAAGTGCCACCTGGTGTGGTTGCGCCACCGCAATTTGGCACCTGGAAATCTCAATTTAATCTATAGTCTACTATATTATTATTATTATTATGCTAGACAGGGTGTTGGTTTCAATCAATGTTATTCAAGTGATGAAAAAAGGGGTTCAAAACATAACAAAATTTCGAAGAAAAATTCAAAATTGATATAAAAAAACGTTATTTTTTTAAAAAAAAAAGTTTCTTGTTATAATTATAACTTATGCACACAACAAACATTTATGTAAATTTATGCTCCAGAAATGTGTAATTTATTTTTGAAATCGTACCATTTTATGCAAATTAGCAAATAAAACCAAAAAAAAAATATTAGTTAAATTTTTCATGTCATACAACTATAAAAAATGACAAACTTTATATAAAAAACCACAACTATTTAGACGGCTAAAGCAATTAATAATTGTAATGGTTAAAACAATAGCTTATTTTGAAAACATAAAATTGAAATTATGCAAATTTTCAAAAAGTTATGCAGTTTGTGCGTTTTATGCATATTCATCTATAGTTAACTTGATTATAATTGGTGGACTTATGACACTAATGTGATACCACATAATGTACTCACAAAAGGGGGTTGGGAGAAATGTTATGAACAGGCAGTTAGAAATCGGGAAGAACTTCACTTGGCTCCGCCCCTTTTTATGACGACCGGCAACTTCTTATTGGTTTGTTGTGTGGTTCGACGTTGAAAAAGGCGGAGCATGTGACGTCAGACTACATAACCAACCAATTAGAAGTTGCCGTTCGTCATAAAAAGGGCGGAGCCACCTTTTGCTCGTTCCGATTTCTAACTGCCTGTCTGTCATGATGCCTTTTTACACATTTTATGCAAACTTTTGACCTTAATTATAATTAAAGCTAAAAAAGATGTGGTTTTTTCCATCAAAAGAACTGTTTAGAGGCTAAAATATAGAAGTTCTCTTTGTTGGGTGAAGATTATTTACCTCTGAGAGAACTCTAGCCTCTAAACAGTTTTAATAGGCATAATTTATTTACGTTAATTACTGTATCACATTTGCAAACTATCGGAAAACGCTTATTTTCAGAAAAAAATAATCATTGAATTCCTAAATTCAATTTCAACATATTGAATTTTCTAGCTTCTGATGAAAATCAGTGTTTGCATAGAGATTAGTCCTACAATAAAAAAATACAACAAATAATCCCATCATGCACTTCTCCTTCCGCCCCCTCCATTGCCAATTTTAATCCTATGGAGTCTATGGTCATGTCAATGTGTCAAAAGGTAGGTTTCCACTCAGACTCCGTAAGTCTGATTGGAAACAATGCTTTACGGTGCATTAGTTGCATGAAAGTAACAAGAGCAAAAAAAAAGGGCAGATAACTGCAATGACGTCACTAATTGTCTTTTAAGAGGCTACATCGCAAAATTACTTCGAAAAATATCCGCAAAGAGCGCTAGCATCGTCTTGAAACCTCGATGTTAAATAATAAAACGTTAATTTTTAAAATACACACAGTCGCGGCGGCAATATGTTTATTTTTCATATTTAAAGTTGTCCAATTTTGATAGGTTCAAAGTGCAATGTGCACCTTAAATATATGCTGATCTAGTGATAGAATAACAAAAAATTGGTAAGTGCGGTTCTATTTTTAAAAACTATTTCAAAATCACGAATTTCTAACTCTTATGTTAAACTCCATTGAGCACGCGCACTCGTAAGCAAAAAAACATCCATTAAAATGCTCGTAAATATACGTAAAAATAATTTTTAAAAAATCAGCACGTGCGCCAATGCGTTGGCTTCACTGTGGTTTAATTGCTGTTTTTTTAAATTATTTTTAGGTATTTTTACGAGCATTTTTTTAATGGATGATTTTTTTCTTATTTGGGCGTACTCAATGGAGTTTAACATAAAGGAGTTAGAAATTCGCGATTTTAGAAATAGTTTTTAAAAATACAACCGCACTTACCAATTTTTTGTCATTCTATCATTCGATTAGCATATATTTAAGGTGCACATTGCACTTTGAACCTATCAAAATTGGATAACTTTAAATATGAAAAATAAACATATTGCCGCCGCGACTGTGTGTATTTTAAAAATTAACATTTTTACTTTAAACATTTGGTCTCAAGACGATGCTAGCGCTCTTTGCGGATATTTTTCAAAGTAATTTTGCTACGTAGATATAAAACACGTCAATATAACCGGGTTTTTAAAAAATAAATACGGAGGATTAAATAAAGATGGTGGGGCTGCGCATTTTTTGTGAGTCTCAGAAAATAACATAAATCGTAGTGAACTTGAATGATGATATAACCAAATAAGAATGTTGTTTTCTCAATTCGTCGTCTTTTATTGATTTTTATTTTCACTCCCTTTTTTTTCTTTCTTTCTTTCATACTTCAATGTGTTTCACTCACTTCAACTTTTAAAATGTCACATGAAATGAAAATAATTTCAGATGAAAAAAGAAGAGAAGGAGGTTTGTCTAATAAGCTGGCTACAGACGATCAATTCTGGCTTGTCAATCTTGCCTTTTCTATACAAATATTGATGATAGTATCTGTGTGGGTGGATTTTGTCAAGTCAATCCAACGTTTATGACTTGTCAATCTTAGGCTCAAACGATTATGTTCAACAACAAAATCCACTTCAATTTTTTGATTGAATTAAAAAAATGCATGTTGTTTATAGCGTGGATTCACGACAAGCCTTGGAATGTGAGAATAATAAAAGCATTTATTAAAAAAAAATCATAATGCTTGCAATGATGAAAACATATTCAATCCTAGCTTGTTAATTCCTGGAATTGTCTGTATAACACGATGACACGAGCTTTTTAATTGTTATTTTTTTTTAATTAATTGCTTCATCTTTCCATCATTGCAAAACTATGATTTCAACAAAATTATTAAGAAAATACGAGCCATAATAAGCTTAAGTCAAAGCTAAGGCTAAGGCTCATTAACTTTTATATGAAAGTCCCATCAAAAAAACCGTTGACTTAATAAATCATTAAGAATACGATTATATTCTCACGTTCTCGAAAAAGCTTGTCAATCCACGCAGTAAACCACACAGTTAGTAAACCATACAGTTAATCCAAACATTGAAGTTGATTTCTGGCAAAGCAGATTGTTCCGAGTCAAGATTGAAGAGGAATAATAAAAGTTGGATTGAATTAACAAAATCCACACCACCTTCTTCATCAGTGAATCAACACTAATTAGAAGAAGTTTGTGACGTCAGAGGGATTGAGTAAAATTTTAGAATTATGTCATTTTTGTGTAATAAAATGGGGTAATAACAAAAGAATGCAAAACCCCTTTTGTTTAAATTGTTAATAACATTTTATTACATCTTTTTATCATACTAACATAATCCTAAATATTTCGCCGATGTCACAAACTGCATCTTAAGTCTCGTTTTCACGATGATAGTATTAGTTTTTACGACAATTGCTGTCATGAGAGCAGCAACAATCGCGAAAAATATCATCGTGAAAACCATATGATAGTCACTATCACACTGTCGTGATAGTGACTATCTCGTTTGATAGTACTGTCGCAGTAGTAATAGTTGTTGAGTGACCCCCACTTGTAGGGAAATATTCACTTTGTAGGGAAATTTGGCTTCTGGAGAGAGAGAGGCAACACTGTTGTTGACTCAATGATATCTGTGAAGTAGACGTCACACTGTTACATGTGACAGAAATATCACGTTACTTCAAGACATGTAAGACAGTTGCTATTGTGAGAGTGAATTATCACAACTTTCATGACAGCTACTCTCACGAAAGAACTATCGCCACCGTGAAAACGAGGCTTTAGAGACCTACTATCACTGTCATGACATATTAATCACTTAAATCCTCGTTTTCACGATGATAGTTGCTGTCATGAGAGCAGCAACTATCGCGAGAACTATCATCGTGAAGACCACATGATAATCACTATCGCACTGTTGCGATAGTGACTATCTCGTTTGACTAGATAGTTTGATAGTACTGTCGCGATAGTAATAGTTGTTGAGTGACCGCCGCTTGTAGGGAAAAATATCCACTTTGTAGGGAAATTTGGCTTCTGGAGGGAGAGAGGCAACACTGTTGTTGACTCAATGATATTCTATGAAGTAGACATCACACTGTCACATGTTACAGACAGCTATCACCGTTACTTCAAGACATGTAAGACCGTTGCTATCGTGAGGGAGTGAACTATCACAACTTTCATGACAGCTACTTTTCTCACTAAAGAAGTATCGCCGTGAAAACGAGGCTTAAGGGCAATATGCAAATTATAAACACATCAAAAAAGCCAGGAATTGACAAGCCAGAAATTGATCGTTTGTACCCAGTTGTATTATGTTAACACAAACACAGAAAAAGTGGCGACGTAGAAATTTAAAAAAATAACATCAAAGACTTCCTTTTCTCTCTCTCTCTCTCTCTCTCTCTCTCTCTCTCTCTCTCTCTCTCTCTCTCTCTCTCTCTCTCTCTCTCTCTCTCGCTCTCTCTCGCTCTCTCTCGCTCTCTCTCGCTCGCTCTCTCCCTTTCTCCCTCTCTTTCTTTCTTGCTCTCTCCCTCGCTCTCCATCCATCGATGGAGTATGTGATTCACCAATAAAAAAAATACCGTAGAGTTCACTGAGAAGAAGATGAAGAAAAGACGGGAGGAAAAAAACGCTGTTGACGTTGGTGGCGGCCAAAAGAATTTCAAAATAACCATTTTAGTTATAAAGAGGGAAGAAGAAGAAGAAGAAAGATAAAAGAAGAATAATCGATAAATAATGAGGTTAGGTTAGGATTTAGGCGAAAAAGCTCCTTCTTCTTCGCCTTTTGTCTTCAATAGTTATTTTTTTTTTTTTATTAGAAAGAAGAGAAGAAAAAAAAGCCTCTTTTGGGGTTCCGACTCCTTCTCTGTTTTAAGACGTCAGAATATCAAATTAAGAGAAGAAACAAAAAAAAAACCTCCAAATCAAATCAAGATTAAAATAATCATCATCAACTGATTAACTTTAAAATGAGCTCACAACATAAAAAAACACTATATTCTAAAAAAAAAGCCTAAAATTTTAACAAATTAGGCAGCATTTTTCTTAGATTGGCTTATTAGCGGTAGACATTTTCAGTTAATTACCTAAAACTCTAGTAATTATACACATTGACTATCAACACAATCCCGCTATTATGTAAAATAAATTAGTAATTATGCAAAGTTTCCACTTTTACAGACTTTTTTAATATCAATTCCATTAGAATAAAAAAATCCTTTATAGACCTTTGTTGCTTTATACAAGAAATTGAAATACAAAATTATGAAATTCAATCATATCTTAAGATATTACTTATATAGTTGCCTCACCATAAGATGAAAACTGTGACGTCAAGAGGAGTTGACAAAAAAATTAAGATTTTTGCGTCATTCAGTATAATAGAAAATAGGATGATATCAAACATACCTAATACCTAGTAGACACCTGATAATTTAAATGCATTTAAATAATAAACGTGTTCTACAGAGCCCCGTGAAGGGCAAACAAACAAATATGTCAAATTCAATTTATTCAGTTAATAATCTCAAAATATTGAGTTAATTTACTTAAATAATATAAAAACTATTGATTTAGTATTTCAATTTAAAATATTAATAATAAAGTCAATTTTTATTTGGTGTTCATGTCCTTAACTGGATTCCGTATAATTCACCTAAACACATTTAATTTGAATTCATTTAACTCATGTGTGTGAGTACAAGTGGTTGTAGTTATTATATATTGACAATGCATCTTGCAGCAGTTGGATCTTAAGATCCTCTGCCATAGGCCAACTGGCTGCTGGCAGAGTTTTTTTTTTGTAATTATAATTGGTTCTTGCATTCCTTTGTAATTGTGTCCCACTTTTAATCAAACAAAATGACACAAGAATACAATTTTTTTGACGTCACAAGATTCCATTCTAATACCTTGTACACAACACACGAGTTAAATGAATTCAAATTAAATGTGTTTCGGTGAATTATACGGAGTCAAGTTAAGGACATGAACACCAAATAAAAACTGACTTTATTATAAATATTTTAAATTGAAATACTAAATCAATATTTTAATGTCAATAGTTTATATAATTATATTTAAGTATTAACTTAATATTTTCAGATTAATTAACTGAATAAATTCAATTCGGCATATTGTTTGTTTGTCCTTCACAGGGCTCTGTAGAACACATTTATTATTTGAATGCATTTAACTTATCAGGTGTGTGTACTATGTATTACGGAGACATAACTATAAATTAAGTACAGACTCTCCAATTAAGTTAAAACACCATTAGATTCATAAGTGTCAAAAATTATAGATTTTTTCGTAAAAAAAAAAATTAAAATTTCATTGATCTTATCAATAATTAAATTAAAATTTGGAATTCCAATAGGTTCAGTTCATCATCAGAATGTTTGGTTTTATTTTCTTACTAGTGGGTTCACAAGCAACTGTGCCCAGCATTAGAATTTCTTTTACTCCACCCTTTTATGACGTCAGACCAAGTAACAAACCAATTAGAAATTGATGACGTTCATAAAAGGGCGGAGCAAAAGAAATTCTAATGCTGGGCACAATTGCCTGTGATAAACTGTAGTTTAATTTTGCTACTATTATCCCCTCCCCTTTTTATATTTGAAAGAGAAAATGAGTTTTTTATTTTCTCTGGTGAGCGCATGCGTGTCGTTCCTTTTTTTTACTCCTTTCATTTCAATTTCAGTCACCCCTTCCCACTTTTTCCCCCTCCACGTTTCTCTCTCTCCCCCCTCTACACTTTCCAACCTTTCCCCTCTCCAATTTAATATCATGGGGTTCTTGGATGGGAAGAGTGCAACATATAGTTGACCTTGAGAAAAAAAAAAAGCTGTTCATTTATTCATTTAAATTTATATAAATTCCGACGTGCTTCAAGGTTTATGTCGTTGTTTGTACAGCGTTAATCACACACACACACACACAGACCTGGCTTAAAAAC
Source organism: Brachycybe producta (assembly GCA_036925085.1). Lineage (NCBI taxonomy): Eukaryota > Metazoa > Arthropoda > Diplopoda > Playtdesmida > Andrognathidae > Brachycybe > Brachycybe producta. The sequence goes on along the minus strand of JAUPFP010000024.1, from coordinate 3,208,193 downwards.
ATTTGGATTCTAAAAAAAAACTCCAATAAAATATCTACTGAATGAATTTTTATTTATATATGAGAAGCATAATATTTGACCTACTTTATCAATTTTACCAAAAAAAAAACCCCGCATCCCTTTTATCTGTTTTCGCGTTCACAACATGCGCCATCCCATATCACTTTATTGCTCTATAGAGCAACAAAGGTCAACAAAAAAGGGAAGCTGTGTGTGTATTTTGATCTTCTATTACTTCCTTGAACCAACAAGGCCAGTCTTTTGTGCTCATTCAACACCAATGGATTGGCCACACAAATAAGAGAAATTCCACTGAAGCAACCACTTTAAACAACAGTCTTTTCCTCCATATCACTCTCTCTCTATAGAAAAATCAATATATTCCACATCAGGATATAAAAAAGAGGGCAAACTCAAAAGTCAAAGCATCACCACACCATACACATAGGCTTAAACTGAACCCCCCTCCCCCGCCCCCTTCCACTACTACTGTTTACATCAATGTGCACAACAGTGTCTCAACGTTTTGATGGTTAGCCGCCCGTCAAAAAGACCAGGGGGAGCATCAGTTACATCATATGTGACCGTAAATGATTTATCAAACGCTTATTTCTTTTGGTAAAAGAGGAGGGGAAACACACAATGAAAAAGATAAAGGGAGAGAAGGCTTAAGAGGGAGGGAGAGCTTTATAAAATCGACACAACCTCCCCCCCCCCTTAAATGAAGATGACACATCATGGCTCATTATAAAACGACGGGTTGGCTGCCGAAAAAAAAAAACATTTCAAATCCGTTCCTAATCAACTTTACCTCTCAGATGGATCTCCCTCATCATAATAGTCGATTTCCATTTTCTGCACTTGTGGTCAAACCACTATGGAGGACCATTCATGACAAAATGTCCCAACCACTATGGAGGGTCTTTCATGACAAAATGTCCCAATTATGGATAATCGGCAATTAAATTGTAGATAATATTCCCTAACGGAATTTTGGTTATCAATAATTGAATTGTGGATAGACAAAATTCGGCAATTTCGCTATGAATGGTTCGCCATACATGGTTCGAACACAAATGCAGAAAAAACACGCGCTTCAAGTGGGGGGGGGTTGTTCATTTGTATTGCTGAGAAAACTACGTTCCTATCTCAGTTTGATCTCCATCTTGAAACGACTAAGGAAGGGCCATGACACACGAATCACTTTTTATTGGTAGAAATTCGACTACAAAATGTAGTCAGTGTGTCGCTCGTGTGAAAAAGACTGGCTTCTATGCAGTACAATAGGAGGGCCTCTACATTGCAACCACAGCCCAAACACCGGTCGTCGTTTTCGACTTTAGAAGCCGTTCGAATTACTAAGGTTCAACGTCTTTTCATAACAATAAATTGCAACTACAGCTCAACCACCAGACGTCATTTTCGACTTCAGAAGCCGTTCGAATTGCTAAGGTGTCTTTTGGCATAACAATAATTGCAACTACAGCCCAACCACCAGTCGTCGTTTTCAACTTCAGAAGCCGTTCGAATTGCTAAGGTTCAACGTCTTTTCATAACAATAAATCGCAACTACAGCTCAACCACCAGTCGTCGTTTTCGACTTCAGTAGCCACTTGTGTGCTAAGGCCCTAACTTAAAAACTAATTTGGTCGTTTCATAGAGAGAGAGAGAGAGAGAGAGAGAGAGAGAGAGAGAGAGAGAGAGGTCAAAAACAAAACCAAAACAATGTTGATATATTTTTTAGGTCATCCATAAAAAAGCAAATAAAATGGGGGGAAAAAGATCTCTTAAAAAAGCAGAAAAAGAAAGAAAAGACGACGACGACGGAAAAAACAGTTAGAAAAATGAAGACGATCGATAAGACACAACTACTACTGTGTATAAAGATGAAGCAATTTCTTTCTAAAGAATTCAGAGGGAGGAAAAAAAAAAGAGGTTAGATTTTTAGAAAGAGAAAAGAAGAGATTTTGACAAAAGTAAAAAGAGAATAAGAGAGAAAAAGAGGAAAACCGAAAAGAATAATGATAAAGAGCAAGCACCCCCCAACGAAAGAACGAGATATCCACCCTCCCCCACACAACCCCTATCTTAAACCCCATTGAATCATCAATAAAAAGAATCACGTAGAAAATAAATCTAAGGCAACAAAATCTACTCAAAATACATTTGTAAGTCATTTTGTTGCAACTGACACACACACACACACACATACATTGTGACGTCATCGCGACATTTATTTTCTTCTTCCTACACCCACCACCATTATCATATCTCCACCCCCATTTTCCTCCTCCTCCTCCTCCTCCCTCCTTATTCCTAATAAAAAAACCCTGCAAAACTCAGGGGGCTTCTCAGAAAAATCTCACTTAAATTCAGACTTCATCTTTTTTTCTAAAACAAGAAAAGTAAAAAATCAATTTTAATAATTGTTATAAAAAAATCTTTTTGTTTTCAGAAGAAAATAATTCAAGTTTGTAAAAAAAAAACGTAAAAAAATAGACTAATTATTCTGAATAAATATTTTCTCGTGTTAAACGATTTTTGTGTTCGTATTAAATGAATTTTGTGTTAAAAGAAATAATTTTTGTGTTAAATTTTGTATTATTCATTTTCGTGTTAAACGGTTTTTATTTTCACTAATTTTTTTTTTCAACTTTTTTTTTAAAAAAAAACCATCAAATAATTTAAAATACATTATATGAGTAGCATAACCGTGTATGCAGGCCTCGTTACGAATATACACGACTAAGGGTATTGGCACACAGGCGACTTTTGAAACACTTTTCTGCGACAAAATGAAATCAAAGGGGTCGCCACAATGTATTTTTCTAAGGAAAAAAACCAAACCCAGGCAACAAACACTGTTAAAAGTCGCCTGTGTGTGTGTCAAGGTTGCCGTATTCCAAAAAGTCGCCTGTGTACCCAAGGCCATAAACGTGGGGTAAATGACAATATGAAATTAAGTGTCGTCAAAATGAAATTAACAGCCAATGTAGTTGTTTCAATACATTGCTTGCTGTGACGTCATTTTGACAACACATTTCATATTGCCATTTACCTCGCACTTAAGTGGGGAAATGACTAATTGTAGGTCACTAGGTGATCCCCCCCCCCCTTGCAACTTACCATTTTTATGCCACAGAATAAGGAGACATACAGAAGGGAAACTGAGCAATTAACTTGTGACAGAATTTTTCTGCGCATGTGCGTGTGTATTACTTTCACATACGCAGTAATACATCTCAAAATGACGGCTATCAAGTAACCGGTTACAAACGCCATTTTGAAATATATTACTTTCACAGACGCAGTAATACATTTAACAGTGGCAGCTATCAAGTAACCGGTTAAAATAAGAGAAGCTTTCAGTCTAAGGTCATGAAATTCTGTCACAGCAACTTCAAAGGCGAGAGTTTCCCTTCTGTATGTCTCCTTATTCTGTGCTTATGCCTTGTTTCCATTGGGGCGACGTCGCCGTACGATTCTTTGTTTCTTTCAAATCTGGAAGTTACTACACTGTAATTTACTAATTAACTAACTATACAAAATATGTTATCTTGTTGTAATTTTACTGTTTTTTAACGTTAGCGAAAAAATCTATTTAATTTGCATTTTTGATATAAATTTATTCGTTGAAATTTTCAAAAAAAAAAAAAAAAGGTTCAAAATTTCACCCTAGTGGAAACAAGGCCTTAGTTTCTAATAAAACGTTTTTGAATTTTTCTACTCTTTAAAAAAATTAACCTGAACCCAAATTAAATGACATTTACCAGTTACTAGTCTATATATTATATAATGTGGTAACAAGTATTTTTCCTGTTTTTGTTTGGAGGCGTTTTATTATAATGGATATCAAAAAAAAAGGGGATAACGTTAATCACATACATCAGCAGTAGTAGTAGTAGTGAGTGGCATTACCTCCTCCTCCTCACATACAAACATAACAAGACTTAAATCAATATTATGAGAAAAGTGATGACGTCAAACAATACATCCCCCACCCCCCTTAAACATAACAAATCTCTCTTTCTCCCCCACCCCACCCCCCTGAAAAACCATCACCCCCACACACACAAAATTGACAAGCAAACAAAACAGAAAAGAAACAAACTGAATAAAAAAGTAGAAAGGGAAAGTTAAGGTGGGGGTGGATAGGGGGTGGGAGAGAGGAATCACCTTACAACCACCCCCTCCTCCACCACCTCCACTGAATCACCCCCTCAAGTTTTATAGATTGAAATTTCTATCTTTTTTTGTTCTCTCTTGTGTGTTATTTTCATTTCTTCTCATGAAATTTAAATTACAGCCTATTTTTCTTATATATATTTAGTATGAATGACACATTTTTTTTTATCAACCCTCCTACTTTTTTATATTTTTAACATCTTTATATATGAATGTATGTTATATAAGACATTAAAATGAATAACTTTTATATACATATAAACAGTATATCTGTATAAACAGACGTTTATCAAGATTCAACACAACTGAGAAGAAGAATTTCCTCTTAAAAGGTTGGCCATAATCTTCCTTTAAGCCTGGAACACACACACGCGGAATTCCGCTCAGAAAATAATAACAGAATATTTAAATGAGACAATTTTCCATAAAAAGTGAACGGAAAATTCATTATAAATGAGTTGAACAAAGCTCAACTTTTTCCGTTCTCAAAATATTCCGTTCAAATTCCCACCAATCAGAAAGAAGCATATGACATCACAGAAAAGCAAATTGGAATTCATTTTGGCAATAAATGTTTCTTTTCTTGCTCAGTAGAGGGCGCGCACAACTTTCCTCATTACTTTTCTGTTTCTGTGTGCGAACACAGTGATACAGAAACAGAACACGACTTTTTTTTTCCTTTTCCTATTTTCTTTTTCCTTGGCGGAATTCCGCGCGCGTGTTCCAGGCTTTAGAGGGTTTCATACAAAAAAGGAAGGTGGATTGAATTAAAGCCGGTATTAAACTAGCAAACCGCCAATGCAATTCAACTTGCAATGCAACCTGTGCTGTGACTTGCAACTAGAACTTTGTAATAAACTTCTATATCACACTATACAACCTAGTTCCCAATCAAGTTTTCAGAACTTCGTTTATCGTCAAGGGGCCGACACATTCGGGTGAATCTCGTACGGTATTCCGGAAGCCATTTTAACTTTTAATCCGCGTTTTACTGAATTTTAAAATTTCAATTCCTATTCTGAATTAGCCAAGTAAAATTGCAGCTAAAAAGTAAAATGACTTTTCATCCGCACGAGGATCTCCTGTGAACCGTAGTGAAAATCGTACATGATTTTCTTCAATGTCTGCCCCCTTGATTTGTGTCCATATTGTGATCAACTAACAGAAAGTTCATAAACCGGAAGTCATGAAACCGAGAATTCATTCAATGTTACATGTCATTTCCGGCAAATGGCCTGATTGGTTGTTTGTCAGAAAGTTTACTTGAAAAGTCTCTCAAAGTTGAACCTGTTCAACTCGGTGAGACTTGAGTTTGACACTAAGTTGAAAGGAAAGTTTTATCAAGTTGCATGTCCTATCAAACTAGAAACATTGAAGTTGCAATGTCACATTTCACGTTTTATTGCATTAAAAGTTGCTAGTGTGATAGCGGCTTAAAAGGAGTGTAGAAAGGGATTTTTTAAAAAAAAAAAACCCCTTCTAGTAAACAATAAAACCAAATTGAACTTGCTGAGTGAACTCTACTGTGAAGATGATCCATTGATCATCCTAATGAATAGGGATGGGCCATTCGAATATGCTCGAATCCTACGAATCTTGACAAATATTCGAGATTCTAAAACTCGAATCTTCGCGCTTTTTTCGTCTTTTCGAATCCTAACCTTTAAAAAAAACTGCTGTTAAAAACTTTGGTAAAATTAATTTTAGCTCCATTGACGACGTCCAATAGAAGCGTCCAACTAACCAAAAAAACCCGGTGATTGTTGCAATTTCGGTGTTGTAACTGGATCACCAATGGATCACACATTGTGGCGACCCTGAGTGAAGCGCCACACTGTGTTTTTTATTATTAATAATTTAATATTTATTATTTTATTTATTTGTATCTTCTTAATTAATAATATAGGATTAGAGGTGGGACGAATCCTAAATTTTCTCGAATCCAAATCGGTTCTCGAATCCTTCATCTTCTATTATTCATTAAGAAAATACAAATAAATGAAATATTAAATATTAAATTATTAATAACAAAAAACAGTGTGGCATTCAGTGTCACCACAAGGTGATAATGGTGATCCGGATTGCAACAATCGCCGGTTTTTTTGTTAGTTAACGCTTCTGTTGGACGTCAATGGAGTTAAAATTAATTTTACCAAAGTTTTTAACAGTTTTTTTTTTTAGTTTTGGATTCGAAAGACAAAAAAAGCGCGAAGATTCGAGTTTTCGAATCTCGAATATTTTTCAAAATTCGCGAGATTCGAATCTCGAATATTTTTCAAAATTCGCGGGATTCGAATCTCGAATATTTTTCAAACTTCGCGGGATTCGAATCTCGTATATTTTTCAAAATTCGCGGGGTTCGAATCTTGTATATTTTTCAAAATTCGCGGGGTTCGAGGATTCGAATCTTGTATATTTTACAAAATTCGCTGGATTCGAGGATTCGAATCTCGTATATTTTACAAAATTTGCTGGATTCGAGGATTTGAATAGCTCATTCCTATATAGGATTCTTATATGAGAGATTCGGGAGTTTCGTGTCCCCACATCTACTATTGAATAAAAATATAAAGTCCCCCAATGAATGTGTTTTGATGTCTCAACTTCTCCCAAGACAGTTTTAGTTTTGCCGTTTCAGGCACAATTTTGCAACAAACAAACAAAAAAAAATGTTTGTAATCACCTAAGTGTACACATGATACATTATGTGTGTGTGTGTATATGGTACAAATTGCCTACAGTGAGGAAACCCTTTTGTACACAATTTGCTATAATATTAAGATGTGAACACAAAACATCGTCATTTCTTGGAAAAAATGGAGGTTGGTTTTGGTTGGACTAACCCAAATGTTGTTATGGGTTTATAAGTAGAATAAGAATAAACAACAACAACAAAAAACTAGAAGAAGTAAAAAAAAAAAAAAGAAGTACTTAGAAAAAGGAAGCGACAAATATCGATTTTTCCATTTCAATTATCTTCCGCCGAAAAACTTCTCGTTTTAAAAATGCATTTTTACGAACAACCAAACAAAAATAAATCCATGTAAGGAGGAGAGAAGTTAAGGATAAGGGGGAGGGGGGTTATTTGAATCAAATAAAGAGAGGATGAATAGAGTGGATCAAAACAGGAGGAGCTTAAGGGGAGTGATTCGGGATGGTGGAGGGGGATAGGGTAAATATTAAATAACTAAATAAAGATTAGAAATCAATTCATAGAAAAAAGGAGGAGGAGGATCAGAAGGGGGAGGGGGGGGAATCACTTAACAAAATATATTCATTATCAATGAAAATTATATTTATTAGAGATAAACCGACGACGGATAGCTGTAATTAAAAAAAAAAACCGTCGGATATCTATCCGACGGTTTTTTTATATCTCTAATCGGATACAAGGGCCCTAATTGCTTAGCTTCGCAGCAATACGGAGCCCTGTAAAGGACAGGCGAGATTTCTTTTTAAATCTCGACATTTCGACTTTTTTTAAAACTCAGACATTTCGACTTTAATCTCGACAGGCAGACAGACTTAAACTCTTTTACACATAATTAACATGGCCGAATAAGAGATTAAAAGTCGAAAAGTCGAGATTAAAGTCGAAATTTCGAGATTCTGGAAACAGTGGAAATCAGGAAATGTCGAGATTTTAAAAAAAATCTCGCATGTCCTTTACAGGGCTCCGTACAGCAAAGAAAAAGCTTTACAAATTTGGAAAAAAAAAAAGTGTGCTTTACCAACCAAGAGCATGCATTGACAAGCCAAAATTGGCCGTGTACTTACAGCTTTATGAAAGCACAAGACACAAAAGATCGTCGTATAAATAATCACTTGTGACTTGAGTTTATCATTCGGCAAATTGAGTAGCTCACGTGACTTTATATTGGCCCCCATTTGAGCAACATTTGTATTTCAATGTTTCAAGATGAAAGCATAAAACTAAATCTTGAGCCACTCAAGTAGTAAATGTTAACTTTAAACACAAAAGTGTAAGTGGACACACAATGATTGAGGAGGTGGCCGCCTCTTGCTGCTTTTTTTCAGGCAAAGGCCTCTCTTAATTATATTGTGTTCAAACCAAAACAATCATGTTTTTTTTTGTTAAAAGAGATCTTCACCACCTAACCTCCCCCACCCAAACTCTTGAAAAAGAAAATTGCGTCAACTCCCTTATTAAAGACTAGAAACACATCTTCTCAATTCCCTCCCTCTTAATTCATACAAATGAATAGATCCATATTTTTACACACAAAAGATTTCAGTAGCAACACCATTTATGCAAAAAAGGTAACTACCGTACCTGAAATTCCAGGTTAATTGTCAAAAAAAAGCCCCCCCCCCCCAAACATAATTATCATAATCAGTAAAGTCCCCCTTTACACCTACAATTTTTACTTGCATTTTTGTGTCAATTAAATGATGAATGTTTTCTTGAATGATTTGTTACATAAAATGTATAAATAAGTATCAACCGGCTGTTAAACACTTGTAAAAGTATTCGAACATTTTTACTTGTATAAAGTGCGCAGAACAGTGCGTAGCGTGACAATGTACACCTTATCTAACCTGGTGACCTTCTAGACCAGAGAATTGACAGGCAGTTAGAAATCGGGGAGAACTTCAGTTGGCTCCGCCCTTTTTTATGACGACTGGCAACTTCTAATTGGTTGGTTATATAGTCTGACGTCACATGCTCCGCCCTTTTCAGCGTCGAACTACACAACAAACCAATTAGAAGTTGCCGGTCGTCATAAAAAGGGCGGAGCCAACGAAAGTTCGTCCCGATTTCTAAATGCCTGTTTCTTATTATGAAGGATTCGAGAGATTCTTATACCTAGTACACAGCTGATAATTTAAATGCATTTAAATAATAAACGTGTTCTACAGAGCACCGTGAAGGACAAACAAATAATATGTCGAATTCAATTTATTCAGTTAATTAATCTGAAAATATTGAGTTAAATACTTAAATATATAAACTATTTGAAAAAATATTGATTTAGTATTTTTCAATTTAAAATAATAAAATCAATTTTTATTTGGTGTTCATGTCCTTAACTGGATTCCGTCTAATTCACCTAAACACATTTAATTTGCATTAATTTAACTCACGTGTGTACAAGGTATTAGCTTAGACTATTACTCTACTGGACTGGCAACTCCCGAAATTTTCTGTTGGACAGTTTTGAATCGTCGTGACGTCGTTTTTGAAGTGGCGCCTCTAGCGGGACTATGGTATATGAACATTAATACAAAAGTCAAACTTTGGACGAGTTCATTTTGTAGTTATATAGGGTGGATTTTTAATATATATTATTATAAAAAGTATGGCCGATGAAGAACTACAGCTGTGTTCTGTCAAAAAGTGTCTGTAAAGTGTTACCTGTTTTGGTTGTGGTCTATTATCAGGAAAACGCGAGTCACAAACACAGTAACAACAACGTTTTCCAACCATTTTTTGCTTAGGAGACGAACGGACAACTGGGCCGACAATAAAAAAAAATCATGTACGAGATTCACTAAGATTTACACAAATTCACAGCAGAATATCACATATGGAAATTCATTTTACTTTTTTATCCGCATTTTACTGGATTCCTAGAATAGAATTAAAATTGGAAAATCCAGTAAAACGTGAAAAAACTAAAATAACTTGCCATACAGTATATGATTCACCCCCAATGTCTTCCCCTTTGCAAAAAAAAAAAAAAAAAACAATCTAGCTAACGATTTTCTTTTAAAATAATGCCACCAGGCGAAGCTGGCGTCACTTTTGCCTTATTTTGCCTATGAACATGCATTTAACGCTTTAACATGTAGAAGATAGGGAGTTGCCAGTCCAGTAGAGTAATAGTCTAAGGTATTAGGGATTCGAGAAAATTTAAGAGATTCGTCCCACCCACCTCTAGTATTAACGAATTGAGTTGTATCAACTTTTCCGGTTCATAGTAGGATATATATCATTTATAGTTGTCACATAAGCCGTGTGTATACTTGCTCAGAGCATTAAGAAATGCTTCATATAGTAAAGTCTACTTTTGTTAATTTATGACCATGACATTCTTGTCTTCAAGTTAAAAAAAAAAAAGTACATTAACAGGAGCTGAAAAATGGTTTTTTCAAATAGTTGGTTCGGTTCTTTAATGTTTTTTTTTTTGTTTCTAGTAGGTTACAGACCTTTTTTTTTTTCTAGTTTTCTTTTCATTATTATTAAAATGTTTCATGAGTACATTAAAAAATTAATTCTTGCTTACACACTCGAGAAAGAGTGCAAAAAAAAAAGCCACACAAAACTGGTGACTTGTTATCTCATTTTTTTAAAAAAAATATATATAATAAAAGAACGTTTCTTTTGTTTCTTAAAAGTATACTTTAAACTTTTTTTCTTGTTTTCACAACTGTAGATTTTCGTGTAAATTGTAATGGGTTACTTGTTTTCTTCTTTAACTTCTCATTGTTGAGGGATGTAATTCGTCATGCAGAAATGACCCCAGTGACCTTCTTTTGTATTTAAGAAGCTACTTTTTGGTTATAAATGTTGTTGTTATTTTGTTGTTGTCTGGTTGTTGCATGAATAACAAAGAAAAAGAGAAAAAAATTGAGCTTGACTTTTTTTTTTAGACGACCACGCCCATTACTAGTCATTGCCAAATAATTTGCAAATGCTTTTTTTTTTGTTGTTGTTGTTATATTTGGACCCTACTACTTACTACTAACTAAATAATCCTCACACATTCAAAAAATAGCCTCCTCCTCATCCTCTTTTTAACTCCCCTCTCTCCTTTATTCAGCTTCCATAAACTAAAATCATTCTCCTCAATGTTAATTACAAAAATTATTGTTCTTCTGTGTTGTTAACATGTTAACCTTTTTTTTTTTTTTGGATGATTGTGTTGCAGGGAATCCTTTTTATTTTAATTGTTTCTCTTTTGTTATCCAAACTAAACGGTTGAAGAAAAAAGACAACATATTTTGATTAAATTAATAAATTAATAATGCATTTGGAAACACTTGAAATGAAAAACAAATTTATTCTGAATATTTGTTTTTAAAGTTGTTTTATAACTGTAGATTTATTTTTATGTGTTATATGGAAACAGGATTGAAATCAATATGGATTTAGAGAGCTCCATAAAAAAATACTTGTGTAAATTGCAAGGTAGATGGCGCCTGCAACAACCTCCATAGGTGGCAAACTACACTCGTCGCCAATTAGTTGAAATCGAATGCAGCCTCCTTTTAGCCTCTAAAAGCGTCGTCCAAAACAACCTTAATTATCAGAGCACGTGGACAAACTTAACCCAGAACATAATTATAAGTGAAGAGAGCGCACGTGTAGAGATAGCGATGACGTAATTCAAAGTTTGCCACGCGAACAAAAGGAAGAAGGTGAGTCAAGAGTTGAAGAGTGTCTTCAGTACATTTCTATGAGAGGAAGGTTAGTGGCGCCATCTAATACAGGTACAAAATAAATGACCTACTTGCATTCCTAAGTCGAGGATCAAAGTGGGGAGGCAGTTAGAAATCGTGGAGAACTTCAGTTGGCTCCGCCCTTGTTATGACGACTGGCAACTTCTAATTAGTTGGTTGTGTAGTCTGACGTCACATGCTCCGTCCTTTTCAACGTCGAACCACACAACAAACCAATTAGAAGTTGCCGGTCGTCATAACAAGGGCGGAGCCAACTGAAGTTCTCTCCGATTTCTAACTGCCTGTGTAAAAAACGCCTCTTGAGCTCCTAATTATTCTATCAGATGCAAAATGAAACTTGAATGTGTTTTAAAAACTAGAAAAATAGAATATTTTAATATTGATATATTTTTTAAAATAAACTTTTTATGTAAAGTTTGAAAATAATCCAACTTTTTAAAAAAGCAGATGCTATTTTTAATTTTTTTGTGCAAATAAAAGTTTCTTTTGAAAGATACCAAAATTTATATGAAAATACCTAATGTGATTGAGTTATTATCCTTCTAGTTTCTAAAACACTTTTCTAGTTTCTTTTACTCTTTCTTCCAAGAGACAGAACACAATCAAAGAGTTGTAATAAAAAAAACCATCATAATGTAGACGACTTATGTGTATGATGATCATCATACATAAAACTGCGTAACAACACAACCACACAAGATTAAGTGAGAAAAATGTGGTCAGAATGTGTGAACCACACCATCTGATGATGTTAATCGGCCCCAGTTTTGTTTCCCCCCCCCCCTCCTCCTCTGTCGTTGTTGTCATTTATCACAACTAAACAAAATAGTGAACAAAAATAACAGTCACCTTTCTTATTTTGGTGGCGCTGATCAAGCGCCAAATTGAACAAGCGCCAAACTGAATAAACGCCAAACGGAACAAACGCCAAACGGAAGAAACGCCAAATGGAAGAAACGCCAAATGGAAGAAACGCCAAACGGAAGAAACGCCAAACTGAATAAGCGCCAAATGGAAGAAACGCCAAACTGAATAAAAGCCAAAAATTTGGCGGTTATTCAGTTTGGCGTTTCTTCCATTTGGCGCTTATTCAGTTTGGCGTTTGTTCAATTTGGCGCTTATTCAGTCGCCCCCTTATTTTATTTCACAAACGAGGAGAGAACAAAAAAAACACACCTTTTTGTGTATATTTTCTCTCATCAAAAATGAACACAGGCAATTAGAAATCGGGACGAACTTTCAGTTAGCTCCGCCCTTTTTATGACGACCGGCAATTTCTAACTGGTTGGTTATGTAGTCTGACGTCACATACTCCGCCCTTTTCAACGCCAAACCACACAACAAACCAATTAGAAGTTGCCGGTCGTCATAACAAGGGCGGAGCCAACTGAAGTTCTAACCGATTTCTAATTGCCTGTCAAATGAACACACAACAGCTATGATGATGATATTAAAATTAGCTGTTTTTTTTCTTCAGGTTTATCTCATTTATTTTGTGTGTCCTATTCTTCTTCCGTTATCTCTCTCTCTTTACTAAGTGAGTCAGTTATAACTTATGTGTGTGTGATTATTGTTGTCATTATATTTAAGTCATGATTTATGAACCACTTGTTCAACTTTATTCATTAGTAAATTGTTAAAAACACACCCTGTAATAAATGATAATAAAGTGTATCTGTCTGTGATCTCGATTTTTTTGTTGTGGTCTGTGATTATTGTAGATTTAACTGATTATAATCTTGTTTGTAGTACGCACATCTGTCATATGTGTTATTTTTTTATTACACAGTATGATCTCATTTTTCTGTTCCTGTCTTGTCTGCTGCCCTGTGTCTGAAACAGGCATGTAAAGACACAGGCAGTTAGAAATCGGAGAGAACTTCAGTTGGCTCCGCCCCTTTTTATGACGACCGACAACTTCTAATTGGTTGGTTATGTAGTCTGACGTCACATGCTCCGCCCATTTCAACGTCGAACTACACAACAAACCAATTAGAAGTTACCAGTCGTCATAACAAGGGCAGAGCCACTGACGTTCTCCCGATTTCTAACTGCCTGTTGTAAAGACAGAGAGATTCAATCGTTTGCTCCGCCCTTTTATGAGCATCAGACCAAATATCAACCAATAGGAAATTGAAAAGAGCTGAGCATGTGACGTCAGACCACATAAACCAATTAGAAGTTGCCGGTCCTTATAAAAGAGAGCCGTCACAAACGACTCTCTAACACAGGCATTTAGAAATCGAAATGAACACAAGTTGGCTCCGCCCTTTTTATTAAGACCGGCAACTTCTAACTGGTTTGTTGTGTGGTTAGACGTTGAAAAGGGCTGAGCATGCGACGTCAGACTACATAACCAACCAATTAGAAGTTGCGTTCGTCATAAAAAGGGTGGAGCCAACTTTTGTCCGTCCCTCCCGATTTCTAATTGCCTGTGTCATAGGCTCATAGCCTCCTATAGATAGCAGTTCTTCATCGGCCATACTTTTTATACTAATATATAAAAATACACCCTAAAGAATGAACTCGTCCAAAACTTCACTTTTACTATTCATGTTCATATACCATAGTCCCGCTAGAGGCGCCACTTCAAAAACGACGTCACGACGATTGAAAACTGTCCAGCACAAAATTTCGGGAGTTGCCAGTCCAGTAGAGTAATAGTCTAAGGTCTGACGTCACATGCTCCGCCCTTTTCAACGTCGAACCACACAACAAACCAATTAGAAGATGTCGGTCGTCATGAAAAAGGTCGGAGCCAACTTCTGTATGTCCGGATTTCTAATTGCCTGTTTCTTTACGTGTCTGTCTGTCATTGTTTGTAATGTGTGTGTGATACCAACTTGTGTGTGTGTGTGCACTTTGTGCACATTCCCAACCGATTTTGCCAGAAGAAGAAAGAAAGAAAGAAATCGTGACTGAACTGAGATGAACTCACTCGAAAGCAAAACAAGAAAAATAAAAAAAAACCACCTTCAAGAATCAAGAAAAGAAAATAATTCTTAAATAACCTTCTTCTTGATGGATATTTTTTTTTTTTTTTGTTTTTTAAAAAAAAGTTATTTACATTTTATACTATTTTTGACGCACGAAATAAAATACAAACATCTTTTGAAGTGAAAAATAAAAAGTGTAACAAGCCGCGAGGCTTGAATATAATTTGCATATTTCTCATACATTTTAAATTGAAATTTCTCCTTTTTGCAATTTATATTTTTTTAATAAAAAAAAATCAATTGACTATTTGTGCGGTTTTTTTTTTGGTGTGTGACAATTTGTTCAAGTGAATCTACTGAATTAATTATATTAGCATTTTTTTTATTTTAAATCATGTTTTGTTGATTTTTATAACAAATTCTTTTTTGTGGTTTCAATTTGTGTTTGAATAAAAAAATGACTCTTCAGTTTACCCGGTGGTCAAACAAAGAATATATATTTGAAATATAATCATAATTATTCCTTATTATCTTATAAAGAAGAGGAAAATGGGGGAGGGGGGGCTGGCTGAATTTACTTGACTCCCCAATTCAAACCTTCCCTCTCCCCCCTTTAAATAGGTCTATATTTCGCACCAGTAAAGTCAAAACTGGTTTAACAACTTAACAGAAACTTAAAAACAGAAGAAAAAAATGTTTTTGGACTGATGAACAATAAAAAAGGTGCGTTTCCATTCAAACGATTCCATCTCAACCGATATCGAGGGTTTTTGGAAGTGGAGGCTAGCAATATTTCTAGACATAACCTCCTGCCTCCTTAAAACCTGCTTATTCTCTTCTAATTTAATAGTAATATTGGGAGAAAGTATTCCATGAATATCGTCTGTTAAACTAATAGGTGGCGCTTTTGCCCACTGTTTTCAGCCAATTTAATTATAGCCCGATCGTTTGACAGGCATTTTAGAAATCAGGACAAACAGAAGTTGGCTCCGCCCTTTTTATGACGACTGGCAACTTCTAAATTGGTTGGTTATGTAGTCTGACGTCACATTCTCCACCCTTTTCAACGTCGAACCACACAACAAACCAATTAGAAGTTGCCGGTCCTCATAAAACGGGCGGAGCCAACTTGTGTTCTTCCCGATTTCTAAATGCCTGTGATCATTTGTAGGATATATTAAATTTTGTTAAATGTCCGGATCTAGATTGATCCTGTTTATGAAATGGGACAGTAAGCAAAAACGCCACCTGAAATGAGCAAAGCTGTGGAAGAATGCTATGTTTTAGCCAAAGTACAGGATAGGTAAAGAAAGCGGCCATTTCGTTTGGTCAATGTTGTTTGATTTAATTCTGTCTTTCAGAAGAACAAATGAAGAGAAACTAGAAAATGTTTTAAAGACAAGAGGCAGTTCTGCCCAGCACTAGCTTTTCATTTGCCCCGCCCTTTTATGAGCATCATCAATTTCTAATCGGTTAGTTACTTGGTCTGACGTCACATGCCCCGCTCTTTTCAATTTCTAATTGGTTGAAATTTGGTCTGACGCTCATAAAAAGGCGGAGCAAACGAAAAGCTACTGCTGGACAGAACTGCCTCTGTTTTAGAGACTAGAAAGGTAACTCAAGTCACTTAACAGCATTTTTATGTTGCTATCTTTCAAAATAAACTTTTTATGGACAAAAATTACTACTTTAAAGTTGAGACATTTTCGAACTCACATAAAAAGCTCATTTTTTTTTGAAAGATATCATCAACATGAAAATACCTCCCCCCCCCCCCCCCCCCCCCTTTTCACAAGTGACGAAGTTACAATTCTAGTTTCTAAAACACATTCCATGTGTCTCTTGATTTTACACCTCTGAAAGACAAGAATAATGAAGAGTTCGGTTGGTCAGATGATTGCCAGCACATAAACGTAACAACTAGCCTCTACCTCCAACCCTCGTCGTCGTTTGAGAAGGAATTCCTACCTCCTTTTTTTTTCAAAAAAAAAGAAGCAACATCTGCAGTGCTTATTATTTTTGTATATAGAGAAACGAAAAGACAAATAAACATTTTTAAAATAAACGTATCCGTTTTATTTTATCCTTGAAAAAAAAATTATTTCTTTTAAAGCAAACAATAAAAATAAAAAACGAAACGTTTCCGTTAAAAGATTTGTAGACAAAAGAGAAATTTTTACTCATTTAAGGGGTAATATAGTCACACTAATAAAACAATTTTGTTAAGAGAAAAAAAAAAAGTTCTCTACTGAAATAACCCTTTTTCCTTTAAGAGATGACCCACCGCCACCACAAGAAGTGGACGACAATGAAATTGCCTCAATGGTCCACTTGGTAAAAATCATGTGAAAAAGTATCACTTTAATTATATTACCATCTCTCTCTCTCTCTTACTCTTTCTCTCTCTCTCACTTACTCCCTCTCTCTTACTCTTTCTCTCTCTCACTTACTCTCTCTTACTCTTTCTCTCTCTCTCTCTCTTACTCTTTCTCTCTCTCTCTTACTCTTTCTCTCTCTCTCTTACTCTTTCTCTCTCTCTCACTCTATCTATCTTACGCTTTCTCTATCTCTATCTCTCTTTCTCTCTCTTACTCTCACTCTTTCTCTCTCTTACTCTTTCTCTCTCTGTCTCTTTCTCTCTCTCTCTCTCTCTCCATTTTATAACCTTATTTTTATATATCTTTACTATCTTATATATATCTCAACCCTCTCTAAATCTTAAACTCTTTATTTCATTGACTTTTAAGTAGCAGTTTAACAACAAAAAAGTTAAAAATGAACAACCACTCCTCCTCCTTCTACTACTGTGTGTCTCATTTTTCTATGTTGCACAAAAGATAATCTTGAAAGAAGAAGAACGTCCAAAAAAACCCGCCGTCATTTGTGACTTTCAATTGAAGGAAGTTGGGGAAAAAAAAAACCCCAATTGGAAGAAAAGCAGAAGCACCAATATAATACACCACCATCTTTTTTTCTTAATGATAAATTTCTTTTCTTACTATACTGTAGAATCTTGTCTAAAGCCTCGTTTTCACGATGATAGTTGTCACGATAGTTGCTGTCATGAGAGCGGCAACTATCGCAAGAACTATCATCGTGAAGACATGACATGATAGTCACTATCACACTGTCGTGATAGTGACTATCACAACTATATCGTTTGACTAGATAGTTGATAGTACTGTCGACAGGAAGTTAGAAATCGGGGAAAACTTCAGTTGGCTCTGCCCTTTTTATGACGACCGGCAACTTCTAATTGGTATGCTGTGTGGTTCGACGTTGAAAAGGACAGAGCATGTGACGTCAGACTACATAACCAACCAGTTAGAAGTTGCATTCGTCATAAAAAGGGCGGCGCCAACTTCTGTTTGTCCCGATTTCTAACTGCCTGTGTACTGTTGCGATAGTAATAGTTGTGTGACCCACTTGTAGGGAAATATCCAGTTAGTAGGGAAATTTGGCTTCTGGAGGGAGGAGGAGAGGCAACACTGTTGTTGACTCAATGATATTCTATGAAGTAGACGTCACACTGTTACATGTGACAGAAATATCACGTTACTTCAAGACGTGTAAGACAGTTGCTATCGTGAGAGTGAACTATCACAACTTTCATGACAGCTACTCTCACGATAGAACCGTGAAAACGAGGCTTTAAGGTGGCTGAGTAGATTGCTATTTTGTTTTTGTTCCTTGTGAAAAACTAAACTATATCAACCTGAACTATAAAATGTTTATTTTTTTTTTAAATATTCCCATGAAAAAAACTTCAAGAGTCACACCTTTTACCTTTCTAGTTTTGAAAACAAACTGAATATTCATTTTGTTTTTTATATATGTGTGCTTGACAATGCTTAATGCTGCATCTGGACTTTTATGTCCCTCTGTCATAGGCCTATTTGGCTGCTAGCAGAGTACTAATTGTAATTGATTTTTTTCATAATGTTGTTTCAGAAAAACATTCGTAATTTCGTTTGACGTTTTTGCGTCCAAATTTTTTTTATTATACAAAAAACATGTATGAAGCTTAGTATTAGTTACTATAGTGGCGCCGTCTGAGGAGACAAAAGCAAAATAAACATCTATTCAGCCACCTATTCACCCACACCCTACCCCGAGAGAGAGAGAGAGGAACTTGAAAACACTCAACCAAACACCACCAATTCAAAAACTTGTTACCTTTTATGTTTATTTCTGAAAAAAAAAACTACAAAATGGAATCATCTAAGGAAGAGAGTGAAAAAAAAATTTCTCAATCAAACTTGTATTTGTATATAAAAAGGGGTGTGTTGTGTAATATAAAGAATAGTAGCCTCCTCCTCCTCCTCCTCCTCCTACCCTCCCATTTATCCCACACCTCTCCCTGTTTTTCAATCATAGAACACACCTTTTGGCTACCAAATATCACCATAATATTATCATCAAAACCAAAAACCTCATTTGACAGAGAGGTGGGGGGGGGGGGGGGGGGGTGGAGAAGGAAGAGGAGAGGTGTCCCCCCCCCCGCGTCCAGCAGCAGAAAAAGTTCATGGGAAAAGAAGGACATCATCCATTTTGAACAATAAACTAAAAACCAGTTGCAATTTCAATGAGCAATTTTTTTTATCTATCTTTTTTTTACTCTTCTAGTCTTGTTTAAAATGAAAAGGTAAAACTCAAAAAGTAGCAACAGAATTTTTTTAAAAAAAACCAAGAGCCATATTTGAAAAGGCAGAAAAGAGAGAAGAAAAAAAAAAGCAGATTGATTTTTGAACACAATTTTAACTAAATACGGAGTCTCAATGAGGACACGTAAAAAAAAATAAAATTGAAATCTTTCAAAAAACTTTCTTGAAAAGAAAGGATGAAGTCATTTTGAATTTTCGAAGTCGAAATTTCGAATTTCAAAGTCAAAATGATGAGTTTGAGCGACTTTTATTTAATTTTCACTCGTCCTCACCAGGGCTCTGTAAAAAAAACAGGACCAGTTTTATTATTTGAAAAAAAAAAAATAAGTAACTAAACTAGTTCTTCTTGTCTTCTTTCGTAAATGTTGCTGAAAACTTAAAAGATTTTTCTTCTTCTTCTGAATAGATAAATAAACTGGGTTAAACACAAATTGACCATATGTTATATAAAAGAGATTTTAAATAATTTTTAGACACAAAAATGGATAACCATCTATCTTTCAAAAATACAATCATGATTATCTCACAATCCACCCCCTCTTTTTTTTTTTTTTCTTATCCCGGAAGTGGATCAATATTAACCCCCTTTTTACCCTTGTTTAACTCATTACCGTGACCTCACTCTTTATATGTGACACAACCCACCCCCACCCCCCTTAATATATACCCTTATGATCTCATTCATCCACCCCTCAATAACAAAAAAACCTGACAACCCTCCTCCTGACTCCCTCTCAGAATAATAATAATAATAATAATAATAATAATAATATAGAAACCCAAAACGAACAAATTAGACAAAAGAAAAAACATTTCATGTCGTGTCAATCGGATAACATTTATTTTATGTAACTACCGACCACACTGTGTGTAAAAAAAATATAAATTATTATAAGTGTCTTTTATCAGTTTTATGTCAAAAACAATGAATTTTTGTTATAATTAGAGCAAACCACAATTACAGGTTTTTTTTTCTAATTAAAAAGACTGAATTGAGGCTATAATTATTAAAGCAAAAAAGAATTATAATTTTTTTTACAATGAAAGAGGCTGTGTTAAAGGCTAGCGTTCAGCTACGACTATAATTCAATTGTATTTTAATTCTAGACGAAATGTAGCCTCTAACTCCAAAAAAAAAAAGCATAATTATTTTTGTCTTACGGAAATCTAAAATTTTGGAAATCTAAACGTTTTTCTCTAACTGATTTTTTGACTTTCAGGTGCAAAATGAAATTAGATACTAGAAGAGCTGCTCGCTCAATCACGCGGTCCCCCCCCCCGTGTTGATATATTTCAAAATAAACTACTTATCTAAGTATGAAAATGATGGCAACTTTAAGCAGACGACATTTTTAAATTTTTGTCTATAAAAAAAGTTTTGTTATAAAAAAGAGATACCGTAACCCTTCTAGTTTCTAAAACACTTTCAAAGAGTGTTTTAATTTTGCTCTCTTCTAAAAAAAAACAGAATAAGCAAGAGTTTGAATATCAGCTGTTCCATAAACGATATATTTGTTATAAATATAGTAGAAATCTAGCCTCTAACCAACCTTTTATTGAATTATTTTTACTGAAATTCTCCGTTTATGAAATCCGAGCACTTCATACTTATGAAGAAGCACTATGACAAACAGGCAGTTAGAAAAAGGTGAAAACTTCAGTTGGCTCCGCCCTTGTTATGACGAACGGCAACTTCTAATTGGCTGGTTATGAAGTCTTACGTCACATGCTCCGCCCTTTTCAACGTCAGACTACATAACCAGCCAATTAGAAGTAGCAGGTCGTCATAACAAAGGCGGAGCCAACTGAAGTTCTCACCTTTTTCTAACTGCCTGTCTATGACAACTACATTACGTAATATGCGAGACATTCCTCCTTCCCCATTATACACATTTATTATTATTATTAATCTCCTCCCCTTTTTTTTTCTTTCAATGAAATAGTCCAAACTTTTTCACTCATAGACTGTCCCCCACACACCTTCGAAGAGTGAAGCGAGCAATCGGATCAAACTCCAAGTACTCCCTTTTATCACGTGACTCGATTCTGTCAATCGTGTCACCTTCCTCCTCACTCCCCCCCCCCCCCCCGAAACACAAATTATATAGAACCCAGGCCACGTGCTGGCTGGCTGCTTCACCGTTTGTGGTTCTTTAACGCGCGCTTTGAATTCTGGGTAGCAAAAAGAACCCATTCTCGCGCCACACAAAAAAAAAAAACACGTGGCTTGTTTTTTTTTTGGCGGGAAATTTCTCTTACAGGATTTTGTTTTTGATTTTTGTTTGTCTACCCACCCTCTCTCCTCCCCTTCGAGCACCCTCGCTTCACGTCATTTAATAACGTTAGATGGCAATCAGATATGGGTTAATATAAATATGAAAATGGCGAACAAATAATACAAAAAAAAAAAATGAACCAGAAAAGGGAGGGAAAGAGAGAAAAAGTAACAAAACTAGAATGTCAATCAGAGAGAGAGAGAACAAAAAAAACACCTGGAAACAAACTTACTCAGAACCAAAGCACAAACAACAAAACAAATCGAGGGTTTGAAAAGGTAAAACGGGAGGAAAGGTAAAAAGGGAGGGAGGGAGGAGGGGAATTGAAACAAAAAAAAATAAGGGGAGGAGAGGGGGGGGGGGGGAAGATATTTTTTTTTTTTGCAAATGGAGTTTTACCTTCAATTGACGCGTGTCTAATGTGGACCCACGATGGCCCAGATGTCCATTGCTACCAATAGAGTTAGAAGAGGGAACGCCACCACCGCCGCCGCCGCCATTGTTGTTTGTTATTGATGTGTTGTTGTTGTTATTGTTGTTAGTGGTGGCGAGACGAAACAATCTGCCGTCTTGAACCAAGTGACCACGAGTGACCGCCCTTTTTGCATTAAGACTCAACTGTTGGCTCAATTCAAGCCCTGGAGCCACATCTAACGAATAATTTTGTCTCACGTACTTTTCGATAGTTTTGATCGTAGAACCGTTTGATTCGGCTAATTGTTTGACAACTTTCTGAATCGTTTTTGTTAAATCCGTCGCTTTACTGACCCTTAAAACGGACCTTCCACCACCACCACCTCCACTGACCATTACTGATTTTGATGTAGATGTCGTCGTTACTGTCGTTGGACTACTACTACTGCTATTACTACTACTGGCCCCTCCTCCTCCTCCACCACCTCCTTTATCAGCATCCTTATAAGAACAGAGACCTTTATTGATGACCTTGAGAACGGTCCCATCAAAAACGGCCAATTCAAGTTGTTCGATAATCGATTCTTTGCTCACTTTATGAATCTGTCGAACCGCACTACAAATCCGATCCACGGAGGGTCTTTGTTTTTGCGATTTTATTTTACGAATGGCTTCTAAAAGCCATTTTGAGTATGTTGGATTAGCGGAAACGGAAGTTGTGGTGGTGTTGGAACCAAGAGGAGAACGAATTGTCGTTGTCGTTACTGTACCTCCTGATGATGTTGTTGTAGTTGTTGTTAATCCTACTCCTCCTCCTCCTCCACCTCCTTCGCTTCCTCCTTCTCGCATTTTAACTACAGAAACATACCTTTAAAAAATAATTAAAAACAAAATTAATATTTCATAATTATGATATTTATATCAATAAAACATACTTAAGTTCCTTTTAAATCTGATTATTTTCTATTTCAGATACAAAACAAACAGAAACTTTGAAAATGTTTTTAGAAACTAGAAGGGTAGCTCAATCACTTAGGGCCTAAATCACTCAAAATAAGCTTTTTATGCAAATAAAACGCTTATTTTGAAAAGATATCAAAAACATGAAAATATTATTAAGTGATTTAACAACCGTTCTAGTTTTTTAAAAAAAAACACTTTCTAGTTTCTCCTTTTAATTGTTTCGGAAAGACAGAATTCATCAAGAGTTCGAAAAATCAGCTGTTCATCAAACAACTTTTTTAAAAAAAACCTGAAATTTCTAATGTAAGGGCATCAAAAAATAAGGGCCCTAACCCTCAAAGGGCACCATATGAGTCAAAAGTTCATTATGGCCCTTATGTTTCAAAGGACCGAAACACGAACTCTTACCATTTAATTTGATAAAAACAACCACACAATTTAAAAAAAAAACAAGACTCAACAACAACGAAAAAAAACAAAATGAAGAACGAGACACAAAAAAAAACGACAAAAGAAAATATTACAAATCGGAATAATAATAAAAAAACTGTAAAGATTCGATGACAATTTCGCCAATTTTTGTTTCTTTGATTAAATTATAATCGAATATTAGCAAAAAATAATATATAAAAATATAAAGGGTGTCCCTCACCTCCCTCATTTTTTTCCACTGTTAAATAATTCTAGTTAAAATTGAGAATAATAAAAGAGAGAAAGAAAAAAAAAGAGTCCAGTCGTCAAAATGGCCGAACAAAAGACAAGAAAAAGAAGAGGCTCTCTGTCTCTCTATGTGTTGTCTATGAAGCAAAAATGTAACAGCAGCGGCTACGGGAGTTTGGCGCGTAATCTCTCTTCTCTCTCTCTCCTCCATCCTTTCTCCTTCAGCAGCAGCGGCTCTTCTTTCTTCTCCCTCCCCTCATTTTTTTTTTACGCCGTCGTTTTTTTTTTCTTCATTAAAACACAATCAAAAAACATATAAAACCTACCTTTAGTCGTATGAATCTTTACTAAAAAGCATGGAAAATAATTTCTCAATAAAATAAAGTCATAAAATAAATGAGAAATGTCCGAGCGAACGACGGAAAAAACGCGCACAAAAAAAAAAGCAATCCTCGGAATTTTTGCGCCCCGTCACCAACACCCCAACCAGCTTTTTCTTTCTCTCTCCCTCCGCCGTCACTTTACAACGACGATCCAATTCACACCATAAACACACACTTATTTTTTTTTTTTGAACGTTATAAACACAACACAATTATTATAAATTCCAAAAATCGTTTGTCGGTTTATGTAGTTTTTTTTTGTTACTCATTATTAATAAAATTAGGTTGTCTCTCATTTATAAGAGAATAATATATAAAAAAAATAACAAGGATAAACGGCGTAAATTGAAAAATAATATTACTCGGTAATCGGCCGCTGACAATAAAATGTCGCTTCTCATGCAAATATGGCCGCCGCCGTTACTAATAACCTCACACAACTCTTACTCAAGTCACAGAATAGCAGGGAGAAGAAAAAAAAACATCATTCAATTGAAGAACAACAAAACAGCCTCCTCCACTTTATTCCATGTTTTTTTTTTTTCTTCTTTATCTTTCTCCCTCCCTTCTTTTAGATATATTGTTATCGTTCGTCGTCATCAAACCGCGGAAACACGGCGCTTTATTAGCGGCGGCTAATATAACATTAGTTATCAATAAAAAAGAAATAAGCTGAAGCGCCGTATTTATATTCACTAATAAATCTGTCGTGTAACTTCCACGAATGGAAAGAGACTATTCAAAACACTAATATAGAGAATATGAAGCAATTAAATTTACATCGTGGTGTCCTTACATGGCGTCTAACACTATATATAATATGCAGTGTTTTGACGCCATAATAGTTCGCCTATGTAATGCAAAGAAAACCCAAATCTGTGCTTCTTTATTTTTTAATGAGGTATGGAAGCGGGGATTTTGTACGTTTTTTTTATGATTTTTTCGATTTTCCCGGCACTTTTTTCTAGTTTTTTTCATGTAGATCATCAGATTATGTTATGTTGAAGTTTATTTTTCTATAGGTGCAATTGAAATCCCCTACGCCTATTAATATAGTGGTTTAAAGTGGGTGTAATGAGGAGGAAAAACTGGATAATTAACCTGCGGCCCAGTAGTCAGTTTATTTTAAATGTAAAAAAATAATAAGTTTTAATGTCTTTATGTAAAAATAATATTTATTTAGAGAAAAAAGAAAACGCATAAATTTGATTCATTTTTTTTTATTAAAAAAGTTGAACATTTTTGAATAAAAGTAATTTAAAAATCATAAAATATATTTCTTTGGTATTAAAATTAAGCTTTTTATAAAAAAATAAATAATTCTACTTTTCTCTTTACAGAAGAAAAACTGAACAAAATTGAATTATGAATTATATTGAATTCAAAACCTGATTTTCACTTAATTTTCTTAAATAATTCAGTTACAATATAATGTAAACATTGAAAAATTATTATATTAATGATAGTGAAGTTATTAATCAATAAAGTTATGAGACAAGGTAAATAATGAATCTGAGAATAATTAATAAATGTATTCTGAAATGTTTTAAGTGGTTTTGTAATATTATTTGAATAATCCATGAATTGTAGGTTGAAATCTTATAAGGTTCATTAAATAAAAATTGTTTTTGCTTGTTTCTTATGTTTGTTCTCTTTTTCATATAAAAAAATGATACATTTTTTCCCCTTTTTAAACAAAATTTTCATGCACTACTTCATATGAATACTAAATTAAATCCACTTGAAAATGAGCTTATTTTTTTTGATGAATTCAAAATAAGTACTTTTATTAAGATGTCATTTTGCCATTATTGCATACCCCAACATTAAATTTACTTGCATTTTTCTTACTCAACGAATCATCAATTATGATGATAGTGCATTTTTATATACTTTTTTTTTCAAATTAAGAGAGAAAACATCATTCGAGAACCATATGTTATACAAATTAGAAGTTATGAATCACATACACAATAAAGACTTATCCTTTTTAAAAAAAAAAAACTAAAATAAAAAAAAATCATCATTAAAATGTCCTTCATAAATAAAAGTTAACAAATATTGCACATAGACAAAAAAAATTGTTCAATGACAAATTAATATCAACTAAAAACTCATTTTTGTTACGCTTATTAAACGCTATCAATTTGATCATGCCATGAATAAAATATTTAATTATAATAAATTCCTTTTACGTGTACATTTTAATTCAATATAATACAATTTAATTTTTTCCTTTGTATTTTTTGGCTTTCTTTTTTTAAAAAAAAAAACTAAAAAATCTTATAAGCCTATTATAAATTACTAATAATTTTCCTCCTCTATAGATAGATATCAACTTTTTTTCATTATTTGTTTCTGGAGTTATTTTAGCGACAACTGGCATTCGAAACAAACAAAAAAAAAAGCAAGGTGTTCTGAACGGAAATAATTAACTTCAAGGCCAACAATATCTTTCTCAAATCTTAACTACTATAGGGTCTCTCTCTTTCTCCCCATTATCTATAATATTATATTTAAAAATGAAAAAGCCATTCTCCTTTCCAAAGTTCACCTTGAATGTCAACTAAATAAAGAATTAAAATACTTTTCTTCACTTAATATCCACCTTATACTTAAATGGAGAAAAAAAAACCAAGCTTGAAAACAAGTGATAAAACTACAATTAATCTATTTGCTGAATGGTTATTATTAAAAGAACTTAAAAAAAGAGTTAAAAGTATAGTTTAAGATCATTATAGAGATAATAATTCAGTCTATGTGAACCTCAATTAAAAACTTATTTAGAAAACAAAAGAACAACAAAAAACGTTTCAACTAAATCAACCAATTTAATTTTATTTGAAATCTGTATCAACCAGAAAGTGAACAAAAAAAAAAATATAAATTTGAGCTTTGAAAAATTAAAAGAGGTAATTGTCGTTAATTACCTCAAGTCGTCATAATAATAAAAATTTGTATTAATTCTTTGGCTGTTATTCTTTTTGTTGTTGTTGGAGGGAATGTAAAAAAAATCTTAATTGATTTCGCTAAAATCTGCTATTTTGGGATGAGTACATCCAGATTGTTGTATTACTTCCGATGCAGCATAAATTCCACATCTTACGCAAACATCAATTGATTTCTTCTGAATAAACATTGCAAGGAATCCTATTTTTTTATATCAAATAATAAAATAACAAAATTAAACGATTTTGAAAGTGATTTCAAAGTGCAAACGCTTTCTTTTAGAAGAGCAAAATTAAAGAGAAACTTGAATGTGTTTTTATAAACTAGAAGGGTAGCTCAAGCACTTATGTGTAATTTCATATATTTTTTTTAAAAAAAATAAGCATTTTATGCCAGTTTTTGTCTATAATAAGTTTTATTTTGATAGATAGGTTAGGTTCGGGTGTTCTGTTTGTAAATCTGCACAGTCTGACGTCTATAAAAGCTCACAATATTTGGACCATCAGAATTTACAAAAGAACCTGAATAACCGCCAAACTGAATAAGCGCCAATTGGAACAAACGCCATACTTAATAAACGCCAAATGGAACAAACGCCAAACTGAATAACCGCCAAATTTTTGGCTTTTATTGAGTTTGGCGTTTCTTCCATTTGGCGCTTATTCAGTTTGGCGTTTGTTCAATTTGGCGCTTATTCAGTCGCCCCAATCAGAGCTACCCATTCTAATTTCTAACATTTTCAATTTCTTCATCAATGTTGCTCTTTTGAAAAGTGGAACAGACAGAGTTCGAAAAACCAGCTGTTCATAAAACATCTTAAACATAATTGTGACATACAGAAATTTAAACACAAGAACAAAGGTTTTTGACAAAAAAAAAACCTTCTCTCCGGAAACCCTTAGAAACCTGTTATAATAATGAGCGGTTGATACTGATCTTTTATTTTACAAAAGTAATAAAAAAGGCTTAAATATCGAACAGCCAAAGGATTTTATATGTGAAATTATGGTACTCAGAAACATTTGCCGTTCTCAAATGTAAGCAAACCAAATGTTTATATTTTTTAAAAAAAAAAAACTGGGACAAATACATTTAAATTGTTGTCCTCATAACATTTATCAAAATAAAAATTCATATCACCATTCAAAACAAATTACTATAAAATGTGGTTTATGTGACATCATTTATACAAAACTGGGTCATTTTAATGCTGTTTTTCTTCTTAAGTTGTTCAATATTAATAATAAATTATGAGGTTTGTTTCTATATAATATAAGCTCCAGATTTATTTGCATTTTTTATTCAAAACTTCTTTAAAATGATAAGAGAAAAAAACTCGCCCTAATTATGACCACAAAAAAATGTTGTGGCATCTGATATGTTCAGAAATAAATATGATTTGAGGTTTATTTTGTAAGGATGTTTTCTAAAAAATTATTTATTGAAAAAAAAAAACTACCAAGAGTTGCCACCGATTTGCATAAAAACGCCGTCAGAATTAAATGAAGTTTAAATTAGGAAGTTTGAATTAAAATGTTTTAGCAAATGTTTCAGCAAATATTCTAACTCTGATTATGTTGTATTGAAAGTATGTTAAAAACTAGAATGACAGTTCAATCACTTAATAGTATTTTCAAACTGACATAAAAAGCTTATTTTAAAAGATATCAACATGAAAATACCTTTAATTGATTAGGCTACCCTCCTAAGTTTTAAAGACACTTTCAGACTTTTCTTAATTCTGCTCCTGAAAAACGGAATAAATAAATAAAAAAATACTACACTTGCCTCCAGTAAACGCATCTCCCGCTCCGTTCGTATCAGCGATTCTTTCCGAAGACAACGTCGGAACTTCGTATTCAGTCACCTTTCCATCTATGAGATAAAACATTTGCATTTTTATTATCAAATTGAAAAATAAACCCGAGTGTTGTTTTTTTACCCGATGCTACGATAACGTTGTCTGGGCCCTGAGTAATGACAACCATTCGACTCCTGCTTTTATTCACTTTTTCTAGAGTAGTCAACTTTAAAGCAATCTCTTGTAGATTCTCGGTTCCGAACGCATGTTCTTTTGCAAAAACGGCCGCTTCCTAACAATTAAGAGGAGTGTTGTACAACAGAATCATTAAAAATCCTCATTATCACAATTATTACCGGTACTTAACAAATTACTGCAAAAACAACAATTAAAAAAACGTTTTCGAAGACCTTGAACAAACTTTTCTAAGAAACAAACTGAGGTAAGTGAAACTCACGTCTTCATTTCCAAATAGGACGTCAACGTAAGGCATAACTTGCATCATCGGTTCTCGAAAATACTGAACTAGAAACGGCGCACTTAGATTAAGAAGGACGGTTTTGTCGCGTGCGCACGCGTGTCGTACGACTTCGAGCATTGAATCGGGACTGACTGTGAGAAAAAAGCTCTGAAAAAGACATAAAACATAACTATCTCGTTTCGTTATCGTCAAACGTAAGGGTATTATGGGTGGAGGTGCAGCAAAACGTTTATTAAGCCAGGTTTGAATTAAGTTACGAAAGTATTTCGAGATTCGTTCAAAACCAGAAAAGTAAACTAACATATAATGCTATCTTTTAAAATAAACTTTTTATTGCGGTTTAAAAATGATCCAATTTTCAACTTTTTGGTTTAGAAAATGGCGATTATTTGTCTTTAAAAATACCATAAAAAATTTACTTTGAAAGATAACATGAAACTTTTTTTCAGCATCTACATATAAACTATTACTATTAATTGGAAGTCAATTTTGGTATTTTAAATCTTAGAATTGAGGAGTTTCAATCAGATTTTAAGTTTTGTTTATAAGAATTAACATGAGAGCAAAATAAATTTCAAAATAAAATTGAAAATGAGTTCAAATAATTGTGAAAAACATTCAACATCTTCGCTGATGTTTATCGAGTTAAATAAAATCTATTTCGTGATAAAAGACCAAACAAAAGTCGAGTTAAGTCAGATTTAAAATTTAATCAGGACTTATTTCACCTCCATCTACCGTTAACCATTTAAAGTAACTGGATATTAACCACCAAAAAATACAAACCGTTAAGTAATAATACGAGGCGCTTTCGACGAACGACCAATTTTCTTCCTTCTTGACGTGCGCTATCTTAAAACAGTTAGCGGCCGCCAAATTTGCACATAGAGATCTAAAAAACGCCAAGAATTTATTATTTTCTTCTGAGTACCGAAAAACAAACTAATTCGAGGAAATAAAACCTGTTATGATCCGTCACGACGACTGCACACGTACCGGTCGGTTCCTTTTCGTGATACATATATCGAGTATTAACACCGGCTTCGCTCGCTTTTTGTTCTAAAATGCTACCGAAAGAATCTTTTCCGATACATCCCATCAGAACGCAAACCTTCGGCGTTCCGAGAATCCACTAAAAAACGTGAAACACACAGTTAAAAATTGTCCAAAAAAAAATAAACGACATTAATAATATTTATAGAGATACAGTGAAATAATGGTTTAACACAAAAAAATCGGATAACACGAAATGTATTTTAGATTCCATTCATTTAGAATAGCATAAAAACGCTTTCTTTTAACACAAAAAAATAATCCAGTCTCATTTCATTTCAAGTGTAATCATTAAAGGGTAAACGTTCTCGAACTCTGATTAATGATTATTTTTCCTTTCAGGTGCAAAATAAAATTTTTTTGTGTGTTTTAGAAACTAGAAGGGTAGCTTAATTCCTTCCCGATATTTTCATGTCAATATCTTTCAAAATAAGCTTTTTATAAGAGTTTGAAAATGACCTTAAATTTTAATCAGACAGTATTTTTTAATCCATTTAAACCATTTATCCTTAAATGGTTGAGCTACTCTTCTAGTATTTAAACTGCTTTCTAGTTTCTCTTCATTTTGCTATTGAAAAACGGAATAATCAGAGTTCGAGACCAAAAATACATTTCGTATTAAACGGTTTTCACTGTTATCTTAATAAAGAGTTCGAGATATATAAATGAATAGTTACTTGAGCTAATCGTAACGTATTCTGACAAGCGCCGCCCGCCACGTACTCGACTTTGAATTTCTCGATCATCTCGTCGTACCTTTTCGTTAAATTAAAAATAAAACGAACGGATTTATAATGAAAGTTATAGACAAGAAAAAGAGACAAAATAATCAGAAAATTTTGAGTAATAACATCGGCAAGTGTTTGTCCTCGGCCAGAATCGCATTGTTTGGCTTCATGCCATATCTGAAAAACACACACACACAGAAAAAAAAAGAAACACCAGCTGTTATCGTACAAAATACAATGAAATATACAAACATATATATATTTTTTTTTGACGAACTTATCGAGAAACTCCTGATTGCCAAAAGCAATGATGTCCAGAAGTGGATTTCCCATTCCAAGGACCAAAGCGTCTCTTTAAAAATGAAAAAAATATGACAATTATTAGCTTTATTAGGATCAATGGTTCAAAAGATTTGACGTCAAACAAGTCACTTGAAACTACTTTTAATAAAAAAACTTATTCAGATTTAAATCAAAAATCAAAGTTCACCGTCAAAAGATGGTGAAACAACGATTCAAAGGTTCGAATGTTTTCGATTTGAAATGTTTTCTCTCCATTTTTATGTCTGTATTTTATATTAAAAATTCGTTTTGGAAAACAACTTTAATCCAGAACAAATTAAAACTGTTTTAGAAACTGAAATCGTAAATGAATTATAATATTTATGAACAACTGATTTTCGAACTCGCGTCTTTCATTAGTATAATTTAGAGAAACTAGAAAGTGTTTTAAAAACTAGAAGGACAGCTCAAGTCATTTAATTGTATTTTCATGCTGATATCTTTCAAAATAAACTTTTTACAGAAACAAAGTTTTAAAAAAATACGTCAAACTGACATAAAAAAAGCTTATTTTAAAAAATATCAACATGAAAATACCCTTAAGTGATTGAACTGCCCTTCTAGTTTCTAAAACATTTTCAGATTTCTCTTCATTTTGCACCTGAATAGGCCCCTGAGGGGTCGTATTAAAAGGCGTGACGGGCGTGCTGGGGACGAAGATCTGGGCGTACGACCCGAAAAATGATCAAATTTTGACGGCTGTAGTTTTAGACACACAAAAAAATACAATTTTCTTTTTAAAAAAATGTCACAAAAAGTTTATTTTAAAAGATAATAACAATGAAATTGAGTCTGAATGATAGTTACTATTCTAGTTTCTAAGAAGCTTTCTATTTCTTCATTAAAAGTTGCTTCTAAAACGTGAAATATGAGTTTCTAATTTTGAAAGTAAAGCTAATAAAACACGTGTTCATCATCTCTACGGTGTGAACCGGCTCAAAAATCGCCGTTTTCTAATTAAATTAGTATAATTCTTAGTTCTTATTTGCTTCAGATTGGATAAATATTGAATTTCTGCATCATTTCACACAATAAAATCAAATGAAAATGGTTAGAAAACATGATTTCTACTCGCCTGACTTGAGATTCCATGCCGTTCGCTGTCATCTCTTCGAACCAAGTGAAAGAGAGAAATCATTTTTCATAACAGAAAATTATTATCTTTCTATTTCAGCCAACAAGCAGCATCCGCACGCACAGTTAAAGCTAAAGCGAAAAGCGATAGTTATATAGACGTACACAATAGAAACTATGAAATTGATTGCGAACGCCCCTTTTGTAGATCGTAGCGCCGCTAATCGGTTAAATAATCTTTTTAAAAAAAACGACATGACGTCACATTATAGACGTCAGATATTTAATCAATGACCAGTAACTGCCAACTGGACAATCCTCACATTCCGTTATTCATCGAATTATCCAGCAGTGTTACGTCACTACATTTGATATAGGCGTGACGTTCAACTGCTGGATAAGTCGATGACTATGTCGTTTAGAGAGGAAGAGGAGACAACATTTTACTCTTGAGTGAAGCCAAGGTTGAGGTGTAGTCTGAAATTCAGAGATTACAATTCCGATGATAAACATCGATATACCGCTTATATATCGATATATCTTTTAACATACTGATATATTACCATTTTACTTTTTCAACAAATGTTGACGTTTCAGACCTCACCGAGTCTAAAGCAGTAATAAAAAAGTTTTTTTCTGAGGTAGACCGTAGAAGCCTAAAATTACAAAAAAAACTTGTAATTAACAATTGAACAGATTGAAATACATTGGAAATGACTTACTGCATATCTATATATATCGAAAAAATTATCGATGTAAAAATCTTAATGGTTGTTATAAATATATCGATATATTGATACTTTATTGCATAAAAAGAAATGAACACAAGTTGGATTCGAACACAATTACACAGACTACAACATATGTTCAGGACCAAGCAACTTAACCACCTAGGCTACCCAGCCAAGAACACAACTCCCGTTTTTAACAAGAAATATATTTAAGTTTATTTTATTAATTTAAAAATATTAAAAATTGAGAATCACAACTGGGACTTGAACACAGGTCCTCCAGCACAGAAAGCAGAGATGCTAACAACACAGCTAAACTGCCAACCACAACTACAAAGCTAATAAATTGCACTTAGGAACCTTACCAACCCTGTATCTTTCATAAAACAAAATTAAAAAAAAAATTCAGCCAAAGTAGATGGAGCCACCATCTCCATTAAAAAAATTTTGCCAAAAAGCAAAAACTTTTTTTTGAGGTATAGGATTTTTAACATAGAACTTTTTTAATTAATGGTTCAAATGTTTGAAGACAGGGGCGCTACAATCAACTCTTACATAGAGTCCATGTATAAAGTGTTAGGTTAGGTTAGGTTTAGTGGGTTAGGGTTAGGTTAGTGGTTTGGGTTAGTGGGTTAGTGTTGGGTAGGTCAAGATTTGTAGAATAAGTAAGGTGTGTTCATAATGTTCAGCCAATAGGAAAGGCCCTCTGGAACAGCTCTTTGACATCATAAGAATTTCAGATTGGAATGCAAGACCATTGCAAAGAGTAGGGCATGTGATGTCAGATCACATAACAAACCAATTAGAAAACCATCGTAAAAGGGGCGGGGCGTACTGGGTCTGAGAAAGATGGCGACTATTTTCCACCCGCCAAAATTTTTGCCTTCACTAGAGTCACGTGATGTTGTCTCCCATTATTCTTACCTCCTTGTCGTCAATTTTTCGCTAAAAAAAATTTACAAATTCAGGCAATAGATGGCGCAACATCTATTAAGAGATAATGCAACCATATCTCATTCAAGAGATTTTCCCCCCTACATGAAGTTCAACTACCTCTATGTATATATCTTGTTTAGAATTTTATGAAAGTTTATTATTGGAAACTAGAATAGCAGACTGTAGAGGATGATATAACAATATTTTCATATTTTCATATGGTTTATTTTTAAAGACATCACCCTAAAAATGTCTTTAGTCGTCTCATTGACTCCACTTGTTTCTAACAAACGTTGACGTTTTGTTTTACCTTGTTATTGATAACATTTTTAACCGAAAAATCTATCGATAAACATATAAAAACTATTGAATATAACCAAATCTTGTTCATAGAAATGTAATAAATATTGAAAGACGTGTTTATTAAACGTTTATCGTAAAGTTTAATTTGTAAACTTTTATAAAAATGTATTGTTTTGTCCTTTGGCAAACTTAATTAGTAAAAAAAATTGTAAAAGTGTCTTCATGACATTATGAATTGAATAAGTAAGAAAAATGTGCAAATTATCACAATTTTTTTTGTACAAACAAGGCTCAACTTTTTTTTTTTGAAAAAAATCGAGCCACGATTAAATATAATTAAGGACGTAAATATAATTTCCTTGTTAGCATGGATGAAACACAAGGAATTTGTTTCTTCTGATGCATATCTGGATCGTTAGGAACATTCGAAATGCAAGTATATGCAACGAAGTGGTTCACTTTGGTCATCATGCTTAA
Source organism: Brachycybe producta (assembly GCA_036925085.1). NCBI lineage: Eukaryota > Metazoa > Arthropoda > Diplopoda > Playtdesmida > Andrognathidae > Brachycybe > Brachycybe producta. The sequence goes on along the minus strand of JAUPFP010000024.1, from coordinate 3,173,412 downwards.
AACGTCCGTCGTCTCGTGGTATCTAGAGAATATCTCACATACACCTTTGATGAACCAAGATCCTTCGGACGTATTGCGCCACGAGTAGTAACCTTAAGTGAAATACGAACGACAACAAAACATTTTTATTAAAAAAAATTCTTTCGTAAAACAAAGTCATGAAATCAGACCTGGAACGGTCGAATAGGCGATCAGAAAATCGGCATGAGCCGGAATCTTAAAAACCTGCTGAGAATCGACGGAATCTCGGCCTCGAACAAGAACTCCGTCGTCGATACCAGTTCCCTGACAAGCCTTTTAATTTAAGAGAGAAAATGATTTATGGAACAAACATAAAACAGGATTTCAAGATTTATTTGAAACCAAATAAGTAAACGATGTCACAAACATATGTTCACATTGATACGTTTAAAAATAAGCTCCATTTCTGTTTGAAAAATATAAAATTTTACAATTAGACAAAAACAAGACAAGAAAAAATGGTAAAACCTTGGATTAAAACTACGATACAAACTTATGTTCAAAAATATTATCATAACCAAACAACTGAAACTTTTAAGTTTCAAATAAATCTTGAAAGTTGGTTCAAAAAAAGAGTTTTCGCCTGTTTTGTTGAAAACTACAACGATATTCATCTCAAACAATAAAAACAGCGATCCGACAATAGATTATCACCTGAATGAAAAAGAGTTTCGGTTTTCCTGCAAGACTCGGACAAACGTTTCCAAGAAACGGCGTCCATATCTCGTCCGTTCTATATTTAGCATCATAAGAATAAAGCATCCCTTCATCACCGTGAGTCAATACAATACAAATGAAACAATCACTATCGCTGTAATCGTATCTTGAAGCTAAATAAGTTAAATAAGTAAACAAATCAACGTTTCAACAAAGTTAAGTTAAGTGACCCTTCTGAATGGTTTCCTTGAGATCCCAGAAGGTTAAATCATCGTGAACATCGACCAAGAACCCCAAACGACTGAACAAGTTCCTCAATTTGTCTCTATCCGTATCGGTTCCTCTTCTTGACTGAACATTTAATCTGACGTCGAACATCTTGTGGTTCAAAATTAGGACTTTACCACGTTTGATGTGGTTCATTGCATATTCGTCTGCGTCCGCGTGCTCACTGAGAAGCGGCAAAACTTCCTCATTTCTTAGAAAAACAAAGGAATAATAATCGTCTAGTCATTACAACAACTGAGTTCCGCTTGTGGTTGTTTCACCTGTCTCGACTCCGATCGGATCCTCTTGCGTCCACTTTGTCGCCTCCACTGCAAATATTTCCATCAATACCATCCATCTTCACCTTCTAGATATAAATTATATAGAAACAATAATCAACTATTCAAAATAACAACGATAAATTGCAAAATTCACAAGAATTAAGAAAATACATACATACCATCCGGTGTAGCGTAAAAACTAAGAATAACAATTACAGGCAATTAGAAAACAAGATAAACAGACGTTTGCTCCGCCCTTTTTGTTATAAACGCAACTTGGTTATGTAGTCTGACGTCACATGCTCCGCCATTTTCAACGTCAGACTACACGACTAACCAATTAAACGTTGCCGTTCGTCATAAAAAAGGCGGAAGAAACGTCTGTTTATCCTGTTTTCTAATTGCCAGTTAACAATTCCGATGAAAAACATCGATATATCGCTTTTCAATATATCGTATCAATCGAAATTTACAAAACATATCGATATATTGACATAGTTTTACTTTTTTTGCTTTTTCAATAAATGTTGACGTTTTAGAACTCCCGGAGTCTAAAACAGTAATAAAAAATCTTTTTTTCTGAGGTAGAGACTTAAAATTACAAAAGAAACCTTGTAATTAACAATTGAAATACATTGGAAATGACTTACTTCATCTCTATATATCGAAAAAATTATCGATGTAAAAAATCTTAATGGTTGTTATAAATATATCGATACATTATTGCCGGCTACAAAACGAACAAAAGAAATGAGCTCACGTGGGATTCGAACTCAGTACACACTCAACTAGTACGCCCAGGGATAAGAGCCTTAACCACCTAGGCTACCCAAACAACTGCACAAGACCCATTTTTAACAAGAAATATATTTAAGTTTGTTTAATAAATTTAAAAATATTAAAATTTAAAAGCCACAGCGGAGATTTGAACCCAAGACCTCCAGCTCAGTAGGCAGTGGTGCTAACAACACAGCTAAACTGACATCCACAATAACAGAACTAACAAATTGTACTTAGGAACCTTACCAACCCTGAAACTTTCATAAAACAAAGTTTAAAAAAATTCAGCCAATGTAGATGCCGCCACCGTCTCCATTAAAATTTTTTTGCCAAAAAGCAAAAACTTTTTTTTGAGGTATAGGATTTTTAACATAGAACTTTTTTAATTAGTGTTTCAAATGTTTGAAGACAGGGGCGCTACAATCAACTGTTACATAGAGTCCATGTATAAAGTGTTAGGTTAGGTTAGGTTTAGTAGGTTAGTGTTGGGTTAGGTTAGGTTAGTGGTTTGGGTTAGTGTTGGGTAGGTCAAAGTTTGTAGAGTAAGTAAGGTGTGTTCATAATGTTCAGCCAATAGGAAAGGCCCCCTGGAACAGCTCTTTGACATCATAAGAATTTCAGCTTGGAATACCAGACCATTGCAAAGGGTGGGGAATGTGACGTCAGACCACATAACAAACCAATTAGAAGTTGCCAGTTCCCCTGACTCCCCTTATTCTAATCTCCTTCGCGATAGCTTTGTTCCATTTGATTTTGTCCAATAGGAATCCAGTATTTTATTCTTTCAGTATAATAAAACCCGCTCTTCAGAATCAAATGTATACTAAATGGAATACTAAAGCTGCTTTTCGCTGTAAAAATCAAAAATTTATTGAATTTAAAGTATAATGATAATAAAACATGGCATTCACAGCTATTGTTACTAAATGAGAAAATACTGTTCACAGCTACTTTTATTGAGAAAAAAAATACTACATTCCTATTGACCAATAGCAAAAGTAGAAAAGCTATCGTCAACCACCAGTCATATTGGCGGGCAAGTTACGCCACCTTGTGGAAAGTTTTTATACTAACCGATTTTTAGGTAGCTTATACACGATCAACGTCGCTTATATAAGATCAATTCTAGCTTTATTAGTCCAGGATTCTCACTCAAAATTGACACAGGCGTTCAATTCGTTTTTGTCAATTTTTTCTTTTTTTTTTTTACATTTTTCAATCACAGAGATCATTACGTATACATTATAATAAATTTGTTTGTTTTCACGCTACAAATAATTGTCAATCCACCAAACAAATGATCCATTTCAATCCAAAGATTGAAATGAAAATTTGAAGAAGCAGATTGTTGGAGTAAAGATAGAATTAAGGCAATTAAAAAAGATTGAATTTCGACACAATTTTTTTCGGTTTTGAAAAGCCAAAATGGACAAGCCAAAGTCGATCGTGTTTACTACCTTAGAAACCACAGCACGCTCTGGTCAACTATACTCTACACAAATTATGTAAAATAATTACAGAAATGTGACGTCATGATAAAAATGCATTGTTGTGGTAGAATTATAGTAGAGGGTTCATTCAAGGTCATTTTACGTCATTTTGATTACTAATCAGTACAAGAAATCGCGAGCTGTATACAACGTTGACTTAACCAGAGCAATAGGTAAGGCACTATTGTGCTATAAGAAACACTAGGAGATAGAGCGCCATTGAACGATAGGTGCGTTCAGTTTTTCAGCTTCTTGAAAGCGGCTTAAAATGTTTTATGAATAGTTATAATTTTCCAACTATTGTCGATTCTACGTTTCAGAAGCAACAAATCTAAGAAATTAAAAAAAAAAACTGTTAAAAACTAGAACGGTACCCAATCACTTAACAATTATTTTCATGTATATAGAAACACTAATCAACTATTCGAAATAACAACAATAAATTACAAAATTCACAAGAAGAATAAAGAAAATGTATACATAACATCAGGTGTAGCATAAAAACTAGGAATTGTTATTACAATTCTGATGAAAAACATCGATATATCACTTCTCCAATATATCGTATCAATTGATATCTATAAACCATATCGATATGTTGAAATAGTTTACTTTTTTACTTTTTCAATAAATGTTGACGTTTTAGAACTCCCGGAGTCTAAAACAGTAATAAAAATCTTTCTTCTGAGGTAGAGACTCAAAATTACAAAAGAAACCTTGTAATTAACAATTGAAAAACATTGGAAATGACTTACTTTATCTCTATATATCGAAAAAAATATCGATGTAAAAATCTTAATGGTTGTTATAAATATATCGATACATTAATGCCCGCTACAAAAAGAATTTAAAAAACGTGAAATTAGCACATGTGGGACTTAAACTCACTCCACAGACTTACAACATGTGTTCAGGACTAAGTGCCATAACCAATTACGCTAACCAGCCAACTGCTCAAGATACATTTTTAACAAGAAATATATTGAAGTTTATTTTATATATTTAAACATATTAAAAATTAAAAGCAACAACCGGGAATCGAACCCAGGACCTCCAGCACAGAAAGCTGTGATGCTAACAACACAGCTAAACTGCCAACCACAACAACATAACTAACAAATCGTATTTAGGCACCTTACCAACCCTGAATCTTTTTATAAAACAAAATTAAAAAAAATTCAGCCAATGTAGATGGAGCCACCATCTCCATTAAAAAATTTTTGCCAAAAAGCAAAAACCTTTTTTGAAGGTATAGGATTTTTAACATAGAACTTTTTTAATTAATGGTTCAAATGTTTGAAGACAGGGGCGCTACAATCAATTTTTACATAGAGTCCATGTATAAAGTGTTAGGTTAGGTTAGGTTTAGTGGGTTAGTGTTGGGTTAGGTTAGGTTAGTGGGTTGAGTTAGTGGGTTAGTGTTGGGTTAGGTTACAACCAATTAGAAATTGATGATGCTCATAAAAGGGTGGAGCCAAAAAAAATTCTGAAGCTGTCTACAGATGCCTGTCAGGCATTTGGGGACAGTGGAAGAAGGTCGTTTGTCCCGCCCTTTTATAAGCAGCAGACCAAATATCAACCAATTAGAAATTGCATCTCACATAAAAGGGCGGGGCATCTGACATCATTTTAACAATAAATACATTTATGTTTATTTTAACAATAAATACATTTATGTTTATTTTAACAATTTGAAAATATTAAAAACAAACAGACACTACTGAGTTTTGAACCCACAGACACATGATCACTAGGCAGAGATGCTACCAACACAGCCATACAGACAACTGGTAAATTAATAAATTATACTAAGGATTTGTTAAACAATATGTCAAACAAATCTATAAAATAAATTTAAAAAAATTCAGCCAAAGTAGATGGAGCCACCGTCTCCATTAAAAATTTTTTACCAAAAAGCAAAAACCTTTTTTGAAGGTATAGGATTTTTAACATAGAACTTTTTTAATTAATGGTTCAAATGTTTGAAGACAGGGGCGCTACAATCAACTCTTACATAGAGTCCATGTATAAAGTGTTAGGTTAGGTTAGGTTTAGTGGGTTAGTGTTGGGTTAGGTTAGGTTAGTGGGTTAGGGTTGGGTATCACAAGGTTTGTAGAGTAAGTAAGGTGTGTTCATAATGTTCCGCCAATAGGAAAGGCCCCATGGAACAGCTCTTTGACATCATACGAATTTCAGCTTGGAATATCAGACCATTGGAAAGGGTTGGGGCATGTGACATCAGACCACATTAAAAACCAATTAGAAGATGGCAGTCCTCATAAAAAGGGCGGGACTAACTGAGTCTGAGGAAAATGATGACTATTTTGCTCCCGCCCAAATTTTTGCCTTCACTAGTCACGTGACGTTGTCTCCCATTATATATTCTTACCTCCTTGTCGGCAGATTATTCGCTAAAAAAACTTTATAAATTTAGGCAATAGATGGCGCCACGTCTATTAAGAGATAATACAACCATATCTCATTCAGGAGATTTTCCCTTTACATGAAATTTAACTACCTCCATGTATATATCTTAGAATTTTATGAAAGTTTATTATTGGAAACTAGAATAGCAGACTGTAGAGGATGATATAACAATATTTTCATATAAACTTTTTCACAATGGTTAAACCTGTCATCATTGGTCTTTTTTCACGTTGTTTTATATGGTTTATTTTTAAAGACCCTAAAAATGTATTTAGTCTTCTCATTGACTCCACTTGTTTCTAACAAACTTTGACGTTTTGTTTTACCTTGTTGTTGATAACATTTTTAACCGAAAAGTATATCGATAAACATATAAAAACGATTGAATGAATATCACCAAATCTTGTTTATAGAAATGTAATAAATATTGAAAGACGTGTTTATTAAAGTTTAATTGGTAAACTTTCATAAAAATGCGTTCATGCGTTCATCATCATAACCAAACAACTGAAACTTTAAATTTCAAATAAATCTTGAAAGTTGGTTTAAAAAAGCGTTTTTGTCTGTTTTTTTTAGAAACTATAACGATATTAATCTCAAAAAATGAAAACGACGATCATTCAATGGATTATAACCTGAATGAAAAAGAGTTTCGGCTTTCCTGCAAGACTCGGACAAACGCTTCCGAGAAACGGTGTCCTTATCTCGTCCGTTCTATATTTGGCATCGTAGAATAAATTACAATTGAGTTCCACATTGTTTCACCTGTCTCGACTCCGATCGGATCCTCTTGCGTCCACTTTGTCGCCTCCACTGCAAATATTTCCATTAATACCATCCATCTTCACCTTCTAGATATAAATTATATAGAAACACTAATCAACTATTCGAAATAACAACAATAAATTAGAAATTGCACAAGAAGAATAAAGAAAATGCATAAATACCATCTGGTTTAGCCTGAAAACTACGAATAACAATTCGGTCAATTCCAATGAAATACATTGATATATTGCTTCTCCAATATATCGTATCAATCGATATCTACAAAACGTATCAATAAATTGACATAGTTTATTTTTTTTGCTTTTTCAATAAATATTGACGTTTCAGACCTCACCGAGTCTAAAAGAGTAATAAAAAATCTTTTTTTCTGAGGTAGAGGCCTAAAATTACAAAAGAAACCTTGTAATTAACAATTGAAATACATTGGAAATGACTTACTTCATCTCTATATATCGCAAAAAATATCGATGTAAAAATCTTAATAGTTGTTATAAATATATCGATATACTGATACATTATAGCCCGCTACAAAACGAATTTAAAGAAGGAAAGGAACACAAGTGGGGCTTGAACTCACAACACACACAACAATACGTTTTCAGGGCTAAGTGCTGCAACCAATTAGTCTAACCAACCAACTGACCAAGATACGTTTGTAACAAGAAATATATTTCAGTTTATTTTATATATTTAAATGTATTAAAAATTAAAAGCCACAACTGGGAATTGAACCCAGGACCTCCAGCACAGAAGACAATGACACTAACACCACAGCTAAACTGCCAACTACAACAACACAACAGACAAATTATCCTTAGGAACCTTACCAACCCTGAATCTTTTTATAAAACAAAATTAAAAAAAATTCAGCCAATGTAGATGGAGCCACCATCTCCATTAAAATTTTTTTGCCAAAAAGCAAAAACCTTTTTTGAAGGTATAGGATTTTTAACATGGAACTTTTTTAATTAATGGTTCAAATGTTTGAAGACAGGGGCGCTACAATCAACTCTTACATAGAGTCCATGTATAAAGTGTTAGGTTAGGTTAGGTTTAGTGGGTAAGTGTTGGGTTAGGTTAGGTTAGTGGGTTAGTGTTGGGTTAGGTTACAACCAATTAGAAATTGATGACGCTCATAAAAGGGTGGAGCCAAAAAAAATTCTGAAGCTGTCTACAGATGCCTGTCAGGCATTTGGAGACAGTGGAAGAAGGTCGTTTGTCCCGCCCTTTTATAAGCATCATACCAAATATCAACCAATTAGAAATTGCATCTCACATAAAAGGGCGGGGCATCTGACATCATTTTAACAATAAATACATTTATGTTTATTTTAACAATTTGAAAATATTAAAAACAAACAGACACTGCTGAGATTTGAACCCATGGACACAAGTTCACAAGCCAGAGACACAACCAATATAGCCATACTGACAACTGGTAAATTAATAAATTATACTAAGGATTTGTTAACCAATATGTCAAACAAATCTATAAAATAAATTTAAAAAAATTCAGCCAAAGTAGATGGAGCCACCATCTCCATTAAAAAATTTTTGCCAAAAAGCAAAAACCTTTTTTGAAGGTATAGGATTTTTAACATAGAACTTTTTTAATTAATGGTTCAAATGTTTGAAGACAGGGGCGCTACAGTCAACTCTTACATAGAGTCCATGTATAAAGTGTTAGGTTAGGTTAGGTTTAGTGGGTTAGGGTTAGGTTAGTGGTTTGGGTTAGTGGGTTAGTGTTGGTTAGGTCAAAGTTTGTAGAGTAAGTAAGGTGTGTTCATAATGTTCAGCCAATAGGAAAGGCCCCCTGGAACAGCTCTTTGACATCATAAGAATTTCAGCTTGGAATACCAGACCATTGCAAAGGGTGGGGCATGTGATGTCAGACCACATAACAAACCAATTAGAAGTTGCCGGTACTCATAAAAGGGGCGGGGCAAACTGGCGACTTTTCCTCCCGCCCACATTTTTGGCTTCATTAAAGTCACGTGATGCTGTCTCCCCTTATTCTAACCTCTTTGATATAACCATCTATCCCATATATGTGGTAGTGAGATTTGCAGCACAGTGAAATTTGCAGCCCCGTCATGGCTCCGCCCATGTCATGACGACTGGTAACTTCTAATGGCTGGTTATGACGTCAGACTTCATAACCAGCCAATTAAAAGTTACCAGTCGTCATGACAAGGGCGGAGCCATGACATGGCTGCAAAGTCACGAATGACCTTTAATCTAAAATAAGGCGAAAAGCTACACAATCTCCTGCATAGAGGCTAAACCGAAACCGGAAATACATTTAAATAATCAATTTATCTTATTTATAGAAAGAGTGCAAACGTGTAACTAGTACTCAAATTCTAGCCTCTTAAAATTACATTAGAAATAAAAACGTCATATCAGAACACAGAAATTTACCTGAAAATATTTCAGGAAGACTCCAAAGCGTTCTGAAACACTGCTGTATTGCACACGCATAAAGGGAAGCTTTCTCACCTTTATTCCATAACAGTATCTTACAGTATTTGCATCAGATTGAGTCTCATGCAATCTGCTATTCTAAAAGGGATTATTAACAGGGTCGGCCCTAGAGTATGCAACGCCGTGGCAGCAAGCGATGAGCGGGCGATGAGCTCCTGAAAGCCCAGAACGCAAGGCGGTTGCCTCACTCACCTTGCCCTAATGCTGGCCCTGATTATTGAAATCTTTTTCTACTGCAAAATTACTACACAAATCAACCTAAGGTAATTTTAATCTTTTCATGCAATAATAAAAGAACTGAATAGAAATCATATTTTGTAATTTAATACAAAATAAAACAACCAGAAAAATGTATTTTTTCAATCAAAGAACCTGTTTAGAGAATACAATAAGTTTCATCTGGGCTCCCAACCATGTTCATTCAATGAAAACCCATTTCTTCTGGTTGTCGTAAAAATAAGCAATGAAGAAAGTCAGAACGAAACAAATTGGATGAAATATTTTGCCATTACGTTTATTTTAATGAACATAAGAACATCTCAACCAATAAACCAAACGGTATATAAGAGAAGGTAAAAACTCCTTCCTTCCCTTCCGTCGCTTCATATCTAGAGACGTCTTCCACGACGTCCTCCCTTCCTTCTTGTACTATCCGTAGGAATTGGAGTCACATCCTCTGTGAATGACCAAAAAATAATTAAAAAACGAGAAAACATAAAAACGAAGTAAAATCTTAGCATACCAATTCTTCCGATCTTCATTCCCGATCGAGCTAAAGCTCTGAGTGCTGACTGTGCTCCAGGACCCGGTGTCTTAGTCCTGTTTAAGAAAAAATACAAACGAGGTATATCGTAAAACAATATTCGAGCTTGAAACAACAACGAGTAATATACTTATTGCCTCCCGTTGCTCGCAATTTAATGTGAAGTGCAGTAATACCGAGCGTCTTGCATTTCTCAGCCACGTCCTGAGCAGCCAACATAGCCGCGTAAGGTGAAGCCTCATCACGATCGGCTTTCACTTTCATTCCACCGGTAACGCGAGCGATTGTCTCTCTGCAATAACAAAATTAAGCAACGACATTAAGTACGAAAGGTTCAAAACTGATATTAAAACTAGTTTACCGTCCGGAAAGATCAGTGACATGAACGAAAGTATCGTTGAAGCTGGCGAAAATATGAGCAGTGGCAAAAACGTTTTCTCCTTCGACTGTTTGAGGGCCAAGAGACACAACTGGCTGCTCTTGAGTCTGTCTCCCTTTACGAGGCGCCATTCTAATTCACTTTCTAGAATAACAACAAGGAAATGTTTGTTAAACAAAAGAATATTCTTTTATTTCTGAGAAATAACATGTGGAAGAAATGGAAAAGGGGGGGGGGTCAATATGAGACTAAACAAAACCCGAGCGAAATCAAATCATTTTAAAATAAAAACGAACAAAATATCAACAGAAATGATAACACACAACACAAATTTATTAAATATATTCATTTACATGCATAAATAACAAAAGATTGAAAAGATCTTTCAAGATAATCATTAAAAACATCAAAAACTTACCAGAGTTCCAAATAGCGATGCTGACAGGAAGTGGCAAATAGGTTATTAACTGAAAGGATTTGGTAGTCGTAAGTTTATGGCGTGAGCAATTCTCTTATAGCAATATTTTGAAGCATATATTATACACCCTAGATTAAGTGGTTGTTAGGCGAAGGAATATGGCGTTATAAAAAACGTATACTAATCCATCTTTGTTTCCCTTTCTAGTGTGACTTCAATAAATTGACGTCATAGCATACTCCAGTGGTATACGTTAGGTTGAGAAAAAACTATTTAAACATCACTTCCTGTAGTGATTTGCTTAATAAGAATTTTGAGTAGTTTCATGCTTGTCTCCACGTTAACCATTAATTTCTTTAAATAGGTGGCCATTTTGTGTTATTTTAATTCACTCAAAATTAATTTCAATGCAAAATATCAAATTTTTTTTTGATAATTGTGGGTTTTATTAATTTTTATTTTGTTTTCTAAATCTCTCAAATGCTAATTTTCACACTTTTGAATCAAATTTTATATCTTAAAATTCGTTCTTTTCGGACACAAGATGGCTAGTTAAGATATCAATTTTGAATAAAAAAATAAAGAAATAAATATAAGACATGACATCATATTATACGAAATGAAAGTGCAACAAAAATATTAAAGAGAAGTAGTATGGCAATATTTTTCGTATATACACGCCTATAAACAAGACGCCATGTATGGTGACCCTTTCCGTTTATTTTCATTGTTTTTCAAGCCCTATCATGTGCTTCAATATCGTCTTTCCGAAGCTTATTACGATGCCCTGTTAGGAGGGGGGCGGCCTTCCTACTTTTCGACCAGTCCATTATTGAATACTGCGATTGTAAGAGGGGTGATTGAATGTTATTTCTCTTCGAATCTTGTTGTTGTCTGTTGTATTCGTTCATGGAAAGGTGTATATGTAAATGTATGCGTTTAGTGTAAAATCTATGACAGAAGAAAAAGGTGGACACAATTTTTCTTGTATTTCTTTTGTGAGTGTGTGAATTTTATTTCTGCGTTTATTTTTTTATCTTTCGGAATTTTTTTTCTTCAGAGTTATTCTTGTCATTAGATTTAACTGAATGGAGCTTAATGAATTTGATGATATAAAACCGATGCGATCAAATCCGTTTCCGAGGAGAACCGTCGCGAAAACGTCTTCGAAATAGAAAAGAGAGAAACCTCAACAACAAACAATTTTCATCAAGAAAATCAAGTTGTTCGGAGAGAAAAAAAGGAGGAGAGAAAGTGATTTGTCTTGATTAGTTTTGTTTTTCTGTTCATATTTATTTATTCTTTAAAAAAAAAATGTCTTAATTAACCTAATTTTATTCAACGGCAGAAAATCGAGAGAAGAAGAAGAAAAAAAATCTCCCGTCTTCGTTATAATTTAACGAACTGAAAAAACCGATCGGAAACTACCAGCAAGTCGTTTAATTCATCGTTATTTTTTTTCTACACCTTCATCATCTTATTAATTATCATGAATTTTACGGTTTAATAATGAGTGACTTATAAAAGATAAAAAAAAAGAGAGAGAATCGTCGATTTTCTTTTGTTTTCGAGGGGTGTTTTAATTTATCCCGTTATAAAGAAAAAGGGGTGGTGGTGAAAAGATTAAAAATAATTCTTCCTCAGTTTCAAACCAAAAAAAAAAAAAAACAAGAAAATTTCTTAAAAAACCTTTATAATATTAATTAATTAATAATTTTTCTCGATGTTCGATTGGGAAGAAGGAGATCGGTTCTCCTTTGAAGACAGTGATAGATTCGAAGAGGATTCGCTTTGTAGTTGGATAAGCGAACCTGAAAGTCTTTGTAATAATTGGAGAGGATGGAAGAAAACAAACGGTGGTGGAAACAACAGCAGTAGCGGCGGTGGTGGTGGAGCAGCCAATGAACGGAACTCCGCTGCTGCAGCAGCCGCAGCAGCAGCAGCAGCTGCGGGAAACTCCGGTAGTTGCCATTTACATCATGCATCACGATCCTCTCGTGAAGGTAAAAAAAGGGTTATTACTATTATTATTATTATGGACAAGTAGATATTTGACACACATCCTGTATTTGAAGTTTTAAGAGGGGTTTTATATTTTATAAAGGGAGATTGGGGGTTCATTGATACTTGAAAAAATAACGTCCATATAATAATAATAATAATAATAATAATGAGGAGGAGGATGTCAAAATTCCTTTCATAGTTCCGTCTTTATTCAAACATTTATATTTCATTCTTATATTTGATTAAGATAATGAAACAAAACCCCCTTTTTTTTCTTTAATATTGTGACAAGCAATATAACAACAAAAATGGCATAAAACAGCTGAAATTCGAATTTTTAAGGGTGGTGGAGGGTGGGAGTAATGAAGAGCCATTTTATATGAAGGTAAATATTGAGAGGTCTTGTAGGTAGCGCCATCTATTGAGTACATGTTGAAACTATCTGGATATTTTTTTTTTGCTCTCTGAAAATCTTCGTACAATGAATGTTTTTATTTTTATTTTAGAAAAAAAAAAAAAAAAAATCGATAAAAAAATTTTTTTTATGGGGTTTTTTTTTCGAAGGAACTTTTTTAAGATTTTTATCCGTAAGAGCAAAAGTGAACTTGAGGAGAGAAAGAGACAATTTTGTTAATAAACTTATTTTTATGACAGTTTGAAATTTAATGAGAAAACATTGACCCCTTTAATTACAGTATATGGTTAAAAATAACTGTTATAGTTTATTTTTCAAAATGATTTACAGTGTAGATCGTTTAAAACGAAATGGATTTGATTAAAACCTTTTTTATTTCGTGTTATGTTGTTCTGAGTGTACTCGGGGCATCGAAAATTGATTTCTTGTTATCCGTTTTTTTGTATTAAGTTGGGTTTGTATTAATTTACGTCGAACTCTTAGATTATTCTGTCTTTCAGGTGCAAAATGAAGAGAGAAACTTGGAAAGTGTTTTTAGAAACTAGAAAAGTAAGTATGACTTACTTATGGCTATTTCCTGTTGATATATTTCAAAATAAGTTTTTTTTTTGTCAAGTTTGCAAAATGGTCCACCAATTTTAAGCTGCTGATATTTTGTAAATTTTTCTTTACGAAAAGTTTATTTGAAAAGATCCCAACATGAATTTAACCATTTAACTAATTGAGCTACCCTTCTAGTTTCTAAAACTTTAAAGTTTCTCTTCATTTTGCTCTTCTGAAAGACTAGAATAATGAAGATTACGAAAATCAGCTGTTTATTGATTTGCAAGTTATGAAAAATTTACATTTAAACAAAATAAAGTGATTTTCTGCATTATGTCTAAAAATATATTAACGATGCACCGATTTTCGCTTTCTAAATCTCAATTAATACATAAAAAAACAATAATATTGATTGCAGTTTTTACTTCAAACATTATTACTTTAAAAGAAAGTGAATATTCACAAATTAAACAAAAGAATAATTTGCAAAAGCAATGAATAACAAAGAATTTTTGTCAATATAGAAGTAAAAAAAAAACGCCCCAAATAATCCCGGGCAAACTGCTAAAAAGCCTGGAAAAAATGAATCCCCTCCCCTATTCCAATCCAGGCCACATGAGTTTTTTTTTACAGAAAAAAAAGGAACTTTCTCCATAAGCAAAAGTAGCACTTGGATGAATGCATTTTGCAAGATTAACAACCCTCGAAAAGCTTTCTCCCCCTTATATTAAGGCGTCCTTTCTTTACTATGGAACAGGCTAGACTTGTACAAGGTCGTTGCCCCTTGTATTTCATACGAAGGTGGGACGAAAAACAGGGGGGGGGGATTTGAACCCCCTTTAGAAAGCAACATCATCCACCCCTTGGCTCTTTGCATGGAGAAATCAGATGGTGTTTGTATGATAACCTCCTTTTTCTTGCCCCTCTTCTTTCTTTTGTGACCTTCGTCTGTTTATCAGCTGATTTTTTGTTTGAGGTACAAGTGTGAGTCTGCAAAAACAGATGATTTGAGTTTATAGCCCCCCCCCCTTTAAACCCAGCCTCACTACTCAACCCCCTTCTTTAACACCCTGTGAAATAAACAGAAAGCAAAACAAATGGAAGGAGAGAGAGAGAGAACCTTGAAGAGATCAAAATTTCTTTCAAAGTTAATTTACCTTTTTTTTTTAAAAAAAAAAACAAAAACAAAACACAGTTAAATACGGATCTATGAAATTCTCCCCTTTTTTAAAAAAAAAATCAAGTTATTCATACTTAACAGCTTATTTGCTTTTTATTTCTAATATATATAAGAGGGTTGGAGCTCCAATTCAAAAAGGTAACTCTTCACTTTAAGGTGGCTGAATAGATATTTATATTATTTTCGTCCATCAGATGGCGCGCCCGCCTGGCTATTATGTTCTATTATGTCCTCTCCATCAGTGGTACTTGGAGAAAATTTCTGTTTTTCTAGCAAACGTTTTTCAGGAGAAAAACATTACGAAAAAAAAATTTCAAAGTGTTTTAGAAACTAATTAGTTGGTGATAAATTGATAATGCTAAAAGTTTTTTCATGATGATGATGATGATTAGGGCTCGGATTTTGATGCAATATATCAACCGGAATGTTTCTCAATTTGTGGCCCCAAGAGCCAATTGTGAAGTAATTATCATCATTAGAGCAACTGCAATTATGATTTTTTTCTAATAAAAAAAGCTGGGTAGAGAGGCTAGATGACTGGTTACTATCAGTTGTCAACTAGAGTTCTAGCCTCTAACCATTGTTTTTAATTAGAAAGAACAATTGTTTTGTTTTTATTATCTAAACGAGATTATCACTTCACAATTGGCACTTGGGCCACATATTGAGAAACATTCCGGTTGATATTGCATCAAAATCTGAGCCCTAATTATGATGATATTTTTCAAAATAAACTTTTTATGACAGTTTGAAAAAGGCGAAAGTAGTTTTTTCTTTCTTCCAAAAACCGGGTCATTTTTCAAACTGAAATATAAAATGTTTATTTTTTTAAAGATATTAAAATGGAAACACTTAAAATAAAATCTTCTACAATTCTAGTTTTTAAAACAATTTGAATTTTTTCGTTTGACGTTTTTGTGTACAAAATTTACAAAAAAAAACGTCTATGGAGGAAAAAACAAAATGTATCTATAAAGCCACCTTTTAAAGTGTTAAGTTTCCTTCTTGAATATTGGCTATAGTTGTGATTAATTAGCAGAGGGCGGAATTCTATAAAAAAACATATTCCAAATACATTCAGGTATCATGCCCAAATTTAATATCCATCCATTTCAGAATGTTAGGAATTGAATAAACTACATTTATAAATACATATTTTACATATTTTGGAAAATATTTAAATACACATATTTTTGTAAATATTTATTGAAATTTAAACATATAAATATTTTTTTTCCAAATTTCAAATATTTATACCAATCACAATCATTATTAATTACTGAATTGGAAAGAAACTAACAAAATTATAATTTTTCAAGTATCTAAATGTGATTTCGTGAATCATTAGTTACTTTATATAAGGTTAGCAGAAACAAAGAAGACAAAGAAAGTTAAGTTATTTTATGTCTGTTTTCCAGTTGTTAATGAAATTTAACAAAACCATTTACTATTTGAAAGAAAATTTGTCTTTTACAGTAACTTGTGAAGTATTAGTTTCGTACAAAATAAATTTATTTACGAAATCCATTATTTTGACGTCATTTCCGGCTGGTTTCGTTACAACACAAAGATTTCGTACGAAATGAGGCATTTCTTTACGAAATTATAAAATTATTTTGTAGTTGGATTTTGTCGATGGAAAACGACGTCGTTTTAAAAATAATAACCAACCCTACATGAAAGATTTCCGATTAAAGCAAGAATATTAAGTGCAAAGAACAATAAAAATTAAAAAATCTACGTTTAGTGGCGATTAATTAGGCAAAAATTACCACACAAGGGTGAATGATTTCGTTTACGTTTATGGGTTGCTTCGCTAACTACAATAACGAAATTGAAACGAAAACGAAATCACTTAATTTAAATATATAAATTTCGTGAAACTTAATTTCGTACGAAATTTCGCTAAGTCCCTATTGTAGTAAAGTGGTCTCTCACTATCAATTATCTAACATCTACATTTTATGATAATTCTGATGATAAAACATTTTTACTTTCTAAGAAAATTAAAATAAATGAATTAAAAGTATTAAACAGACTATTTGCTTATTAAAGACTATTTGCTTATTAAAGACTATTTAGGAATTTAAAAATATTTTAATACATATTTTGCCCATTTTGAGTACATATATATGTACATATTTTCCAATAATAAAAACATTTTATTCCGCCCTCTGTTAATTAGTGATCTATGAAGTTATGAACCCAAATTATTATTATTATTGTTACAGTTTATCTCAATTGAGTTTATAAAAAATGGATATTTAATAATAATAGAATCAAACAAATGATAATATGATATATATCTTAAATATGTCAGACAGGTAAGAGATCAAAATGACTGTCAAGATAAGATATGAAATAATAAAAGAAGCAAAAATATCCCCCCGATGATAAAGGAATAAGTGAAGAGAGGAAAAACTGTATGGAAAAAAGACAAGGACCAATGAAAAATAAGATGGTTTATTATAAGCTCACAATGGTCCTTTTCTTTCTTGATGACGTCAAAAGATCACATAGTGACGTCTTTGGCTTCATGTTTACCTCTTTCATTCATAATATATATATATTTTTGGAGCTTTTTATTTTCATTTAGAAAAAAAAAAGAATATTTCATTTAGAAGAAGAAGAAGAAAAAAAATGAGATAAAAACGTGGATTTTTTTTCTATCTAAAAATAATGAAAATTCTAGTTTTTAGTAGCCGCTAAAAATGAACTCTGGGAATTTTGGCGTGATGAAAGTATATTTCTTGTTGTTATAGTTTCAACTTGAAATATAATGGCTACAATTAATGTACCAGGTATTATGGTATATGTATTGGGGGGGGGGGTCCTCCTGCTAGGTTGGGGGAAAAAAAATTTTTTGGAAAATGATAAAATGAAAAAATTGACCAAAAATAGCCACATTATTAAATGTTTTCATGTTTTTGGGGGTTTCACAATCAAGATTTTTACATTGATTATTATTATATATATGCATATGTGGCTGTGTGTATGTTTTATTATTACATATGTTGATATAATATGAAAAGAGAGAGAGAGAGAGAGAGAGAGAGAGAGAGAGAGAAAAAAAAGGTGGATCAATCCGATCGATCACAATTGGCAGAAAAAAGTGTAGAAGAAAATAGAACTTTGGCACTCTCAAGCCATTATATAATATAATGTCACTTCTCACTTATTATATTCTCTTACTGAGGTGCAATCGGAAACTATACACTTATTTCTTTTGTGTTTGTAAAAAAAAAGTATAGAAGGATAGAAAGGCCATTTTTTACTTCACCTTTTTCTAGACAATTATTTAGAAAGAAAAAAAGAATTCCCCAGGATGTTCTTGATCTCGGCCATTTTCTTCTCAAATATGAGGAGGCCATAGAAAGCAATCATATGAGATGAGGCCATTTTTTAAAACATGGCGTTTACATAGGGGTATATACATTTTTTTTTTAAATTCTGACCTTCACATCTTGAAAGTCGCCTTAATTCAATTGGATCTTCTCGAGAAAGCAAGTATATACAGATTAGATGCTTGTTTTCTTAAGAAGAAGGGGTAGGTAAAGCTAGTCACAGTTCAGAAACACTTTTACTGTTTTCGGACGCTACTTTTCTAGTTTTTTTTTTAACAAATACTTTAATAATTTTTTTCCGATTGTCCCTCTCTGAATTTTGAAAACAACTTTAATTAGCAATTGAAAGCGTATAAGAAACTAGAAGAGTAAACAAATGACTATTTTTTACATGTTGATGTACCTTAATTAACCGAATTCTTAAACGATTTTTCTTATTTTTTAAAATCTAACATTCAAGTGAAAAATGATAATGAAGAATTTAAAATTAACATTAAAAGTTTATTTTAAAATACTTCAACCCCCTTAAGGGAAGAATTACACACGCTGAAAAACCACCTGAAAATAGAGTTGGAATTCTAAAAAAAGTACTGTATTCCTTTACACTGAAAGATATAATTATGGCGCTTCTGATAAATTCCATACAAAGTGAAATTCCGTGGGATTTTATTCTGTGATTGTTTTCTCTCTCTCTCTCTCTCTCTCTCTCTCTCTCTCTCTCCTTAGTGGTCCATTTTACTTTTCTAGTTTCTAAAACACTTTCAATTTGTTCTTAATATTGTCTCTAAAGCAGAATAGAACCAGAATTCGATTCAACATTAATGTCTTTTAAATGCGGCATGCATAATATATCTTTTGCAGCAAATGTCCGCTTATAAAATGTTATGGTTATAAAAATGTTACTTCCTGTGGAAACACAAGTGTGTGAGTTAGAGATAGAGAGTGAGACCGGAAGAGAGTACTTTATTGAGCTCACTTTCTCTCTCTCTCTCTCTCTCTTGTCTGCAATTTGGACCCTGACATATGATACCCTTTCAACAACAACAAAAAAAAGTACATCCTATAATCATCTACTTTATTGATCTGCTTATTTTCGATTTTTGTTTTGTTACTTTTTTTTCTCTTCTTGTATTTCAGTTTGTTGAAATCTCTTGTCTGACCACTCTGATCTCTTATAAAAAAGGGAATGGAGAGAAACATATTATAGGGTCATGTGGTGATGGAGAATTCACAGAAAGGGAAACAGGGCCATTAACTTGCGACTGATTTTTTTTTCTGCGCATGTGCACAAATTTCCATAGACTTCTATGATAAAATTTATTTTCTAACCCTTTTCAAAATGGCGGCTCAATAGAAGTGACTTGAGTGACTGATTCCAAGATCATGGATTTCTGTCACAGCAACATTAAAGGTGCCGCACAAGAGTTTCCCTTCTTCTGTTCTCCTTATTTTGTGGGATTCCGGTGGAACGAAAACAAAATAAATATTTATTCAGCCACATTAAATCGCATTTTTCGTTTTGTTTTCTATAGTAGGCCTAATAAGCATGGGCGCCCACACGTAGGGGCAAGGTGGGGCGGTTGCCCCCCTTCCAAAGCCATTTTTAATGTTGTCCCAAAAAGCTTAGAAAAGCACAAAAAAGAAAGCCAAAAGTTTAAAAATATTTACTGTAAATGCTCTAAAAGCTCTAAAAATGCCTTAGAAGCGCTCAACTGGCCCCAGAAAGGCCCCCTTTTTCTTGTTGAGGGCTTTATGAGAGTTTGCACAAGGCGCCTTATACGCATGCTGTGACACTGGGAATGGCCCCCCTGAATGAAATTATCCTGCGGGCGCCACTGGTAATAAGTTCTTTATAAAAAAAGGTGTTATGAAAAGAGTAAAAATGGAACTGACAACAAATGCACCAAAAAGTTTCAGGCTTTTTCTACCGTCGTCATCCAATATGAACTTGGGAAGTGTCTAAACTCGGAAGTTGGAACTCCGGAACCTTGTAACCAATTCTGAAAACGTTGCAATAACACACACACAGAAAATAGAATGGAAAAACATGTGTGTCGCATAATAGAATCTACATTTGTATTGCAAACACACAAAAGTTCATTTGAGAACGCCCTAATTTAGTAGTAGTTGTGTGGGAGAAAGAAACTTCATCAAGTTTGTTTGAAAATAGCTTCCAATCACTCTCCTGTAGGAAAAAACGAATTCAAATTGCCGAAAATTGATGATGTTGTTCGAACCTGGGTTCGGCAAAACAGCATAAAATTAGGAGTGATTGAAATTGAACACTTTTGAGTTGAGATGGTTTATTATTTTCTTCGAACTATTCATAATAAAAAAACTAGAAAGTGTTTTAGAAACTAGAAGGGTAATTTTCATGTTTGATATCTTTCAAAATAAACTTTTTATGGATAAAAAAATTAAAAAAAATATCGTCTGCTTTAAGTTGGGTCATTTTCAAACTGATATAAAAAGCTTTAATTTTGAAAAATATCAACATGAAAATATAACCCTTCTAGTTTCTAAAACGTATTCAAATTTCTCTTTACGTTGCTTCTGTAAAAGAAAGAATCCACACGGTAATTGGACCTCAACTCATAAATTGCTGCACTTATTCTGTAAGTGCTGCTGTTTGTGAGTCCGAAGCAACCACTGCAAACAAACGTAGGCGTTTTCTGAATAAAGTCACAGTTACCTTACATAAAAGCTATGTTTGAAAATGACGATAATTGAAAACTTTCTATAACTTAAGAGAATACGTGCAGCCATTTTTTTTTTAAAAAAGTCCATTTATAAGGAAAGTATTATCTAGAAGTTTTAAAAGTTTAATCACTCTTACAACCTACCAATGATTCTGCGTTCACCGTTACAGTTAAAGCAAAATCGTTCTACTGCAGGCGTGACTGAAGTAATTTACAAACGTACTTTGCAAACAAATTGCACAAATATTCAAATCGTTCCTACAGCAGCTGCTACACTTTTGACAGAATTTTTTTTTAATGTATTCTGAGAGAAGAATTGAAAATAAGCAACTTAATTGTAATATTCTTCTGATCAATATACAAATTAAAGTAAATTAATGCAGATCAAGATAAAGAGAGAGAGAGAGAGAAAGAGAGAAATAAGTTCTTTCTCTCCATTGTTGTTGTGGTCAGAAAATCTACAAAGAATTGAAAGAGAAAAAAAAAACGCCTACGTTGCTTAGCAGCTGTGAATTCTTCACACCACACAAAAATGGCTAGGATTATGTCAATTTATAACCAAAAAAAAACCTATAAGGGGGAATTTGAAATGGTGCAAAAGAAGAGAAGGGGGGGGGGGGAGTGAATAGTTCTGAAAAAAAAAAATATATAGGTTCACTTGTGGTTGTGTTTACCCTGTATGTGTTGTACAAAATATAGGTCCTCCATTATTGCAGCTAGACAGCGCCCAGATTTCTAGAGAAACTAGCTACCAGTTCATCATAGCACCCGGATTTTAGCTATAAATTTAATCTTCCAATTTATAGATAGTTTCTGGCGATAGAAGTATTTTTTGACTAGTGGGGTAACCCCGTCATGAATGACGGGAGCCAAATTCACAGGCAATTGTGCCCAGCATTAGAATTTCTTTTCCTCCGCCCTTTTATGACGTCAGACCAAGTAACAAACAAAATTAGAAATTGATGACGTTCATAAAAGGGTGGAGCAAAAGAAATTCTAATGCTGGGCACAGTTGCCTGTGATAAACTGTAGTTTAATTTTGCTACTCTTATCCCCTCCCCTTTTTATATTTGAAAGAGAAAATGAGTTTTTCATTTTCTCTGGTGTGCGCATGCGCGTCGTTTGTTCCTTTTTTACTCCTTTCATTTCAATTATAACTTATAACAAAGTTGATTCAATAAAGCATATAATTTTCAGGGGAGATATGACTTAATTCAGTAGTCTGTAGGTTCACAGCTTCACACAGACCACTTTGTGGCGCCACATAAAGTGATCGTTTTAGTAGACAATTGATTACATTGTGGGTGTTCACACAAAGCCACACTACCATACAGGCAATTAGAAAACGGGATGAACAGAAGTTGGCTCCGCCCTTTTTATGACGACCGGCAACTTCTAATTGGTTGGCTTCAACGTCGAACGACACAACAAACCAATTAGAAGTTGCCGGTCGTCAAAAAAAAAAAGGGCTGAGCCAACTTCTGTTCATCCCGTTTTCTAATTGCCTGTCACTACCATCGTTCTTGTGTTTTTTTGCACAACAGTGTTGATGAGTGGTTGAGTCCTGGCGCAAATGGCGACGACCACCGCCTGTTTGTCAATGATTATATTAAGGGCCATATCAGTGTCCCACACAGCGACAACGTTAAATTGTTTTCAATGGTGGTCCATGTGAAGCGAGCCACGTCAACTACTTTGTGGCACCACAACGTTTGTCCACGTGAAACCCAGTCTTCGCATTTTTTTAGCTCAAAAATGATTGACTGATCAAAGCGCGAGCGCGCTCTATAAGGTTTTTTTAAACTAGAAATCTAAGCTAATCTAGCTGTCAAGCTTTTAAGAGCTAGTTTTTCTACTACATATATAGGATATGTACAGCTGAGAATATCAACTGGTTTTTCTTGCAGCTGATTTTTCTGCTTTTGTTTTCTCTATGTGATTCTTAAACACACACCTGGCAACATTGGCATTTTAGGACTCACAAATTTGACAAATGTTCTAGGCTCAGGGGTTTCCCCTCCCTCCCTCCCTCCATCTGAACATTTCTCGTTTTATGTTTTCATCATTAGTAAATTAATTCAGTCTTCTTTTTTTAAGAAGAAGAAGCAAAAATAATCGACAGATTTATTGCTTTTTTTCCCCAAAAAAATTGATACATAATGTAGTTAGTTTAGTAACAAAAAAGGTTTCTTAAAAAAACCCATTTTTGGTTAGATCTAGATTATCTCTCTTTCCAGGGGCCAGTGGCCTAAGGACATAATTTCTGTCTAGACTTTTTCTTTCAAGACAAGTGCTTCTCTCTCTCTATCTCTCCTTATGTTAGGTCCTTCTTTTTTCACTCATCATTTCAAGCACATGATCGTCATCATCATCATAACCCCCCTCCTCCTCCTTCATTTAGTAGTCTTGGTATTACCCCAGCAACAGATGACCTCAACTGAGTTACTCGCGCCCAGGTGTAAGTAACCCTTGGTCATACACAAAAAAAAAAGATCTTGACCTGAATACATATGAGTTTGAGAGAACCCCTCTAGCAATTTAGGCAAAAAGGTAGAACTCCTGAAAAGAGTCGAGATTTAAAACACAAAAGAGTTGGGGTTTGGTTTCTGAACCCCTCCTTCTCTTGAGTCATTAGATATCAAATTCGAGAGTACCATCAAAACAAAAGGACAAACCTCAGTATGGTGTCATATTACAAATACTAGGAGGAAGGGGGGGGGGGGGCAATCTATTTACAAATGGAAAGTCAGTTTCCAAGTTCATTTATGGCTATTAGCGTATAACCACAGAATAAGGAGAATACACATAAGGGAAACAGGGCCATTAACTTGTGCATGTGCACAAGTTTCCATAGTTTTCTATGAACAAAAATTTCTTTTCTAATATTTTTCAAAATGGCTGCTCCATAGAAGTGGCTTGAGGAACCGATTCCAAGGTCATGGATTTCTGTCACAGCAACATCAACGGTGCCGCACAAGAGTGTTTCCCCTTCTGTGTATTGCCATATACCTTGTACACACACACATGAGTTATATGAATTCAAATTAAATGTGTTTAGGTGAATTATACGGAATCCAGTTAAAGACATGAACCCAAATAAAAATTGACTTTAATTATAAATATTTTAAATTGAAATACTAAATCAATAGTTTATATAAATTATATTTAAGTCTTAACTCAATATTTTCAGATTATTAACTGAATTCGATATATTGTTGGTATGTCCTTCACAGGGCTCTGTAGAACACATTTATTATTTAAATGCATTTAAATTATCAGGTGTGTACTAGGTATTATTCTGTGCTATAACTATATGAATGAAATATATTTAATAATTACCTAATTAAATCACGTTAGGTTAACTTTTTAGAATATTAAGTTAAATTCGACTCTTATTAAGTTATATTTAAGTTATATGTGTAGGCTATTTTTAAATTTGAAATATTTAATAATAAATAATGCTTAAATTTATTTCGTAGAATCAAAATGTAATAATGCTTTGGTTAAGTAGATGTGGTTTTACGTGTGATAATAAATGTTACAGAAAATTAAGAGACATGAAAATGACGTCAAATGGACCCTTGAATGAGCTTTTTCCAATATCTACCCACACTAATTACGTCACTTCTTTTTTCCGTAACATTTTCTGCTTAGGCACACATAGACATAACCATAGCTTTAAATCTTTAACGTCAAAAGATTTTTTTTTTCCTCGTTTGATTAAAACCACCTCCTAATGTCATTGTTCTGACGGGGTTTTTCTATGAAATTTTCATTTAAAATATCATGGAAAAATACATATTTGTATAATAAAGCAATCAAAAGTAGATGAGAGTTTAAGGGTGGAGAGAAGTGGAAGGGTTTGAGGGGGGGAGGGAGGGTAGGCTCACACCCAATTAACATAATATGATTCACGATTTTGTCATATAATGACCGGGTATATGATTATAATTCTCATTAAGAAAAATCCTGACTCAGGTAGAGCTTTGATTAGGCTTATTTAATATTATCAGTCATCATCATCATCATAATACATTAAGAGCCCTAACCGTATTCTCCTCCGATTCAGTGAAGCACCTTGAAAATTTGAAATAATGCTTTAAATGTGTTAAAAAGGGCCACTTGAAATGCCAAGGTTCTGAGACTAGAAATAATTAATAGAGCAACCACAATTATATTTATTTTTCAAATTAAAAAAAGAGACAGGTTCCAGGTTAGATATTTCTCTTGAATGTGAAAGTATTTTTCCCTTTCATTTATTTATCCAGTCTCATTTTTAGAAAATAACAAGATCGCCATTTCCCAAATTCACTTTTTTTTTTTTTTGGAGGAAATTTGTAAAACTTCAGCTTTTTTATTAGCCAAATATTTTTTGTAGGTGTATAAGATTAAATCAGGAATAATTATTATAAAATTATTGTAAAATTAGTAAATATAAGAAATATAATCAGTGAAACGAATGGCGATGTACCGTTGAAATATTTCACTTGAAATATTTTCTATGCTGCACTGGGACTCTTGTGCCTCTGCCACAGGCCTTTATGGCTGCTTGCAGAGTAATTTAAAAAAAATATGTGAAATATAATAATATTCCATTTCATTGAAATATTTCACTTAACATGAGTTTGAAATATTTTTAAAAAAATGTGAAATTTATTTTTTAAAAATGGTGATTGTAATTGGTTCATAGAAGTTTTTTAAACATGTTTAATTTTTACAATTTGTGTCAAAGTTTTTGGGAATCTGTTTCATGTTCTTCAGGAATGATTGAATAAATGCAATTATCTTGTTTCATTTCATGGATTTCAATTAATTTTACAATTTTTCAATATATATTTCACAACTTTTAAA
The DNA here is from genome assembly GCA_036925085.1 of Brachycybe producta. Lineage (NCBI taxonomy): Eukaryota > Metazoa > Arthropoda > Diplopoda > Playtdesmida > Andrognathidae > Brachycybe > Brachycybe producta. The sequence goes on along the minus strand of JAUPFP010000024.1, from coordinate 3,147,623 downwards.
TAAATTTCATGAAATTGCCCATCACTAGTGAAACCAATCCGGTGTTTCTTCATTTTTCTTCCGTTTTATTTGCCTCAAATTATTGTATCTTCATTAAACATCGAAATATAAAAAGCACACACCACAACACAATGGACATATTTCTGAATGGAGAGATGACAAAAGAATATCATGAATTATTATAATAAATAATATATAAAGAAAAGATGAGGCGAAACAACAGAAGTTCTTCCCCCTCCTATAATAACTCTATTAGAACAGCTGGATACCACCCTCCTCCTAGGATAATTCCAGTTCCAAAACAGCTATTACACACCATTGTGTAACAACTAACAACTGACAAAATAGTTCCAATATTATTGTTAACATATGTGATTAGTACTTGGTTAGACAACTAAAGAAAATACTCTCAAGATCTCCCCTCAATTTTTATTTACTTAGATTTTTGTCAAAACTCACACACTTTACCATATTTTTTTTTCTTTTGTGTTTTATAAATTTATCTGTTTTTTTTTGTGGTTGTCTTTAGAGGGACAGGTGATGTCCCTAGTGGAACTGGCAGCAAGAGAAGTCGCTTGTCACATTCCCTTTGAAGTTGTTGAACATGTTTATCCACCAGTTCCGGAACAGTTGCAGTTACGAATTGCGTGCTGGAGTTTTCCTGAAAACGAAGAAGACATTAGGTTAGTTAAACCAACAACAGTATAAGCAACAAACGAAAAACAAAATCTGTTGAAACTTTGAAGCTTTAGGTGATTGATTACGCGTCAAACTTGAGCAAACGCCAAAAACTAAACGTGAAATTGAACAGTGTCAATTTAAACAAACGCCAACCAGAAATTAATTGCTAAATTGTTTCAAGACTCTTCAGTAGTCAAGTTATGTTTGAAAGGAATCTTCTTTAATTTTTTTTAGCCTCTATGTACAGCCTTTCCACCAACTGGCGTTTATTCAGTTTAGCGCTTATTCAATTTGGCGCTAACATTTATGTTCAGCTCCTCCACAATATTTAAATTAATTAAATAAAAAGTAAACCTGTTACGTAATTAAGACTAAAATTCAAGAACTGAAAAATAAAAAAAATTCTCTGAACTGTTTTACAACACAAATAACAATGGAAAGAACGTTTCAATTTCAAGATGTGAACAGGTGGTTAATAGCGAATTCTCCTTCCTCTTAGCCTTCCTAGTATTTTAGATATTTTTCATACGTTTATAATAAAATAATTTTTTATTTTTCTTCTATTGTTAACCTTTTTCGTTAATATTAACAAAAAAAAAAGGGTTCACTTTTGAGAGAATAAAAATTGCAAGCTAACAGAACACCTGTTTTAACAATTGATATTTTTCGAGGAAACTCTTTCTGTAACTTTTTTTTTTAGATATTTTTCTTTGTAGCTTATTAAACAATGGCAGGAGGCTTTTTTAAAAAAACGTTTTTACTAGACTTTTCTCGTTAAAAAATGATCTGTGTTGTTATTTGGTAGATTATATTCATGTCTTGCAAATGGAAGTGCTGACGAATTCATCCGTGGAGAACATGTTTTCAAAGGAAGAGGTGTCAAAGATCCTTTACAAATCGGTACACAAAAAAAAAACTAGAAAAATGCCAACAACGGAACAAGTGACAAATCTCTTTTGTTTTGTTTTTTCTCTCTCTCAATCTCAAGGGTTTCACTTGAGTGCCACTGTGGTTCCACCTCAGATACAACTGGCTCAGAGTAAAGGATCGTACAATGTGGCCGTCACATTTGACCGTCGTCGCATCACATCCTGTAACTGCACTTGTAGTAGCAGCGCTTCGTGGTGTGCTCATGTGGTCGCCGTATGTCTTCACAGAATCCATCAGGTGCGTGTACTACGCGTGCGTAACGTGCCTCTTTATGAGCAATAACACAAAACGGTTCTTGTTGGAGTTATGATGATTTTAATAAAAACATGAAATATTTCCGTTTCAGAAGAAACTGAAAGTGTTTCGTTTTTTCACATCAATATTTAAAGTTTTATCAAATAATAATTAATCTTAATTTAACTAATGTTACTATTTCCCGATTGTGTAATAATAATAATGATAAGAGATTTTTCTTGTGTTTAATTTCGTCCTCGTCACTCTTTTCAGTCTAACCAGGTGTGTTTGCGGGCTCCCGTCTCCGAGTCCCTTTCTCGCCTACGCAGAGATCAACTGCAGAAATTTGCTCAGTATCTTATCAGTGAATTGCCTCAACAAATTTTGCCTACTGCTCAAAGACTATTAGACGAATTGTTGTCCTGTCAACAAACAGCAATTAATACAGTCTGTGGCGCTCCAGGTTTGTTATCATTTCTTAAGAAATTTCATCTCTGCAAGAGAAGCTAAGCGGCTGCTAATTGCCTTTAGTCAATGGATTTCATATTAGAAAAAATCATTTTTCTTTATAGATCCAACTGCTGGAGCTTCCGCTAACGAACTGACGACTTGGTGTCTCGATGAAGCGACTTTACACGAGAACATCAGAAAGATCCTCATTAAGTTCTGTGTTCCATCGCCGATTGTCTTCAGTGATGTTAATTACCTGTCGTCGACGGCTCCACCTGCCGCTGCAGAATGGTCCAGCCTTTTACGTCCTCTCAGAGGAAGAGAACCCGAAGGGATGTGGAATCTCTTGTCGATCGTACGAGAAATGTTTCGACGTAACGATCGCAACGCCATGCTTCTTCTCGAAATTCTTACCGAAGAATGTCTCTCCTGCGAACAGGTACGGGCTTCAAACGTTTTCCGATTTTCATTTGTTCCAGAAAGACAAGAGTGTACACTTTAAAACTAGCTTATATATGTTTTCTGTCATTCTCGTGTCTCGTAATAGATTCTGGTTTGGTGGTTCAACACGAGAGTTTCTCTTCACAATGGAAACGTCGGCCACGGAAGCCGAGGTGGCATTAACAGCAACTCTCACGCATCTCAACACGCGTGTTCCAGTCTCTGTGATGAGATTGTAGTCCTCTGGAGAATGGCTGCTTTAAATCCGGCACTGTCACCTCAAGAACGAAAGATTTTGAGTAACCAATTGAAAGAGTGGCACATGAAGACCATAGATAAGATTTGTAAAGTCCGCGGTAGTGGAGTTGCGGGTTCCGTCGGTGGAAACGGTGTCAGGAAGACCGACATAGAGATCTTTGCCGGTTTTAAGTCCTCTATTGAGGCTTGTCTTTTAGATTGGGACGATTATCCCATTCAGGGAGTCACTTATGCCGAGGGTGTAGCCAGTCGTTATTACCTTCCGTACTGCTCTTACTCTCGTCTGCAGGAGTCGCACGTACGAGAAGTTAGTTCCTCTTCAGCTTTACTGAACTGCGACCGCCCTCTGTCATCGTGCACCACAGTTGCACCCAACATGAAACACACCAGAACTGTTGGCATTACTCATGGGCATCACGACCGTAGAGGTCTCTTGTCACCACATCACACGAGAGAAGTTCGAATCGTTTCCACTCCATTGGTAACCAGTGCAAATGCAGCTACCGATGGAAATCGTAGCTCGATAAGTAGCGAAGGGTTCTGCGAGATCGAGCCAGAAGGACCTTGCGGTTCTCACGATTCCGATTCCGTCGAAGAATATTTTGCAAATCGTACTCCTACTTCTAATACGATGAAATTCACAGAGAAGGAAGTTGGAAACAGCATCTTAAATGCAGTTCTCTTAACTAACGGAGGATCTCCGTCGAACCAGTCGTTGTGTTTACCAGAATTGGCCCCTTTGAAAGGATGTGCCGATGTGCAATGTCCACCGACTGATGCTTCGACGAGTGCGAGTACCGCTTCTACTCCAAAGACTACGAGCTCCACAGCGACACCTACCTTGCAAATTTCGGTTGCCTCTCAGAATTGCCCATCGGCCGAAAAGTGCGACACTTTGTCGCCGGAAGATCCAGACTCCGATTGGTCTAGCGCTCCCGAGAGTGGTTCCAAAGAGGTGCCAAACAGGTTGGATCGTCCAGAACACAGAGATTCTGCAGTTAAGTTTGAACATTCGGAATCTCAGCAATCTAGCGACGAATATCAGCTTTATTACTATGATCCAAAAGCAAAAGTGGCCACTCAGGAAAGGCCGAAGGAACGGAAACAACCGCAACTGCTGCAGCAGCAGCAACCACAAGAGGAAAATAACATATTTGCCAGCATTAAGCGCAACGATGATCCACTCGAGGTTTTTTTTGTGTGGTTCCTTCAATTTCTCTACTTTCGAAGAAGGGGCCGATTCAAGGTTAATCTCGAGTCTTGTTTACTGCGTTTCAGATTCTGTTTGCGAGGGCTGAAGCACTTCATGCTCATGGCCACACGAAAGAAGCTTGTAAACTTGGAGTTAAGTTGGCGGAAGAACTTTTGGCTAATCCACCAGATCTTATGGTCGAATTGCCACCACCACCAACAAAAGGCAAACGGAAGAAGGTACCCCCCTTCCCCCCCCTCCCTCCAACAATTAACCAGTGTTGGGACAAATTACTTTTCAAAGTAAATAATTACAGTAATGAAAACATAAGCAATTATAATTGCTAAATTTTAAAATGAAATCAATTTCTAATTACTAATTAATTAGTTACTAAATTTTAAAAAGAAATTATTTACAGTTACTAAATTCCAACCGAATATTAATTACAATTACTAAATTTTAAAATTAATTAAAAAGTACCAGATTTTAAAAATTAATTAAAATATCAAATTTGAAGAATTACAATTAGTAAATTTAAAAAAGAAATTAGTTACTATTACTAAACCAATTACAACAAACTAAGAATAATTAGCAAATAGTTAACACAAGTTTGGAAGTACTGTAATTTGAAAAATAATAAAAAAAAGTAATTTCATTTTCATTAGAAAAGGTAATTATAATTAATAACTTCAGTAAGTAAAACGTAATAACTTCAAAAGTAATGTAGTGAATTACTAATTACTTGAAAAAGTAATTTAATCATAGTAACTCACTACTTTCCAACACTGCAAATAGGCAATTCTTGAAATGAATATTGAATGATGCAGTACCTCTTGTGTATTATTGTTGATGCTTAGAAAGCGAACCCGGCTAGTCACCAGATCAGCTGTTTGGCCAGTGCCACCCTAGCGAAAGCTGCTTTTCTGTGTACCGTTTTATCGGAAAACGCAGAACACTACCATATAGCATTCAAAGTTGGAATGTACGGACTAGAAATGGCAAGACCTCCCGCATCTACAAAAGCTCTCGAGGTCAAACTGGCCAATCAAGAATCAGATTTGGTCGCATTGCTGAAGAAGATTCCGTTAGGACCGGCAGAATTGAAAGTGATCCGCGAGAAGGCAGAACTCTTGAGGGACGGAAAACTGACCTCTCGTGGTGATGCTCTCTTACCTATGAATCTTACGAGTTTCATCTTTGATGCTTTGTGTCTACCGAGTGAGTACTTGTCACTTTTTAACATCTGTAAGGAGAAGTGGCGTAGCTATGAGGCGCAATGGGAGTAGTTTGTTCTCGGCGCCAGTCTCCAAAAAGGCGCCATTTTACTAATTAAAATATTAACTAGAAAAAGGCATTTTCATTTTTTTTTAAAAAGAGAACTTGGTTTAAGATTGGCGTTCCAGTTTATTCTAGAAGCTAGTTTGAAATCAGAAACCTAGCCTCTTTCCAGGTTCTTCGACTGAAAAAGGCAGTTTTTGGTTATATATTATTGTTGCAAAAACGTTATTGGGGAGCGCACTCTTGATTTTTGCTCTCGATGCCAAAAATCTAGCTACGCCACGGGTAATGACAAAATGACGATATTTGCTAATAACTTAATATAATAGATTCTGGTGGACGAAGTGGACTTCAAAGCAGCTGCCGTCTTCCTACAGATGAGACTCTCGGATTCGAGGCCGCCGTTGCCGCTCTTGGATTGAAGGCCAACGTGTCCGAAGCCGATCATCCGTTACTTTGCGAAGGAACTCGCAGACAAAGAGGAGATCTCGCTTTAACACTTCTCGTTCACTACAAAGATGACCAAGAAAAGTTGGCGAAGGTGAAATATCGTCGGAATTTTTTCATTCGGATATTTAAAAAAATGACAAAGACGATCTCCGTCTGTTTCAGCACATTATGGATAAGCTTTTAGACAAAGAAATACATCAGATGTACAAAGCGCCAGCAGTTAGTTCATATTACACATCGAAATCGGGTTCGAATCACGGACAATCCGGAAGGATTGGAGGTCAACCGGCTAATAGAAAGGAGGCGTCGGTCGAATCGGACGAAGTTGGAAAACCGGGAACGTTTGCATCATCAAGTAATAGTACTTCATCATCAGCTATCGGTAACTATTAACACAAGTTGAGAGATTGCAACAAACTTTCTTAAAACGTACGCAGCTCTCACTTGTGTTGAAGATGGAACGAGTCCGGATATTGAAAGATCGATGGCAAATTTAAGTCTCAATGGGAATCATCCGGTTAACGGCGGTGCAAGAGCCAAAGAAACGCTGTGTTATCACAGCAAACAAGGGTAAATTGTTGAGTTTTCTCGTTGTTTGTCACCTTAATCTGTTAAGTTTTGTATCTTGATAGACGATGCGCCGATGATCGACGTGACGACACTTCGAGTCCTACTTGGGAGGAAGACTATAAAGCTTGGGAAGCAAAATTTCGTTGCACAAATTTCAGAACCCACAAGAAACATTCGGCTGGTTCGTAATCTGTTCCTTTTTAAGGTGTTTTATGAACAGCTGATTTTTAAATGTTGGTCATTCTACGTTTCAGGAGCAACAACACTAAGTAAAAATTGAAAGTATTAACTAGAAGGGTAGCGCTGAATCACTGTAATAGTATTTTCATGTGGATTATCTTTCAAAATAAACTTTTTAACTTTTTTTTGAAAGATATTAACATGAAAATACCCTTCTAATTTCTGAAACAGTTTCAAGTTTTTCTTAATTTTGCACCTAAAAGGCAGAATAACCAGAACAATCAGAACTCGTTTGCCATTAGTAACTTATCTATTGATAGGAATGGCGAGCATTGATAGCAGTGCTCCAGAAACTACTTCCAGTGACAATTCACCGACACTCATTCGACGTACCGGTTGGGGAAAACCAGTTGGACCTGGTAGTGACAGTGGTAGCAGCGGAAAAAGTAGCGATTCCTTTGGATCGAGCAGTTCGGGTGACAAGACGGGTCGTATCAAAACAAGGGAAAACGAAAGGTACGGACCAACCCCAATCAACGGTTCTTTTTTCTTCTTGCAAATGCCGTTTATGATTTTCTTTATTTGGTGTTTGTAGCCCACCACCGAACTTTTCCATTATGCGGTATCATAATCTCTTCGGAAGCGAAATGGTTGTCCGTAGTGTCACTCCTTGTGTTAAGAATACACGGTATAAAAAGTTACCTTTTTCTCTCATCTTTTGTGGATTCTACATTTATTTATAGGTGTAAACCCCTCTCAAACTCTTTATTATATTACAGTTTCAATGATAAATTGAAGTTTGTTAAAAACTAGAATGGTACCTGAATCACTTAATAATATTTTCATGTTGATATCTTTCAAAATAAAACTTTTTAAAGGCAAAAATTTTAAAAATGTCGCCTCAGAGTTAGATTATTTTCAAACTGATATAAAAAGTTAATTTTGAAGCAATATCAAACGTGAAAATAACTTAAGTGCTTGACCTACCCTTCTAGTTTCTAAAACACATGAAAGTTTCTCTCTTAATTTTTCCCTTGAAAAACAGAACAACCAAAAGTTCGAGAGTCGTTTGCACTTTAAAAACGAGCTTAAGATTTCCTATTGTTTGTTTTGATTGCATTATAAGGTTCAAGGGGAAACGCAGTTATCCTAGTGTTCCGAATCAACCAAGCGAAGCTTCGGCACACTTCATGTTTGAGCTCGCAAAGACCGTTCTAACTAAAGCTGGAGGAAATAGCAGCACTTCACTTTTTACTCAACCAACTGCAAGCCAGAACCACAGAGGGCCACATAGAGCTCTACACATTTGCGCTTTTCAGATCGGACTTTACGCTCTTGGACTTCATAACTGCGTGTCTCCGAATTGGTTATCGCGTACTTATTCGTCACACGTATCTTGGATTACTAGTGAGTGGAATACACGTGGAGTAGCCTCCTCTCGCGATTGTTTCCTTTTTAATAATTTTATTGTGTTTTAATAATAGGCCAAGCTCTGGAGATTGGAAGTGCCGCTATATCGTATTTGATCGATACGTGGGAAGGACACTTGACGCCACCCGAAGCGGCGTCTTTGGCCGACAGAGCTTCTCGTGGACGAGATCCAAACATGGTCGGAACGGCGTCCGAATTAGCATTGTCCTGTCTTCCGCATGCTCACGCTCTCAATCCGAACGAGATTCAGAGAGCAATAATGCAATGCAAAGAACAGAACAATGACATGTTGGAAAGAGCTTGTTTAGCTGTTGAAAGTGCAGCCAAAGGAGGAGGAGTTTATCCGGAAGTTCTCTTTGACGTAGCTCATAGATGGTATGAACTTTACAAAGAGACACTTCCAGCGCACAATCAGAGTGGCAGTGAAGTTGGCGGCGTTCGACGTATAGGAGGCGAGATCGAAGGTTGTGGCGGACATTCTGGTCCAGATTGTCACGGTCCTGTGATTCCTGCAATCGCATCTGGACCATCATCTAACAATCAAGACTTATTGCCATCTTCTGGCACGTCTTCCTCGACCGCATCTCCGGAGATGAATGTCATGGATCCGATTGCTTTCGTACAATGTCCTCCTCCTCCCGGTCCACCAGATGGTCTCATGAATATACAACCGCCATTACCAGTTATTTCGTCTGTTCCCGTTGCTGCCGGTGTTGCAGTCACCATAGCTCACAATCTACCGTACACATTACAGCCTCCGCCGGTCAATTCGGTCGGAATGCCGTTCGCTCCGGCTGGCGCACTCCCTTATAATTACATGCCCAGTTACGCTCCTCATTATAACCACCAACCTCATCTTTCACTTCAACCAATTCCTCATCACACCATTCATCCTTTCAATCCATTTCCATACGGAAACCAATCCACATTCCCAATTCCAGCGCAAGCGTACTACTCGCTTCCTGCTGTAACCGTAGCGTCACAGATGAGAGCTCCACCACCACCACCTCCGATCTACGGACATCAATTGCCGACCGTTCAGCAGCAAAGGCCAGGATTAATTCCTCAGGGTCAGAATCCTTTACACAATATGTCTGCTCAACAAAATGGAGGCGGAAACGGCGGTGGAGGTCATCCTCAACCGAATGCGGCTTCGCAGGTGGCAATGCACTCGATCAAGAGACTGCCTATCTGTTTTGCTTCATACGGGTCCATTTCTTCGCAGGTCCGAGCACCGGTCACTTCCATTAACCAAAACCAGCTTAATTACTTGCTGTCCACGTATCGCGTCGGAATGCTCGCCCTCGAGACACTCGCTCGGCGAGTTCACGACGACCGTCCTAATGCAAAGTATGCGCGTAATCCACCGTACGGAGAAGATGTGAAATGGCTTCTTAGCGTTGCAAAGAAACTTGGTAATTTCTTTATCGCATCTTATCCGTCGTTTTTCTTATTCCATTATCGGTTTTTTTCTTTCAGGAACATCGTACGTACAACAGTTTTGTATCTGTACAGTAAATAGCGTCGTGAGTCCGTTTCTTTTGCAAGAGATAGCTTGGGATGCAGCTCATTATTTGGCTCGTAATAATCCTGCACCGGTCGTACAACATCTACGTTCTCCGGTCCTAACTCCGCTCGTTCAAAAATGCCAACAGATGTGGGTTTTAAAATATACACTCTCACTCAATTTGGCGATAGAATTCTCGATTCTCGGTGTTTTTAAAAGCAAATAAGACAAAAGTTTTATAAACTAGAATAGTAACTGAATCACAAATCAAGTTGACATACGGCTCGTGGTGCCTCTGCAAAATAGGGTTTATAAATTAAGGTTTGAAAAATCAAGAACACTTAGTTCTGCAGTTTCAGAACCAAACACTAAGGAGAAATTGAAAGTGTGTTAGAAACTAGAACGTTGGCTGAATCACTTAAGTGTTTTCATGTTGATATCTTTCTAAATAAACTTTTTATAGACAAAATTTTTAAAAAAAATATCGTCTAATTAACGTTGGATTAACATTTTGTTAGGCCAATTTTCATTTAACAATATCGTATTTTGCGTAACACAAAGCTTTCGAGCTGATCGCAGACGTACGAGTTCAATTGAACTGATATAAAAAGCTTATTTTAAAAGATGTCAACATGAAAATACCCTTAAGTGATTAAGGCGCATTTCTAGAAAGACAAAATAACTCGAGAGGTTGAGCCTTGAGGAATGATTTACCCGATTCACTTATTTTTTTCTAAATTAGCTTTTAAAAAGTCTGGTAGTATCCAGAGTTTCTATTTTTGACATAATTGCATATTTTGCAATAGCTGCTTTTCATTTAAAATTCTCAATTTTGTGCAAAAATCAAAAATGACCGTAATCACATTCGTGTTTTTTTCTTCCTTTTTAAAAAAAACAAAAAAAAACAGGTACATTCAGTGCACCCACTTGAAGATGTATCACCTGACACCGGCCGAATACGAGGAGTTCGTGGGGATCATACGGAGCGCACGTACCGCATTCCAGATGACACCCGGAGGAATGGTTCAATTCAACGAATTCCTTCAAGCTCTACGTCGTTCAAAGACGTGCAAGAAGGATTTGTGGCAAAGGATAGCCAATGCACTACAGACTGGAAGCGTTTGACGATGGCCTTTCTTTAGGTCATTGTTTAATTATGTACCACACCATTGTTCTGGTGGTATTGGTGGAGGAGGAGGAGGAAGAGGCGGTAGTTGTAATAGTTGTTGTGGTGGCGGCGGTGGTGTTTTTGGATCGAAGCAACGATGAGTTTAATAAGTTATATATCGGCCCATTCTTATCATATGTGTCCGATGCTTCGATGATGATGATTGTCTTATTTTAAAAAAAGAGAGAAAAATGGCGATGTTTTCACGAATGAGAGGTGGGATTTGGGGGAGGTTTCACATATAAGATGTTTCTCTCTCTCTCTCTCTGACTCCCCGAATTGTGTTTTTTTTAGGTGTTTTCCTCGAGGTTTATAAAAGAGAAACCTCAAAAGAATTTAATTTTTTCACTACCTCTTCCCCTTCGTTTATTTTGATTGCAAAAGAATTAAATGCGTATTTAAAATGATGTTAGGGGGTAATTTTTTTTTTTTAATTATGATTCGTTATATTGTTTGTTGCTCACTTTTTTTTTATTATTAAGATTTCAATTCCGATTACCTCGACTTTTTTTTTTGTTTTGTTTCGAAAGCCATAAACGAAGACGGTAACTTTGTATTTTATCCTAATATATATTGGATAGTTAATTAATTATTTCTTTTCGTTTGTCGTTTTTTTTTTATAATTATTATAATATCCAAATGAGAATGAGTGAATGTGAAATTGATTTTTTCTGTCTTTTTGCTTCTCTGTTCAGTAATTATTGGTGGAACTTGAATGTTGTCGTTTACAGTCGTTAACTTTTAAGGTGAAGTTTTTTTGTCTAATAAAATCTAAAGCAATGTTTCCATTAGGTTAAAATAGTTGGGAAAAAAGGATTTTCGACAGGGTCAAATTTCTTTTTAAAAAATATGTTCTTTAAAAATATTGACTCGATTAAAATTCATTTTAAAATACTATTTTGATAGATGTATTTCATCTCAGATGATACTTGTTGAAGGTGGAGGCTAGCTTTTAAGGGATTAAAGTACCTATATAAGCATTTCTAGCCTCTCGAGAGATTGAATTACACCATTTTGACCTAATGGAAAACAGACTCATTACATAGGTTTTCTATATTAGTTTAAAAATTTTTTTTCAAACACATTTGGAATTATTTTTTTATTTAAAAGATTGAATCTATTTAGTCTTGGACTTAAATATGCAAAATTAAATTGAAAAGAAGAGAAAATGTTCACCGTTTGAAACTTGTTCATTTCTTTGGATAAAGTAATTTGCACACAAAAAATATTTTTCTCTATTTTTCCATTCTTTTTTAGGATTTTTTTTTTGTGGCTCGTAATTTTGGCTTTAATGCAGTTTTCCCCATCCTCCTCCGCCTTGATCGTGCTTAATTAATTAAACTTACCTTTTCTAATTAAAAAAAATGCGAATGATTTTGCTATTATGACATGCAAACCTTTATTGTGCATCTGTATCTAATTTTCTGGAGGTTTTTTTTTTAATTAAGAGGATTTTTGTGTATGAAAGAAAAACCCGTTCACTCTCTTGTCCTGTTTCCCCTCTCCACCACCACCACCATTACCATTACCACCTTTCCTTACTATTCCAACCGTAAAACTTTAAGGCGGATACAGACGATCAATTCTAGCTTGTCCATCCTTTGCTTTTAATTTGAAAATTTTGTGTGTGAGCAGTGCTTATTTTCCTTCTCCTTTTTTTCACGCCAAAGATTGACAAGCCAGAATTGACCGTCTGTACTTCAGCTTTAAATATTCTACTTTTTTTAACCTTCCTCCCACAAACATATTTCATAGGCTGTGATATTTCTCCTGAAGTTTTATTTTTCACTTGCTAAAAAAAAAATAATAATAGATAAAATTGTAGATTTTAAGAAAAAAACGCACATCATTTTAACCCTTTTTTTCTCTCTCGCTCGCACGTAATTTCATTTTATTATTATTATTATTAATATTTCTTAATTCTGCTCTTAAAAGAAATATATGGATAGCTTGTCTCTTGCTGATATTTTTTTTACGTTTAAAAATTGAATATGATTGTACATAGAATTAAAAGAAAAAATCTCAGCTCTTTAAAATAACAACAAAAAAAAACTCCCAATCCCTAAAAAAAAAAACATCTTCCTTTGTTCTTACCTGTAATTTGTGACATTTTTGTGTTTTGTGTGTTGGCTCTTTCTATCTATCTGTCTGTCTGTCTTGTGTGTGTTTGTATTCGATATTTACATATTATGTAGTAAAAAATAAAACATTGTAGCCTTTTTTTTTCAGTAGTTTTAATTAGTTTGTTTTCTCTCTCTTTCTTTCAGTGCATGAATATGGTTTTAGTTAATTTTAATTAACTAATTTCTTTAGTTTTATTAATTTTCTTTCTCTTTTTGTTATTTTTTATTTCTGAGTTATGAAATTTCTTTCCTGATTTTATTTTATTGTTTGTTTCTAACTCATTTTTTAACAATAAATAAAAACTAAGCCTGCATATCAGAATAAAATTATAAAAATTAAGATTTTCCTCTTAAAAATTTTTTTTTTAAAAAAAAACAAAAACAAACTTCATTTGACCTTTTGTACTTTGTAAGAAACTTTGATTTTTCTTATTGTTTTTTTCAATTGAAGATGCAATTTGCTTAAATTTAAAACTCGCAACATGTTTTTTCTTTTTGGTTATGTTTTTTTTTTTCTATTGAAATTCAAACGTTATTTGTATAAATTACATATATAAAGTGCTTTTTTTTTCTCTCTCTCCCTTTTATATGATCTCTTTGTTTTAAATAATAATTATCACCAGGCCACAAAAGATAACAACAAAAAAAGATATCTGTACCTGACTGAAATGAAAAACAAATTCTCAAATTGACAAGAAAATAATTCTCTATTTTTTAAATGTGCAAAAAGAAAAAAAAAATCCTTCAAAATTTTCGTTCCGTTGGTTTTTTGTTATTAAATTAAACTTCCAAAAAAAAAAATCTCCCAAATTAATTTTTATTATAATAATTAACGCAAAAAAAAAATTGCGTTTATTTGGAATCAACAAAGCTAGTTAGAGGCTAGAGTTCACTTGCAAGAAAAAACTCTAGCCTCTAACGAGCTTCTTTGAATGCAAAAAAAAACCAATTCTTTTTGCCTTAATAATAATAATAATAATAATAACCCACTTGGCACTCCTCTTATATGCAACTGACGTCATTAAGGTCATAAATTTGCATATATATAGGTCAAGGTTCGAATTTTTATTTTAATCTTTTATTGAAATTTTTTGTTTTATTGTTGAGTGTTTTATTATTATTATTACTACTATATTGATATTGATCTCACTTGTAATTTGTATTTTAATTACCTCTTCAAAATGCCTGTATAATTAATTACTTTTGAATATCCAGAATTTATGACTCCAGACAAAAAAAATTTCATTTTTCAGAATTTTCTTTTAAAAAAAAAATAATTTCTAAGATGCAAAATAATAACAATTATAAATAATTAAGACCATATAAAATGTTCATTAAAGTGATTAATTATATATCCAATTTACGTTTGTTTTCTAATTTTAACTTTTTAAAAGTTTTATGCGAGAAGCTTAGAAGGTAAGGGGAATAAGTGATGAAATGAGTTCAAAGAGATCTATCTCCATAGATAACAATGTTATACTTCTACGTTTGAAACGCTTTATAAAAGCAGCAATAAGCTCCTTTTTCAATTATTTCTCTTGTTCTCCAATTTCTTTTAATCATTTGTTGATTTCATTGACAAAATGTGGTATATTGTTATTCATCTTTTATTTTTTTCCTTAGTAGAAAAAATGTCACTTATTCCCCTTGGCTTCTAAACCCTTTAATATAAAATGCATTATTCATAATAACTTACATTTACAGTGAATGAAGGAAATAGCGGCAAAATTGTTGACTTCTAAGCACGTGACGTCATCACCTGTACAAAACATGACCGGCCTAACTAAACCCATAATAAAGCGTTTTCATTATTACAAACTAATTGATAAAAAGATCACTAGAAATAACGTGATCAGTCATTGGATAATCAACGATCACGACGGAGTCACATGGTCAACGTCAAGCGTGCACATGACTTCACCGAAAACGGATGCAGATGAAAAGGTGTCATGAATATGTTTTCTTAAATTAATATTTTGAAGCACGATACAAGGAGAGACAAACACATTGACGTTAACTATACATGTTGAAACGAGTATGGCGTTTTACCCTTGATACAATTAACCGCCATAGTAGTACAACCTCAATATTACCTCTCTACATGGCTTCGATAATATAACGTCATGTTCTCTCGTTTTTATTTTGGTTGTTCGCGTCGTCTGTTCAAACCGTGCAAATTAAACGACCAGCGTTTTGACGACATGAAATTAAACGTTTCGTTTATGTTTTTTTTATATTAAAATAAATAAATCCAACTTTGATTAAAATATGAATTATTTATTTCTAAAACTTTCATTGATTGTTGTCTTAAATATGCTTTAAACCGCATCGCCTATTTTTAGGAAAAATAGGAGGGAGGGGGAGTTTACATCCGGGTATCTATTGACCTTAAAACACGCCATCATCGTCATCATCATTCATAGTCGTTTTATGCCATTTTTACCCATTTGCAATGAGGGAAAGCGGAATTTAGACGCTTGTTTTTTTTTAATCTTCTTGCCCATTTCTGGATGTTGTTAGTCGTTTTATGATTACACTTTTACTCCAAAAAAGCTTACAGTTCTTAGCCGGATTTTTGCAGTTCTTCGATGGACACTCGCTTAAGTTATCATTCGTTGAAGGATATTTTCATTTCTATCATTTTTTAAAGCTAGAAAAAAACAGTCTAAAGAGCAACATTCATTATGAAATAGGAATGGATACATTCTAGAAATCATTTTGATCAACTTTAATTGTTTGAAAACACAAAATCGACGTAGACACATCGTTAAAAAAAAAGTGTTTTTCATCGGTTTGAGCCATCAGAAAAAAAAAGTATCATTTTAGTATAAATTGTGTTGTAAAAGTGAACAATTTTGACGTAAAATCTTATAAGAGGTTTTAAAAGTGCGTAATTTTTAGTTGATTTTCGTTTTATTAGAGGTATAAAGGTAATAAATCGGTCGAAAACAAGAATATTCTGGACTTATGACGTCAATGGGGCGTTTTAATGAGTAGGTCAAATGTCGTCGATTGATTGACAACATCTCACTTTTTTTTAACAACAGCTTTAAAACCGGTTATTATTATTATTATGATGGTCGATTCGTGTGAAAAACAAACGAAAATCATGGAATTATTCATCGAAACTTTAACTGGAACTGTGTTTGAACTTAAAGTTTCTCCTTTGGACACCGTAATTTCTATAAAAACTAAAATACAAAGACTTGAAGGTGAGTTTTTCTTTTTTTCTGTAATTTTCTTCATTTTTCTCTCTCAAAAGGGAAACTTCCGCTTTCGATTATGACGTCACTTCGCAATGCGGAGTGCTACTTGAGCAATCTATTACTAGATGTCGCTAGGCAACGATAAGTAAGCTATAAAAACAGAAATTTCAGGCGGTGACACGAATAATCTAATTTAGTGAGTTTTTGTTTTTGTTACAAAATATATAAAGGGTGAAATAATATGGCGTCACTTTATTATAAGAGGTAGATGATCGAGACGCCATATTAGTACACCAGTGAGTAGATTTATGAGTATGACATCGTGCCATTTTTTTTTTTAAAAAATATTTCTTTTCGAGCTTGCACATCTGTATGACGTCATGTATATTTTTTTTGTCTATTAACGCGTGTGTATGACGTCATGTACGTCTTTATGCTAATAAATAATGGTTGGGTTCTTGAATTGGATGTTTTTCTCTCGATTTTTTTTTTGTGTGTTTGTAATCTAAATAGAAGCAAATGAATAAAATAAACTTGAGATGACGAGTGTTTTTCATTCAGAGAAATGACGTTCATAAAGTAATAAACTTATTATATAAGTGGGACAAAAATAAGACGAATAAGGAGAAAGTGGGCGGAGCTTACTTTGTGAGTGGGTGGGGCGTGGGTGGTGGACCTTGTTTTTCGATCTAAATATATTTATTAATAAGTCAAGGTCTTTTTATTTGATCTAAATCACAAAGGTGTATTAAAAGTGGGTGTGGTTTCAATTTTTAATTACTTATTACCTGAATATGTGGATAATTAAATATGAATATTATTACATAAATAATGAGGGAAGTTTTCATAGTTGGCTATTTTACGGTTTTAGAATGAAAAAAAAAACCAACAATATTAACAAGAAATTGAAAATATTTTAAAAACTAGAAGGGGAAATGGAAAAATAGCGATATATTTTTAACAAAAAATAAGCTTTTTATGGATACAAAAAAAATACATTAAATTTATCTGCCTAACATTGAAAAAACTTAAAATTGAGGTCATTTTGTAAACTGCCATAAAAAAAGCTTATTTTAAAAGATTGAAACATTGAAAATAAGCTTATGTGGTTTACATACTGTTCTAGTTTCTAAAACATTTTCAAGTTTGTCTGGCTTTTGTTAATTAACCAGAGGGTGTGTTGTGTGTGTGTGTGGGGGGGGGGGGGGGGGGTTGAACTAGCGCTAGCCCATTAGTATTAGCATAGCGCATGCGTATTGCCATCTTATCGTTTTATATAGGTTTCCCATTGGTGATCAATAGATGGCGCTGCCAACGCAAATCTGCAATCTCTTTCCTATATAAAACGATAAGATGGCAATACGCATGCGCTCTGCTAATACTGATGGGCTAACGTTAGTGGGGGGTTTGCACCTCAAACCAGCTGACTTCAGAACTCTGGTTTATTCTACATTTCAGGAGGAACATTAAGGAGAAAAATTGAAAGTGTTAGAAACTAGAATCATTATTAGCGGAATTATTTAATAGTAATTTCATGTTGATATCTTTCAAAATAAACATTTTATATACACAAAAACATAAAAAAGCGCTTAATTTAAAGGATATCAACATGGAAAAAGTACCCTTAAATGATTGAACCACCCTTCTAGTTTTTTAAACACTAATTTCTTTCTACGTTTCAACAGAAGAGCAACACTAAAGGAGAAATTAAAAGTGTTTTAGAAACTAGAACGCCAAAAAAAACCCGTAACCGAATCACTTAATACTATTCTCACGTCGATATATTTTAAAATAAACTTTTTACACACAAAAATTAAAAAAAAGATATCGTCTGCTTAAAAGTTGGTCAAACTTAAAAGCTTATTTTAAAAGATACCGTCTTGAATAATATCCCTTAAGTGATTGAGCTGCCCTTCTAGGTTTTAAAACACTTTCAAATATCTTTTAAAGTACATTTAAAACACAACTAATTTAATTCTTAAGAGAAAAAAAACTTAATACCTTATGTGTTGTTGTTTTCTTAAAGGAATTCCTGTTTCGCAACAACATTTAATTTGGCGTTCGGAGGAATTAGACGACAAAAGTTCATTAGAAGATCACGAAATTCGTGACGGAGCTACTCTGAAATTAGTCATATCAATGCGTGGAGGTCCAATCAACACTCGAAGGGTTCCGGTCGAGGATCCATCCTGGAAGGAGATAACGGAATACATGGAGGCTAATCGGTACCACACATTTTATATTCTCTTGTTTTTAATTAAGGAACGCTTAATTTTTTTTTGTTTGTTTAATAAAACAAGAGACGAGATTTGGGATAAATTACCAGGTGGACGTCAAGTGACACTTTTGGTATTTCGTGACGGTGATCAGATCAATTTTTTTCGGTTGGTCGATCGAGGAGATGGAACCGTCGCACCTGTAGCAGAAACAGTCAGGTAAAGAGAATTCTCCTTTTAAAAATTAAAACAAAATTAAAACAAAGCGACATCTTTAAGTAAAGTTTTTTTTTTATAATAAAAATGAAATAACATTTAGCGTGTCTTCGATGAGAAACGTTTGCATCACTGAAGAACTTGAAACGGTGGACCAAAGGCTTCGTGAGAATAACGTCACTATGCAAAAGATGAGATCCATTAGGAAACAAATGGACGCACTCACTTTAAAGAAGAAAGTAAGAATTTTAAACGAAAAGAAAATGGTGGAAAAATTAAGTAAAAACCACAACAGAAGCAATTTTCAATTAAAAATTGAAAGTTTGTTTGGAAACTAGAATATGGCGAAAGTAGTTCCATAATATAAGGTAATCAGAAAAATGTATTTTTCAATCAAAAGACCCTGATTAGAGGCTACAAGTTAGACTAGCATCTAAGAAATAGTCTTCTCCAGACTAAAACTGTAGTCTCTAAAATAAACTTGATTATTCTGCAGTTTCAAAAGAGTTTAAAATGTTACAAACTAAAACGGGTTAAAAATTAAAAGAAATATCATCTGCTTGAAGGTAGACTTATGTTCAAAAACTGTCATAAAAAAAAGTATATTTTAAAATATATCAACATGAAAATATCATTAAGTTTAAAAGGATTTTAAAGATATCTTACTGAAACTATTTTCAGCTTATTCAGCTACTGTTTTAGTTTCTTTCTAAATATAAAGCGTTTTTTTTGTCTAATCGGAATTTCTCTTTTGCTGCTTTCGTTTAGCCGAGAAAGAGAATAGGTTATAACCGACTGAATGCGACACCAGTGACGAGGTCGATTCATCCGTTTCGACTTCCACCCGTTCCCAGAGGACACAGAGTTCCTTTAGCATCTCAGTCCTCGTCCGTCGCGAGGTCGGACGCAGTCATTAGTTTATCGTCTCGGCGTTCGAATCAGTTAGTTTCTCAACGTGAACGTGCAGCAGAGAATCGTTCTTCTCTGAGTGGAGCCGAAGCACCATTAGAGAGTACGACAACGTCTCCGGTAGTACATTTAGCCGTTCAATCGCACGGTTACCGTGGAATGTCCGACCTTAGAACTATGCCTACGACTGTACACGGAGACGGTGTTCTTAGGGTCGAAACTAGTTGTAGTAATTCCGATAACGACGAACTCGATTCGAGATGGAGTCAGAGTTCGTGGTCCACGTCGCTCGTAGATTCCAGAGAAAACTTAACTCATTCCGAAAGTAGGAGCGGAAGTTCGGCGGCTAGAGACGGAACTGTCACCTTAGGTGTTTTGGCTCCTACTTCCGAACTTCCTACTAGACGTCACCTGAGAGGCAACTCTCAACAACCGACTACTAGCCACACGTCTATAGATAACTTAGAACAGCTTCAGCAAACTTTAGCCAAGTTCGATCCTCGTATATCTGTTCAGGCGTCTCCTCGTGCGAGGCTACCTCGTACTACGAATATCAGGTCGAACCTCGAGAGTATCATTCTCGGAAGAATGACGCTGGATAAGAACGGAAGTGCCAAAAACAATTCCGAAAGAGATTATCGGCCGAAAAGTTCTCCCGAAGACAATAGAAAATTTCTAAGTTTACAGAACAGTTTCACGAGGCCGATCAGGCCAGTTCGTCCTCAGGTACTTCCGGTTCCACCCATTGGAAGTGTCCGCATGCAGACTAATAATACTAGTGGTGCGACACGGAAGATGGGGTCGGAACTCGAAAGAAGTACCATGGAAATGCCAAATTCTAGCAACAAAGTCACACTAACAACTATGAAACAACGGTTTTGTCCCCAATCGAAAGGTACCGTTCCTTTGGGAAGTAACAGTACCGCCGGTAACCTTAAAGTTCTTCCCCTCGATGCATCGACTGGTAATTTGCTACTAAAAATAACGATGTAATCGGAGGCTAACAGATTTTGGTTTCATTGGTTAGGTGCAATTAACAAAACGACAGCCGAATCCAGCGGCCTTTTGGACGTAAGCAAAGATGTCGTCTTAAAGGGTTCCGGTCTCGTAACATTGCCATCGGTCGTTATTAAGACAAAAAAATCTCATCAACGGTGCCTAGTTTGTAATCGGAAAACAGGATTAGCCACAAGTTATTCTTGCAGGTAAGAATCTTAAGGTGGCTTAAAAGTGTAAACGTGCCTCAAACTCTTGATTATTCTTGTCTCCAGGTGCAAAATGAAGAGAAACTTTGAATTTTGTTTTAGAAACTAGAAAAGTAACTCAATCACGTCAAAGGAATTTTTCATGTTTTTGATATCTTTCAAAATAAACTTTTAACAGGGACATATATTTAAAAAAAAATACTGTCAGCAGCTGGATCATTTTCAAACTGACATTATAAAAGTTTATTTTGAAAGATATCAACATGAAAATAATCTTAATTGAGCTATCCTTCTAGTTTTTAAAATACGTTCAAGTTTCTCTCCGCATTTTGCACCTGAAAGATAAAACAATCAAGTTTGTGAGGCTTTTTTCACTGAAAATATTACTAATGTATCTTTTGTCCAAAGGTGCGGTGGAAATTTCTGCGCAACTCACCGTTATGCGGAAACTCACGATTGCACCTACGATTATAAAAGCGAAGGTCGTAAGATTTTGGAACAAAGTAATCCATTGGTCACAGCTCAGAAATTACCGAAGATCTGAACGTTAACTTTTCTAAGGATATAATAATAATAATGACTTAAAAATAATGATTTCATTTAATTTTTTTTTAATTTCGAAACTTGACTATCAGAAGTTTCTATTGCTGTGAAATATTTATATTTTTCGTTAACTTCACTACTTTTTACAAATAGTTCAAATTTATCGATGCCGATTGTATTTTTTTTTGTTAATTATGAGATATTGTGGAGAGACAAAAGCAGCGTCTATTTTTATCGCCGGTAAAAACAGATAAAATCATCCTATTTAAAAAATATCTCAAATGATAAAAAGTATCGTTTATTTTGCACCTGCATTCAAATTAGAAAATAGTTCTTTTCTGCAAGATTTTTTTTTAAAAAAATGGGCGTTTTAGTTTATAAGAATTATTATTTTTAAAAAAGAATCGACGATAATTGCAAGTTATGATGGATCGTAGAATTTATATAACGGGATCGAGTGAGAAAAACAAGATAAGTGGGAACGGTTTTTCTTTCTGCTTTTATTTTATTTTTCAAACTCGTTTCTCTTGGAATTTCTAAACTCATTTTGCCATCCAATTAATTGCTCATATTTGTGATTATAATATTTATCCAAAAAAAAAAGTTAGATTTGCAAGTGCTGAGAATCTTAATTTTTTGCCGTCTCTATATTTAAAGATTGTAGATATATAACAAATTTTAACGTATTATTAAAATTAAAATAGTTATTATGCATTATAACAAGTTTTATTTGTTTTATAATAATTGTGAATAGCAAAAAAAAATATTTTTTTGAATACATTTTTTTTTTGGTTGGGAAGTTATGCTCGCTTTAAGTTCATGCAGCTAATCCACCGCATACAACATTTACAGAAAAATGACACCGCCACGGCATACCACATTGCACTGTGGTACAAGGTGGTACATGTGGTGCGTGAGCTGCGTGAACGTAACGAGAGCATTTTGTGATTTTAATGTGTAAACGCGTCTCAAACTCTTGATTCTGTCTTTCAGAGAAGAGCGAAATAAAGATAAACTTGACTGTATTTTAGAAATGAGAAGGGTAGCTCAATCCCTTAAGATTGTTTTCATATTGATATATTTCAAAATAAGCGTTTTATGTCAGTTTGAAAAATGACCCAACTTTAAGCAGACAATATTTTTTTCAACTTTCGTCTATAAAAAGTTTATTTTGAAAGATATAAAAAAAACCATTAACTCTTCTAGTTTCTCTTAATTTTGCTCCTAAATGCCAGAATAATCAAAGTGTTCGAAAATCAGTTGTCCACAGTCAAAGGTAGTACAAAACTTACAAACTTTCGACGAGTTTAGCATTAGTTTTGACTTTGTAATCACCAACAATTCGACCCATAAGAACAGAAGTGAAACTATAGCTGACATTATGTTAATGACAGTCAAGTCAAAGGTAGTGTTAAAGTCATACTTTGACTTTTACATGAAACTTAATATTAAAAGCTGATCGAGTTTAAGCACTAGCTTTGACTTAGCTGTCATCATTAATAATATGACATTTGCTAATAGCTAGAGTGTTAAATTTTATTTGGTTTCTTGTAGGCGACAAATAATTTTCCCCACCAACTCAAAACCAAAAGTGAATTGCACAACTTTTCACAAGTGGACTTGACTAGTCTAAAATAAAATACACTCCGTGCACGTCATCTTTGAAGAGGTGGTGGGAAAGTGTAATTAAAAATGAAATTAACATCGGTTAAAATATATGTTGTAGGAAATATTTTTCTTAACAAAATTTGCACTCCATTGTTCCCGGCTAATATAAATTAAAACATGCGCGCGCATGCAATACCAGTAACCAGCTTGAGAAAACATTGCAACAAGATAGAAACAACATCTTGCTTGTATTTTATGAGCACAGAAAGCAAAAAAGAATCCCCTCCCTTCTTTCCTCCACCCTTCCATACTATATATTATACATAATCCTATTTAATTTTACAGAGTTGACTCCGCCATAAGAGGAAGCTTGTGACGTCAGAGGGGTTGACCCATATTTACGTTTGTTATTTTGTCTTATAAAAAAGATGTAATAAGAAAATAATGTTTAAACTGTTAGAGAACGTTTGAAACCGTTCCGTTTCTATCAGACTAAATGGCACAATTCTAAATTTTACTTCAACCCCTCTGACGTCACAAGCTTTTTCTTAAGACGAGGCATCTATATTAACAAAAAAAATATAACTGGGTTTTTAATTGAAGGTTTTCAAGTTTTTAAAAATATGTATGCATCTTTTTTTTATGCCTTTGAGAAAATCCATGAGCCTGCTCCGCACATAACTACTTTGTGGCGCCACATAAAGTGGTCGTTTTTAGCAAGCCATTGATTAGATTTATAAGCGATATTCACACCACCGTTTTTATTTTGAATTACTGGCGATTAATGGTTGAATTCGACCACATGTGGCGACCACCGTCTTGATGCAATATCAACTGGAATGTTTCTAAGTTTGTGGCCCAAGTGCCAATTGTGAAGTAATCATCATTAGAGCAACTGCAATTGTTATTTTCTAATGAAAAAACTGGTTAGAGAGGCTAGATGTCTGGTTACTATCAATTGTCAACTAGAGTTCTAACCTCTAACCAGTGTTTTTTTAAAATTAGAAGGAACAAATTTTTTGTTATTTAAACGAGATTGTCTCTTCACAATTGGCACTTGGGCCACATATTGAGAAACATTCCTGTTGATATTGCATCAAAATCCGAGCCCTAGTGATGACCAATGTCATACGAGTGGGCCACACTGATAGAGTAGGCCATTGTTTTCAATAGTTGGCCATGTAATGAAAATCGCATCAACTACTTTGTGGCACCGCACAACGTGGTCAGTGCTTAACTAGCATTAATTATGTGGCAATTATTGAAATAATTGGTCCAATATAATAGATATTAAAGATACTTTTAAGAATTGAGCACACAATATTATCCTTAAAATAATTAATGAGCACCCACAACCACAGTTTCACCAAGAAAATTATTTCTAAGATTATCGTGAGAATAAAATTCATAACCCACATAAAATATTATAATAAAGGACTATAAAAGCCCTTTTGACAAGATAAATTACAACTTGGAACGTTTTCACAATTATTTCATTTCTTTGTGATTTAACTCAAAATAAAATCTTAAGTTTTTCTAACTTCGGACACGGTGTTTCGTTTTTGCTATTCTTGCAAATTTGATGGCTCGCAAACGTTTTCTATCGAAATAGATCGATTAGTAATTGTTTTACTAACGGTGATTTGAGAGGGTAATAGGGGAGAGGGGACACATGTGATATTTTGTAACGTAACCTTCGTTCAATTAACAAATTTGATTGTGATTAAAGTGACTGCTCACAAACCTTCATCGATAAAAACCTGGTTCAAAATTAGCCTCTCCGTTTTTGTGTTTCCAACAAAATGCTTCTTTGATTCAACTGTAAAATAAAAGTCAATTTCAAATCAGAACTCTTGGTTTTAAAATGCTGTCGAAGTCTCATAATTCTGTCTTTCAGAAGAAAAATTAAAGAGAAATTTGAAAGTGTTTTCCAAACTTGAAGGTAAAAAAGGTATTTTCGTCTTCATATCAGTCAAAATAAAATTATGTTAGTTTGAAAATGATTCATCTTTAAGCAGATGGATATCTTTTTAATTTTTGTCCATAAAAAGTTTAATTTTGAAAGATGATTCAGCTAAACTTCTAGTTTTCTAAAAACCCTTTCAAATTCTCTTTAGTGTTGCTCTTCTGAAACGCAGATTATAATCAAGAGTTCGAAAATCAGCTTGTTGATAATCAGTATTACAGAATCAATAACACAACCTAATTTTTTTTACGAGTCCAGCTTAGCTAGTTCGCTCGTATAAATGCCGATACTCTCCATGTCGAAGAGAACGAAATAGATTTGCTTCAAAGAGCTAGACATCACATTTACGAAATAATTGGAAATAGCTTTCAGAATAATCTGAGCCGCATGTTGTTTCGGAAAACCGGCACTGTTTAAAAAAAACATACAAAAAAAACGATAATTTTAACGATACGACTCATTACGAACAGAAATATTTCCCAAAAAAACCGATAAGAAACAATATTATTGGTAACGAGAGTAGAAAGAGACAAAGAAAGAACCGGAATAATATTATACCGGCCACTTCCGACCGATGGTATGGCGATCGACTTCAGATTCTTCTGATCAGCAAGAGCCAAACAATTCTTGATGGTTTTCTCAAGAAGTACGGCACCTTCGTTATCATTAGCCGTTGGACCATTACAATGGATCACATATCTGGATGCAAAGTTGTGACCGGGACAGAGTGCGGCTGAAGACAAAGAGATGAAAAAAAGTCGGGATGGTGGAGAGAGAAAAAAAAAAGGAGACAGAAAAAAAAAGAATTCGTTTCTGATCACAATGCTCGATACTTATTACGATAATGCTCGTAAGAGCCTAGAGACACTCCAGTACGTGCACGTGCTGCCATGACGCTATAGGCACAATGTTAAGTGAAATTTGACGTTTTCAAAAAGATGGTCTCGATTCTAACCACAACATATTTTTTTTTGAAACTTTGTTATTGTCAATCATTGACTTTTCAATCGATTCTTCAATGTTGCGACACGGTTTTATGTCCTTTTGGTTACAATATTCAAATGGTGCTTATGTGAATTATGCTAATTTGCTCGACCCATTGTTAAAAAAGGTCATTGACCTCAGAAAAGTCTATTTTGCTAACTAGCTTTTCTGTTCTTAACAGACATTTTTTTCATCTTTTAAGAAAAATTGTGTCATTTTTAAATAGGTTTTGAAACATTTTCGTAATGTTTCGATTTTTGTAGTTTCGTTTGCTGGAGCCATTTGAAACAACTTTGCAACTACTAAATTTACCATGTTTCGTCCCACACGTGCAACTCTTTTAAAGAGTATCTCTAGGCTCTCAAGAACAACAAACACCACGCGCCACCACCTCCTGCTGTGTCCAGCGGTCCATTTGAGGCTAACAAATCTTTAACTTCCTGTTGAAACTCTTTACCACCTGCTTTTTCAAGCGCTTGTCCTAGCAAATAATGAAAAAGATATAAAATTTTCTCTCGTAAAGATGACATAGAAACACGATATTGTTAAAACAAAAATACCGACCGACTTCACCTCCCATGTAGAACGAAGCGTTAGTCGGATGAATCACAGCATCGGACATTATGTTAATGATATCTCCTTGAATCACTGTCAACTACAAATCGTACGATGAAAAACTAGCTGAATCAGTGAGTTCCCCGGAAAAAAGTAAAGAAAACCTTTTGTCCGAGGAATAGTTTCTTTTCGGATAAGATTGTGATTCCACTTCCTGCGCTCTGATTCGTAGCCGAATTTGGTGTCTCTTTAACCGATCCCTGGCAACAAAGAATTGAGGAGAAAAAAAAAATATCGGATTTTTTGTGATACTGTCAATGAAACCTCTTTAAAAGACCTTTGTTTTTCCTTTCAGTTTCTGCGTCTTGACGGCTACAGCCGTCGCAGGCGTCGGATTCTTCCTCTTCGGAGCTAATATAGGTGGCAGTTTCTTTGGAACTAATTTCGGTTTCTTGTAGATTATCGGCGCTGGAGACGGTGGAGGATTACCAATGATTACGAACTTCCCTCCTTTCTTTTTGGAAAGTAATTCGGGATGGATCTTTGGTAAGACACCACCCGATGCAATGGTCACACCTTTTAGAAGCTGAAAAGAAAAAGATAAAAACAACAAGACGATTGAAGATTAAGATTCTTAAGTTTCGTAACTTCACATTTCTTTCGTACTTGATGCAATTCCTCATCATTCGCAACAGCTAAAAGAATGTGTCTCGGTGTGACTCGACCTTTCTTGTTATCTCTTGCTGCATTTCCGGCTAATTCCAAGATTTCGGCTGAAAAAGACCAACACAGAAAATACAAAATTAACCTTAAATTCAATAAATAGAAATTTGTGAGGAACTTCTTAAAATGCAGAAATTAGCAAAAAAAAATCTGTTAAAATCTGCAATTTGCTCTTAAGTTTCATGTATTTTTACTTTTTTTTTTTGCAAATTTATGTTATTTTCTTTAAATTCCTTCCATATTTTTTACAAATTTCTTTAATTTTTTTTAAATTCCTTCCATATTTTTACAAATTTCTTTAATTTTCTTTAAATTATTTCCATATTTTTACAAATTTCTTTAATTTTCTTTAAATTATTTCCATATTTTTACAAATTTCTTTAATTTTCTTTAAATTATTTCCATATTTTTACAAATTTCTTTAATTTTCTTTAAATTCCTTCCATATTTTTACAAATTTCTTTAATTTTCTTTAAATTAATTCCATATTTTTACAAATTTCTTTAATTTTCTTTAAATTCCTTCCATATTTTTACAAATTTCTTTAATTTTCTTTAAATTAATTCCATATTTTTACAAATTTCTTTAATTTTCTTTAAATTATTTCCATATTTTTACAAATTTCTTTAATTTTCTTTAAATTATTTCCATATTTTTACAAATTTCTTTAATTTTCTTTAAATTCCTTCCATATCTTTACAAATTTCTTTAATTTTCTTCTGTTTCTTTACATATTTCTTTAAATTGTTGCTATTTCTTTTCAGTCATATGTTGATTTTTGTTGTTTTTTTGCATTTTTCTTTATGTTTTAATGCAAATTTCCATAAATTTCTGTAAATAATTTTCCATTAATTTGCAATTTTCTTTAATAACTGCATTTTTTTTTTTTTTACAATTTCACTTTAGTTTTCTTGTGTATCTTCTTTTACATAATATTTATTTAATTTTTTTGCTGTTTCTATACATTTTTATGTTGATTTCTGTTTGTTGCAGGATTTTACATTTTTAATGCAAATTATTTTTAAAATTTCTCTCCCGTTTCTTTTACAGATTTATTTAATTTTTCAGCTATTTATATAATTTTATGTTGTTTCTTTATAGTTTTTCCTCTATGTATAATGCAGATTTTTACAGTTTTTTAATTTCAAAAACATTTCATTAGTTTTCTGTAGACAAACTTGCAAAAATTACGCAATTTCATTAAAAACAAAAAAACTTCCATTATAATAATGAAAAAAACTTCATCAAAAATCAATAAAAGAATTATCAGAAAACACTAAAAAAGTATTTTTATCCAATATTTACATTAAAAATGCAAGATATTATTTTGCTAAAAATATAAAGACGCCATATTGCACTTCGTTTTTAACGACATTTATGAATAAAAAAAAACAATGTTAACTAAATTAACCGATGGTTATTTCAAAGTGTGGGCCAACAAAACGGTGAGAGGGGGGTTCATAGCCTCATAGGTGTCTAATTATATACCGGTTAAATATTCGATGACGGCCGCCATATAGACCGGAGCTCCAGCACCGATCCTTTGATGATGTGTTCCAGTACGAAGGTAACGATGCATTCGACCGACGGGAAAAAGAACTCCAGCTTTAGCCGAACGAGACATCACCTTTCCCCGCTTTTTACCACCTCTTGCCGACATTTTTTTTTTTTTTTTACAACTTGAATCTTCTTTTTTTGAATATATATAAGAGAAATAATACTAATGATGTTCCCTTTAAATAATTCGCATTACATTTCGTTTGCTAAAGTGATAAACTGTCACAGTTAAAATAAATACATAGAGGTAGCTCAACTTCAAGAGTTATCTATGCCATAGCCTCCTTATATAGATTTCTATATAAGGAAACCCTCAAGGGGGGCCGACATCTTAGAAAATCATGTACGAGATTCACTAAGATTCACAGCAGACCGTGTATTATTATTATTATATTATTATATATATCATATCCCAGGTCTCTGTGTGTGTGCGTGTGTGGAGTAACAAAAACCATTGAAGCACGTCGGAATTTATATATATTTGAATAAATGAACCGTTTTTTTTCTCAAGGAGAAGGGGGGGGGAGAGAGTGAAAAGTGGGAGGGGGTGAGGGGAAAAAGTTGGAAAGTGTAGAAGGGGGAGAGAGAGAGAAAAGTGGAAAGGGGTGACTTAAATTGAAATGAAAGGAGTAAAAAAAGGAAGAAACGACGTGCATGCACACAATTGCCGGTGAATTTTGCTCCCGTCATTTATGACGGGTTACCCCACTAGTGAAAATATATTTTACTTCTTATCCGCGGATTACAGGACTATGGAACACCGTTTTTGCAAATATTAATGGTAGTTACATAAATGAAAAATTACAAGTGAAAAATATACAAAGCAATGAAAAACATCATCAGATTCATCACTTTCCAAAATAGAATTGAAACGTGACAATTAAGTAAAACGTGGAAAAAAATGTAAAATAGCTTGCAATACCGTACGAGATTCACCCCCAATGTCTTCCCCCTATGATCTCTAGAGCCAATATAAATATAGAGCTAACTAAACTAAGAGCTTTTCATGCCAAAATTTATATGGCCAATAGACGGCGCTACCCGTACTTAAAGCTGAATCTCTACTCAGTTACATTAGGAACCAATTATTGCACAAACAGTACATGCACTTATATAAACATAAAAAAGATTCGATATACTCTTTACAAAAAACAAGAAAATATTAGGAGATAAGGCTAAAGAGAACATTAAAGAGAGACTACACAATTGACACTAACTCACACATGATGTTCCTCTTTAACATGGAGTTTTGCTACCTCTATATATCCTTCCAGAGGTGTCGGACGCTTGGGCCAAACAGTGCCCTGGGCATAGATAGTATAGCATATATAGTAGTGCTCTAGGTTTGGCCTGAACCAACTTCCCCCAATAATCTATTTCAGATATGAATTTCTAACAAACTCTTGCCATGATATCGTTATATTTCGTAACAAATGTTTAAATATTTTTTTTAGAAAGTTTAAAACATCATACTGTTGGCTAATTACAACATAATTAACACAAACAGAAGATGGTTTATATAGGAAACATTTATTAGAAACACAGAAAAATATTAAAATTAAAAAAACGAACAATACAAAGTTTGAAAACTTATTAATTTACATTCAATTTCGAGTTTGTGTACAAGAAGAAAAAAAAATAAGCATTTCTAAATGGGCATTTTCATAAAATGGTGTGCTAATAATAAGTTTCAATATTTTTCAAGACACAAATTAACCGGTACAACAATAAGAAAAAAAAAATGAAATTACTAGGCACCTTTTTTTACCTCATGAATTAAGCACTGATTATATTGTCTATGAATGGAAATATGGAAATTAAGATACTGTTATTTTTCTATAATTAGAAGAAAAATACCAGATTTGAGCTGTTATATGAGGGGATCTGTTATAGTCATAAATTGATAATTGAAACCCTTTTTTTTTGAGGGAGCATGTTAAAATTCACTGCATCATTCATGGATTTATCCAGCAATGCAACGCCACGTCCATATAATATTTATTTGACATTACATCACACTGCTGGATAAAACGATGATTAAAAATTTACTGTAAATTGGAAACAGAATTAAAATGCAGCCAAAATAATATTGGAATTATACAATTTGCAGATGAAAAAAGCTGCCAAACAATCACAGTCAAAACATATTTCTCCAAAGGAAATAGCAAAATTGATTTCTTAGTTTTTTCAACATTAATTTACGTCAATTTCTTACATTTTTAGTCTTTTTTTCTGTAACAAGAGATTCGACAAATCCGTAGAAATATCAAAATGACAAACAAATTAACGATATTTTTTTAAATAAAACTTATGTTTAAGTTTGAAAAGAGTAATTTTTATTGTCTTTCATTGAAAACTTTTTTTTTCATTCTTTTGTAATTTTATACTTTTAACTATTCTTCTGGTATTATGAATCTTGCATTAAATTTGCCAAAAAAAAGCAGAAAATGTAAAACAAAACCAGTTTTTGTTGAGTGAAATATTTAAAACAAAGAGAAAAAGTTTTTTTTTTTAAGATTTTCTAACAAAACCCAAGCAAGAATCTGATTCTTTGAATCCGTATTTTATTTTTTCTCTTGCTTTTTAAACTCTCGACCGATTAGACTCGAGGTTTTATTTCGATTAAAAATTAAAAGCTAATTAGAATTTCTTTTATCTTTTCGTTTTTATCACGACAGCTCTTTGAAAAACTTAAGAGAAAAATAAGTGTGAAACTCTTTATGTACAATAATGATAAGTAACGACGTACTTTTGTTTTACGAGAGAAGAAACAAAAGAAAAGTAACAACATAAACAAAAAATATAAAGCATCTTTTTTATCATTGGCCCTTCGAAAGCGGCATCTCGTATCGTTCGTCCAAACAAACAAACAGCAAATATAATCGCAAGAAAAATTACGAAAACGACCAAAAATGTTGAACACAAACGAAAGAAACACATCATTTTCACCATTTAATTCCCTTCTCTCATTCTCCAAACAAACAAAAAAAAAACGAAAGAATGTATTATATCTGTTTACCTTCATTACCTGCGCTTAATGTTTAACTTTTATCCACTTGCATCGCCGTAGATCCCGACTGCGAAGCGGCCATCTGTTGATACTGATGTTGACTTTGCGCCTGACCGAGATGAGTGGAACTCGCAGTCGGAGCTACCGGTTTAACAAACCGTTCGTGATTCGGTCTCGGTTTAGAAAACTTCATTCGAAAACGACAAAAAAAAAAAAAGAAACCCGACCGTTTTCATTTGCACAACTCTTAATTGAATATTAGCAAACTAAAATAACCATATGAGATGATGACGACGACGACGGTGGTGGCGACGTACTTTGTACGCACATGTTCGGTCCGGGAAGATGCAACACCGTTTGACCGCATGTAATGCAACGTCCTAATGGACTCGGTGGACTGAACGCATCCCTGGATCCACTTCCATAAGTCACTCCTAAGAGTACAAATATAGATCACGTCATATCTAGAAAGTAACAAAATTCATTAAAAATTAACGGGAAGACAAACCGGGACTCAATGGTCTCGATGAACTAGGAGACGGGTTGTAAGGAATGGGACTCGAAACCGTACGAGGACGAATCCCTTGACCGTGAGAAGCCATTTCGTTGAAATGCCTTAAGAGTTTTCAAAAAAGAAAGAAAGAAAACAAATAACAACGGTTCTTTAAGTCTTCTTTTTTCTCTCCCGCAAACCTTTCTTCATCCATTTCCAGACTAGACTCGCTTTCGGACAAATGACGACACAAAGTTTCTCGTCTTTCCATCTCCATCTGAAGTTTCCGTTGAAGCCTTATATTTTCTTCTCGAATGTGTTTCTCTTCTTGAGCGTACTGAGCCATCTTATCCGTATCTATATCGTATAAAAAACGAAAAGCAGAAATTCGTGAATTTCATATGATAGTCTAAGTCTTTATCTGTGTCTTGTGTAACAACTCACGTTCCTGTTGTGCCGTCTTCAACTGATTCTTTAACTTGGCCACTTCTCCGCGTAAGTTCTGAATGTGAAGAGTAAGAGTTCCGGCCGTGTCGCCATCATTGATGT
This sequence comes from Brachycybe producta, assembly GCA_036925085.1. Taxonomy (NCBI): domain Eukaryota; kingdom Metazoa; phylum Arthropoda; class Diplopoda; order Playtdesmida; family Andrognathidae; genus Brachycybe; species Brachycybe producta. The sequence goes on along the minus strand of JAUPFP010000024.1, from coordinate 3,114,990 downwards.
CACAAGGAGACGGAGGAGCAGAAACCGGTTGATCTAATTTCTCCTGTAACATTCTACATCAAAACAAACAATTCAAAAATTTACGATCAAAAATAGTGTTTGGTGTCGAAGAAAAGAAAAAGTTGGATCGTGCCTCTTCTCGGCTTCTAATTTATCCATTCTTTTCCATAGTTTGTTAACCAGAGCTTCTTGTTCCTGTTCTAAAGTGTTCTCCAATTCGACTTTCTCTCGACGAAGCTGCAAAACAAATAAGAAATAAAATCAAAACCACAAAAACCTAAAATATGTTATTTTTGATCTAAAGAATATATTATTATGACTTTTACAACGACCAAACGAACTTAAACCGTTCCAGGACCGAACCTGTTCGAGATTTGTCTGTTTTGCCAACGTCTCTGCTTCCAACTTCTCAATCTTTCTCATAAGTTTGTTGACCAAACATTCCTGTTCCTGTTCAAGAGTCTGTTCCAATTGGACTTTCTCTTGACGAAGCTAAATTAATAAGAAAAACAAATTGTCAAAGACAAGATCGAACAATGTTGCAACTTCTCTTTCAAAAAAAAAAACCTGGTTCAGTTTTCTGGACAAATCGTTAGTGAGACATTCTTCCTCTTGCTCGTAATTCAGAGCTAAAGTTTCCTTTTCTTTCTTCAGAGCTTGAATCTTCTTCAGAAGTGTGTTGCTTATGTATTCCTCTTCCTGTTCGGCTTTAGCTTGCTAAGAAACAAGAAAGTTTTGGAAAAGTTCTTTTTTAAAGATGGTTTTAAAGTGTCAAAAAGCTTCTCTAACTCTTTGATTATTCTATCTTTCCAGAACAGAAAAAATTAAAAGAAACTAGTAAGTTTTTAGTTATAAACTCCTACGTGATTCAGCTACTGTTCTAGTTTCTAACACACTTTCAATTTCTCTTACAGTATTTGAGTAAAACCTAAAGTGTTTTAGAAACTTGAAAGGGCAGCTGCAAGGGCACTTAAGCCGCTATTCAAATAAAGCTTTATGTACCAGTTTTACGCAGACGATATTTTTTTTAAATTTTTTGTCTACATACAAACTTAAGTGACCGAGCTACCCTTCTAGTTTCTAAAACACTTTCTAGTTTTTCTCTTAATTTTGCTTTTCTGAAAGTACAGAATAATTAAGAGTTCGAAAATCTACTGTTCATAAAAGAACTTCATGTGATTTGTGATTTGAATTGTTTTCAGAAAAGCAAAATGAAAATTAATTAGAAAGTGTTTTAGAAACTAGAAGGGCAGTTCAATCGTTTAAGGATATTTTTCCATGTTCCACAACTTAAAAAAAAGCCTTTTTTGTATAAGTAGACATTATATCTTTTAATTTGTTTCTAAAAACATTTTAAGAGACAAAAATTAAAAGATAAAAAAGATATTTTCATGTTTGTATCCGTCTTTTAAAATAAACCTTTTTAGCAAAAAGTTTAATGTGAACGACGTACAACAAACATAAAAATTAGGGATCGAATATTTGAATCCTGCGAATCTTGAAAAATATTTCAGATTCGAAAACTCGAACCTTCGCGCTTTTTTTCCTCTTTTCGAATCCTTATCTGTTAAAACTGTTATAAATTTTGTAAAAAAAAAGTTTTAACTCCAATTGCCGTCCAATAGAAGCGCGTTCACTAACAAAAAAACCCAGCGATTTTTGGCAATTTCGATGGTATCCGGATCACCAATGATCCGGATACCATGTGTCGACCCTGAGTGCCGCCACACTTGTTTTTGTATTATAAATAATTTAATATTTAATATTATTTCATTTATTTGTATCTTCTTAATGAATAATATAGGATTTGTAAATGAAGGATTCGAGAACCGATTCGGATTCGTCCCCTACCTCTAACGAAAATATTATTAAGTAATTCAGTAACCATTCTAGTTTCAAACACATGTTCAATTTCTACTCTTCTGAAAAGACATTAATATAACCAGAATTCGAAAATCAACTGTTAATAAAACAACTTACGATTATTATAAAAACCGTAAATCAAAAGTTTTTCATGAACTTGCTAAATTTAAGTTATTCAAACTTATTATTTTTTATAAATAAATAAAAAATTCTGAAGATTTTTCTTGTATTAAAATACAAAGGAATGTGATTTCAAAAGAAAAGACTTTTTTTTTTCTCATCGATTTCCTTTTAGACTTCTGAAGAGAACAATAAAAGGAAGACGACGACGACGACAAATAACAACAATGACAACATCACTTTTGCCATCGCATCTTAAATTTCTCAAGAAGCAAAAGAGAGAGATCTTTAATATTATTATAATAATAAGAAGTGATTTTCGTTTGTTGTTTTGGAAATCTATATTTGTAGAGAAGATATAAATGTCAAGACCATAATAAAAACCCATCTTGATTCTTCCCTAACTACTACTTCTTCTTCAAAGAAGAAGTTGTTGTTTTTCTCTTTTTCTGGTGGTTGTTGGCACAAATGTCGAAAACACTTTCGGCCGTTTTTTTTTCTTTCAATATGACAAACGTGACATATTACGTCTTTTTCTTATTCTTCTTCTTCTGCTGCTTTTTTATTATTATTATATTTTGGATTGAATGCAAACTAATCAATAAAATGGTCGCCAGGAGGCAAATCGTTTTCTAAAACAACACTTCTATATTAAGGTGTAATTAAGAAAGAGAGACACGTTTTTTTCACTGCAGCAGAGAAATTACGGCTGCTGCTGTTGTTTGTCTCCTTTTTTTTTCGTAAATCCGTTCATCTCGTGACAAGGACAAATTGTTCCGTGTTATGGTTATGTCACTTGTTCCATAGAAAAGATGACAAACGATCGAACGAAATCAATCGAAAAGAGACGCACGCATACAATGGGATTACGTCATTTACTGCAGTGCACCATATTAACCACACACACACACACTCTGCAGTGTTAATGATATAATTTCGTTAATTACGCTCTCTGCAACCTCCGCAAGACGTTGATCTTTTATTATTAATTATTAGGGCTAAGATTTTTATGCAATATCAAGCAAATATTTTCGAATCAGTGGCTCAAATGCAAATTGTGAAGTTATCATCATCATCATCCTTATACCTTGTACACACATGAGTTAAATGAATTCAAATTAAATGTGTTTAGGTGAATTATATACGGAATCCGATTAAGGACATGAACCAAATAAAAATTGACTTTAATTATTAATATTTTAAATTGAAATACTAATCAATATTTTGTCAATAGTTTAGATATTTAAGTATTAACTCAATATTTTTAAGATTATTAACTGACTAAATTGAATTCGACGACATATTGTTTGTTTGTCCTTCACAGGGCTCCGTAGAAAATGTTTATTATTTAAATGCACTTAAATTATCAGGTGTGTACTAGGTATTACTCGAGCATCTGCAATTATTGCTTTTACTAATCAAACACACTGGTTAGAGGCTAGAACTCTTAATTGACAACTGATAGTAACCAGCCATTTAGCCTCTAACCACCCTTTTCCATTAGAAAAAGCATAGTTGCGGTTGCTCTATATATATACACGCTTGTAGAAGCACCTCAACCACGCCCACTCTGAATTAGCCTATCATTTGAGGCGCGCTTTGCACCCTTCACTGGAAATGTATTGCACCCAACACCTCCGTTTCCAGCTTTTCCAATTCAAGTGCAATGAATTTCTGAAGTTGCATTCTCACCGAGCATCTATAGAACCATATCAATCACGCCCACTTTGAATTGGCCAATCATTTGAGGCGCGCAGTATACACAGGAATTGAAGACATGCCTGTCTTGCACACTCAACTGGGAATTCACGTGCGTTTTCTCCTCTCAATGTTATCTCCGATTGGTTGAAAAACCTTTCACCTTTTTTCTTTTTCGACCCCCACCCCCTCTTTTTTATGTCAAAAGACCTTTACATACCAATGTAAAATATGTAAATGACATGCAGTTCATCCGCTGCTATTTTTTTCCATCACTCTCACCTTTTTTTCTTTCTTCGTCACTTTCTTTTCTTTCTTTTAAAACACATACCTCTAAGGGAAAATAATTGAATTTATATGGGAACGGAAATCAATAAACCAATTATCATTCTTTTCATTTGGATGTACCAAAAAATAAAAGTTTAAAGGAAAAAAAAAATGTCGAAAACAAAGTAATTGACAACCAAACTCCTCATTTGCACCAATTTTAAGCAAAATGGCTAACTATGTATTCATTTTTTTTTTTTTTGCTATTTAGATGTGCAAAATTCAAAACAGATTTCTAAAACTCATCTTTTCTCAAAATATTGCTTAAAAATGAATAGAAAACGAGTTAAAATACGAAAAAATGGCATATATACAAGGTTTTTTCTTCTAAAAAGCATTGAATGAAATCAACTTCCGGTCACACTTCCGGTTAAAAGTAAAACAGCAACAACAAAAAACGACTATATAAGAGGTTTTGGTTGGATTTTTTTCGGTTTAAAACGATTTAAAAGAAAAAAAGAGATTCGCAGTCTGATAAATGGGGTCGCAATTGAGCCCCACGTGGGTCGTACGAACAGATAATAATGAATGAGAGAGAGAGAGAGAGAATATTACAATGGTAACTGAGGCCTGACGAAGGACACGGTTCTCCTCTTGCAGCGACTTTACTCTCAGCTTGTAAGTCTCCAATTCGACTCTCAGTACTCTGTTCGCTTGTTGTAATGATTCGATTCTCTTTTGAAGTTGTTCTCGAGTTACTGGAGATGGTGGCATCATACTAATTGAACCGCCGTCAACGGAACCAGAGTCACTTTCACTCGCACTGTCAGCCATCTTTTATATTAAAAACACAATGCGCCGACAACAACACAAAAGAAAATGAACATGTGCTTCAGCCGGCTAAGTCGGGTTAACTAGCAGCTGCCATACAACGTAACGGCGCCGATAAATTAATCGGCGGCTGCGGTTGTTACAAAAAAAAAATTTTTTCAAATAAAATAAGTTATGATTAGTATAGATTTGTACATGAAAATAAATACTATGAATTACATTTGCAAAGTTATAACAAATATTATTCTTGATTATAGACAATTTTTCAAACATATTTATTTTGTCTTAGAGATACGGCGAATAGCGACTAATTGATAGAATACCAAACAGGCGGCCAAGTTTAGAAACTTTATCTTTTTATCTTTATCCGATTTTAATTAAAATTAATAATAAACCGTTAATATAAATATTAATAGTAGGCGTTTGCAAGTGAAAAACTTTATAAATAATCAAAAATGATTATTGCACCTTTTGCAATTATAACAATGATAATAAAATAATAAATTCATATTAATAATAATCATAAATTCTATTGCCAAAGAATGTTTATAAAAAAAATATATATATAAATATGCAAAATAATTCAGTGCGAACCGTTTAACACGAAATGGAAGAGGCCGAACTATTTTTTTCATGTTAAAAATCAGAGAAGGGATCAGATCAAAATTATATTTCGTGTTATCCGATTTTTCGTGTTATCTGTTCTACTGTAATATAATTAGGATTTTGGATAGAAATAATTGGAAGTGACAGTCTTGAATTTGGGTCCTGATGGTCTTGAAATAAATTGTCAAATTACAAATTATGTATTTATTAAATTATTTTTTATATATTTATTAAATTATTTATTTATGTATTTATTAAATTATATTTTGTGTATTTATTAAATAATTTTTATGCATTTGTTAAGTTATATTTTTTATGTATTTATTAAATTATTATTTCTTAATAAATACAGAATTAATTTGTGATTTAACAATTTTTGTTAGACGTTTTGCTACTGTTAATTATTACTAATGCAATAGCAAAATATCAAACAAAAATTCAAGTGCAAAAAAAAAATGCCTGTGACCCTATGGAGAGAGGAGGGCCCCACCACGAGACCTAATAATGCGGTCCGTGTAGGTGGCGCTTCTTGTCATGTATGTCCCTCTGAAATGAGTTGAGCTCTTGTTTAGCTCTTGAGATGCTGCTCTCTTTTAGATAAATAAAAAAAGATGCCGAGAAATAACAACATACAGGGAGCTAATAGGAAGTGCAATGATGATGATTATGATGCTGTCCAATAGAGAAGATTAGACTTTTTCTTTACTCTTGCTTCCATCTAGGGCCCTAGATATATATACACTGTATATATGTATTGCAATTGAAAATGTGCCACCGAACTCGAACGTGTTTTGAACATGATTAGAAATTTATATATTTTATTGAATTTCTTATTTTGCAACCATATTCATGAAAAGTCTCCCTTCCTCCACATCTCAATCCTTTAAAAAAATGTTAATATCATCAATATTTGCCTTGAAATTTTTTCTCCTATGTATTTCATGTGTCTGTTTCTAATTTATTATTTGCTATGAATCTGTTGGTGTATTATTATTATCAATGTTTTAACTTTGACCACAACACAACTAGAACAACAACAACATCAAAAGAAGAAACTGAGAAGAAAAAAATCAAACCAGAAACAACAAAAAGAAACACAATTTACTGGATAACATCTTTTGATAAAATTCAATAATAATAAGAAGAAAAATCATTAATTTAAAAAAAAAATAACTTCTAATATAATTATGGATTTAATTAAATTGTTTCTAGTCTCAACAACACTTTGCTTTGGTAAGTTCAATTCATGTAAATGTTATTATGTTGTTATGTGTGTGTTTTATTGTTATTGTTGTTGTTGCTTTAATTTGCATATCATTTGCATGATGCTGTTATTTTAACAAGACTAATTTTTGTTGCTTTAATTTCATATTATTTTAATAATGATGAACAATTTTTTTTATTTAATTTTTTTTTTCTTCTTTCTTATTGTTTTGTTTTAATTTGTGAAAAATAAAAGGTCCAATGATGATGATGATGATGATTATGATTGAAGTAACTCAAGGGCACAGTGTACCTTCTGCCCTATCTCGAACTAAAAACCTGTCCTGTTATTTCTGTCACACTTTAACTCATGGAGAAATGTGTCAACAACCATATTACAATATACAGATGGTTCCTACCGAATTACAAGTGAGGCAGTGTACAAAAAAGGATAGACATTGCATAGTAAGTTTATTAAACATGCAATATAATAATAATAAAATACATTATTACACCAACAAACATAAATGAAGCGTTTGTTGCAATTAATGCAGTTAATACACCCTCATAATAAATATTAATAAAAAATTAATTGCTGTGCGCCAATGAGAATTTCAGAAAGAAAAATCTCTCATAATGTCCAACCTACAAATTGCAAGATTGACGTCACAGTGGTCATAACATTATCAGGAAAAAAAAAATGTTTCTTTAAGAGTCATTTTTAGCATATTAATAAATAAAATTACTGGCTTTTTACATGATAAACAGATTCAAATAAGATTTTTATGTGTGTAGGTTTTTAATATATATTTTATTTCAATCAACAGGTTCGGCGCCATTCATATACACTGAATAATAGTGACGTCAAAGTGTGGATGATGGAAAGGGATTGTTCGCAAAGTTGCACCAATGAATGCGTCACCAGCCTTATCACTGGTGACAAAATGAAGCTTCATTTGTGTACTTCTTGTTGCCAACAAAACCTTTGCAATGTGGGCAATGGTGGTACCAATAATAACATTACACTTAACAAAATCATTACACTAATAATGGTGACACTCTTAACATTAATTGCATTCTTGTGTCTCTCTCTTAAATGAACAATCAATGAAAAATCAATGGAACAATTCATTTTTTTTTTAAAAAAACCTTTGTTTTTGTGTGTTTTCTTATATATGGGTGACATTAGATAAGGCTGGTTCCTGTTTAATGTTTCTATACAAGAAATGACAAAAAAAAAAGAAATAAACCAGAATTATTTCTTATGTAAATGATGAGCCTTTCTAGTTTCTATGTCGCTTTATTTAAATTGAATTTTTTTAAAAAAAACTACATAATGAATATGTTTTTTTTTTTCATTATCTCAAAAACTTCACGATTTTTCTACCTGTTGTAACCTTTACGGTAAAAAAAACTGACCAAAAAAAAAAGCTTTTAATAATGTAAAATAGTTCCCATTTTATATGTCAATTTGCATAATTATGCAGTTTGAAAGTTGTACAAAAACAAAAACTTTGTAAAAATGTTTCTTTTTTTGTGTGGACAATTTGTGAAATAATAAAAATGTTACTTTTTTTTGCATGGATGAACAACCGTGTCAATAAAACAACTTATTTAAAAAAAAATATTTTAATAAAAACGGTTTAATAAATATATTTAAATTGATTTTCATATAGAAATAAATAGAGTAGAGCAAGGATAAATACATGGAGGTAGCTCAACTCCAAATTAGACAACAACTTCGTGGGTGAGTGAACTTCAATTGTGTAGCCTCTCTTCAAAGTCCCCTTCTTAAAAAAAAGCCCTGCATCCCTTTGTGTAAGCATGAATTGTGTTGTAATTGAGAAGGAATAGTAGTGCCATCTATTGGCTACACTCAACTATGGCATTGAAGGCTCCATAGCTGGATACAGATGGTCAATGTTGGCCTTATCCATCTTTTGGTTTTCTTATGAAATTTTATGTGGGCAGTGACAAATTTTGATTCTCTTTTTAAATAATTTATCATTTTTGCTATTATTGCAAAGCATTACAATTAGAATTAGTCCAAATGTACATGTTCTCACATCTAGGATTGACAACCCATAATTGACCATCTGTATCCAGCTTAAGTTGAACTACCACCATGTATATATTTTGAGGTTATATTTAAAATGATTGCTGCTAGATGGCAGCAGTTACAAAGGAACTGCATTGAACTTGATTACATTATTCAGAATGCGCATCTTTATTGCTGCTGTTTTTTTTTCCAATAGCATCATTCTGGTTCAACCAGAAAGAAGAAGATAAAAAAAAAACATCTACAGATGAAAAACGGTCAAAGAAACGAGGTTCATATTTTCATCATTGTCGTATTTATAGATTACAAATTTTTGCTATTTCTGAAAATTGTATAAAGATAAATTTTTATGATAATTTCTTTCTTTTTTTGGAAATTTGATAAAAATCAACATTTATTTTCAATCTTTTTTTCAGAAAAATCCTATTTCATTTGAGAGAAGAAGAAAAAAAATATTCATAATACTGAAGAGGAGGATTTTCAGTTTATTTTTGTGTTTAAAAATAAGCACAAAACACACACACAAAAAAAGAAAAAACCATGAATATGAATTTTAATGATTCATGAGATAAAAAACTACAGAGTAAAATGAAGTCAAATGAAGCAAAAATCCATTTAACATCATCATCATCATCATTTAAAAACATGATGAAAATTGGTGGTCCAACTCTGAAATTGGCTACAGGATTCACATGGATTATTTTAACTGTTCTGATGGGTAAGAAGAAGAATATATATATTTATAGTCTGTGTGTGTGTCTGTTGTTATTATTTGGATTTATCTATTTTCAGCTTATCCAGTACAAGGAGCTTCTCATAACACCAAAACTTTAACATGTTTCATTTGCCACACCCTTTCCAATGGTGCACTTTGTCAAAATGCGTTTCGTAATAAAACTAATAATCAAACAATTCAAGATTTACTATCTCGACAATGCGCCAATGAAGATAAACATTGTATTGTATGTATTATACCTGATCCACACGATGCTTTTTCAATTGACATATATCAGCTATATATGAAAAAAATAAAATAAATAGCAACCATGTTAAAGCTATAAATTTCATGAATTTATGTCAACAGTACCGTCTTTACTATAAGGGCACATGGGGCCCGTGCCCAGGGCCTCCAACCTCACGGGGGCCCCGAAAGGCCGATATACTCGCTTACACGAAAAAAAGGAGCTCACATTTTTTTCTATTTTTAGACCGTCAACATTTCTAAATGACACCAGATCAGATTTTTAAATTTTTCTAATTTTTACTATCCAACGGGGCCCCGACATGCCCTATGACGGCCCTGTATGTCAATATTTCATGAAATAAAAAAGTACATTTATTTTAGAACATGTTTATGTCATTTTTGCTTTTGTTAATTTTGTCTTTAAAAATTATATTTTAAATATTTGTAAGAATAGTCATTATCCACTCAAAACCATTCAAAAGAGGCAGAAAATAACTATAATCATATTTAGTTTGGTAATTTTTAGAATTTTATTGTTATTTTGCAATAATCTCTACATAAATTTGGAGTTGATTAAAAAAATAGATCATTGCATATAAAATTTAAGTAATAAATAAGAAAAAAATTATTAATAAGACAAAATTGACAAATTTTCTACATGAAGATGTTCTAAAATATATACATGTACGTACTTTTTAATTTCGATAAAGATTTGCATGAAATATTAGTATAAATTGATAAAATTTGTACAAAATAATATCTGAAATAATATAATGAATGTGATATTTCAATTTTATACAAAAAAGTATGAAAATATATAAAGATTGCTGCAAGCAAGCATCGTGTGGAACCAGTTTTAAACCCTAGTAAAACTTAAATAGACCACAAAAAAAACTAATAAAATGTATTTTTTTTTTTAAATGTAAAATTAGGTTCGCCGTTATGCATATGCTCCAAATGGAACAGACACTAAAATATGGATGATGGAACGCAACTGTTCCAAACATTGTACAAGTGAATGTGTTATTACTGGAGATCGAATGAAATTACATTTGTGTACTTCATGTTGCCAAAAAGACCTTTGTAATACGGACAATGGTGCTTCTTCTATGTTTTTGGCATATTATCATTCTAATTACGCCACTTTCTTATTCATTGCGGCCCTGGTTGCCGGCTTCCTTGCAAACCTTCCATCCACCCATTCTTTTTTCTAAAAATAAAGTAAAGAAATATTAAAAATTAATAAATATATTATACAGTGAAAACCGTTTAACAAGAAATTAAAAAAAAACCGGAATATTTTTTCATGTTAAAAAAATAATTTCTATGAATTTGAAATTGAAAAATTACTCTGCAAGCAGACAAGAAGGTCTGTGGCAGAGGATATGCTGAATATACTGAATTTATATTTCGTGTTATCCGTTGTGTTAAACGGTTTACTTTGTATTATAAATATACATATATATTTATATATATATACATGTATAATTGATTTTTAGCGCCATTTGACACGTTATTTGCACAAAAGAAAACTCAAAAAAATAATATTTGTGCTAAAAATTATGCTCATGTATCAATATTATATTCAGAGATCACAAGAAATATTTGTAAAATTAAAAACAAATTATAATTGCATAAGTTTTTCTGTTTTTTTTTCTGTTACAAATTGTGTTAAATAACACATGTTTCATAATGTACCATGTCAAGGTTTCTATGTTAAAAGGAAATTATTATGAGTGTTGGTAAAAAAAAAATAGAGCATTCAACAAATCACAATAATAATAAATAGAAATTCACCACGCAACATATCTATCTAATTTGCATAAAGAAACTAGTACGACATTTATCACGAATGGTTTATATAGTTTAAAATCGTATTGAATCATAGAAGGGCTACTTATATTTTTGGTTCACCTTGTATAATAATTATTGATTTTTTTTTTAAAAAAAAATTCAGCCTAAATATGTTCACATATGTTTTATGAACAGCTAATTTTCAATAACTGGTTATTTTATACGTTTCAGAAGAGCCACAATAAAGAGAAATTGAATGTGTGCTAGAAACTAGAATGGTAGCTGAATCACTTCATAATATTTTCATGTTGATATCTTTCAAAATAAACATTTTATAGACAAAAATTAAGAAAATATTGCCGGCTTAAAGTGTAGTCATTTTATAACTGACATAAAAAGCTCCTTTTTTAAGATGTCAACATGAAAAATATCCTTAAGTGATTGAACGACCTATCTAGTTTCTAAAATACTTTCAAGTTTCTCTTAATTTTGCTTCTGAAAGACAGAACCACCATAAGTAATATTTAAATTATTATCTCAGCCGAGGCTACAAATGTGTATTTTAGCTGTAATTCGGCTTGTTTAAATTAATTGTGTTCAGCTAATTCATTATATCCTGTTAAATTTACACGAATTGCAGCTATTTTCCTCAAAGTTATTTTTATTTAACCACAATATTCCATAGCCAAGGTTAATAATGTCTATCAAAACACATAAGAAATGAAAGGGGTAAAAATCGTTATATGAAGTTTTCTTCATATGAAAAATCATGTTGCAATAATAATTTATAAATTTGTTGTCTAGGTTATATTTTCAAGGGCATAAAAAGCCAAAAAAAAAATGAAAACAGCTGCAAAATATATAAACACACTATGGGTGCTCTTTTTTTAATACAAAATATAAAACTGGTTATCCTGAAGCTCTTTTTTCTGATAACCATTTTGACTTGAAACAACAAAGAAATAATAAAACTACCCTAAACAAAAATTTTGTCTAAAATTTTAAAATATTTTTAAGACAAAGGAAATCATTATTTTCAAATTCCATGATTCAGTAAAGATAACAACATTCTTTTACTCTCAAATCATTGCCTTTATTTTTGTTCTTTACTACAGTATATGGCTCAAATTCAAGAATTGAAACTTGGAACTTGAACTTGAATTCAGACAACTGAATTCCAAAACTTAAAAAAACTTTTCAAGAGTACATATCAGATGGTTTTAAAGTGCAAACGACTCTGAAACATTGGTTATTCTATCTTTCAGAAGTAAAATTAAGAGAAATTTCAAAGTGTTTAAGAAATTACTATGGTTGCTCAATCATAGTATTTTTATGTCAAAATGAACTTTTTATAGACAAACATTTTTTTTAAAAATACATCATAAAAATCTTATTTTAAAAAATACCCTTAAGTAATTGAACTACCCTTCTAGTTTCTAAAACACATTCAAGTTTCTCATTATTTTTTTGCATCTGATAGAATTCGAGAGGCGTTTACACTTTAAAACCATCTTAATGTTATTTTCATATTGATGATATCTTTTAAAATAAACATTTAATGTGATAAAACATTTTTTCAAGTTGAAATTCAAGTGTTAAGTTTATACTACTTGAATTTGGACCTTAACAGTGCTGAACTGAATATAACAAAAATTGCTAAACGTCTCATCATCAATGTACAATTGTATTTTCCTGCTGAGGTACATAAAAACCCATTAACATAAATCATGAATACTTGAAAGAGGTAACTGAACCCCTACAAACAATACAACACACCCCTTTCATCACATTTGAAGTTTCTACTTTCTTAATACCTGGAACTGTTATGAAAATATAAATAAAAATATAAACACAAACATGAAATATGCTTTAAAAAAAAATAAAAATATAATTTAAACTAAAGTGAAATCTATACTATTATTATAGTTAAGCTGTTATTCTAATTATTCTAAACAGGAAGAGGAATGTTTTATTTTCAAATATAAAACAGGGCAAAGGAAATGAATGGACACACATGAATAGAAACACTTTTTTTTTCTAGTTAAAATCCTCCACACAATAAAATATGCGCTATTTATGATAAGCAGGATCTCAGCATATGATCATAATGATATGATCAGTGATCACATTTAAAAGTGCTAAATGAATAGTAGAAAGGCCAAAACATTGAAGTGAAGAATGATAATTCAAAATTACAACAATAACACCATCTGACATTCAAATATCTAAAAAAAAAATTATGATTGGTAGAAATAATGTTACTCTGAGAAAAAAAAAACACACACACAAACAACTAAGCAACCAATTTCCGAGTATTGCTTAAACGAAACAAACCTCGAATAACAAATAACGATAATGAAAACTGGTCGTGATCTCGAATACATATGATCTGTTTTTGATCAATGGATTCGTTGTGTAACCATGGCACGTCCACATTACGCACGCAAACATACACACAAACCACAGCAACTACTACCAACAGCAACTACTAGCAACACCAATCGTTAATAATTTCTTAGAAGTCACATACACAAGTACACCTGGTCTGCATGTAGCGACTGTCAGTTCCTCTTAAAAAAACATCAAAGACAACTCTTAACATGGCAGGTGAAAGAGTAAAACCTATGCAACACTTCTAGAACGTTCGCAGTTTTAACTTCGAGCAACAAAATATTGGGATTTGGGAGGGTAAGTCGTAAAACCGCATTGACTTATTATGGTGATGTTGATGATAACCACGACTACCATGAACTACAATAAAGTGGCCTCTTTGATGATCTTTGTCATCATTCATGTTTGTCAATATTGGACAGATGCATTACCATTTCGACATAAAGTATATTTCATGATCATTTTTTTAAGAAAGTAAAATGCTTTTATAAGAAAATTGATTGCATACTATTTTTATTTTGGATATAGGAAGAAGACTTTTTGATCACTTCTAAAAAAAGTAAGTGTAAAATCCAAAAACAGCAATCATTCTCATTTTGACACAAATTTCCACATACAAAATTGTATGTGAAAAATGTCTTTCCAAGTGAAGAGTTTGTGAAGTTCACAATTATTTTAAATCAAAACAAAGAAATATGACTAAATTTATTTATTCAGATTCAAATGGAGAAGAAACAAGACAATTTGTGGAAGATGATATCAAATTGGTAGAGGTGGAACCTTATAAAAGTGTAAGAAGATATATTTCAAATAGATTTGTTTATTGTTTACTTCCAGAAGATGTTGCCAATGGAGAAATTGATATTTTTTTTTTTGAGATTCATATGGGATTGCAAAGTATATTTGAATTTGAACAATTACTCTCAAATCAGTCCTAACAGTCAAAGGTTAAGAGACAATTTAGTCCATAACAAAACATGACGAAATAACTAATCTATTAACAAATGGCATAAAAATTCCGAATACAAGTGTAAAATTAAGTTGAAAAACAGCAAGAATATACAAATGCTTTGTCAAGCTTACATTCCTATGAATCTCCAAATATAAAAATCCCTTCATTCACAATTTTCGAATGGCTCTACGTACAAATGACCAAAAATATGAGTCCGTTCTTGTAAAATCTCTTACGTTTTTTACACTGAACCCACGTACCCTTATAAAACAGTTTTAAACGGTGTACGAGCTGTTAGTTTCTTACAAGACCCCAATAACATTTTCCTGAGTATGTATAGTATCCATATAGTATGTGTAATCAGGTTATTTTGACAATGCATTTCTTAAGGTGGCTTTATAGACATTCCTTTTGCTTTTGTTCCCCCTCCCTCCTCCCCCGGATGGCGCCATTACAGTGGCTAATGTCAAAGTAACAACATTATGAATAAATTCAAATTGTTGTCAAAACTAGAATGGTAAAAGATTATGTTAGAACTTTTTTCATGGCAATATCTTAAAAAATAAAACATGTTTATAGTTCAGTTTGAAAATGACCCGGGTTTTTTCAGTGACATCTTATGAAAAAACTAATTTCGCGCCATTTCCAAACTATCATAAAAAGTTTATTTTGAAAGATATCATCATGAAAAACCTTTTAGCATAATTACCAACAATTCTAGCTTCAAAAACACTTTGAATTTGTTTGTAATGTTTCTCCTGAAAAACGTCCACTTGAAAAATACAAATTTTCTTAAAACAGCGGATTGTAGGAAGTGACCTCCGTTAGAACATTATTACCACTGCAGTAGCGCTGTCTGGAGGGACAAACACCAAATAAATATGTAATCAGTCACATAAACCTTTAATTTTAAAAATGTGCTTCTTATGCAGTTTTTAGACAAAATAATCTCTTTGTCATAGGTTTTCTGAGCTACTGGCAGAGTAATTATTCAACTTCAAACACTGAATAAGTGAAAAGTTGTGTCTTTAATTTCAGCCAGGATTATCGCTGAGAAGTACAGTTACTGATAAAGCGAAAGTTTGGACAAATGCTGTTGTTCCATACGTCATCGATTCAACCTTTTTCAGTGAGTATGTTGTACATAACGGAAACAATTAATTATAAATGCAACTAGGTTACTTATACAATGGGTAAAAATAACAAGTTCACACTTTTCCGCTCGAAAAATACTTACATTTATTAAATTATTATACTCACCTTTTCCTCTTCAAATTCTGAAAACAAGCATATACCAAATTTATGTTTACGCCTAATCACATTTTTGCGAATATATATCTATTCGATTAGGTAAAAGTGAATTAGGTATCATTGAAAAAGCAATGGAAGAAATACACGACAAAACTTGCGTTCGATTTATTCTTCGTCGTAATGAGATGCCTTACCTATACATCACCACGCTAACAAGGTATAATTACCCGTATTCCGAAGTACAATGTGTCGAGGACACTTCAAGGCATATTTCCGGAGATATGGGTTCCTTTCGACACCTTTTTGCTTAAAAAAACAATTTTAATAATAAATAGTGATTTACCTCATGGGTGTGTTATAGATGCTGGTCCGAAATCGGAATGCCACCCGAAGAAGGTATCAGGACGTTGTCTCTTGGAACTGCATGTCTTGATCAACGTGGAACGGTCGTCCATGAACTACTACACGTTCTCGGGTTTTGGCACGAACAGAACAGACCGGACCGTGACGATTACGTTACCATAAACTGGGACAACATAGCAGAAGGCAAGAAAGAAAGAAATATTAGTACAATTATTTTAAAAAACTGCAATTGTTAATACTTTTCTTATAATAATTATTACTACAATTATGATTTTAACATAGGTACATTATTAATTATGTAAATTACATTTATGGGAAATTTAGGATCAAAATTTAATAGAATTTGACTTTCAATTTCTTGATAAACTTTAACAATTGTCAATTAATTTGATTAAAGTTAAAATGCACAAATTAATTAAAATACTTGATTTACACAAAATGATTTTAAAAAAAATCCAAAATAATTTGATTTTTTAAAAAACTAAATCATGTGCTTATTAAATATAATTTTAAATTGTAAACTCCCCTCAAAATCTGGTTATTTTGTCTTTCTAGAACAAAATTAAAGGAAACTTGAAAGTGTTTTAGAAACTAGAAGGGTAGCTCAATCACTTAAAATGTCCATATATTTAAATATTTGAAAATAACTCAACTAATAATAGATAATATTTTTTTAATTCTTGTCTATAAGAAAGTTTATTTTGAAATATAGAAATATGAAAATATTAATATGTAATTCAGTTACCCATTCTAGTTTCGAAAACGCTTTCAATTCCTCTTCTGAACCGCAGAATAACCAAGAGTTTGAAAACCAGCTGTTCCTAATCCATTTTAAACTAAAAAAAATTAATTCGTTCTGTTTTCATAAAAGGTTTGGCTTATAATTTCGCAAAATACAACGCAGACAAAGTTGATACTTTAAACGAACCGTATGATTACGACTCCATAATGCATTATTCATCATTCGCATTTGCAAAAGACAATCAGGTGCCAACAATTGAACCCAAACTTCCGACAGTTATGATCGGTCAACGATTTTCTTTAAGTCCGTTGGACGTTCGTAAGATTAACAAACTGTACAACTGTTCGTCGAGAGTCAACGTTGCGACTCGCCCGGATAATAACGGAGACTTCTTGGGTTCCGATTCCGATTCGAATAAGGAAAACCTTCAAGAAGAATCGAGACCTGTAGCTTCATCCGTTGTTCCTTCTTCGATAACGGATACGAGTAAAATCATATTTCCATCGATCCCAGAACTTGTTCCTTTGCCGTTTCGCTTCAATTGGTCCAATCCGATGACAACGTCAAATCCAAAGATCATATTTCCAGACTGAACTAAAACATTTTTTGAAAATATTTCTATTAAATATAGCATTAGTTAGAAAGTTTACAATATAAATATAAAGACTTGTCCATAAACTGTTTGAAAAATTGTGACTGATGTATTCAAAACTTTTTAAACATTTGATCGAATGAAGTCAGTTGGGTTTCAACTTTTTTAAACTTTGTTATATTAAAGTTAGAAAAGTGAATTTAAAGTTTCCGATCATTCGATGAACTCAATTCTAAATGAAAGTGTGTGAAGATATATTACGACACCACAATACAAAGTGATTCAAGAAAGAAAACAAAACCTCATTCTTTCTATAATAAGTTTTCTTCTCGATTTAAAAAATGAAATTGTATTTGAAGTGACATTTTAGAAATGACATTCGAACAATGGCGAGAAAACTATTGTCCTCTGTAAAACTTAAAATGTAAAAAAAAGAAGTAATTACCACCTTTTCAAAATGTGACAAACCAAAAAAAAAACATTTTTGGTTTTCGTTATGACAGCAATTTTTATATATAAACTTATTGACCAACTTTTCCTTTTCCTTTTAAAACCGTGTCATTTCAATGCAATCTTTAATTTCACCTTACTTTCATTCATAATAATAATAATAATATTAATAATAATACTAATAATGATAATGATAAGGAAGAAATTTCTCTCTCTTTCTCTCTCCTTGTATTCTTTCAAGCCAATATAAATGGAAAGAAGGGATACAATTAAGAAAAGCCAAATGGATGTATGATTACTAAAATGAATAAACGTTTCGTGTCCTAAATTTCGAAAAGTAGAAAGAAACAAGAGAAAATTAACCTAAAACCCTCAACAAGAAGCACAAAAACAACAAAGAATTCAAATTTTATATATAAAAAAGAGGAGTTGCCACCTAAAAAATGAAGAAGGAAACAACTTTTTAACTTCGACAACTAAACTTTTTAAGTTTTAATTTCAAATGGTTTTCACATTTTAAAACGAATGACTTTTCCTTTTTTTATGAAGCTCGTAGTTGTTCAAAAACAAAAACTTAACTCGGTTTCAAAGTTGTTTTAAGGTCCATAAAACTCAGAAATATTAAGATAAAATCCAAATTGCTTACAAAACTAGAATGGTAGAAGATTATTGTTAACAGTTTTTTCAAAGGCAATATTTTAAAAAAAATAAGCATTTCATATTTCAGTTTGAAAATGACCCATTTTTTCGTTTTTCCATTGCCATTTCATGAAAAACTATTTTCACCTTTTTCAAACTGTCATTAAAAAGTTTATTTTGAAAGAACTTTTAGCAATATGGCCAACAATTCTAGTTTTTAAAACACTTTTGATTTTTTTTTCATAATATGTTTCTCCTGAAAAACGTTTGCTTAAAGATTCTAAATTATTTCCGAACTAAAATGCTGAATTCGATTTCCCATTAAAAAACAATCCAATTCTTGGTTCCTTCCACTGATCAATCATAATTATACTTCTGCTTTTTAAAAGAGCAACACTAAGGAGAAATTGAAAGTGTTTTAGAAACTAGAACGGTAACTTTATCACTTAATAAGTATCTTCATGTTGAAGATATAATTTGAAATAAACTTTATATAGAGAAAAATGAAAAAAAAATATCTTCTACTTAAAGTTGGGTTAATTTCAAACTTGATATTAAAAGCTTATTTACCGATAACAACATGAAAATACCCTTAAGTGATTAAGCTACACTTCTAGTTTCTAAAACACTTTCAAGTATCTCTTCGTTTAACTACAGTATTCTGAAAGAAAGATTAATCAATAGTTCGAGAGGCATTGTTTACACTTGACAAACCAATTTAACATTTTATAGAAGATATTCCCTGATGATCTTTTTGGACAAAAAATGACATTTTTTTATACTGATTCTCACCTGTTTAAAATCACCTAATAATGTTAATTATATCTGAATTATAAAATGTCTTTTGATTTCTGTAAGACAACAGCGTCAATTCTGCAACATTCCATGAAGTTTACTGTCGTCAAACCAATAAAAAAAGCCGCAGTTTTCAAACCCGCAGTTACGAATAATGTTTGATTGTTTCTTTCAAGCCTCGTGTTTTAGTTTGTTGAATGGACTATTATTAAAATAGAATATACGGACAAAATATTAAAATGTCTCGATTAAAAATAAAATTAACAATTGATAAATAGTTGACATGAAGCCAAAAAAAAAAAAGTAGAAAATCAAAGACCGGAAAAACAAAAACAGGAAGACAACAACAACAAAAAAATAGGAATGACCAAAATTTTTAAAAAACTATAAAAGAGGAACCAAAAAAAATTTAACGGGACATTCGAAAGAAGAATCTCGGAAAAAAATAAGACAAAAGGAAAATGTCAATTCATATCGTAGTAAGTACAGAAAAAAAAATATTCAATTTTGTTATAGGTTTATAAGATGTTTTAAATTTTAAAAATTAAGAGAAGAACTTGAAAGTTTTTTTTTTAGAAACTAGAAGGGTAGCTTAATCATTTAAGGTGTATTTTCATGTTTGATATCTTTTAAAATAAGCTTTTTATGTCAGTTTGAAAATGAACCAACTTTAAGCAGACGATATTTTTTTTTAAAATTTGATTCTATAAAAAAGTTTATTTTAAAAGATAACAAAAACATGAAAATACTAATTAAATGAATCAGCTACCGCTCCAGTTTCTAATACTTTGAATTTCTCTTACCCTGAAATTAGTTGAAAGTGCTTTAGAAGCTAGAAGAGTAGCTAAATCACTTAATAGTAATTCCATTTTGATATCTTTTAAAATAAGCTTTTTATAAGCATTTTTTGCTTAGTTTTTGTCTATAAAAGTTTATTTTGAAAGATATGAATATAAAAAAAACTATTAAGTGATCCAGTAACCATCCTAGTTTCTAACACACTTTCAATATCTCCTCTTTGCTCCCGAATTCGAAAGTCAGCTCTCTTCATAAAACACCTGAAACTAAAAAAAACCCTTGTTTTGATTCTCTTCATAGCTGATCCTCGTCATTGCGAGTCTTTTCGATCCGATTTACTCGAGAGCGTTGAAAGCGGGTTCGGAAAACTCTTCCAAGCCCAAAGTGTCTTCATTGAATGCCGAACGTAGAGGCGGTGGCGAATTCTTTGATCCCAATGGATTCAGCCTCGGTCAACAAGGCCACGGATACAAGCGACTAGGACCTGCTCCATCGGCATCACTCGTAAGACCAATGGGCCGCTACCGTTACGGTTACTTCGACCGTCAAGCACGCGCCATGGTGAAAGTCGAAGTGGAACCTATGATTTTAGGAAGAACCGAACACGCTGACAGCGGATACGGAACGATAAGTTCACCAGTTTACGCTTACGCACCCGGTTACGGACCGGGGTACGGACCTAGCGAATATGCATCGAGTGGAAGTGGAACATACGGTGGAACGTACGGTACATCGTACACCGTACAAGATACTAATCCATACGGATATCAAGATACGGCTGCAAGTGAATACATCGTATCTGGAAGCAGCGATCCATACGGAATGTATGGAGATCAAGGATACGCTTACCAAGGAGGAGTTGGAACGGCTTACGGTGACGTAAGTTACCCCGGAACTTACGATAGTTCGATGCAATCTACGGATATGCAACCGAGTGGTTATACAGCAGATCATGGAGATGTAAATTACGATGACGGAAGCAGCCAACAGCTAACAGTAAGTGGAGCTGATCCATCTCAATCCGGAAGTGGCAGTAGTGGTGGAACAGGAAGTGGAACTCACTCCGGGTCGTCGTCGTCGTCTTCATCTTCTTCGTCTTACAGGAACAACAACGGAACTAATAAAAGAAACGGATCTCAAGTTAATAACGATGAAACGAGACCCTCAAGGACCTTTTAGAAACGTTAATTTATATTTTTTGTATGAAAAAAAAAATGTGGTTTAACTCATTTGAGTAATTCTGTAATCTGGTGGTGTTGAATTTTGTAATAAAATTATTATAAAATAATTTAAAAAATTTGTGCAAATTTTGTTTTAAAGTCTAAACGGGGCTTCTCGAACTCCTGGCTATTTTGTCTTTTCAAGTGCAAAATGAAGAGAAATTGAATGTGTTTTAGAAACTAGAAGGGTAGCTCAATCAAATAAAAGGGTATTTTTCATGTTTGATATCTTTCAAAATAAACTTTTAATATTAGTTTGAAAATGACACAACTTTAAGGCAGATGATATCTTTTTAATTTTTGTCTATAAAACTTAAGCTTATTTAAAAAAAAAATATTAACATGAAAAAGATTGAGCTGCCCTTCTAGTTTCTAAAACACTTTTCAGTTTCTCTTAATTTTGCCTTTTTTAAATACAAAATATTCAAGTTTTTCATAAACTATCATAAGCAGAGCATAACTATTAAGTTGAGCTACCTCTATGTATATATACTGTAGTCTGTATCTTTTACACTTGTGTCTGAAAAAAGTGACGTCAGAGGCGTTTATGTAAAATTTAAGATTGTATCATTTAGTATGGTAGAAACGGGGCTTAATATCAAACGTTCTCAACAGAGTCAACAGTTTAAACAAAAGTGTTTGATGATGCATTTGTTTTGTTATCAATCCTTTTGAAATTATACAAACTTAATTATTTCATTCAACCCCTCTGACGTCACAAGGTTTTTCTTACGATGAGGCAGCTACATAATATACACCTAAAATACACGTATATTGGGTACATTCTATTTACCTTGGCTCGAAATATACCTTGAAACTTGTATTGAGTTTGTGTCACTTTGCTCATTGTAATGGCTTTGTTGTATTACACCGCGGGGTGGCGCTGTATGAAGGGAAAGAATAATCAATAGGATGTTTCTAAGGTTTTATGAACAGCTGATTTTCGAAATCTGGTTATTCTGCAATTTCATTAAAAGAGCAACACTTAAAAAGAGAAATTGAAAGCTTGTTAGAAACTAGAATAGGTGTTGGATCACTTAATAGTATTTTCATGTTGATATATCTTTCAAAATAAACTTTTTAGAGACAAAATTTTTTAAAAAATACCATTTTTCAAACTGACATAATAAGTTTTTATTTTAAAAGATATCAAAATTAAAATACCCCTTCTAGTTTTTAAAACACATTCAAGTTTCTTTTCATTTTGCATCTGAAAAAAAAAACAATAAAAATTCGAGATGCTTTTACACTTTAAAACCGCCTTAATTGATAATTAAAATAACTTAATACATTTCACACAATACCCAATAAAATTCTAAATTTCATTTCAATAAAGTCGTAAAACACCTTAGAAATAAAAAACAAATTAAGACACAAAAATGCAAAGTAACAAAATACAAAGCAACCTCAATTTACATTCAAGAATATAAAAATTAATCAGAATAAAACAAACCAAGACTAAAATAAAAACACTTGAAATATAATTATAATAAAGTGAGGACATTTCCTTGTCTCCTCCACCCACACCCTTAATTCCCTCCATTTTTCTCACCTTATTTTCATAAGGAAAAAAGTAAAAGTGAAATTCTGTTATTTCTTAGTTTCAAAGGAAGTAAAAGAAATAAGAAACCCGCCCAGGACTATCGATTAAAAAAAGACATTACACAAGATAAGATGACTTATTATATGAGAGGCCAATTCTTAAATAACCCTATAACCATTTTCTTTTTGTAAGAGTGAATCATATTAAAAAAAAAGTTAATTATGTGAGGGGCCGCGCCCAAAGTCATTTCTAAAAATGACCCAGCAACTTTTATGTATAAATAGAAGCATCAGAGATAACTTTTAAAACAATATAACATTGGATTTCATTTCAACCTAAACGAATATTATTCAAACAACATGTCCGTAATACAAACTGTAAGTGGTCTTAACTCTCAAGACAGTTCTCGAAGTGATTGCTATATTTATTGGAATATTTCTTAGGTAATTTTGTTTTTGGCCTTTGGAGTTTGTTTGGTATTTGCAAAACAAACAAGAGAGGCAGTGGCCAGTCCATCTTCGGACATATCATCACCTGAAGCCAGTGATTCATATCTTAGCAACTCTTATGCAACTGGTTATGGAAGTGGATATGGAGGAGGCTATGGAAGTGGATATGGTCAAGGACTCTATGGACAGGGTGGTTATGGTCAAGGACTCTATGGACAGGGTGGTTATGGTCAAGGACTCTATGGACAGGGTGGTTATGGTCAAGGACTCTACGGACAGGGTGGTTATGGTCAAGGACTCTACGGACAGGGTGGTTATGGTCAGGGACTCTACGGACAGGGTGGTTATGGTCAGGGACTCTACGGACAGGGTGGTTATGGTCAGGGACTCTACGGACAAGGACTCTATGGACAGGGTGGTTATGGTCAAGGAGGTTATGGACAAGGACTCTATGGACAGGGTGGTTATGGTCAAGGGCTTTATGGACAAGGAGGTTATGGACAAGGAGGTTATGGTCAAGGAGGTTATGGTCAAGGAGGTTATGGTCAAGGAGGTTATGGTCAAGGAGGTTATGGCCAAGGTGTCTATGGCCAAAGTGGTTATAACCAAGGCCAGGGTTTATATGGTTTGGGTTATGGAACTGGACAATATGGCTACTATACTGGCAAATGATCAACAATGCCATATTAAAAATGACAACAATTCGATAAGGTAAGTTTTAAAGTTGATCAAATAAACTCTTAATTATTAATATAAATTCAATTATTTCAGATAACACCGAAGACAAATGACGAAATCCAAAGGAAAATTATTTTCCCCGATTGAAAAAAATCATCATTATTGTGATCGATACCTTCCTTCTCTGTAATTTACATGAAGTTTTATATGATTTTATACAGTTTTGTAAAGTAATTAAGTTAGTTAATTTGTAATTTGTACGTGAATAAATGTTTTCTTGTAAAACATGTTTTTGTTTAGCGTCATTCTTGTTGGTATGAATATAAACAGTTAAAAACCGCTTAACATGAAAACGGAATAACAATATATTTTTAGGCCTTCAGAATAGTAGTGAAATTCTTTTAACATGAAAAAACATTCCGGTGAATTCAATTTCGTGTTAATTTCAACTGCATAAAATATTATTAATGCTAACAGTTTCAATTTGTAATGTGTAAGGGCTAATGAATCATTAGCTCTTAATGAGTTATGACTAATGATTGATTACAAAAGCATGAAACAAAACAAAGTGTTATCAGTGATTGCCAATTACAAGGGGCAAAATCAATTTATCAATTTATTATAAATTGATTTTGCCCTTGTGATAATTATAATTAAAAAAATATTTTGAAAAATAATAAAGTATGAAATTTGTCTTAAAAGAAAAAAGTATAAAAAACCTAAAATAGTCAAAAATAGAACTGTAAAATGAAACAGAATCTGTAGTTACAAGTGAATTCATAACTAAATCTTACAATAATGAGTCAACGTGATACATGAACCATTATTATTAATAATTATCATTAACAATAATTGCCTAATCGTAAGAAGCTTGTGACGTCATATTGATTAATGAAAAATTTAAGATTCCACAAGTATGCCTGCCTCATCGTAATGTAACGTCATAGGAATTGACGACAAATTTAGGATTGTTATATAACTAATGAAATATTTTTTTATTATTGAAAAATTTATTATAGTACCGTAAAAAAATTGCTACTTAAAGTGGGTTTAAACTTTTAAAGTGTAAAATGCCATTCAAAGTCCAGTTATTCTGTCTTTCAGAAGCAAAATTAAGGAGAACTTGAGTGTTTTAGAAACTAGAAGGATAGTTGAATCATTTAAGAATATTTTAAAATAAGCTTTTTGTAAATAAAACGTTTATTTTTTAAATACGTATCAACATGAAAATATTGACTCAGCTATAGTTCTAGTTTTTATTGTTCCTGAAATAGCGGATAAACCAAAATTTCAAAATCTGTCAACTGTTCATAAAACATCTTAAATAAAAACTTGATAAGTAATCTAATTAAGAATCCACCACTCCCGGAACTGTATCTGCACCTTATCGTGGTGGTGGTAGTGAGGGGGGGGGGGGTTGTGTGCTCTGACGACCCAGAAGGCTATGCTGGCGGTAACGTGGCTACAGGTTGGGTCACCCAAGCCGGACAGGCTTCTGTTAGAGAAGTGCCAGACAAAACGAGATAGATACCTAGGAGAAGGACAATTCTGATTTCAAACCATGGTAGTGGGCAGTGGCACTTCCATTACTTCTCTGAGGCCAATGACAGAAAAGCTCAGAAGAAGGCAATTTCAGGCATGGTTGTTTATGACTTGAATGGTTGAAGCACTTTGATGCAAAAGGCAAGGGGAAACTACCACACTATTCTCTAAAGAAAAGAATAACTTATGAATGTCTCAACAGACAGGGCCGGGATTAAATTATTGTACAACGAGTCCTTGAACTGAATGACCTAATGAAAGAATTAAGAATCTAAGCGAGATTATTAATTATGCAAATATACGTTTTAAATGTACAGTAAACGTCGATTATTGGAACTAATGTCGGACATGACTAGTTCTGATAATCAAAAGTTCATATAATCGAACTCTCAATAAAAAAAAGTGGAAAAAAGGAAGAAAAAAACTGATTTCAAAAAATTCTTTTTATTTTCCATAAGAAATTGGTTACGATAATCGACGTTCCACTTAATGTATTTTTGCGAAATTTTGAATTATAATTCAATAGACCTGACCTGAGTTTTTTTTTAAAAAAATAAACATTAATAATTTGAAAAATTGAAAATGGAAGTCAACGCAAAATATTGTGTGAAACAAATAAATAGCTAACTAAATTTAAAAAGATCTACAATACTTGAAATAAATTGAATATATTCTAACCCCTCTCTCTCACACTGAAAAAATAACTGTTATAATTTGACACATTTTCTATAAATAAAAAAAATGAAAAACTTGAATAAAACTGTGTTGATTTCCACGCTCTTCATTTTTCCTAACTCAAATTTTCCCATATTCTATTTAGTTTCAGTGTGTTTTTTGTGTGATATAATAATAAATATATAGGCGGTCTTTCTCATGCACTTTTGGAGTAACTTTGAGATAATATTTAAGAAAAATATTATTGCAATAATACAAAAATTGCTTCTCAAGATAAATAAAATGTTAACGTTATTCTCAAAGGTTAGAATAGTAAATGAAGGGACTAGTCCTTTCAGTATGTTCATTATATTTATATAGAATTTATATTTTTTAAAACATGTAATAATTTGTACAATGGATAGACTGTCACTGCTCGTTAAACATTGGAAGGCGGAGTTAAATATTTTTAATAAAAAAAAAAAGTTGAAAGAATTTTTTTATATATTCATATTGAATTTTCTAAAAAGTGTACATTAAATATTTACTACCACGCCCTTAAAATGCATTTCTATTTATTAAATATCATGGGTGTGGTGTAATATAATTATTAAAGGTTTCTTTGAATAAAAAATACAAATATTTACAAAATTTATGAATGGTTGATCACAAAAAAAAAATAACATAATAAGTTGGAAGTATTATTATTTAATTCTAATTGTTCACATTTTTTTAAAAAAAATTTGAAACAATTGTAGGTTTGGTCAAAAATTCTAAAAGTTATCAATGATCAGATGATTAAACTTCATTAGAGATTTTTGCACCAATTTATTTTTAAAGATGTTTTATGAACAGCTGATTTTTAAAATGGAGCAATACTAAAAAGAATTGAAAGTCTTTTAGAAACTAGAATGATTGCTAAATTATTTTATAGAATTTTCATATGGATATCTTTCAAAATAAAGCATTTTATAGACAAAACTTCAAAAATCTCGAATGCTTGAAGTTGGGAAATTTTCAACCTCAATTACAAAGCTTATTTTAAAATATATCAAAGTTAAATTACACATGATTGAGCTACTACTCTTTTAGTTTCTAAAAACACTTTCAATTTTGTTAGTTTTTGCTTACAAAATAACCAGATTTTGAAAAAGTGTTAAAAACTAGAATGATTGCCGAATTACTTAATATAATTTTTATGTCGGTATCTTTCAAAATAAACTTTTTATAAATAAATTAAAAAAGAATATCGTCCGCTTAAAGTTAGGTCATTTTCAACCCCAATTAAAAAGCTTATTTTAAACGATATCAACGTGAAATTACACGTAATTGAGCTAAACTCCTAATTTCTAAAAACACGTTCAAATTTTTGTCACTTTTGCTTATGAAAGACGGTATAACTAGAGTTCGAATGGGCTATTTTTAAATATTAAAACCACCTTTTGGTTTAAAACCACTTTGGACACTTTTAGTGTCAAATCTGTCAACAAGTTCCTTGTATTTTCTAATTACCAAACCTAATAAAAAATAGCCATTTTTCTGTTGAAATAAATGATGTTTGTCGCCTTGACATATGCTTTTTTTAGATATAATTATTTTCTTTTCTGTAGAATAAATCAAAACTAAAAATGGTATATGAATCTAGTAATTGGTACCATTTACTTGTAGTATACAAATTTGAATTCTCCATCATCTAGAAGAGGGTGTGGTTCAATAAACCAAATTTTTTTGTTTCTTCTACAGAACCCCCCCCCCCCTCTTCTCGTAATATATGTTTAATGTAGTCTTGTTATTCGTACCTGAAAGTCCATGATACGAACTAATTAATGTTATATAGGTATGATTATTGGGTTATTTAAGCAAACAAGGTCGAATTGGTATAAGAAACAATGCAAAATGATTAATAATAGAAAGTGGGACTTATCTGTGCTGAAAACAAGAGAAAAATAGGCAGAAAAAAAAGCTGAATAATAGACATGAGAGAAAGAGAAAACGAATGAACAAAAATTAGAAATAGTTCATGCATGGAGTTAAAAAGAATGTAGATTTTTTTTTTCTTTCTCTCAAAAATTTTCAGGTATATAAATGCAGTGAAATTAAGTTTTAGTCATTCATTTCATTTGGTTAATTCAAAAGTGAAATACGAACTTTTAAAATGTCTCTCTCAAATTTGGTAAGTTATCAAAAATGAACAATAATGTTCGTGTTTTTGTATTGAAAAAACTTCCTTAAAATTTTCAATTCAATACAAATGTTATAATGTGTATATCTATCTTAGATTGTTTTGGTGTTGGCCATTTGTGCCTGTGTTGTACTGGGAAAAGGCGTTGAGGATCAAGAAGTATCTGCCACCTATGGGCACGGAGCTTACGGAGGTGGTCATGGAGGCTATGGAGGTGGTCACGGAGGTTACGGAGGCGGTCATGGAGGTTACGGTGGCGGTCACGGAGGATATGGAGGTGGTGGTTACGGATATGCTGCACCCTTTAAATATGGATACTATGGACCTTATGGAAATTCTTACGTTCACGTTGCCGTCAACGGTGATTACGAGAACTCCAACTATGGATTCAAAGCTGGTGGATACGGCGGTCATGGTGGATACGGAAAATATTAAATTATTCAAAGCAAAGTATTTCATATTTAAAAATTTTCATTTTCAATATGTAAGAAACGATATTTTTCTAATTTAAAAGCATTTGACTTTTACAGAATCTCTAGACATAAAAATGTGACCAACAAAGGATCGAAAATCCTGTGTAAATGCTCTTCAACGTCATCATCATCATTAACGTTAATTAATTAAACATTGCTGTTGTACAGTGACTTTGCAATCAAATCAAAGCAAAATCATTCGTTCAAATCAGCTATATATTATGTATACAAAAAGAATAGTAATAAGAGTTTCAACCATTGGTACTAATCTATTCTTTTGTCATTTTTTGTTGTAAATACTTTATAATAACATTAGAATCTAATGTTAACTGAATTTTTGTGCAATGCCAACCTTATGAAAGAATGAAAATGTAATTTACTTGATATTATAAATAAATAAACTAAAAAAGAATTGTTTGCTATTTAGAAAACTTTTTTATAATTTTTGTGGCATATAGTTGCCGCACCATGAGGGGAAGCTTGTGACGTCAGTTGGTTTACAAAAACTTAACGATTCTTTCAATTAGTCTGATAGAAAAAGAACGATATCAAACGTTCTCAACTGTTTCAACAAACGGTTTCTTGCATTCTTTTATTATTCCTAGTTTTTATCAGACAAAATGGCACAAGCATAATTTTTTTTGTAAACCCCGCTGACGTCACAAGCTTCCTCTTTACAGTGAGAGAACAATATAAGTTGGTGATCTCAGTGTTCATATATAATTAAGGACTTGAAAGAAAAAAACACAATTTGCACGCAATAGCAGTAAATCCTTGAATAAATCTAAACTCTTAAAATGAAAAAGAAAAAACCGTTTCTAGAGAATAAAATAAACTTAATTCTCATATAAGGTAATTTTTTTCAGAATTATTTTGAATCATTTTCAATTTTCTTCTTTTCAAATAACGAATTTAAGAAAGTAGAAAAAACGTGGCGCTGTCATAATTACCGAAAATTCCGACAAGCTCCACACACACTCAGTTTTTATGAAAAAACAGACCTGCGGAGTCGACGTCACGATCCAGACATGTTTCTGAAAACAAAGCAATCTTTTTCAACTGTATCTAAAGCATTGTTTCCACTTATACTCATGAGTGTGTAAACATTTACACAAAAATATACATGAGCTATACGTTGGAACGGGCAGCAAAAACACATTTTGATCACATTCTTTTTGCATCTGTATAAAAGTTTTTGTTGCCAAGTTCATGTTGCAGACCCAGGTATACAGACTAATGGCCCTACTAATGAGTAATAACTTATAAGTGCAAACACGTACCTTCTTTCCCTGGACCATGTCCCACACCCACCGAGCTGAGTAGGCCAAATGATGATGAAAGATGCAATATACGATTCAGATTTGACAAAATGTGTTTTACGACCGGCTGCCCTACTTGAAGTCAACTATGCAATGATGAAGAAATTATAAAAGACAAACACAACAACCATGCTTCAACCAAGATTCGAACCCGCGACCCTCCGTACCACAAGCGGAGGCGTTGGCAAAGTGGAAACGTATCTCAAGTTAAAAAAAAAATGCTACCACATTTCAACTTACCTTATCAGCATATTATAACAAGAAGTAATCAAAGAATACAAAAGATCACTGGTTACGGCACGGCACCAATTGTCGAAAAATACATTTTAAAAAGACGAAAGCAAAAAAAAAAAATGCCTGAAAAAAACTAAATTGCAAACAAAACAAAAATGAAAAACAAAAGCTGAAAACTTAACTGACACATTTATATATGTATTTATATATATGTATAGAAAGATAATAAGAAAAAAAATAATTGTCCAACCGAATGAAATCTCAAAACATCTTTTGATCCTCTTGCAAAATACAAAATAATCAAAAAAAGCGAGAAAACGAAATATATATTGCGCTACGCTTAATATGAAGTTTCGTACAAAAAAAATACCCTAATTTAAAGATAATGACAAAAAAAAAATCAAAATATTAAAAAAAAGTGAAACAAATAACAAAAAAACCACTTCCTTTTCAGGGTTTTTTTTTTTCTAAGCAGAGAAAATTTACTTGAACTTCAACATCTCATGTACAATACAAGAAATTTTCTTGGAACTCGGGGGGATGTGAATGGACGCAATTCAAATCCATGCACAAACACACATAAGACCTCAAAAGAATAAACGAAAAAAAAAAAAATAAACAAATCGTGAGACAAAAAGAAAAAGTGTCCTGTCGAGAGAAAGGAAGAGGCTAAGAAGATAAGACAGAAAGAGAGGAACCTCATAAAACACCCATCTTATGAAACATCAAAACCGAAACAAAATTCAGATTGGAGAGAAGGAGAAGGAACGGCGTAAATCGAATCGAGCCACATCATCGTAAAAGAAAATAAGAGAACAGGAAGGGGAAATCGAGGTTTATACTCGAATACGAGAGACAAAAGAGGATCAGAAAAGAGATTTACACTACCAGCATAGCAATTAAATAGCAAAAAAAGAGAAATGAGAAGAAGAGGGGAGGGAGAAAGGAAGGATTTTTTCCTTCTTCAGTATAAACTACCAGAAAATACGAGCTATATAAACTGCAGCACAAGTGAATGACTGAGTGGCTCTTCCAAAAAAGCTTTTAAAAAGGCCCTAACCCTAACTCCCTCCCATTAATCATTCACATTCAATCACATTTGCATGTGATTCCAGCTATTCCACATCTGAAAAAGAGCAAAATCAACTTCAGTACAAAGCAAACCAATAACAAAAAAGCAACAAAAAAAAAACTCCCTACCATTTTGTGTTCCGATGGTTGTTGGTGAGGTCCCAATCCAGTTCCGGGTCCTCCTCCTCCGCTGAGTATCTGACCCGAGACAAGGCCAGCTGCAGCGAGAGGATGGGTATTTAAATTGTCTGGTGGCTGCTGCTGCTGTTGTTGCGATTGAACTCCAATGTCGACTCCATGATTAGGTTTCATATTGTTACCGTTACCCCAGATGTCGATCCCGACAGCTGAAGTTGTGTACATCTGTGACATTTGTGGCATCTGTTGAGGCATCCCGTTCAGAAAAGGCGGAAATGCTGAATTCAAACCACTCGGATGGATGGTTGACATCATCGACTAAAGTACCGAAACAAGGTTCGATTAAGGTGGTTTTAAAGTATAAATGCTCCTTAAAATCTGGTCATTCTCTGTCTTTCAAGAAAAAAATTAAGTGAAACTTATAAGTGCTTTAGAAACTAGAAGGGTAGCTCAATCAATTAAGGCTATTTTCATAATCATATCTTTTAAAATAAGCTTTTTATCCAAGTTTGAATATGACCCGACTAAATACTATTGAGATCTTCAGCTACCCTTCCAGTTTCTAACACACTTTCAATTTCTCCTTAGCGCTGTTGTTCTCAGTCTCACCTTAGTCGGTCTGCAAACTTGAAACGCCTCCACGTGATGACTGTTTTCAAGAACCGAACTCAAATTGTCTCCGAAACGTGCAGCAATATAGTTGGGCTGCATCATTTGAAGTCTATCGTCATGCGTCGGTGCCATATGTTCTAATAGACAAAACAAAATGGCTTTAGAAGGATTAAATAAAACTAGAATAGATCGTTGTACCATTGGACGATCCAAACGACCCACGCCACTGAAAAATGTCACAATCGATCAACCCGCCGTAATTCGGAGTCTTCTTGTGAGCTCGTTCCGTACCGATGGGTCTCGGAAGCTTTCGATCTTCTCCGTACGGTCTGTGATCGCCCATTCCCGATATCGCCAGAGGAGAGGACGGATTACTCGCATGAGGCGAAGATGCAGGAGACATATTTGAACAGTCGTCTAAAAACAACAACAAAACAATTATAATACAAAGAAAAAATACTTCATGGTTCTGACAAACGTTTTCTAAAAGGGGCCAAAAATAGCAAAATATTTTAGGCTTTGCAGGCCAAGAGACGAAAAACGTTTCAATCGCCACCTATTGACCCTAACTCAAATTTCTTGAAGATTTTAATAAAATGATTTGTGAACACCTCATTATTGATCAATGGTTCTTCAGCGTTTAAGAGCAATATGAAGAAGAAATTATGTTAGAAAGTAGAACTGTAACTAAATCACTTAATACCTTTCAAATTCAAAAATTATCATTGGATCATTTTCAAACTGACATAAAAAGCTTATTTTTAAAAACATATACATGAAATTACAGTTAAGTGATTGAGTTACCCCTCTAGTTTCTAAAACACTCAAGTTTCTCTTAGATTTTGTTCCTAAACGATAGAATAACAAAAGTTCGAGAGTACATTTACAATTTACGTGAAAATGCAATTAACTGCAATTTAAATTTAACTGAAATTAAAATTAATTCTATCATTAGCTCACAGGCCGAACAATAACACGACGGCGGGTGAAAGGAAAAAGTTACCTTTCGAATGCACAACGCCGACATTTCTCTGAGATTGAAGAAGAGAATTCGAAAGAGACGGGTGCATTTGAGAAAGATGAGCCAAAGTCGCAGCTCCAATTCCTCCATGTGGTAACGATCCATGCATATTCTGATGAGAAGAATTGACGGCACCGACCAAACGCAAAGTGTCGGATGCGGAGACATGTCTCACCAAATGCTGCGGATATTCCGAAGAAAGGTTGCTACTGTTTTGTTGTTGAAGAGTAGGAGGTGTTTGTTGAGGAGCCGGTTGAAACGGATGTTTCATATTTGGATTAGAAATGACAGGATTCATGAGAGGTCCACCACCGGACTGTCCCAAATTGGCCATCGACGAGGACGACGCAGAGTTAGCAAGCGGCGTTAGATTCTGAATCGAAAATACGACCGACGAAGGATTAACGTGAGAAAAGGGTGACTTGTTGTCCTGAATGGACGAGAGACGACTGAGATGAAGCGCCTGTGCATGAGGCGGCGCGACCATGTGGTGAGCAGGATGACTTCCACAGTTGGCCATCGAGCGACTCGAGAAATCCGGTGCATTCGGATTCAAGTTACTCTGTATGGAAGGTACCGTCGACGTCGTGGACGCGTTTGTCGTAGACGAATACGAATGATTGCTCATCTGAGCAGAAACGAGTTGTCCTGGCGACGAAGTGCGTTGAATAAATCCTGAATTTAGATCAATAGATGGTCGAAGAAGAGACTGTTGCTGCTGTTGTTGTTGCTGCTGCTGCTGCTGCATCGTTGAAGGCATCGTATTCATCGGTGAAACATTAGCAAAAGGATGGTGAATTTGATGATGATGATGATGATGATGAGGATGACCAATGGCAGAAGGTAAAGGACCCGGTAAAAGATTGGCAGCTGATACGCTACTTGACAATGAAACGATCGTATCGGACGAACCACCGAGTGGTGGCGACGCCTTACGAACGCTTCCTACTGGAGGTGCGATAGGACCTATAGGAGGTGTGCTAGGAGCGCTATTCGGAAGTCGAGGTCTCGAACTCGGCGAGATAGGACCGACTACAGAACTGCTACCGGGAATGATGCCTGCTCCTCCGCCGCCGCTACTATTACTACTATTGATCGAGGAAGAAGAGCTAGGAGAAATGTGAGCGTTACCACGATATCCGGGCGCTTTTGAAGCATCGGCCGGCGGTGGAGGAGGTGGCGGAGGAGGAACTCCATTCAACGACGAATTCAACGAATTAGACGAACAGATGCCGGACGACGATGACTTAACATTGGCTGCCGCAACACTGGCGAAATTCATTCCTTTGCCATCATCTCGTTCCTTTCCCCAGACACTCTGCTGAGCAACATTACTGAAAAGATTGTTGAAGGGAGAATAATCTTGAGGTATCGCTTTTGTTGGCGTTGGTGTAACACGAGACGGCGGCTGCGGAGGACTCGAGGGACGAGTCATCGACGACAACGTGGAAAGATTAACAGAAGTCGAAGAAGAAAGAGAAGGAGCTGAAGAAACAGTATTTGGAGGAGGTTGTTGAGAATTCGATGATGTGTAACTCGGCTGAGAACTGATCACCGGAGCGGAATTACAGATCGGGCCGTTAACGAGAGAAGTACGTGTTTGCGAATTGTCGGTCGTCAGATGTAAAGCCGGCTGATTATTTGCTCTGGTGCCGCCGCCTCCTCCGGAATTCTTACCAGAAGATTTACCACCAGAGGTCGGAGCTGCAACACCAGTGGATGTAGCCGATCCAGACCTACTCTCCGTAACCTTTGCCGCAAACGTGGAATTACTGTTACTCGTCACCGTCTTTGCAGCACGACCACTGCCAGATACTGCTACCGTATAGGAAACCGTGGTTTTTGTGCCAGTTCCAGACGTGCCAGTAGATGCTGCTGATGCTCCTCCTTTCTTCTCGGGAGGAAATAACTGACGCGCGGCTGCCGCCTTAAACGATCCGGCGATCAAATTTGAAGAGCCGTCCGATTGTGAAGCAACAGACGACGATGATGACGAACTGGCAGCAGAACCGGAACTCTTTTTACCCGTGGAAACAGACGATGGAACCGGAAATGCTGGCCACGATGACGTGGAAGGAAATGCAGGAGACATTGTCATTCCAGGACGAACGGCACTCGGTTGCCTGACGGGAGCAGAAAAAGGTGGCTGAGTAGGGAAAGCGGACGTAGAAAAAAGTCCAGGAAGATTTCCAGACTTGAGAACAGTTGTTGACGCGCCAGTTGTTTTTGGCTGCAATCCACTCATAAGAAGCTATATAAAACGAGAAGAAGAAAAACATTTAATGTCTTTTACATATTCAAACTATATGGAGAAGAACCGTACTTGAGTTGCTCCAACGTTTTGTCCGACCAAAACGAGTTTATTGGACGCATTCATCTTTTTGTTTGCTGGTATCAATTCACTCAGATCCTTCTCCGGATCTTTGACCATCATATTGATGAGCAAATGAGCTTGTCTCATCGCCTCGGCCGATCCTCTGATGTTTATATTACGATCTCCGGCACCTTTCTGCTTCTCCACTTCGATTGTCGCTCCGGACACTTCTCGGATCGTATTTATGTTGCAGCCGCCTCTTCCGATCACTCGACTGATGGCGTTTGCAGGTACGATCACTTTTTTGGTCCTCGAACGAGTGTCGCTGATTACAAATAAAAACAAGATGTTAATCACGCGATAAGTCTTAACGATATTCAGAAACGACAGCCGATTTCCTCTCGAACTCTGGTTATTTTGACATTTCGGAACAGCAATATTAAAGACAAACTGAAAGTATGGTAGAAAATTAAACGATAGCTGTATCACTTAAAATTCTTTCATGTTATTTTTCAAAATACACTTTTTATAGCTTATTTTAAAAAATAACAACATCAAAATACCCTTAACTGTAACCGATCGCTCATGTTAATATTTTTCAAAATAAAACTTTTATAGACAGAAATTAAGATTAAAATTGTCTGCTTACACTTGGGCCAAATTCAAACTAACACAAAAAGCTTATTTTGAAAAAATATCAACCTGAAAACACTTTTTAAGTGATTGCGCTACCTTTCTAGTTTCTAAAACACTTTCAAGTTTTATTCCTGACAGTAAGAATAACTAGTGTTCAAGGGGGGTGAGAAGTTTACACTTGAAAACGACGTTAACGTACTTCCGAACTACTTCCTTCCATCCTTCTTCCCTTTTGACACCCTTCTTGGGACTCAAACTCGTCGTGGAAACGGCTTTGATGCTGTTAGACAAACCGGCAGTATTTCGAAGTCTAGAAACAAATAAAAATCCAAACTAAGATGTTTGAACAGCAGAAAAATAAGGAACAAATAATAATACGAACACTGATATATCAGCTTTCTTATTTGACTTCACAGCGGAACGACTATTAGACACAAAAGTCATCGTGCTGTAATCATCGAGTGTAATAATACTGCTGCTAAAGTTGTTTTGTTGTTGTTGCTGCTGCTGCTGCTGTTGATGATGATGTTGTTGAGACGATTGTTCTCTTTTCTTATCATTCGCAAGCAGCGTAGACGAAGAAGACGAATTTGAAGAAGTGGACGAAGAAGAAGAAAACAAAGATCCCGCATTGGTCGGTTGCGTCACCTTGTTATTTCCTATCGAATGAATCGATACGGCATTCGTCGTTTTCAAGATGGTGGTCGTAGCTGTCGAAACACAATTCGTGACATTCGTCGGTTTGCTTTTCGCAGCTGCTGCGTTGTTAACGGGCGTCGTTTTGTCCTTTGCATTGTTAGTGTTAGCCACTCGGTTCTTTGTTTCTTTATTCGAGCGTGTAGTCAGTTCTCGTTTGGTCTCTCTCCGTCCCTCTTTCGCTCGCCTTTCTAACGCCTTCTGCTGCACTTCGGCTATTCGGTTGGTCTCGTTTGATGTCACCGGTTCCGGCGAAGATTCTATTACCTGATGATTCGTATTTGTCTTGATCTTCGATTTGCTTTTGTTATTGTTGTTGTTCAATGAAACGACAGAGTTATTATTGTAACCATTTCTGGTTGTCGATGACGATTGTGCAACCACTTCTGCATTTCTGCTGAGAGTGCACACCGGGATATTCATTTGTTTCAGGGATTTGTTAGTTGAAGTGAGGGTTGTGCTCGAGCTGACAGTGGTAGTTAAGGTGGCAGTGGGAAGCCTTAACGGAACCGTCGCTTCCATGCCGGGAATTCGGCTCACGGGTTGTTCATCTTCTTCATCATCTTCCGGTTCATTTTCATCGATGACTACCTTTTTGTCTAACTTCTCCTTCTTTTTCTTCCTTTTCTGTTCGCGACGCTTCACTGCAGCCGCTTTCTTATTCTCCTCTCTCGCCTTCTCGATGTTGAGTTCTTCTAGCAATGTAGATGCGTTTTTATTCGCTTCGACAGCCTGACAATCTTTTGCAGCTCGAATGATATCCAGACACTGATTACACTTGTCGTGCAATTCCTAACCCAAGAACAAAACCAAAAATTGTGACACAAATCTTGTTTATTTTTCCCGTTAAGAGCCTAGACAATCCAGCACATGTACATGACGCCACAAACGCAATGTTCATTGAAATTTAAGGTTTCCAAAAACGTGGTCTCGATTCTAACAGTAAAACAGGTCTGCAAACTAAGTTTTGAATCATAATTGATGTTGGAATCGCTTCTTGAATATTGTGCGGCCTAGGTTTTAAGGCCTTTTGGCTGCAGTAATCAAAGGGGTTTTTATTTTACACCTTTTTATATTATGCTAATAATTTGCATGACCCGTGTTAAAGGTTCCTATTCTTCAGAAAAAGTATGTTTTTTAGTATTAAAGACAATTTCATAACATTTCGAATATTAGTAACTTTGAAACCGACAAATTGACAGCGTTTCATGGCACGTACACAACCCTGGAGTGCTTAGGCTCTTAAAATGTAAGAAAGCCAGAAGAAAATTTCTCACGTCATCGTTAAAAGTGGCCAAATAACGCCCCATCTCTTGGTCAGACGGAAACTGCGTCACGTGTTTAACCATCCACTTAACCACCTTGATGTGCCCTTTTCTAAAAGCGGCCATCAAACAAGATACTTTACGATTGTCTTGGCTGTCGATGTCAGCACCGGTGCTTAACAGAAGTTTAACAACGTCCAAATGGCCACCTGAAAACCATATAAAAACATAAAAAATCAGATTATTGAATAAAACAAATGATACAGTATTAAGCATATAGATATATAACCATTTGCTGCAAGCCACATTGGAGAATTTCCCTTCTTGTTTTTAACATCAACCTGAGCGCCCCTTTATGAGAAGAAATAAAACATCCTCTTAGAACAAACCCGTTTTTTCAGTCTTTTTTTGCATATTACGATTCAATACCTAGACAAGAGTAGCTCTACAAAATGATAGTGCCCTTTATCGGCAGCAATTGTTAATGCCGTGTCACGAGAGGACGGAACGGGAGGAGCATTGACGTCGGCACCTTTGTCCAAAAGAACTCGACCGACCTCGACATATCCGCCAGAAGCCGCTTCCATCAATGGCGTTAGACCCGTCTGAAACATCAGAAGAAGAAAAAATCGTACCAAAATCTAGATTCTAAAGAAACCAATTTCTACAAACCGCAAGTTTCTAAACTTATCCGGAAATTAACTGCTCAAGCAGCCGCTAATGTTATTGGTGGTACGCACCAATGTTGTTTAGAAATTCTTCCGCTAACATTTACACTAATTTCTTGTCTCTCTAGCTACAGATTTCAGATGGTTACACGATTCCCAAAAAAAAACATAAGGATTTTAAAACAATATCTTGTCGTTGCAGCCTCTGTAACATTTTACTTTTGACATAAATAATCATTTTTCGATGGATCCTTATTAATCTTGTTTTGAGAAATAGATTGCCACCTTTATTCTATCGTGCTGGCAAAAACTGAATAATCGCTAAACAGTATAGAAGCTGACATCTCGAGTTAGCAGAAAACCTTTTGCTAAATGTCTTCCCCTAAATGAAAATGACGTCATTGATAGCGGAAACCTTAGCAGAGCGATTAGAAACGCTACTGGTAAATTCGCGGAATCAACGGTTAAGTTTAGAAAACTGGAGAGAGAAAAAAAATAAGTAAACAAAAAAAAACCTTCGCTCTGTGTTCGACATTTGCTTTGCGATCGACCAACAGGCTAACAACTTCGTTACGCCCTTGAAAGCAAGCAAGAGTCAGAGCAGTGTTCCTGTTCGTTTCAATCTGAGCGTTGATGTCACTTCCCATATCAAGAAGCAATTTGACCGCTTGAGTATGACCATTCATTGCAGCTAACATCAGAGGTGAAATTCCAAGTTTACTTCCGGTCCTACGTAAAACAAATTACAAGAAGAATTAGAAGAAAAAAAACAAGTTATCACGTTTTATATTCAAATTCGCACCTTGAATTAATTTCTGCACCATGATTCAGTAACAACTTTATTATATTGACATATCCGCCAGAAGCGGCAAGACTAAGAGGTGTGTAATCGGACACATTCCGATGTTCCTTATTGGCTCCTCGATTTAAGAGAGACTCGACGACGTCATGTCGTCCGCCCGAACAGGCCAAAGACAACGGTGTGTCCTTTGTCCTTTCAGACTGAGCTTCAATGTCTGCGCCGTGGTTAAGAAGAATATCCACGACTCTAACGTGTCCAGCGGTTGCAGCGAGAATAAGTGGCGTGAATCCTTTCTTATCACGATGCTCTACCAAATAAATCCAACAAGATTACAAAATTATAAAAAAAACTAACAAATTTGATAAGAAACATTGAAGGAAAAAGCAACGAATTGTTTCACGTACCGAATTTCATACCGATGTCAGCTCCTCTTGCCAACAGAAGCTGAACCAGTTCTTCATGACCACCGGCGCAAGCCAAAGTGAGGGCAGTGTCGTGGTTACTATCTGTCTGCGAGTTGACATCAATCAACGGAGGATAGTTCTGAAGAGAAACCTGCGAAGACGCCGGAGTGGTTGTTGCCGTCGGTTGTATTAACGGTAAAGAAAGGGCGGAAGTAGAAAGACTGGGATCAATGTACTGAGTAGCTACTGTACTTGTCGGCACGTAATGTTGTTGCTGTTGCGATAACACAACCTGCTGCTGCTGCTGGCTACAAGGCAACTGTGGAACAGCGCCTAAGCACAGAAACACAAGAGCCCATATCAAAACACAATATTCACAGAAACTTTCACAAACTCCTCTGGCTATTCTGCATTTCGATAAGAAAAATCGAAAAAATTAAAAACTAGAAAAGCAGACAGAATCACTTAATAGTACTTAAAAATCATTTTTTTTATATAAAAAAAAAAGCTTATTTTAAAAGATATTAATAGAAAAATACCGTTAAGTGATTGAGCTAACCATTCTAGTTTCTAAAACACTTTACAATTTCCCTAAATTTGTCTCCTTAAAGGCAGAATCTGGTGCAGAAAAACATTTTATTTTAAAGATATCGCTGTGAAAATTATCTATGCATCTTCGTTTACTCTCAGCTTTTGTATTTAATAAGGTCGATCTTATTGTTTTTCTGCACCATTTCCAATCCAAAAAAATGACACGACTTCCTCTATAAACAAACATTCTTGCAGATTTGACATACCAGCGGAACTGAGAGGAATGTTGCCCATAACTGAACAAGTATTCACTGTCACGCTGTTTAGATGGTTCTTGATCTGAGTGATCGATTTTAGGTTCTTGCTTGCTGCATCGAGCATCTCTTCCGGTTGAAGAACACCGACGGAGGTAGCCGTCGAAGGAGATTGAAAAGAATGGAGACCGACGGACACAACGGCACTGTCCTGCGACTGGACGTGTGAAGACGTGACGACCATATCGCTAATAGACGCTGATCCTCCACCTGTTCCAATGCACGTCGTCGAGGTCTGTACAGTGCTGTCAGTAAGCAAATGCTCGGGACACGATTGTTGCCTGGTGCTGCTCAAGAAAGCCGGTTCCGTCCTACCCAAATAAACCTCTCCCGTGCAGGACACCATCGCATCTGTTCCGATGTTTAACTTTCCCATTTCTTCAATGAGTTCGAGCGGTGGAAGCTGAGGTTTGAGTTCCGTTGCTGTTGTTGTCGTCGATCCTTTTCCTTCCTTCTTCATGATGGCTTTAACTGTCGTTAATGCCAACATTTCGGATGGAGACACCGGCGATGGAACGGTTGATGGTGAAAGAGAAGTAGCAGCGTCTACGAGACAAGAGGAAAGGATGCCTGTTGCCAAAGGAGACAGTTTAGTCTCCTGTTGGTGCGGTGGCAAGATATTCGGACTCTTGAACGTGACGCCAAACTGACCGTCCGCAGACGTTAGATTCTGACTCATTTCAAGTAGAGAGGAGGAAGAGGAACCGGATAACGAGCACGAAGGTGGATTTCCATGCTGCTGTTGTTGCTCAATACGAAGCTGAGCCTGCGCATTCATGAGCAACTGGGCTTGAGCTTTTTCTTGCAGCTCTCGTTCGACCCTTTGTAACTCCTCAAGAATCTGCTGCTTCTGTAGAATCTGCTCTTCCCTGTTATGATGTAATTGCTCGGCCTTCTTCATCATGTTGTTGATGCAGGCCTCTAGCCGCTCACAAGGTTTAACGTCCTTATCCAGTTCTAAAGAAATGTCACTCGAGCCGGCGGCAACGAGAGCGCCTTCAAAGTCGAACCCGATATCTGGAGGGAAACCCGACGACGGAAGTTGTGGCGAATTCTTAACCTGTTGAAGTTCGGCCGTTGTTAAAGTGTCGACCGGTTGAACACTTACATCAGTCGTGGCAGCCGCCGCCGTACAAAGATACTGTTGTTGTTGCTGCGGTTGCTGCTGTTGTTGTTTCTGCTCTTGCTTGTTCGATCCCACCGATTGAATACCTAAAAGAATACGGCAGAAGATGAATACACAGGAAGTTAAACAAAAGTTCTAAACGTATGAACCGGTCGAAAGGTTGTGGTAAAAAGACTGCGCGACATTTGGATCGGCTTCAACCGTCGTAGGATGTGGCATACCATGAGGAGGAACTCTATGCGCCTGTTTAAGTGAAAACACAAAACAAAAAAAGCAAGATTAGAATACGATGGTAAAAATCAAGATAAATACGTAACGGTAGCAAAACTCCATGTTAAGAGAAAAACGTCATGGCTGAATGACTGTAGATCAGTGTTTTCCAATTCAATTTGGATATGCTACCCTTTTTTATAATCTTTAAAACATTACGGAAAATAAGATAATATTTACATAATACTGTGCAAAATTCCGAATACGGAGGTAGAAAAATACCATGAAAAGTAGATATGAATAAAAAATATAAAAAGTATGCAATCTTAATAATATCGGACAGCCATAAAAATACGTTTTCGATACAACGATCCTTGTTAGAGGTTAGGCAAATTTAAAGC
The DNA here is from genome assembly GCA_036925085.1 of Brachycybe producta. NCBI lineage: Eukaryota > Metazoa > Arthropoda > Diplopoda > Playtdesmida > Andrognathidae > Brachycybe > Brachycybe producta. The sequence goes on along the minus strand of JAUPFP010000024.1, from coordinate 3,072,109 downwards.
TAAAATCAAAACTGAAAAAAATCTTGAATCTTTTTTTTTTACAAGGTCATCCACTGTTTTTAAATTTTGATTGAATCATATTGTAATCGAGAATTTATTTACATCTAAGTAGAAGTGGCGCCACACTCTGAACTGAAACAAAATGCTTCATAGGTGGAGAAAACTTAAAAGTTAAGCTACCCCTTTATATTTATCTTGGTTAACCGAAATAAATAAAAAAAATATATCGGAACAATGACTAACTTCGGCAACGTCAAACGTTGGCGTCGAAAGCTGAGACAGGTCGGGAGGCGTCGAAGTTGCGACCAAATTGTGAGGATAATCTAAGAGCAACTGTACGACAGATGTATGTCCACCTTTGGCAGCTTCGATAAGCATCGTAGAGTTGTCCTAAAAACAGTTAATAAATAAAAAAAACGTTAGTCAATCAAAAATCTGAGTGAGTTTTCAATAATAAAAAAAATACCTTTAATCTATGAGTAGGATTTGCTCCGCGGGCGAGAAGCAATTCGACGACGACAAGATGTCCGCCGGCACAAGCCAACGAGAGAGGAGTGTGATCGTTATTTGAAGTCTGACGGTTTACGTCCGATCCTCTAGTAATTAGAAACTGGACGGTGCAAAAGTGCCCGGCTCGAGCCGCCTTCATCAAAGGAGTTCTTCCACCTTCGGATTCGTGCTCCTGCGACAAAGAGATACAGAAAAAAACGAACAAACTCAGAATCTAAACCTACGAGATCCGACGTAAAAGTCCCTCATTTTCAAAAGCTACCAGATCGGCTCCAGCTTGAAGCAGAAGATCGGCAACGTCCGTGTGGCCGTTTTCACATGCGTATGTAAGGGCAGTGTCACCGGTCTGCGTACACGCGTGCGCATTCCCACCCGCCGTCAGAAGATATTTGACCAACTCGAGACGTCCTTCTTGTGCGGCTTCCATCAAAGGGGTACTCGCACCGAGTTCGATATCGGCACCGGCCTTGATGAGAAAGTCCGCGACTTCAAGAAAGCCTCCGCAGCACGCCAACGTGAGTGCCGTCTCCTGCGTCTCCTCAGTCTGCGCGTTGATGTCCGCACCCTGGCTGAGCAAAAGAGCAACCATCTCTTCGTGTCCTTCTCGAGCGGCTTCCATCAACGGAGTATAACCCTCGTCGTTCACTTCCTCAATATTTGCTCCTCTCTCGAGAAGCAACATCGCCAGGTCGACGTGACCACCGCACGCGGCAAGGGTCAATGGAGATTCGAAACTGTCGGCCGGCATGTTCACCTAGAAATGTAAAACTTTTAGAACTTTTGTTTAGTTTTATCCTCTCTCGACAATTATTTTACAAACCTGAGCTCCGGAGTCTAGAAGAAGCCTCGCCACTTCTACGTGACCATCCATAGATGCTTCCATCAGTGCCGTGTGCATCTCGTCCGTTTTGTGTTCTTGGTCGGCACCCGCTTCCAAAAGGAACCTCACCATCTCCAAGTGCCCTTTGTAACAGGCCAAAGTTAGAGCACTCTCTTTGAACTCGTTCGAATGAGTGTTAACGCCGGCTCCGTGTTCCAGAAGTATCTTAGCCACTCCGACGTGTCCAGCGCTTGCCGCTTCCATCAGAGGTGTGTGTCCGTTTTCGTTATGATCCTCGACATTCGCACCAGCTTTCAAAAGACCTCGAACCACTTCTTCGTGGCCTCCAGCACATGCATACATAAGCGGAGTGTTACCTAAACACCAAAAAAATAATTATGAAGTAAAGTTGTCATTAGAAGCGTGAATATTCTGCTTTATGAACTTCAACTTCAGGAGAAGAGAAAAAACTAAGCGTTTATTGATACTGGAATATGATATGAAAAAATTGCAAGTTTGCGGTTGCAATGCAAAAAGGAAAAAAAAAAAAAAAACAAATGGTCCAACTTTAGATGAAAAACCGTCACTTAATTATTTAAAATTACAATAAAAAGTTGATTTTAAAAGATATCATCGACGTTAAAAATATCTTCAAATGTTTTTTATGAACATCTGACTTTTCGAGCTCTGACTATTTTGCTTTTCAGGAGGAATATTAAGAGAATTGTAAGTGTTAGAAACTAGAATGGGGTAAGTTGGGTCATTTTCAAACATATAAAAAGATATCAAGTTTCTTTTAGTTTTCTACCTGAAAAAGTTTAACACCTTTAGTTTCATTTTGCACCTGAAAGACACAAATAATCAATATTTCTAAGTGTTTAGACTTTAAAGCCACATTACGCAATTAATTTAATAATCTACTTTGTTTTGCTTCACAATATTGCTTCTGAAAAGCGGAAAAACCAGAGTTCAAAGTTCAATTTCTACACTTCTGTTGCATTTTTATATTCTCAAACAACTGGTTATAAAACAAATCATAAAAAGTCAACAACAAACCGGATGAAGACTGAGCGTTGACGTCGGCTCCATGACTGACGAGCAACTTGACGATATCAACGTGACCAGCACTCGCAGCCTCCATGAGTGGCGTACAGTCACCTTTGATGCCACGATCTTCGACGTTTGCTCTCATTGCAAGTAAAACCTGAGCCAGTTCGTAGTATCCAGCCTGACAGGCAAGTGACAAGAGGCTATCCCCTTCTTCTGTCGTCTCGTTCACGCTACGTCCTTCTTCGAGCAACTTCTTAACGGCTCCTGCATCACCGTCGTTGCAAGCGTCCGCAAGAGAACTGAAACGAGTCCGAAATATATCCGCTTTATTAACAGCGTTCGAGGCCGCCTTAAACGAACAGCGAAACAAAACAAACCCCATTTCACTCTGTCCAAGTTGACTGGCGCTCTCCGCTTTCATTCGACTTAAAGCTGCAGCCGCTTCATCCAGAGCACAACTCACGGAAGACGTGAGTTTCCTCAGCATTTCTGGATCGGCTAAATGTTTACCATCAGCTGTCGATAACCTTCCGATACCTTTAAAATAAAACAAGAATCTCAACTTTAAAAAAAAAAAAACGTTCGCAGGTCATTGAGAAGTTCGTGCGAAACTTTTCTAAGAAACTGACCGGCAGCTTCTAAAAGAGCTTCTAATCGAGCTTGTGTTTCCGGATCGACACTTTGTAAATCTGGGCTGTCTGAACCGTCCGCAGACAAAAGAAATTTGGGCGTTTCGAACATAGATTCCTGATCGATATCATCTTGACCCAACGGGAATGGTTCCACCTTCAAAAAAAAAATTCATATTAAAAAAAAACGAATTTAATTGTCTTTTAATTTCAAATCAACTTCAACATTTTAAAACAAAAATTAATTTCGTTCGTTCACGATATCTTTCTCACACACAAAAAACCCGAATCAGTAATTTGTGCCAAGAAGTTTTTCTTTTACTTTTCTTCCGAGGATACCATTCGCCAAAACGGTAAACACCTTTTTTAAAAAAAACCTGGCACAATCTGAATCTCTCTTCTTTACTTCTTATCTACAACATGTAATTAAATTACGTTGAGAAAAACGTTTATTTTGTAATTTTTTTGAGACATCATACAAATTAAAAATACTGCAAACCCCCCCCCCCCCCTTCACTAAAAGGTATCAAGAATATTACCACGTTTTCATTCAACGTCATCACTGAAAAAAGGATTCCAGGACTACACGGGTAAAAAAACAAACACAAACATCGTTTTCCACCGATTTTCTTGCAATTTCTTCTTCTTCTTCTTCTCGAGACCGCGTTCTCACGACGAGAAAGATAACGAAAAGTTGACTTAAGGTGAATTCACTAAAGACGGGAACATAAGGAGGAGGAAAATCCCATGAAAGCAAAAGGGTCATCATCCAATTTAAACGATAACCATCATTGATCTTCCATCCCAAACCACCACAAACACATTTTGCAACCCAAAAAAAAAAACACCTTTTAAGATGATTTATGAATTCAGTAGATTTTCGAAACCTTTAATTCTTTCAGAAGAGCAACAAAATTAAGAAAAACTTGAATCTATTTAAGAAAACTAGAAACGTATCTCAATCACTCAAGTGTATTTTTCGGGTTGATATCTTTTAAAATAAACTTTTTATAGATAAAAATTAAAAGATACCATATATATCTACTTAAAGTTGGGCCATTTTCAAAGTTCAAACCAACATAATTTTGATTGAGCTACCCTTCTAGTTTCTAAAACAAATTCAAATTTCTCATAAAACCGTCTTTAGCCTTAACTGATGAACATCTTGCATCACTTGGATCTTAAGAGATCCCTCTGCCATAGGTCAATCGGCTACTCGAAGAATATTTTTTTTGTAATTTGTAACATGAACGCAGCACATAAAAAGCAAACACAAAATAATGCATGCCATGTAGACGCGCCTTGATAAACACGAACGAACATAACGAACAACGATCTGTCGGTACTTCAAAGAAAAACTGTTTATGTTTGTTCGCGGCGTTCGTATAACGTAGACGACACGCCAAAGTAAAACCATTTTCGTGTTCGTTTTGGATGGAACAATCAACCGCGCGACGGCTTCTCCGTTCGTTTGCGTACATTTCAGTTTGCACTTCAAGTTCGTTTTAAGTGTGGACAAGGAGCAAACTATCCCTACAGGTGCCACACTACAACTTGTAAATTGTGACGTAAGTGGGGTTCTGATTGTGTCATAGACAAAAGAGATTTATAGCAAAAGTTTTCAATAATTCAAAACGTGACAGAACCTTAAGTTATCAACCTATCTTACGTCACAAGCTTCAAGTTAATAGTGCGGCGACTGTAGATTGTGATCCTTAGTTCCTTTTGTCACTTGAACCCTCTTGAATACGGTTCCAATTGTGGACTAAAAAAAACACCTGATTTATTGAATACCTTTTCACAGGAATGTTCTTCTATCCTGGATCTCTTTTTCTTGAATTTGGGGTGCATTTAGAAGCATTTTTTTATTAAAAAAAATATTAATTGAAACTAGCCAGAGTAAAAGAATGCGATAATTACATTTTCGTGACGATACCTTTTCAAAAATCAACGCTTATCTGACAAGTTTGGCTATTTTTTTTTATGAACAGCTGATTTTCAAACTCTTGGGTTATTTTAAAGAATTTGAAATTCACACAAAAAGCTTATTTTAAAAAAAAAAAGATATCAACATGAAAAATTCTCATAAATCATTGAGCTACACAGGTAATTAGAAATCGGGACAAACAGAAGTTGTCTCCGCCCCTTTTTATGACGACCGGCAACTTCTAATATGGTTTGTTGCATGGTTCGACATTGAAAAGGGGCGGAGCATGTGACGTCAGACTACATAACCAACCAATTAGAAGTTGCCTGTCATCATAAAAAGGGCGGAGCCAACTTCTGTTCGTCCCGATTTCTAATTACCTGTTTGAGATATACCCTTCTAGATTCTAAAATACTTTCAAGTTTCTCTTATCATTTGCTCCTGAAAGACGAAATTCGATGGACGCCATTTACACTTTAAAACCTTCCTTAATTAGTTTGAGGTCCTCCTCCTCCTCCTCCTCTTAGTCCATCTGTCAATTCTATTTAAATTTACAACCTGCCTTAAAAAAATGTATTTATTTTCAAAAATTCTGTTTACTCGTCTATAGTTTGAAAAAATCTAATGTAAAATTGACTTTTAACTCAACATTAAAACCTATTTTAATTAACCGCCTTGCAAAAAAAAAAAAATCACCAAAAAAAACCAGGCTAAAAAATGCAAATTAATTAATACTTTAAAAAAAAAAGTTCATTCATTCTAATGACGTTTAAAGTATGCATAAATTTTCGTTTTGACGTCCTTCCGTCCGTCCGTCCCAGATTTCCAAAATGAGGTTCCTATTTTTTTCTGATTTTTATTTGTATTTATTATGTGACTAGTTCCTTATTATTTCTCATCACCATCATCATCATCATAATGACACCATGCAATCAACAAGTCATACAACCCCCTCCCCAAACACCACCCCTTTTTTTCTCTTGTTACCCTCTTACAACCCCACCCCCCCCCCTCACTCACTCCTTTCTAAACCCCTCTTACTATAAATTCTCACCCCGCTTCAAACGTCCATCCGTCTGATTTCAAACCAAAAATCCAAAAACTGAAGTCATTACTTCTTTATTAAAGTATTTACTAATTCAATTAAAACTCATGAGGGATGGAGGGAGGGAGGGGGGGGGGCTTCAAGTAAAGAAAAAAGTCATAAAATTGTGACAAGTTATACTTTATGATATCACTGCTTGTGCGCTATTATTTTGTATTAATAAACGTCGTATATACCAGTTAAAATGACAGTCATATGACAACATTTGTTACAATAATGTTTTGTAATTTTTTGCTTTTTGTGACGTGTGACTGTTATAAGCTTATGAGCTAGATACGACAATTTACTGTCATATGTGACAACCTTATTCCATATTTCTGTAATGACGTTCAGTTTCGTTCGACACGTGGCTCAAATTTTTGAATAAAACCGTGTTTTCTTTTCTATATATTTGAATATAATGAATCGGCCATTGAGTCGTTAATGACGTCATTCGCGCTCAAGGGCCAATAATTGATGCAAAAACAATTGAGATTTTTTTTTACGGGTTTCTGACACGTCCTTTCTGAGGACCCCGTAGATTTGAACCTTTTTTTTCTTTTTCAGTTCGACACGTGGTTCGAATACACCATGTATATGTGTTTATTAATTATCTCATTCTATATATATTATTTGCTAATGAATCGGCCATTGAGTTGTTCGTCGTGACGTCATTAGCGCCAGTAAATACAAAAAAGAAAACAATGAGCGAAGGGGGTTTTTTTTTTGACAATTTCTTTATCAGGGCCCTCATTGTTTTGGTCCTAGTTCCGAGTTCGATATGTGGTGATTCTCAGGTTCGTTTAAATTATTTTATTATATTTTATTTGCTAAGGAATCGGCCATTTAGTCGTCAATGACGTCATTAGCGCTCAAGGGCCAATAAATACTGGAAAAAGAATTAGAAAAAAAAAAAAAAAAAGTGAGGGGTTTTTTCCATTTTTTTTTTCTTCTCTCTCTTCATAAAAAATAGTTCTATTGTTAGTTGTTTTGTTTTTTTTTTTGTTAAAAAACCCCTCACTTAACATAAATACTCTCTTCTAGTCTCCATTTCTGTGGTAGATAGACTATGAGAGAGAGAGAGAGAGTGAAGAGATAGACAGAGAGATAGAGGCCAATGACATACGAATGAGAGACTCCGCAACTATATTAATATAATAATAATAATAATAATAATAATAATAATATGAAAGAACAATCCACATTATCCACCCACACCATACATATATATTAAAGGCCTATCACACAATGAAATGTCTCCTTTTACCTTCTTCACCACAACCTGTTTTGTAATTCGAAGGACCCCCCCCCTCCCCCTTTTTCTCATGTTTTTAAATATCAATTTAGGTATTATTACACCTAAAACACACATTAATTTACATGTTTTACTTCATAATGAAGGAATTTGTTCGGATGTTTCGCGACTAAGAATTTAAAGAGAAATTTCATCTCTTAAATTAATTTAATTTCAAAATTTTCTTTTTGTATTATTTATTACTTTGAAAATTTGAAGAAGCATTTAAGCCTCTTTTTTTAATTATATCTTATTATTTCAGAATTTAGATCTCATCAGATCATGTTTTCTTTTCTTTCTCATGAGTTTTGGTTGTTGTTTTAAAGAATTTTATCCAAATTTGATCTTAATTTATACGTTTAAAGTTAAAAATGAAAGGATTTATTTCTAAATTTTCACCTCATTTTGATGATTTTCTCAAATAATTCAGTATTATATATAAAAATTGACATTTTCTTTTAAAAGATTTTGATCTTTCAAGTTCATTACTTTGATAAGTTTACTTAAAATTTAAAGTTTTTTTTTTTTATGAATTTCGATATTTTTTTTTACAATTTTTGAGCGTTTTTTAAAGGCTCTCAATTATAATTTAATGTCCATTAGATTTTTTAATTAGTAAGTTATATTTAATTCCACTTAATCAGAATTTGACTCCATTCTTTTATGTTTTAAGAAATTTTAAATTTTTTTACAAAATAAACAACAATAAAAAAGAAATTCGATTAAAAATTCTTGAAATCGAAATTCACAACAAAAAACAAAAGATTAATAAGTAAAAAGGAAAACAATGATCGCACGCGCACAACGAAAAAAATGAGAAAAAGAATGTGAACCAATGAGACGAGGGCATTAACCAACGATCCACGTCCATGACGTCATATTTAAACCCCTCCCCCTTTTCTCATCTAACCTCCTCATCACCCCTCTCCTCCTTTTCCTTTACCACCCTCCCCCTTTTTTTTTTTTTTTTTTTTGGAAATCTACCACCCAACAATCAATCGTAATAATAAAAGAACAAACCCCCCTCCCTATTTCTATGAAAATTGCGTTTATCTTTGAAACGCGGCCGTTTTTTTTGTTCTTCACGTTGAAATGTTGTTATACCTCGGAATCGTCTTCGTCGTCGGTCGCTGATAAGTCGGCCATGTAAATGGAATGGGCTGCTGCTGCTGTAGATTCACTAACACTTTGTCCTCCTCCTCCTCCTCCCTTTCTATGGTTCTTCGATAACGAAGGAACAGCAACCGTAGTTCCAGCCGCCGCCGCCGCTTTCGCTACTACCACTGCTGTTGCTGTTCCTACCGATGACGCACCGCCACTGTTCCAACCACTTTCAACATTAACCCTATCAGCACTCACATTACTGGGAGATGCTGTGTTTTGCATTCTCGTTTATAATATATATACACAGACACAAAATCAAAAATTGGCGATAAGAATAAAAGCAATTTTCTTTCACACATTAATCCACTAACCGATCGCCGCCATTTTGTAATGTTTGTCTTCACAATACCCGGATGTAACGAAAGAGAAACACGGAGATATTTTAGAAAGAATGTGGCGCCACTTGTCGGTCGGTGTTGAACAAAGTGATCGTGGCAACCGCTAGACGTCAGCACAAACTCGCGGCAGATTAAAGAGGGACTTTAGCGGGTAAGATATTAAAAATCATGACGTCATATGAACGAAGCCATAATTCATCCGGCTACTAGAGGAGGCGCAATATGGAGGTTTTATACATACAAATACGACCAAAATACCATCTTCATTCAACCTTCAATTTCATATATTATGTAAGCTTCAGCATTTGCTTCGAAACGTTTCTACGGATAGACAAGATTTGTCTACCTAAAGAAAAATCCACTAAATTTGACATGGTGTAAATATCTTGAAGCTAAATTTCTACAATGGTGATTTTGATGGTGTTTTACCTCTGGCTAAAATAGCCATTTTAGTACACACCTCACGTTCATTTTCATTACTAATTACGTGCTTCAAATTTTTAACCTGACATGTTGTGTTTTAGTATAATTAGAAATAAATTATCGCTGTTTTTTTATTAGAATTTTATTACAAGTGAAATAAAAATTACAAACAGAAAAAAATGATACAGGTCTTGCAAGAAAAGAAAATGTTATGACTTATAGGTTGTGTTCAATTTTGACGTCATTTTCCTAATATTTTCTTTTCTTGCAATGAATATAATACATAATTTCAATTATTAACATAGAAATAACTATAGATTTTTCTCTACAACTAATAATTTATTTGTGTAACCATTTTAAAGTTTTGTAAATGCATTTAAAATAGATATGTCGATAATAAAACCAATCGAATTGATCATTTTTTTATACCAAACTTCAATTTTCAGCATCATCCCCAATATTTATCTGTCAATGTCGGCACCAACGTTTAACAAAAGTTCAACAATATCCAAATGGCCACCTAAAAAAACGATACAAATAGTTAAAATCGCAAACAAAAACCGGCAATTTATAATTGATATAACCATTTTTTGCAATCGACATTGGAGAATTTCCATCTTTGGTTTTAACATCAACATGAGCGCCCCTTTACGAGAAAGAAGGAAAAACGCAATCCTCTTAGCACAAAACCATTCTACAATTTTTTTTTATGATATTTTAATACTTAGACAAGAGTAGCTTAACAAAATCACAATGTCCCTTCTCAACAGCAATAGTCAATGCCGTGTCATCGGTCGATGGAACGGGAGGAGCATTGACGTATGCACCATTGTCCAGAAGAACTTGACCAACCTCAACGTATCCACCAGAAGCAGCTTCCATCAGAGGAGTTAGACCCGTCTAAACATTTTGTTAAAGTAGTTTTAACACTTTCATTGATATTTGTTATTTTCAACAAATAATGACCGTTGCTCTGTGCTCGATGTTTGCGTTTCGACTGATCAAAAGGCTAGCTACTTCGCTTCGTCCTTGATAACACGCTAAAGTCAGAGCCGTGTTTCTGTTTATTATAATTACAGCATGGATGTCACATCCCTCATCGAGAAGTAATTTAACCGCCTCCGTGTGACCATTTAATGCAGCCAGCATCAAAGGTGTAATACTGAGTTTACTTTCGATACTACAATTTGTTTCATTAATGTAATTAGTAATTGTAATGAATTACTTTAAAAAATAATTAACCCCAATGACTAGCTGAATACCAAGAGTTAATTTCTGCACCATGATTGAGTAACACCTTCATTATATCGATATGTCCTTCATTTGCGGCAAGACAGAGAGGTGTGTTGTCGGACACATTTCGATGTTCCTTGTTGGCTCCTCGATTCAAGAGACTCTCGACAACATTGCATTGTCCTCCGGAACAGGCCAAAGACAACGCCGTGTTCTTTCTTCTTGTACACTGAGCTTCAATATCTGCATCGTGATTAAGAAGGAGATTAACGATCGTAATACGCCCAGCTGTCGCAGCCAGATGAAGTGGTGTAAATCCGTTCTTATCACGATGTTCTGAAATTAAACAACATAAAATTCAACAAAGTTAAATCAATTACAACGGTTAATTTAAATATATACGACAATTGAAAAGAAACAAATCTATTTTAAATATTTTAATATGGTTTTTAAACTCTGATTATGCCAATTTTTCAGAAAAGCATAATTATATCTTTCAAAATAAACTTTTTCTAAATTTTGTTTTATAAAAAATATAGCTTTGCTTTAAATTGGGTTGTTTTCAAACTCACATAAAAAAGTTTATTTTGAAAGATACTCTTAAGTTTGCCTAAAACAAAACATTACAAGCAATGAATCGTATGACATACGGAGCTTCGGTCCGGTTTCGTCTCCTCTTGTTAAAAGGAGCCAAACCAGTTTTTCTTGGCCGGTTTCACAAGCAAATGCCAGAGCGGCTTCTGTACTGCCTGTACCAACAACAAAAAAACAACAAGAAGAATGTTCATATTCGTTTTCAGTCCAAAAATTAAAAAAAAAAAATACGACTGTATCCACCTGTAGCTTGTAATAGAGTTTCTAACTGAGTTTGCGTTTCTGAATCCACCACAGTTTGTACTGCTGAAATGTCTGATGATCCATCAGCAGACAGAAGAGATTCCGGACATTCGACGTCATTACGATCCAACGGAAGCGGTTCCACCTTAATTAAGATTTGTTTTTGAAAAGCTGATTTTTGAACTCGGATAATTCTGTCTTTCAGGTGAAAAATGAAAAGAAAATTGAAAGTGTTTTAGAAACTAGAAGGGTATCTCAAACACTTATGAAGTTGGGTGCTATTTTGATGAACGAGTGGACACTAATAGTCAGAACTGCCGGAACAACAACAGTAGGAACAGCCGGAAGGTTAATTAGGTGTAGTTTTAGGGTGTTATGGGTTGCAGGTTGTTATTTAATCAAATTAGTCCATTCTTCCGACCGTTCTTAACGTTGATAACATTAGGGAACAGTCAGACCCCTTGCAATTACAGACTTAATTTACGAGAATCAAACACGGGCCGCTAGCAAAGGCGGCGGAGACGTTACCTTTTCTCTACTATTAAATTGCCATATTTGAAGCTGTCATACTTTAACGTGCTCTAAACAATTCCCGTTTTTACAGTTGCAATAATAGGCCAGTATGTCCCTCGTTCCAAATACTTTCTTCAAAGAACAAAGTTCAATTTTCCGTCATTTGTTGCTCTTTTAGAGTAAATGAATGGAGGTTAAAGTACAGTCACTTGATTGATCCAATTGACAACTCCCTTGTTGTTTCCCCTCTCTCTCTCTCTCTCTGACCATAGTCCACATTTTCCCCCTCAATATAACAACCACCCTCCACCCTGATTTTGCTACTTTTCCAATTTGATGCTCCTGAAAATTGAGGCATTTTTTTCACGGCGAATATGATTAATATACCTGTGCTGCTATTGATGACTCACCGCGTTGCCCAACCTCGATTGCATTTCCATCAATAAAAGATGCAGCGTTTTGCATATCTATAAAGATAAAACTTAAAATAAGCAACAAAAACAACAACACGTGCAACACAACGAACACAAAACAAACGAATAATTGCCTGTTGGAACGAGCGCCTCAACCACTAGTGCTACCACTCACAGGCATTTAGAAATCGGGACGAACACAAGTTGGCTCCGCCCTTTTTATAACGACCGGGAACTTCAATTGGTTTGTTGTGTGGTTCGACGTTAAAAAGGGCGGAGCATATGACGTCAGACAACATAAACCAATTAGAAGTTGCGTTCGTCATAAAAAGGGCGGAACTAACTTCTGTTCATTCCGTTTTCTAAGTGCCTGTGAAATTCACGGTTGGTAATTGCGATAAAAAATATCGATATATCGCTTTTATCATAAGTTTCAAAATTTAAATTACATTAAAAACTTGGGAGACACTGCTTAGGTTTGAACCCAAGACCTCCAGCTCAGTAGGCAGTGATGCAAACACCACAGCCAAACGGACAACTACATAAGCACATAATAAATTATCCTTAGGAACCTTATTAACCTTGAATCTTTCATAAAATAAAATTAAAAAAATTCAGCCAAAGTAGATGGAGCCACCGTCTCCATTAAAAAATTTTTGCCAAAAAGCAAAAACGTTTTTTTGAGGTATAGGATTTTTAACATAGAACTTTTTTAATTAATGTTTCAAATGTTTGAAGACAGGGGCGTTACAATCAACTATTACATAGAGTCCATGTATTAAAGTTAGGTTTAGTGGGTTAGTGTTGAGTTAGGTTAGGTTAGTGGGTTGAGTTAGTGGGTTAGTGTTGGGTTAGATTACAACCAATTAGAAATTGATGACGCTCATAAAAGGGTGGAGCCAAAAAAATTCTGAAGCTGTCTGCAGATGCCTGTCAGGTGTTTGGAGACAGCAGAAGAAGGTCATTTGCCCCGCCCTTTTATAAGCATCAGACCAAATATCAACCAATTAGAAATTGCCATCTCACATAAAAGGGCGGGGCATCTGACATCATTTTAACAATAAATATATTTATGTTTATTTTAACAATTTGAAAATATTAAAAGCAAAGAGACACTGCTGAGATTTGAACCAATGGACACAAGTTCACAAGCCAAAGACACAACCAATATAGCTATACTGACAACTGGCAGATTAATAAATTATACTAAGTATTTGTTAAAGAATATGTCAAACAAATCTATAAAATAAATTTTTAAAAAATCAGCCAAAGTAGATGGAGCCACCGTCTCCATTAAAAAAATTTTGCCAAAAAGCAAAAACTTTTTTTTGAGGTATAGGATTTTTAACATAGAACTTTTTTAATTAATGGTTCAAATGTTTGAAGACAGGGGCGCTACAATCAACTATTACATAGAGTCCCTGTATAAAGTGCTAGGTTAGGTTAGGTTAGTGGGTTAGGTTGTGTTAGTGGGTTAGTTTTGGGTTAGGTTAAGTTAGATTTTTCTCTCTACCAATCTTGACATAAGACCTGAAACAATTTGAAATGGCCCCAAGAGGGCCTAAAAAGCCCTTTTAATTGAAAAAATTAAAAATTCGAAAAAAAATGATAACTTTGTTTAGAAAATAACTAGTAAATAGCTACCGCATCTTCATTAAAAAAATTTGCTGAAATTTGGATGAATAAAATGTTTAGGGTCCAATTTTACATAGTGTCTGTTTAAAGAAGAGTTAGGTTAGGTGTAGTGTTGGGACAGGCATTTGGGTCCAGTACAAGAAATTCGTTTGCCCCACTCCTTCACGAGCATCAGACCGAATATCAACGAATTTGAAATTGCTGTTTCTCATAAAAGGGCGGGAAAAACGAATTTCTTGTGCTGAATTCAACTTTTATGTATATAAAATCTACCTCTCAAATGTGATTCCAGGACGTTTTTAGGTTAAATATGGCAACCAAAATATGGGAATTAGGCATTTTTTTAATTTAAAATTAAAAAAATGGTGCATTGGTGCAAAATAGAATGAACTTGGCTCCCACCAGTTCACCATTATAGGCGGGGACCAAGTTTGTTCTGTTTTTCACCAGTTGAAATTTTCAAATTTTCGCCCCAATGGAAACAAGGCCTTAGGAATAAAAATGTCAAACACATAAGCATGCTTGTTTTATATAAGAACTCTAGCACAGACAAGCATGTAAAGAAAGGGATATACAATAGTTTGCCCCGCCCTTTTATGAGCATCAGACCAAATACCAACCAATTGGAAATTGAAAAGGGTAATCATGTGACGTCAGACCACATATCAAACTAATTAGAAGTTGCCGGTCCTCATAAAAGGGGCGTGGCAAACGACTTTATCTTAGGCATTAGATAGACGTGATGTTAAAGCAATTTCCGCCATTTTTGTTCGTAGAAAGAATCAGCTGCTCCATTGAATAACAATGCCTTTATTATAGAAAATATTTTATTTTAAACGTTTCTTGCAACTTATCGCCATTCTTAATAAAACTATTATTAGTAAACAAATTTTTAAACTTAATTTGAGTTTCTCATTAAAAATAAAACTTAATATCTAATTTCATTTTTAAAAAATCATAAAAATATTCTACAAATTATATTAATTTCCCCTAAAATGAAACGTAAATTACAACTGTAGAATTCAAGTGATTATTATAATATTGTAACACTCAACTGGCACATCGTCTGCTACAAGACAAACGAAAATGGACGCTAAAGCTTACGCTGTATTAAATGAACCATGTTTCAGATTGACCTTTTGTAAGATCGATATAATTCGATATTTTCATCTCGCAAATAAATTAGGAAAAATGGACAAGTGAGCATATATTGTACAAAATTATTGAAATTAGGATTTTTTTCCAATTCGTAGACATTTAATCGAGACTGCACCTTCATTGAAAGTTGCAACCAATATAACAAATATACTAATACTTACCTATTTTCTACGACATTCACTATATAAAATAATAAAACAAAAGAAAAACTACAAATGAAACTGATGGCACTTCATTTTTATTTTAATTATTGACAGGGAATAAAGTCCTCTTTTTCTTTTCTTTTTTTTGGCATCAAAACTAATAACATTCGAGCAGATAATGTTTTAAGTTTCTCTTTGAAAAATCTGCATTAAACACAAATGTATATGAAATAAAACTGAAATATAATTAAAACATTGAACAATATCATTTCAAACCTCACTTTAAAAAATCAGTACTATTTTGAAGTTTTATTATGTTTAAAAAAATAAACAGAAAACGAAACGAAATTAATTATAAATCGTTTCTTTTTCACAATGAATTTCGATTATTTATCTATTAATTATCTCACAACTTGATTAAAAATACTTTTTTTTTTCAATCTCAAAAAAATAGTTTCATTATTAATTCATAAATCTCCCGTTAGATGGCGTTTTATAACATTTTTTTTTTCTTTCTGCTGTGCCACTTGGTTGCTCCAAGGAAGAAAAAAATAAAGAGCAGAAAATTTAATAATATTCCCGTTTTTCCTGTCTGTCCGTCTGTTTCAACTTTCTTTAGATGTCCATTTCGAATTGTGGCTCATCACCAGGTTCTGAAAGAAAAGAAAAACGTATTATGTTTTCCGTAACCTACGCAAACGTCTGACGTCATTTACGACGATCACGTGCTCGCCAATTGACAAGAAGACGTCACAGCTTCAACAGCTGATAAATTTTGACGTCATTTCTCACCAGGTTTCTCCTTGTTTTCGTTCTTTTTGTCGTCAGTTGGTTTCTTGAGGACGTTTTTATCTGCTTTTTCCTTTTGTTTTGGAACAGCTGGACTAGTGACGCCTGGAATTTTAGGCAGATTCTTAGGCGGTGTCTTTGCAACTGGAGAATTACGCATTTGGAGTAGGAAGTTACGATCGTAAATGATTCGAGTTCCTTACGTACGAGACAGAAGAAGAAGAAGAAAAGAGAATAAAAATATTAAAACAAATATGAAAAAGTCACATGGCCTCTTTCAATGATGGCGGCCATCTTTGAAGATGTGACGTCATCGCCATCCAAAATCTGAATAAATGACGCATCGAATTGATTTCGATGTGAAAAGGTGTTTAAAAACGACGTAAAATGATCCGTTTGAATCAAATAACGGTATAAATAACACGAATAAATATGTTGAGAGACAAAATATAAATAAAAATAAATACCTCCAGGAGTTGTAGAGAAAATAGTTCCTCCCGGAGTGGTACAATAATCAGATGGCAGTTGTGAGGCGTCATTTACGAGGATCCTACGCGCAGGAATATCGCAAACTTCGCTAATCTTACGTGACAACGGACTGGCGGACATAATCGATATTCTATATGTATATTGGTCTTGACTCTTTTGGAAAATAATACGAAATTCTTAATGCGTCAGGCGTTGACTCTTGCTGACTTTTTTCTTTTTGCTTTCTCCTCTCTTCTTTGAGGTCACTGGTCCCTTTTCAGTGAATGTAATCAACTCAAATTGGGATGACAATTTCACTCTCTCGTTGTCCCTACCTCACTCTCTTTCCAAAAGACGGTGGCGAACCTCAAAAAAAAACTACGCTGACACACGACCCCTGGACTAGAACCTCCTCAATATCACTCTTCTTTCAGCTTCCACAATCCCCTGACAAAGTAAAGCGAGTGTCCTTCTCAAGGACAAGCCAAATAATTAACCCCCATTGGATAATACGGAGGTCACGTGTCGTCACCGTGGTGGATGACGTCACATTGTTTATAAAACTACATTAGTCGCTATATAGGCCTATTTAACCGCCACTTAAAAGAAATGCTCAGCTTAGCGACTAACGTATTTTTCCCACATATTCCGTAAAACTCATCGATTTGTTAAGCGTTGTGTCGTCACATCTATGTATATTCTATGGACGTGACGCCATACTGCTAGATCAATCGGTGAATAATGAAATGTGCAGTATGACACCGTGAGGGGGGGGGGGGAGAGTTTCTATTTTCTAACATTTGTTATTCGAAAATAAGCCTCAGATAAGACCCTCGTGCTCATAGACGTTATGTTAAGCGGTTTCGTAAGTTTAACATGGTGTCTATGAGACCGTGGGTGTATTTGAGGCTATTTTCTACAAAACGATTACATTTTCAAACGTAAATGAATAAAAACGATGAGATTGCATTTTTTGAAAGCAATTTTAAAGTACTTTATTTATTTGAAAAATAAAAGACTAAACGAAAGTGCTTAAAGTATTTTCATAATGTGTTTGTTATCTTTAAAAATAAAACTTTTTATAGCAGATTGAAAGTCATAAAAACTGCGATAAAAAGTTTAATTTTCAAAGATATTATCACGAAAATTATCTATGCAAATTCCCTTCCTTTTCCAGTTTCAAATAAATTTCATAATTCTTTCAATAAATTGCTTCAAAAATCTTCTTAAATCAAAATACAAAAACATGATCGATATATTTTTTAACACTTTGAATCTTTGCCGTCATTTAACTTGACAATAAAAATCAAATAAACATTAGCGGCTAAACTAATTTTCTTTTCTATGTTTTTTCTTTTAGTTTACAAAATTATAAATGTGAAAATGTATGAATTTCTTAATATAATAATTTGTGATTAAAGTTCAAGATGTCTTTGCATTATTCGTCCTTCTAAATCCATATGTACTTTATCGATCTATAAAATAAACAAAACAATAAATATTTATGACAATGACAATAAAATATTTTATTTTATGTAAATTGAATTGTACTTTGTGACTGTATTGTTTGATCTTTTGTTCCATTCGTTTCTTATCCTCAGCTCTGTCTTCCGTCCATTTATTACTCGCTTCAGCTAATTCGATCTGTGCTTGCATGTGACTTAATTTCTTAACTCGATGTTCGAAATGTTTTAATTCCTCTTTCAGAGAATCGAGTTCATCTCGATCGAAATCGGCCTTTTGAGCTAATTTCCAAAGTTCGGCCACTTTCTGTTCTTCAAAGTCTTTGTCTTCCGGACCAAGAGTTGCAATTTTTCCCAAACGGTCGTAATTCATCTTCAAATCACGATGTTTCTCTTTCAGAGCTTGTTTTGTAGACGACATGTCCTTTGAAATGTTCGTTTCTAACACCTTTTCAATGGAATTATCCATTTCGACTAAAAAAAAGTACAACAAAATTTTAAAAAGTCGAATTCAATTCGATTACGATCAATCGAGAAAACCTTCTTTTGTAGACATTTTTTCCATATACATGTAATAATCGTCTATCTTCTCCTGATGATGTTGAAATTCCTCCTTTAAGGTTTTCAATTCATCCTCTAAAATCATCAAAACGAAAGAAATATAAAAATTAAGGTAACAATCGAGCTTTTTAATCGATTTCAAACCAGAAAAACCACTCCGTTCGGCTTTCTCCCAAAGGCGATTCAATTTCTTGTCTTTAAAAATCAGTCGTTCGCCGTCTTTGTCCGAAGCTTCGTTCAAATTTTCTCCGACCATAAGTTTAGCCACTTTGTCTACTTTAGAAAAATCATCGGTCAAATCGTAACGATTCATTATACCTTTAAAAAAAACAATTTCTGTTGTTAGATCCTCATAAATTACATCGTAAACATTAAAAAACCTTTCAATTTCTTCCTCAATTCGGATTCTTTTAGTCCATCTTTGTCTTGACCCTCTGCTTTAATTCGTTTCCAAGTTAATTCTTCTTTATCTTGAATCTTTAGTTCAGTTTTCAACATTTTCAATTTATCTGGTGATAATCTCTGTCAAATCCAAAAAAAAAAATCATTAAAAATATATCGACGCATCGGTAACGTCCGCTAGCAACCAGATGACATCACGATCTCATAAGAAACATCATGATATCAGTTGAAAGGTAATAATTTTGTATGCAAACGTAAGCTCCTTTACGGTAAGACACTTCCGTAAGCTACCTTTCTCGCTTTATCCCAAAGTATATTAAGTTTTTGCATACGAAACTCTTTGTCATTTTGTTGATTATTCATCATTGTGTTAACTTCTTCGGAATATTTGCTACCAGAATGAACAAAAACGAACATCCATAATGACAAAATTACGAATATGAAAGCGATTTGTGACATCTTTGCAAGAGAAGTAGAAAATGAAACGCAATAACCGCAAAGAAATTACATCCGGATGATCCCCGTCTCTTATTATAGAATAAAAATAACTAGTTGTTATGATGTCATCTGTTTGAAGCTCAAAATTCTTACAAAGGTCGTACTAATATGGCGTACTTGACTACACCAAGGAGGTTACTATGAGAGACATCACGTGACTTTAGTGAAGCCAAAAATTTGGGTGGAAGAAAATTAGTCGCCATTTTCCTCAGCCGCCCAGCAGTACGTCTGTGCACAGGCATGTAAAGACAGAAAGATACAGTCGTTTGCCCTGCCCTTCTATGAGCGTTAGACCCAATATCAACCAAGTTCTAGTTCTATCATAAAATTTAATATACAAATGTATGAACGTCTGACAGGGTCTTTGCAATATGGCCGATAAGCCACACCCTCTATATATCCACCCCCAAAACTTGGCTTCAATCAAGAACATGAGTGGATTACCGTTCATCCAAGGGAGACAGTACAGGGAATGAATCTCGTACGATATGGTAAACACGCAAAATGTTTTACTTTAAATTTGCATTCTACTGAATAAGTATTAACTGAGTATCCAGTAAAAGAGCTTTCCATACATGAATCTTGGCAAATCTTTGTGAATCTTAGTGAATATCGTACATGATTTTCTTCTATTTTGTTCCTCTTGCCTTCACCTCATTGCGAGGTAAATATATGTTGAGGTAGCTCAACCTTGAGCTTTGACTATGGCAATGATCATTATGGATCCCTTTACGTGCCATAGCCGAGTGTGACCAATAGATAGCACAACTGATACTTAGAGTTACATTTTTTTTCAGTTACGACATGATTACACACACAATTTATGATCTCGTAAATGGAAATCAATGTTCTCTTTGTAAAAGAAATACAAATGTAAGTTGGTTGTTGTAAGAATTATAAAAAACCCTTAAGGTAAGGCTCATCAATGATGATTTTCTCTAAAATGTAGTTGAGCTACCTCTATACATTTATTTGTCTCACGTTACTTTTGTGTGGCCATAGCCTCCTATATGATAGGAGGCTATGGTGTGGCATATCATCATCACCAGTGAATTGTTTCCTGCAAATACAGTAAGTCTCCCCAAGAAAAGCATCATAATGTCCCCCTTTTTTGTCCTCAACCGGGCTGTAACATTCTGGAGCCTGAAAAACATTTTTTGGTAAAGGTTCCAAACTTTCTTCAGGACAGCAAGGCAAAGCAGTGTCACTAACCTTAGACACATCTGCAATAGATGATAGCACTTCACTAATGTAGTCCATTAACAACCTGGTGCTGTTTCTGCCATATTTATTAATGTAGGCAATAATTTCATCATCGGTTCGGCCATTCCGAATGCCATACTCAATCACAGCCTTTTTTGCTTCTATGTTGTAATAATGGAACCCCATAAACTTCACAACGTTTTGCTGCACCTCCTTCTTGGTAAGCTTCTTAGCCTGCCATGCTGCCGAAATCATTTTAGCTAAACCAGGCCGTGTACCAATATCCATGAGAGACATTTCTGATGCTGCAGCTAGGAGCTGATCAAGATGCTTAAGTTTCTTCTGTAAAACTGCTTGTAGCTTTGCAGCAGCTACAGGACCAGGAGGATGATATGCTAGATTTTGAGAATTTAAAAAAAGTTTTGGTTGAAAAGAAAATCCCACGGCACACATTTATGTTTTAACATACAGGTCTTGTAATGCTGAAGAAAAGTATAGTTTCATAATCGTGTTTGGACACTTGGTTAATTTTTTATGATTTTTGTATGATTTAAAAAACAGTAACAAAAACTTACCCATTGTAGACGAAATGAAGAGATGACAAACAAACTGTAAAGAAAGAAATGTAGTGCCTCTTTTTATACATTAATTAACTCTTTTATACAGGTTTGTACTATTTGCTCTCCAGAGACCATGGATTGGAATGTGTATCCTGTTTAAATTTCCCTCTCTTGGTTGTTGGCCACTCTTTGTTTCAGCTATTCACCACTAGGGGTGCTATTCGGCTCTAACTTCCATCGTCTGATCCAGGAAGTGGCTCCATCTATTGACAATATTTTGAAACTGTAGTGTTACAAAGTGAGCCAAAAACATGTACACTTTTAATCTTGAATAAAATCTAGATTTTTTGTAAATAAATTGGAAAAAAAAAAACACTCATTGGAGAACAAATTAATATATATTACGTAATAAACTTGTTATTTTTAATTAAAAAAATATTTCTGCATATTTTGATTTTTTATGTAATAAATATTTAAATAAAATCATAAACTGAAATTGAATTAAAATCTATTTTTCGAAACTAAAAAATGAAAAAGAAAATAAATTATGCATACATTTTGAGCTATATTCTCATTGTAATATCATTATTAATGTAAACCTTAAAGGTAGAAAGTATTCGCTCATTTTAGAGCTCTTTTCACTGATATAAAATGAAAATCAATACACTCAGTGAATTGGAATGTATGCCAGCCACTTTGTCGGTGTGTTTTTTTTTACCTGCTGTAAAGCCAACAACAAACTCAACCGAAAATCCTAAATACAGTGAAATAATATTTTAAAAGACTTTCTAGTTTAAAAGAAAAATATATCCATTTTCATCTTACTTATATCAACATATTACATTTTTTTTAATTTAAAATATAATATAAGAAATTCCCCAAAAAAAATATTAAATTATTAAATAATTTATACAGGGTGATCTCAAAATAAAACACATTATATATAATTTAAAACTTTATTACAGAGGTTTTTTAAAAAAATAAAAATTAAAACAAATATAACTTTAATAAAAATCTTGTCTTTTGAACTATGTAAATAAAGATTTTTTTATAAATAATTAATTATATTTTCTGATACTTGCTGTTTTTATCACATTTTTTTTATTTAAAAAAAAATTAAAATCTATTTTGGGTTGTAATTCAATACACAGAATGAATAATTTTAAGTTTCTTAATGCCACAATCAACGAAAAAAATCGTTTCTTTCTCCTTTATGAAATGGCTTCTATTATTTTTCATTGTCTCTGGAGAGAAAACCTTGCATCACTATGGCAACAGCAATAGAAATAATAAAGGGCCCTCCTCTCTCCTAAATGTAAAGAGCAACCATTGCTTGCAAATTACAAAAAAAAAAACGCTACTAAAACACACAAAAAACATCATTCTTAACGATTTTGCAATTTTAAGAATTTCATAAATGAGGTGTGTGTGTGTTTTTCATTACTAAAATTGCTAAATTTTGAAATTTATTAGTAAAATTACAACAAAAATTTGCTCAAAATTAAAACAAAATAAATTCATCAGGGTCCTAAATATTTCATCTTTGTACAAGAATACTTTATTTTATAAAAATAGATAAGATCAATAAAATGGTATATTGGCACCTATATATTTGACGTTAAGATAACCATTAATCTACGTCACACCTACGTCATTCAATTTGATGGATGAACACGCAAAAAAAAAACACACCTATGTACCTATACATGGGGAGGAGGGGGTGGGGTAGGTAAGTAGGTAGGTCTATAGAGACAGAAGCAGAAAATTATGAAGAAAAAGACCTTTTCTTAAACTCCACCCAAAATGTATTTTATAAAATGGACCAATAAGAGTAATGCAAAAACTGACGAATGGCGTGTCACGGTAACCAATTCACAAAAATTTGTATTCCTGCGCTAAATAGAAAAACTCAATAGTCCAATAGGGAATGAATGCGTGGGAAGAAGAGCGCTTGCGCCAAAACTGTGCGCGCATTTGGCATCAGGCGCCAGGATCTCATATGTGGCTCAGCATCCGTTGATAAGACAACAGATTGGAGGGGGTGTAGTAATACAGATAGAGAGGGAAAAAAAAAACCCGGACACTCTCTCCTAGTATTTTTTTAAAAAGTAGACTGGCCACCTAAGCATCAAATAGGCCTAAAATTAATTTTTAATTTTTTTTTTCCCTTTCAATTTTAATTATTTTTTTAAAAAAAAAATTAATTATTATTTTAATGATTATTTTATTGTTAATTGTGTGAGTTGTACGTCTTAATTCATGTGTGGACTAGGATATAAACTTCGCAATACTCCATCACAGAAGACTAGTCTACGTTGGGGAGATATTTGTCATCAATACATTTTTAATATTAATTATAATATATATTCATCATTTTTAAAATTATTCACTTTAAATGCTTCTTCGCTTAATAATAAGATTTCATTTGCCAATATTTATTTACGCTGAAAACGCTTCTTCTATATATTATATTTTTGTATAATTAAGCTTATAATTTTAATATTTTCGTTTGTGTGTGTGTTTATGTGCCGCGAGCTACTGATTTTCATGCGGAATATTCTAATACTTACATTCGGTCTAATATTTACAGCATCAAACCGCACATCTTCTCTTAAAACTCTTTCTCTCTTTTCCGTCCTATTTATCTAATTCAAAAAAAAATCCATATTCAGTCATCCTTATCTTTTAAGCTTTTTGTATTCAAGCTGAAATTCGTCTCACTTTTGGAACTTCAATTTGCTTATTTTCTTAAGAAAAAAAAGCAGCACATTTATTATCAACTTTTCTTTTAATTTGATATTAAAAGTTCTCCTTATTATCTATTATTAAGGTAAGTTTATCAATATAAATGTTTGAGATTTTTTAAAATTATTTGGTCGCAATTTTTAAGTCAAAGCAAATGCTAAACTCATCAACTTTTAAAAGAAATTTTTGTTATTAAAAGTTTATGTGTTTAGTTCTAGCTTTGACTTAGCAATCATTAAGAATACGACTCTATGAACTTAAGTGGGTTATGTTTTGTCATCATTTAAAATTTTATTTCATTTAAATTGTAAAAGTTCGGTTTAACGTAAAAATATTAAAGAGTTGTAAAGATGCTATTAGTGATTGCCTTCCTTCAGGTGCTAAGTGATGCTATTAGTGATTACCTTCCATCAGGGGCTAAATGACGCTAATCATGAATACATTTAAGACAATGGATATGAAATAAATATAAATTATTAAAATAAATTGTACAAAAAACTTTTAATAAAAATAATTTATATTAATATATAAATAATATAATCGTCCGGTTTTTATTTAAATATTTTCAGAGGAAAAAAACCCGGTAAAAATATCGACCATTTTAAAAATAATTCACCATTTTACAATTGATTAAAATTAATTCTTATTTGAAATAACAGATATATTGAAGACAAAAAAATCAATATAAAATTACAAGGTGTGTAACAAATTTCACAACTCACAAAATATGCATTTCATAATTGTCATTAAGAATATTTTAATAGTTTTATCTCTAATCTGAATACATTTTACATTCATTATTATTAAAAATGTTTTAATTAATTAACCACAAAGTTTGTGGTTCAGCATAGCCATTGGGTGGCCCATTAGCTCAGTTGGTTAGAGCGTCGTGCTAATAACGCGAAGGTCGTGGGTTCGATCCCCCCATGGGCCAACTACATTTTGCTCTAATATCCTTCATTAATTTTAAACGTCGAAATTATGAATTAAATCTAGCTTGGCTGAATCGATTGTGACGTCACTCGATGTACTGGGGGGCATAGCTCAGTGGTAGAGCATTCGACTGCAGATCGAGAGGTCCCTAGTTCAAACCCGGGTGCCCCCTTACTTTTTTTGCCCAATTTTAAATAATTCTTAAACGCTGAAATGTTTAACTGATACAGGCAATAACGTGGGGCCCATTAGCTCAGTTGGTTAGAGCGTCGTGCTAATAACGCGAAGGTCGTGGGTTCGATCCCCCCATGGGCCAAATAAGTTTTGCCATAAAATTCATCACTACAAAAAGTTTTCGTTTATAAATCTATTGATTCCTTGGAAGAATCGATTGTACACAAGCTTAACGTGTTGGGGGTATAGCTCAGTGGTAGAGCATTCGACTGCAGATCGAGAGGTCCCTGGTTCAAACCCGGGTGCCCCCTTGTTGTGTTTTGCCCATCACACCAATAAAAATTTATAATAATAAATTATCCCACTGAAATGTTTCACTGATGCTCCCAATAGCGTGTGGCCCATTAGCTCAGTTGGTTAGAGCGTCGTGCTAATAACGCGAAGGTCGTGGGTTCAATCCCCCCATGGGCCAACTACATTTTGCTTTAATATCCATGATTAATTTTAAACGTCGAAATTGGCTGCAGCTTGGCTGAATTGATTGTGACGTCGTTCGATGGACTGGGGGCATAGCTCAGTGGTAGAGCATTCGACTGCAGACCGAGAGGTGTCTGGTTCAAACCCGGGTGCCCCCTTGTTACGTTTTGCCCATCACACCAATAAAAATTAATAATAATAATAAATTATCCCACTGAAATGTTTCAAACGTGTGGCCCATTAGCTCAGTTGGTTAGAGCGTCGTGCTAATAACGCGAAGGTCGTGGGTTCAATCCCCCCATGGGCCAACAACATTTTGCTCTAATATCCTTCATTAATTTTAAACGTCGAAATTATGAATGAAATGTAGCTTGGCTGAATTGATTGTGACGTCATACGATGTACTGGGGGCATAGCTCAGTGGTAGGGCATTCGACTGCAGATCGAGAGGTCCCTGGTTCAAACCCGGGTGCCCCCTCATTACTTTTGCCCAATTTTAAATAATTCTTAAAAGCTTAACTGATGCACGCAATAATGTGGGGCCCATTAGCTCAGTTGGTTAGAGCGTCGTGCTAACGCGCTCGTGGGTTCGATCCCCCCATGGGCCAATCCATAGCCTCTCATTTATTAAATTTTATTTCTTATTTTCTTTTACATGCTAGCCATAAAAACCAAAAAATCCAAAATGGCAATAAATTTAGTTGGTTTAGTTGCCATTATCATATTTTATATGGTGATTTTGGTGGTTGGAATCTGGGCTGCTAAAAAGAAAGGAACTGGTAGCACGGATCAAGAAGAGGTCATGTTAGCGGGTCGAAATATAGGTCTTTTCGTGGGAATATTTACAATGACAGGTGGGAATCTTCATATTTATCATGTATATTTTCAAAATGAAATTATTATTGGTTTTTATTATAATATAATATATATATATTTTTTTTAAAAAAATTATCTAAAGCTACTTGGGTTGGAGGTGGTTACATCAATGGAACTGCGGAAGCCGTTTATTCTGAGGGTTTGATATGGTGTCAAGCACCTTTTGGATATGCTCTAAGTTTAGTTTTTGGTAAGAAAAAACTTTCATTAAATCTTTTTCAATCTAAAATTAAAATAATCTTTATTGTCAGAAATTCTAAAGTAATTTCAATTAAGGTGAATAAGTTTTCTGCATTTCAGAGGAAAAATTGAAAGTGTGTTAGAAACTAGAAACAAAATTTCTTAAAAAAAATCATCTGCTTAAATTTGGATCATTTTTAAACTGAAACATAAAAACCTCCTGTTTAAATAAGCCTTCTAGTATTTAAAACACTTTCAAGAGTTCTCTGAAAGACGACAATAAGTAAAATTGTATTAGAAACTAAAACGGTAGCTGAATCATCATTTAAATAGTACAATTTTCATGTTTGATATCTTTCAAAATAAACATTTTCTATTTTCAAGCTGGCATAAAAATTTTGAAAATCACCTTAAATGATTTAATTACCCTTTTAGTTACTAAAACATTTTCAAGTTCAGCTAAATAATTGTTCAAGGTGTTATTACAATTTAAAACTACTTTAACAAAATTAGTATTAATTAATTCATTTAAATTTTCTTGTTGAAATTATATTAGAAGAGGAGGCTAATTGGTCTAAGAAATTAATTATTTTAGATCAACTGAAAGAAAAGTTAGCTTAATATTTCCTTAAAATGGACCAATTTAAGCAAACATGTAAAAATAAAAGCAATAAAATAATAAATAAAATATTGAAATTTAAAATTTTTCCTAAATGTTTTCCCTCTTGTTTATTCAGGTGGCATTTTATTTGCCAACAAAATGAGAGAACAAGGTTACGTCACCATGTTAGATCCATTTCAAGATTTATTCGGTGAACGAATGGGAGGTTTACTTTTTATTCCCGCACTTTGTGGAGAAGTTTTTTGGTCGGCGGCCATCTTGGCAGCATTGGGTACGCCATCTTTAAATTTAAAATAAAAAATATGCAATTAAAGGCTTTTTTTAATAATAATTTATAAATATATAGGTGCTACATTGAGTGTAATATTAAACATCGACAGTGACACAGCAGTCATTTTATCATCCTTAATAGCCATTTTCTATACTTTATTCGGTGGTCTCTATTCAGTGGCCTATACTGACGTCATCCAATTATTTTGCATTTTTATTGGTCTTGTAAGTTGCGGAAACCAATAAATATAATTTAATGAAATTGGCTAATTAAAAGGGATGTTTTTTGTTGTTGTTGTTGTTGTTTAGTGGATGTGCATACCATTTGCAATGAGTAATCCTGCAACAGGATCGATTAGTCCAAGTAATATTGATTGGATTGGTTCTTTACAAAGTAAATATATTGGTCAGTATATAGATTATGGACTTCTGTTGGTCTTTGGAGGAATTCCTTGGCAGGTAAATTTTTTTTTATCCAAATCTAGATTAAAATTTATTACAATAACGGACACAGTAACCGGGGAAAAGAAAAATAATTGACACACCATTTTAATTTTTATATCGAGTTGTTAATAATTTATTAAATATTATTTGGCAAATCAATTATCAGAAATATTTCCAAATACCTGAAAAATAATATCTATTTTTTAAAAAAAAAATATTAAAAAACACATTGAAATAAGTTATTAACACTCATATAAGAATTAAAGAGATGTGTCCATTTTTTGTGTGTAATTTTTTTTAACATGACATTAACATGTTAATTTCAAATAGGTTTATTTTCAACGTGTTTTGTCATCAAAAACGGCTGCAAGAGCTCAGATCTTATCCTATGTTGCCGCAGTTGGATGCATCATTATGGCAATACCATCTGTGCTTATCGGTGCAGTGGCAAAAGCAACCGGTAAAACATTTTTATCTAAATAAATTAATGATTTTAAATTTATAATTACCATTATTATTTACTTCAAAATAAATTTGCAAATACGGTCAATTTCAGAAAGAAAAAAAAAACCATAAATATTTGCTAACCGATGAAATCCTTTGTTTGAAACCAAATTTAAGAAAAAAAAATTTCCACTAGAAAGTTAAAAACTAGAATAGGAAAGTGAATATGATAAACGTTTTTTCATGATGATGTCTTATTTTAAAATTTTTTTTAAACATTTTTTGAATTTTATAATCATTTTTATTCAAAAAAGAAGTCTACAAATTTGTATTAGCACTTTTTTTTAAAATTGCCATAAATAGTTTATTTTGAAAGAACTTCTTTTAACGTAATTGTCTACTATTCTAGTTTCTAAAAAACGTTAAAATTTTTATTTAAGGTGATTTTAAAGTGTAAATTTATCTTCTGTCTTTCAGAAGCAAAATTAAGAGAAACATGAAAATGATCCAACTTTGAACAGACGATATTGTTTTAATTTTGTCAATAAAAAGTTTATTTTGAAAGATATCAACTCTATCTATATCAACAACCGTTCTAGTTTCTAAAACACATTCAATTTCTTCATAGTGTTGCTGCTGAAATAACAGAATAATCAGAGTTACAAAATCAACTATTTGCAAAGATCTTAATGTCAATTCTACAACAACAAAAATTACCTTTCATTTTTCACTTTGCAAAATTGCTAATTTTGCGCCACCTAAAAGTAAGCAATCATTGCTAATATTTTGAAACTTTTGTTGTTGTTAAAACTTAACGCAGCATGGAATGAAACTGCTTACGGAAAAGATGTAACTGCAGCTGACGAGAAACAAATTTTACCAATGGTGCTTCAATATTTGACTCCACAAGTGATTTCATTTTTTGGATTGGGAGCTGTTTCAGCGGCTGTTATGTCTTCAGCTGATTCCTCAGTTTTGGGAGCAAGTTCAATGTTTGCTCGTAATATTTACAAACTCATTTTTCGTCAAAGGGTCTGTATCAATTTATAAAAACAAACAATGATTACAACAAAATAATTAGTAGGGCTCGGATTTTTATGCAATAATAACATCAAAGCACATGTTTCTTAATCTGTGGTCCAAGTACGAGAATTATGAAGTAACAATGAGGTTTAGCTTAACCAACAATTGTTTTAAATGAAAAACACTGGTTAGAGGCTAGAATTCTCTAGTTGACAACTGACAGTAATCAGGCATCTAGCCTCTAACCAGTCTCATTGATTAGAAAAAAAGCATACTCCCAGTTGCTATAACAATGCCACAAATTGAGAAACATTTGCTTAATATTGCATAAAAATAGGAGCTCTAATAATTAATTAATGCATAATTAATGACAAATAATTTTTGTTCCTTATATATTTCTGAAGGCATCTGAAAAAGAAATCATTTGGGTGATGAGAGGAGCCATTTTTGTGGTCGGTGGTTTAGCGACAGCCATGGCACTTACAATTCCAACCATTTATGGTCTTTGGTATTTATGTGCTGACCTCGTTTACGTCATCCTTTTTCCACAATTACTGGGCGTTGTCCACATGAAACACCATTGTAACACTTACGGTTCATTATCTGCTTACATTGTTGGATTGTTTCTTAGATTGATTGGAGGTGAAGCTCTAATGCATCTTGATCCCATTTTTCATTATCCATTCTATGATGAAGTGGATGGTCAGTTATTTCCTTTTAGAACCCTCTCCATGTTGGTCAGTTTGGGCACGCTCTTGTTAGTGTCACACGTGACTAAACAGGTGTTTGAAGGTGGTAAATTACCACCAAGTTTCGATCTATTTCGTTGTATTGTCAACATTCCAGAGGATGTCATCAAAGTGCATGAACCACATGAAGGTGAAATGGCCACTCTGAATGCTGCTGGTATGTCCAAGAATTATTTAACAGGTGAACTGAATGGACAGATCAATCCAGCACTTAATCTAAGTAATGAAGAAGATGATTATGAGGACGATCTGAATGATGATGGGAACGCACGTCGAAGAGCAATGACCAATGCCACACAGATGTCAGCAATATCAACGGAACAGACAACATTCTAAAAAAAATAAATGAAAAACAAACAAACATAACAAACATTAAGTAAGTTAATTGTATTATTAAAATTAATTGCAAATTTATATCAAACCAGAGTTGGGGAAGTAGAAGAAGAAATATTCACAAAAAAAGAGACTTAGTAGACACTTCAGCATTGCACGTGTCTATGAAACATGATGAATTTGGCGGTTCCGAAGTTGATCGAATCGCTCTAGCAACCAAACGGCAATTCGAAACATTATGAAATCGCCTTAATACCTGAAGAACATATTAAGGAATACACATAATTTTTCTTAAAGCTGAAAGATGTTTCTGAAGAACGGCATGTAGTTAGCAAAATATATCTTTTTGAAACCAATGAGCTTCAACATGGTTCAAGCAAATTTGCATAATTCAAAATGGTGTAAAATAAAAACCTCTTTGAATATTGCAATAAAAATACCTTAATACCATGCCAGAACATTAAAGAAGCGGTTGAAACTTTAATTATTGTTCAAAACATAGTTTAAAGAGAGATTTGTTGTTAGAATCGAGACCATGTTTTAGGAAACATCAAATTTCACTAAATATTGTGTGTCTATGGCATCACGAGTAGCACGTGCAAACGCTGGAGTGTCTATAGGTTCTTAAAAATCGACTTTACAATTTGCCACAAGCTTGCTAATAAGCAAATGCCAAAAAAAACACCCAAAACTAATTAGAGTTTATGTTGTTTTTCACTAAATTTAATGTTTAATTTCTGTTACCAAAAATAGCAATATGACATTTTACGAGAACCAATTAAAAATCAGTTCTGTTGGCCTTTTAATTAACAAAAGCTATATGTATAATTTTCAACTACTTTAATTACTGTAAATTAATCAGTGAGATGTATTTACTATAGTAGTTATACGTGTTATAATTAGAATTATATTTATGTAATATTGGTATGAATTTGATGGGATTTTTTTTTTATTTTTCTCTAAACAATTGCATTTGGATTTTATTGAATAATCAATAATATAGTTTAAGTAACTTCTGAGCCCTATATTAATATTAAAAAACTTAAAATGGTTTAAGTGTGCCACTTGGCTAATGATTAGTTAATTAGTGGATACTTACAGCTGAGTGTACTTAACACACAACTTAGTGAAAAGCAAAAACACTAAATTTATAATTAACATCGCCATTTTTAATGTCAATTAACACTAAGTAAAACCAGGGCCGTAACTATAGTGGGGTTTAGTGGTCCTCAAGACCGAGACCTTTCTTCAAATAGGCACAAAAAACAATATCAATGCATAATAATTAGTTTCTTAATTAACAAGTTAGGCCTACTATCAAATGTAATGTTGCAATTAAAATTACTGTTTAAATCATTTTTTGTATCAGATGAAATTATGTAACTTCCCCCCAAACAAATGAAATTTTTCAATATACAAAAAAAAATAAAGCATTGAGTGAACGGGTCTGCCAATTACCTTGGATTAGGGCTTGGGTACCTTTGTCACAGTCCTAAGTGAAGATAAAAATACAATTTATTATAACGAGCATTAATAATTTCGCTAAAAATTTAAGTAAAATTTCATTTTGTTAATTAACAAACACAAATATAGTTGGTTCATCAAAGTTTTCCATTAGTGATTAGTGACAAAATAAAACAATGGTTTTTATAACCATTAGGAGGGTAGAATATAGATTAAAATTATGTAGTATACGACATTTATTAAAATCAATAATTAAAATTGATTTATCTGAATAAATAGTACCAAAAATAAAACACACATGACTAACTCATACATAAAAAATATTTCAATATTTAACCTGACATGTTTTTTTTTTAAAAATACGTAATATAATTGCTTGATTTTTTTTTAGAGCCCATAATAAATAAATAAATTATCGATTTCATATATAATTGGAAATATCGATTACAGAATTATGAGTTATGAAGAAAAAAAAAAACTCACTCCCCTCAACAATTAGAAAACTTCCATATGCTCATTTGCTATAATGAGTTAACTTGATTATTAATTAATTTGTTACAAAATGAGGAAAAAAAAAATAACATATCAGATTTTTTACAAAAATAGAACAATACTTTTTTTTTTCTAATAAACTCATGATATAATAATGTTATTTTCACATAGATAAACAAACATTTTTTGTTCCCAATTAAATTAAATAATAAAAAAGCTTGGATTACATTAATAAGTGCGTGATGAAGGTAGATCTCTTCCTTCAAACAATAAAAACATGTTCATAATTATTCAGAAACCATTATTATATCCATTATGGTATGGTGTTTTAGTAATAAAAAAACGTATCCTTTTTTGCGATAATTACGTTTGGCAATTTTGGCAAAATATAGGCTTACTATATTGCAACCTTCATAATATGGACATTAAACAACATTAATTTTTTTCTCTCCAGAATTTCGTCTGTAAACCTGGGTTAGATCTCATACAAAATTAATGTAGTTCAATAATAGGTTTACGGACCACTTATATATAATTAAAAAAAAATCCACGAATCCACGTATTCAAAAACCTTGCTTAAAATAAAGTTAAGCTTAAAACATGAAATAAGACAAAACTCTTTATTGTAAGTCTTTGAACATTAAAGTTTTGCTTTGCCTTAATTTGGTTCTAAAGAACAATCGATTCTTGAACTCTTGATTAGTCTGTTTTTTTTTGGTGCAAAAATTAAAAAAACTAGAAAGTGTTTTATAAACTAGAAGGGTAGTTCAATCACTTTTATTATATTTTTGTGTTGATATATTTCAAATTAAGCTTTTTTATGCGAGTTTGAAAATGACCCAACTTTTAAGCAGACAATATTTTTTATAATTTTTGTCTACTGTATATATATATAAAGTTTATTTTGAACGATATAAACATGAAAACACTATTAAGTGATTGAGGAAGCTTTCTAGTTTCTAAAAGCACTTTCTAGTTTCTTTTAATTTTGCTCTTCTGAAAGACAGAATAATCAAAGTTTCATAAACCATCTGACGCAACATTTAGGAATACGGCCCTAATGTCAAATACACAATTCAAATGTTTGTAATCAATTTTTTTTAAGTATTAATTAATATTGTCGATTTAATTTAAATAATGTTCCTAACAGGTTTATGTCATTAATCCTGATGCTCATTAGTTAAAATAATGAAGCACCATTTTTTTTTTTAAAAAAATAATAAATAAATGTGGTTTGACAAAATGGCTGCCACTAAAATAATTTCGTGCACGGTTCACGTTCAAACTTTTTAAGTAAAGTAGTTTAAGGTGGTTTTTAAGTGTAAACGATGCCTCTCTAACGTTTGATTAGTCTGTCTTTCAAAAAAGCAAAATTTAAAAAAAAAACTAGAAAGTGTTTTTATTAGAAACTAGAAGGGTAGCTCAATCACTTAAAGGTTGTTTTCATGTTTGATATCTTTCAAAATTAAGATTTTTATGTAGGTTTGAGTTTTGTATAATTTGAAAAATTTCAAAATGAATGAGCTACCCTTCTAGTTTCTAAAACACTTTCTAGTTTCTTTTAATTTTGCTGTTCTGAAAAGACAGAATAATCAAAAGTTCGAAAATCAGCTGTTCATAAACCATCTGAGAGAGAAAAAAAGCTTTGATATTTATAAAAAAAAGCTTTTAAAATATTTAAAACATTTCAATAATTATGACAAAAAACCAGTCTTTGTTATGTTGATAGTAATTTGTATAATAGCATTTATAATTGTTTGTTTTTAATGGTGTAATAAATAATTGTATATTATTGTCTTTTTTTAAAAAAAATATTATAATTATAAATATAATAATTATTCCTTATAAATTACGTCCACATTTAAATAAGAAAAAACAAACAAAAACTCACGCTTTTGCCCTTCACTATCCGCCCTGTAAAATACACGTAGTGTTAGTTATTTTGGTGTCATGTAATTAAAAGATGGTCACTGGTCAGTTCCAAGCTGTATTTCGGACAAAAATGGCGGCTATGGTAATATGGTCGTCTATCTGAAATCAGCATTTGTTTGTAAAAAAAAAATAATTGGAACTAAACCAAAATTAAAGTGTAACAGTATTAGTTAAATTATATATTGTAATCAACTAAATTAAAATAAACTTGTTCGACAGATTCCACAAATCATAAGTTAAATTTATATGAGTTTTAATTATGAATTTTTTTTTAACCATAAATCATTTTAGTTACATATTTTTAACTAAAATTTGTGGAATCTGTAATTACTGTTTAAATTATGTATCTGTATATACATGTATAAGTAATGTGAGTTTTTACACATATTTAGTGTTAATTAGTGTAGTACAAGTAATTAATATAAATGGCCTAATCAACCTAATGAAGAATCTTATCATTAGTAATCTATATAAATTTCGTTTAATCTTATATTTTAAACAATTATTTTGAAAATAGAATACTAATGAGAAAATAATTCTAATAAAAGTGTTTTATGATTTAAATAACATTTTTAAACAAAAATGTTACACGAGTTTCTAGTTTTGTTTATTTTCAAAGAAAATGACAAAAATATATTATTGATATAAATGATTTTAGTTCATGAAATATCATTAAAATATCAATGAAAAGTACGCATACATGCCTTTTGTTTATTCTTATAATTAGCAATAAATTTGTTGTTAAAATGTGAGTATTAAAATCACTAATTGTATGCAAAACATTTGTTAATATTTGTGTTAATATTGCTTTTTATTTATTTGTTGCTTTTTGTATAATACTGGATAACTAACACTTTTTTTTTGTTTTTCCGATTTTCCGAAACTTAACTATTAAACTAAACTAAAAATTAAATCAGGATCGATTTGTGCCAAACAGAAAGTGAAAATTTAAAAAATAACCTCAATTCCATTATAAATTTATTGCATAAAATGAATATAACATATAAATGTAACAAACATTTCAGAAGAGAAAAAAAAATTAACTAAATTATATAATTTCTATTGTTTTTTTTTGTTTGTTTTTTTCAAAAAATAATTGTTTATCTTGAAAATTTTTTTTCTATTAATTGATTTACTGATAAAATTAATGTCTAATCATGAAGTATCATCTTTGTAAATTAAATTATGTAAATGTGAATATTGCACATTATGCCTTAATTAACAGATTTTAAATCTAAATGTAAAACAGAACTTGTGTGTTATCTAAATTGATGTTATAAAGGATTTTAAGATATCATAGAAAAAAAAAATTTACATGTATAATGTAATAACAAGGGTCTCACAGAACAAAAAAAGCATGTGGTTGTGTTTAATTAATAGTTAAGTGTTATTTACTGCTAGTAAAGTTAAATTAATGATTGTAATATGAATGTATAATAACGTTGTAAAAGTTAATATCCGTACATGTTTGTTAATTTTCGTTTTAAATCTCAACAGACTTATAAAATTTAAACTTAATTGAAGTTTAAAAAAATTCTAAATCTGGATATATTAGTAAAAAAAAAATGAAAATTATAATTAAATTGTGATTGCGCAAAATGATATTTACGAGAATATTTAAAATGTAATAATTAAGATTTTTTTTCTTCTTCTTGTTGCTGTTGTTAATGATTACTGTAAGTGTTGTGATTTTGAATTCAATTATTTGTGAAAGTAAAAACAGAAATTTAAATTATTTTAATTCAGTATATTATTAGATATAAGAAAAATTCAATTAGAAGCTGCTAAATTTTTATTTCTGTTGCGATTTAAATTAATTTATCATATTTTTCACAAATGTCTGAATTTTAATTTTGAACTTCAAATGTCTAAACGCAGACAATGAGTTTTTAAAAAAAAAAAACATCTAGGACCTAAAAATTTGTTCAAAGTGATATTATTAAATGTTAATTTTAGTAGAAAAACATTCATTTTTAAAAATGTAAAAACATAGTTAAGTTATTAACTTTAGAGAAAGAAAAGATAAAGCAGATTTTGTTAAAAAAAAATTAGGACAGTCAAATTGTTTAGAATTATTAATGTAAATATAATTGTATTAATAATAAATATTTGTACATATTCGATTATTCGTCTCTTTAGATGGATGTCTGATATTAAAATGTTACATTAAATAAACAATTCAAATGTTAGATTTTTATTTTCTAATAGGTTATGGTATTTAAGTTAATAATAATAGTAACTGTTCAGTCAATGGTATTTACTTTACCATATTCCTATGTAAAATGATGTTATCTCATTAATAATACTGTGGTAAGATAAAATAAATGTGTGCAAAAAAAAAAAACTTGAATAATTACTTCCTGTAAAAAAATTACTAGAAAATTTAAGATTCTACTCCAGAATCATGACTTTTATCATTCATTTTTGGGGTTTTGTGATTCCAAAAAAAAAAAACCCTGAAGTGACCTCTTTTTTTTACTCCCTGCATATTTTCATCCTCTCCAGAATTTCCACGATCATATTTTAGGAGGCTCAGGACCCTCAATACCAACAAATATTACTCCTATAGCCTACAAATAATGTCTGTCCACAGTTCCTTCCAAAACTATGATTTAGAAAATTATTGGTGATATTTTAATAAATGCTTAGTCAAAGGTAGTGCTAAACTCACTAATTTTAGCTTAAGCTAAATATATTTTATATCATTTAGCAAAAGAAAAAAACAAAAATTGTAAATAATTTTTTTTTCAAATTCTGAAATATACAAAGCAATATTGTATTCAAATAATAATAATTATAATTTTATAAAATTGTTAGAGGGGGAGGAGAACACACATGAAAATCGATTTAATATCACATTGATTTATCACAATGACTGGCATTTTATCATTTCATGTACACAGTGAAAATGTGATTTCATTCTGTTACAGTTAAACTGCTCCATATAACAGACTTTTTTATATTCAATAAAAACAAAATCCTTATAGAAAGATAAACATAAATTAATTATGTTTTATGAATAGCTTATTTTTGAACATTTAATTATTCTCCAGTTTCATAATAGCAACAATAAGGAGAAATTGAAAGTGTGTTACAAACAAGAACTTTAACTGAATCACTTAATAGTTATTTTCATATTGATATCTTTTAAAATAAACTTTTTCAAAGACAAAAGCTAACGTAAAGCTTATTTTTAAAGAAGAAGTCAACATGAAACTATCTTAAAGTGATGAAGCGACCCTTCTAGTTTTCAAAACACTTTCAAGTTTCTCTTCGTTTTGCTCTCTCGAAAGACAGAATAATCAAGAGTGCAAAGAGCGTTTACACTTTTAAAAAGCTACTTAAGCAATATTTCAAACTAATTTAAATTAAATAGCATTAATTAATTCTTATAAATATTAGCTTTTTATTCTAAATTAAAGTTACATCATCCACTTATTATTACAAACTGACTCTTTACTTAACCATAGTTACATTTTAAGACTTTTATGACACAAACAACATTAGATTTTCAACAAAATCCAAAAAACACGCCCGAACTTCCGAACCATTTTTAATATAATAATAATTTAAATCACTTTGGCATAGAAAACGTACTTAAAATATTTTTTTGTACAATTTAAACAAAAAGCAAAAAAGCATTTTTATTTTAACATTTAAGTTTTGACTTTAACTCATTTTCATTATCAAAAGCAAACCTATAACACATGGACTTAAAAATGTCATCAGAATTAAGTAAAACTTTTAATTTTCAACCCTGGTAACCTACGATTTGCAAACCTTGTTTAATTTAACCTTTAGTTTAATTTCCTGACTTGAGATGGAGATGTTGTCGTGTGAGCCGTGGCCAAAACTTTGTTCGATACGACTGGATCACTTCAATTTAAAACCAAATAAATATATATATATAAAAAAATAAAAGTTCTCAATTCGTAAATATCACAATCTTAAATAACCTACCGTACGATATCCAGAATTACCTTTCCACGTATTGAACGTAACATTTCAATTATGGTGCTCGTAGTCAAACCCTTAACTAACTGACCATTCACCTAATTATTAAAACAATTTATTATTTAAAAATAACAAACTACACTTCAGAATTTCTAATTTGCAATCTGTGAAATGTTTAAAAACTAGCCTTCAATAAACCATCTCCCGGTTTAAGACGACCGTCTTTCTCGGCCAAGCTACCAGGATGAATCGTACGAACGTAAGTCCCTTTAAGATGTCCGTTGTCGATATTTAGTAGACTGAAACCTAATCGAGTATTCCAACTTCGATCTAAGTCCACCACTAATGTCATCTACAAAATAATAATATTATGTCTTATACAGTGGTTTCAAAGGGTAAACGCGCTCCTCGAACTCTGATTATTCTGTCTTTTAGGAGCATAACTTAAACGTTTTATTAGAAACTAGAAGGGTAGCCTCAATCACTTATGGGTAATTTTCACGTTGCTATTTTAGAAAATAAACTTTTTTATTTTGAAAGATTTCAACATTAAAAATACTATTAAGTAAAACAGTTACCAGTTCTAGTTTCTAACACACAATTTCTCATCAGTGTTGCTCCTAAAACGCGGAAAGAAAAAATTTAAAGTGCTTTAAAAACTAGAAGGTTTGTAGACAAAAATTAAAAAAAAAATAGCTTGCTTAAAAGTTGGGTCATTTTCAAACCAACATAAATAGCTTGTTTTGAAAGATATCAACATGAAAATAACTTAAGTGATTCAGTAACCTTTCTAGTTTTTAAACACTTAAGATTTCTTCTTAATATTGCTCATGTGAAACTTAAAAAATAACCAAAGTTCGAACATAAAACATCTTAATTTGAGATACGAGGTCGAGTATTGAAATACCGGAAACACTTGTTCTACGGCACACGGCTTCGGATTAGCCAAAGGATCGACTACGGGTGACAAGAAAGCGCCCCTCCATTTCATGAGACCACGAGGCGAACACGCATTTAGCGAGCTATTGTCTGTTTTAGGGCTGTTGCTACCAGAACTATTTGTTTTATTAGAATCTAAGTCAAGTCTATCAGATTCCCATTTGGTTATCTGTAAAGATGGTAGACCCTTCGGGATGAGCGAGTTATTACTGCCGTAGCCGCCTAGATTGAGCGAGGTCGGTCTCGAGACTTTCGAGAGATCCTCCGACGAGCTGTGACTAAGTGATATCAGAGGGCTCGGTAGCTGCTTTTTTGATGCAACATATTCGCCGCAGTCGAGAACCATTTGATTGTCGTGTGGTGGAGGAATTGGAGTCGTTCTTAAAGAGTCGGCATCACTTGCACTGCTGTAAGTGTCGGTTGCATCACTCTTGCAACTTCCTGTTGTGTTCGACGATGTTTTTTCTTTCCTGAGATGGCGTCTGTTTGTCGGAGATACCGAAGAACCACATCCACTCTCTTGGCTTCTACGTCTCTCTTTATCGAATAATAAATCTTGAGCTTCTTTCCTGTAAATACAATGCATTTTTTATGTCTATTTTCTTCAAAATGAAATCAATTAAAATTCGAATTTTCTCACCTCAAAACTTTTTTATCTTTACGAGACCGATTATAATCGTTACCAAATGCCGAGAAAGGAGTCATCGGAGATAACGGAGAAGGTGGCGGTGGTTCATTACTTCTATTGACCAATAGAGTGACAGTAGAAGGAGCAGATCTCAGCAAATTGATTGTTTCATCGTGAGACAAGGAACTTATTTCGGTACCATCGACCTGACAGCCACAAAAAAACAACAAATCATCATTTAACCAGCTTTATTGAACAGCTGATTTATTCGAAATCTTAATTATTCTGTGTTTCGGAAGAGCAACATTAAAGAAAAATTGAAAAGTGTGTTAACAACTAAAACGGAAGCTAAATCACTTAATAGTAGTTTCATTGTGTAGTTTCATAAACTTTTTATAGACAAAAGTTTGATAAAATACGTCTGCTTAAAGTTCAAGTATTTTCAAACTGCAATAAAAAGCTTATTTTAAAAGATATTAACATGAAAAATATACTTCTAAGTGATTGAGCTACCCTTCTAGTATCTAAAACACTTTCGAGTTTCTCTTTATTTTGAATTTTCTCAAACACAGAATAATAAAGAGTTCCAAATGACGTTTACACTTTAAAACCAGCTTTCGTTTTTTTTTTTTAAAAAAAGACCTGCAATATTTGATCACCAGGCCGTATTCGACCATCGGTCAATGCCGGATCTTTGACCAATGCTTTGATATAATGTCCTGAATGCGGCCCGTCCAATTTATGAAGCGTAAAACCCAAACTACCATTCCATTTTTCCATAATAACCTCAAATTCCTACACAAAAAATTGAAAAATTGTGCAAAGAGTTTCAGAAAATATTTATCATTAGTTCATGCAACTAACTATTTATTATTAATTGTTTTTTAATTAATTAACAATCCTTTATCAAATGGTTTTTCGTGAGTATTAACAAACACTGATTATAAAAATTAAGACATTGCAAATCGTGTAAAATAAAACAAAAATATCGAGCAAAATTAATTATGTCGGCGGCGGCAATGGTTAAGTTTTGGTAAAATAAATTTGTCAAAAAACCGACCTTGGGAACGGGAGAATTGACAGATGCTAAAGAACTGCCGGCAAGGCCCAGGAGATTCAAAGAGGATAAACTAAGTGCAGAACTGTTGGCCAATCCACCAGTCTAAATTCAAATATTAATCAAAAAAATCCAAAACAATGCAATTTGTCAGTTATTGGAAGGAAGGTGGTGGAGGAGGAGGAGGAGGAGGAGGAGGAGGAGGAGGAGGACAAAAAAACATGCTCGAGATCAAAAGTCAACAACAAGGTGCACAAAATAGAACGACGCTTCATTCAATCATGCCGGGGAAAAAAAAACTGTTTTACCTGAGGAACAGGAGGTAATGTTCCGGGTGGCGGACGGCAAATGACAAGATTCACTATAAGCGATGTTACGCGAAGAGCATCAACGACCTCCTAGAAATGTAAACAAAATCAATATCGTCATTAAGTGCAACTGTTTTTTAATAAAACAATAGATTTACACTCTGATTAAGGCCCGTGACGTGACGTCCATTGACCATAAGTAGCACGTCTCCGATCTCTAATTGGCCGCAGTCAGATGCTGGATGCAAATTATAAAGCCTCTTAATACGAATAAGTAACATAAGAGGATCGTCCGGATCTTGATCACGTCCTCCGCAAATACTCAATCCGAGACCTCTCGAGTTTTTCGTTATCGAAACTTCAAAAACGTTATCTGAAATTAAATTGAATGAATTAAGGTGATTTTAAAGCGTATAAACGCCTCTCGTACTCTGATTATTCTGTCTTTCACGTGAACAATGATGAGAAACTTAATGTGTTTTAGAAATCAATCACTTAAGATGTATTTTCACATTGTTATCTTTCAAAATAAGCTATTTATGTTGGTTTGAAAATGACCCAACTTTTAAAAAGTATATTTTAAAAGATATCAACAAAAATACCCTTAAGTGGTGGTGGAGTTACCCTTCTAGTTTCTAAAATACTTCTTAAATTTCGCTAAATTTTGCTCCTAAAAACAAAATACGAGTTCGAAATTGGAACTTAAATTTTGATTATTCTGCGATTCATAATTGAAACAACTAAAGAGAAATTGAAAGTGTGTTAGAAACTAGAAGGGCAGCATAATCACATGAGGGTACTTTCATATTGATATCTTTCAAAATAAAACTTTTTATAGATTCTTCTTAAAATTAGGCCATTTTTAAACCAACATAAAAGATTATTTAAAAAGATATCAAGATGAAAATACTCTTTAAGTGTTTAAGCTACCATTCTAGTTTTTAAGAGACTTTCAAGTTTCTTTTAATTTTGCTTCTGAAAGACCTAACAATCTTGTAACAGTGAGGAAAAAAAAAATTGACGTACTTTCTTTGATAAAAGGAAATTTAACTTTCAGCTGCCTCATTTTCTCATCAG
This sequence comes from Brachycybe producta, assembly GCA_036925085.1. Lineage (NCBI taxonomy): Eukaryota > Metazoa > Arthropoda > Diplopoda > Playtdesmida > Andrognathidae > Brachycybe > Brachycybe producta. The sequence goes on along the minus strand of JAUPFP010000024.1, from coordinate 3,029,873 downwards.
ACTTTGGAGGTTCCATTTGTTTCGGAATTATCTTTGGAGGTTCTCGTACAAGAAAACTTAACGGACTAGAAGGAGGGCCATCAGCGGACGCAGACCTGGGGAGAACCGGCAACATTTCAGCAACAGTCGAGTGTTTCCTTAGTCTTTCTTTGGCAATAGAAACCAACGATGGTGAAGGGCCAATGTGTTCGGTAGATAACGACATCAGTCGAGGTTTACAACTGCGCAACAGTTGCGAGGAATCTGATTTTATTCCTTGTACAGATTGATGTTTTTTGCTAGGAGGTGATGAGAGATTTAAAAGACTCGAAGCACGACCAACATTTCCTGTCGTCTTCTGTGGCGAAACTTTGGTATTAACTGGAGAAAAAACCTTCCTTGGAGTAAAAACTTTAACTTGGTCGTCATCTAGACTAAACTTTGACCACCAAGGGGCATTATGGTGTTTCAGCTGTGACATGTACAACATTTTCGAAGGTGATGTCGGCTCGTCGGAAGATTCCGTATTCGAAGTGTCTGGTGGTGTAATGGCAACTACGTGATCTTTATAAACGGCTGGCATAGTTTTACTTCTTGCCAACTGCGGAAGATTCTTTGGACGATACGGTCTACTTTTGACGGCCGAACACCATTCGCCTCCAGATTGTCGATTCTCCATTCGATCATTGTACTCTTCTGATGTGAGCCTATGTAAAGAACTACATTTTGGCAAATTAGGACTTTTACCGATATATTTTTGTGATAAACCGAACGTCGGCTTCGCATGTTGAGATGGTGATGGTTGTTGTTGTTGTTGCGGCTGATTACAACCCTTCTGAGACTGTACTTCAAAGTTACATATTTTGTTTAATACCGTTCCAGAATGACGAGGACTCCAAAGGACGGTTTTTAACGAACATCCTCCAGCACTATCTATGTTGTCTGGACTCACTCCACCATCGTCGGCACTTGATGACATATGCCGCTGTTGAAAATGAAACTCGGCCGCATCTTCCGATGATTGATCCTGTTTGGTAACCATTGTAATTACTCGGTTTTTGCTTCGAGAAGAACACTGGCTGCTGACTAATGAATCGCCTTTTATGTCTTCGAAGTTGAATCGTAATTCACTGCAGTCTTTTGTGAAGCGCTGTTGGGCCCATGTTCGGTCCAAGTTTCGATTTTCGATGGAAGAAGTTTCTGAAAAATAAACAAAAATTCAAATTTCAATTTTGTCTTTAAACATAGTCAAATAAAAATTTAAATTAACTAGTTATTCTAATAATTATAGTGAAAATCGTTTAACACGAAATACGTTTTCAGTCTGGACCTTTAGAATAACAAAACAAATTTTCTTTTAACACAAAAAAAATAATCTAATCCCTTTTCATTTCGTGTTAAACGGCTTCCACTGTATATGCAAACAATTCCAAAATTTTTCTTACAGTGAAAATCTTTTAACACGAAATGTATTATAAGTCTGGACCCTCAGAATAGCATAACACTTTTTTTTTCTTTTAACACGAAGAAAAAAATACCCTGGTCCCTTTCAATTTCATGTTAAAGGGTTTCTCCACTGTATATACAAATAATTCCATAACTTTTGTTTCATTATTCAGTGAACATATTTTGTGATACAAGAAAGAAACTTAAAACTTGAATTTCAAATTTAAACCCTCTGTAAAAACCGGGTTCCAACAATAGAAAAAAGCCTATTTATAATTTAGTATCCTTGATAATGGTACCAGCAGCAGCAGCTTAGAGGGTTCAAGTTGAAGTTCAATTGCCAAATTTTCTTTTTTATACTTAACAGCAATGAAAAACAATCAATGTCTACACAGAAACAACAGTTCAAACACTCACACCACATCTATACATATATGTAATGTACAACATTCCAGAATATGGCATGTGGTTAGTGTTAAGGGGCTGTAAGCTGTTGAACCCTTGACAAGCCGTTTTACAAATTCTACCTGAAGCTATTCTTGATCAAAACTTGACAGCCCGTGGTTGTTAAGAAAGTTGCTTTGGAATGTCAGGTATGCAATTATTTGCATAACAAGAGAGAGAGAGAAAGAAAACCCTCGAAATATAACAACTTCTACTCTCTAACCTCCTCCTCCTCAGTCCATCTCAAAACACCATAATCTCTATCCCAATTGACACAAAAAAAATAATTCTCATCCATCCAAAATACGAAATTTCTATTCAAATCACACACAACACAATAATAATAATAATAATAATAATAATAATGTAATTTTATGAACCATTTCTCAACCTTAAATCCTGTTGACTTTTTTTTGTGTTATTATTTCAAAAACGGAAATAAAATTCATTGTACAAGCTACAGTTGCTATTAGAAACAATAATATATAATAGAAATTACTTTGTTAAAATATTTCTATTGCAAAGCCACTTCACCCCACATTTTGTTTCTTTTTGGTACTAGGTCACTAGAAATTACACAACACTTTTTTGTGTGTCTATTTTCAGTTTTTTAAAAGAAAAGAAAAACTGGTGTCTAAATATAGAATTACAAATTCAAGGTTTATTTTGTTTGAAAATTGTTATTTTTTAAAAGAAAATCGTTCTTTAAAACACGTCTAAAACACTTAAGATATTTTATGAAGAGCTGATTTTTGAAATCACTGGTTATTGTGTGTTTCAGGAGAGCAACACGACTTAAAAAAAATTAAGAAAAAGTGTGTTAGAAAATAGAATTTTAAACTAAATCACCTAAAAGTATTTTTGAGGGTTAATATCTTTCAAAATAAACTTATGAGCTTAAAACGTTGGGTCCTTTGAAAACTGACATGACTTTTGTTTCCTCTGCCTCAGGCCTTCGTGGCTGCTTGCAAGAGCATCATCAACATTAAAATACCCATTAGTGATTGAGCTACTTCTCTAGTTTCTAATACGATTTCAAGTTTCTCTTCAGATTGTTTATGAACAGCTGATTTTCAAAGAGAAAATAAGAAGTGTTTTAAAAACTATAAGCGTAGCTCAATCATTTAAGGGTATTATTTTTTCATGTTTGATATCTTTCAAAAGAAACTTTTTCTAAACAAAAATTAAAAAAATATCGTCTACTTAAAGTTGTGTCATTTTCAAACTCACATAAGAAGCATATTTTGAAAGATGAGTGACTCACCCTTCTAGTTTCTAAAACACTTTCAAGTTTCTCTTATTCTGTCTTACAGAGAAATTTGGAAGTGCTTTAGAAGCTAGAAGAGTTGCTCAATCACTTAGTAGTAATTTTATTTTGATATATTTTAAAATAAGCTTTTTATGTCAGTTTCATACGATATTTTATGTTTAGTTTTGTCTATTTAAAGTTTATTTTGAAATATATAAAACATTGAAAATACAATTTAGTGATTCAACTACCGTTCTAGTTTCTAACACTTTCAATTTCTCTTATTCTGGCTTCCAGAGAAATTTTAATGTGTTTTAGAAACTAGAAGAATATTTTCAATCACTTAATAGTAAATTCATGTTGATATATTTCAAAATAACTCTCAAAAAAGTTTATTTTGAAAGATATTCTGGAAGACAAAATTTCTTTTAAGTTTGAGTGGCTTTTAAAGTTCAAACCCACCTTAAAACAGTTTACAGCAAAAAGTTCACGATTATAACATGTTTTTTTTTTAAAAAATCTGATTCTTGTAAAAATCTGGTTGTAATCTTGGACAACCTTTTTTAAAAAAAACTTCTAAAATCTTTGGATTTTATCCAAAATGAAAATCTCAATAGTAAAAAAAAAAACTACGCAAAAAAAAGCCCAAAACTAAACGTATTATTTTTAGAAAATGCGTCAGTCCTTAAAAATAAAGTATGTGGGGGGAACCTAGAAATTTTTCCATTTTTGTCCATTAAGATAAGAGAAGAATGGAAAGAAAAAATATTAAACAAAGTTTGCAAAAACATTTCTAAATGAAAACAACTCATTATAACGGCTCGGATTTTTATGCAGTATCCAGCAAGTGTTTCCCAATTTGTGGCCCAAGTGCCAATTATTGTGAAGTAATCATCATCATTAGAACAAATGCAATTATGCTTTTTTTCTCTAATCAAAAAGGCTGGTTAGAGGCTAAAATGTCTGCTTAATATCAGTTGTCAACTACAGTTCTAGCCTCTAACCAGTGTTTTTGATTGAAAAAAAAATATATAATTGTTGGTTGATCTAAACTGAGATGGTTACTTCACAATTGGCACTTGGGCCACAGATTGAGAAACAGTTGCTTGATATTGCATAAAAATCCGAGCCCTACAGTCATTATGAATTAAATATTTCCTCCTCAAGATAAACATTTTTATTTTTGGTAAATATGAAACCAAAAAAATCATTTTTCCCCTTCCTCCCCCCCCCCCTCCTTTTATGAATAATAAAAATTTCTTGGTTTTCAAATTAGTTTCACAATGTTTTTTTTTTAAATTCGATTTTCAGTGTGGCGGCAAGTGGTGCAAAACCAGTTAGTTTCACCCATCATCATCATCCATAATTTGCCTAATTTCAAAACAATTTGTTCCGCTAATCTTTAAGATTTTTTTCTTTCATTTTTGGGCGTGTGGTGGATTTATAAAAATAACAAAAATGAAAACAATAAATAGGTTCAAACTATTTGACTAATAATTATATTTCTATGAAAATAATTTAAAAGGAAAAACAAAAATATTAACAAATAATATCTTAAAATCTTATTTTTTTTAAAAGCAGCAACTAAGAAGAAATTGAAAGTGTTAAAAACTAGAAACGTCATTACAGAAACAGTATAAAGTCAGTAAATTGTCATATCAAACTCATAACTTTCTAACAGTCATGATATAAAGTTATGAGTTTGATATGACAATTGGCAGTCAATGGCAGTCATATCATATGACTGCCATTGACTGCCAATTGTCATATCAAACTCATAACTTTCTAACAGTTTAGTAATGACTGCCATTGATTACTAATCAATGGCAGTCATATGACAATAATTATTGTACAGCATAATGCAACATATAACTCACAAGAAGTGATATCGACTGTCACAATTTCCTTCTGTAATAAAAAAAAATATCCTAGAACCGTCGTGAATCACTTAATAGTAATGTTATGTTGATATCTTTTAAAATAAACTTTTTATATAATAAAAAAGTTAAAAAAATACTGTCTGTTTTAAGTTGAGTTATTTACCAACTGACATTTAAGTGATTGAATTACCCTTCTAGTTTCTAAAACACTTTCAAGTTTCTCTTAATTTTGGTCGTGAAAACAAAATAACTAGAGTTCGAAGTGAGTTTAGACTTTAAAACTACCTAAAGAATAAATCTTTTCAATAATTAATTAACTTCACAAGCCTTAAAATTATTATTTGAATAACTACATATTAAAATGACCTTAAATTATGCTTTGTCTAATTAACAAAACTCATAATCAAGAAGCTATAGTTTTCTAGTTTCTAGATATGCTAAAAACTAGAAGACTATACGGGTCGTATTCTTAATGGTTAAGTCAAAGCTAATGCTAAACTTATCAACTTTTACAAGAAACTTCTTATTAAAAGTTCAGTAGTTTAGCAAAACCTTTGACTTAACAATCATTAAGAATACTACCCTAACTGACCAAAATGAGTTTCAGTAATTGAGTTTAGCATATGTTAATGCCTTTTTTTTAGCATCTACTGTACTAATCTCATTATGAATATGAAAGTTGATGAGTTTAGCATTAACTTTTGACTTATCTTACAGGTCATACTAGACTAGACAGTCTAGTATGATTAGAAATAAAAAAATAACTGCATTCGCTCTAATAATATAAATTAAATTAACTTTTTGAATTGTTACTCACCTTTAGTAAATTTTTAAATTAAATTATTAAATTTTAGTTGGTTTTTTTTGACAAATATATAACGTCTTAGTTGGTTCAAGATCCTTTTAACATTGTTCAACACTAACATGTGAAATCACAGCATGTTATTGTTGTTTCTGTTACTAACAACAAAAAAACTAGACCATCCAAAAAAAAACACCTGACGCCAAAGTCTAGAAATACAAACACAAAATGCCAAGGTGATAACTTATATCAAGTCATTCTTTACACAAATACATTACAACCTGAAAAAAGATGCTGGAAATATTTTGTGACCCATATTAGGCCTACCTCAACATTTAAAATAGACTGCACCCATTAGTATTGACGTCATTTATCAAAATGTTTCATTGGCTAACAATTTTTTTTTTTCTAAACTGTGTTTATTTATCCAGAAATAATGTTACATTATTTGAATTGGTGTGTGTGTGAATCGAAAACGAAATTTACACAGGATGTTTGTTTGTATTAGAAAATAAAACACACACACAAAAAAGGGGTTTGAAAGGGTTTGGCTCCTCCTTTTATGAATATTATGGGATATGACGTTGATTTTTTGTTGGTTGTTGCAATTAATTTAGTTACAAGATGGTGTTATCTCTAAAATTATATATATATATTAAGCCAGGTCTGTGTGTGCGTGTGTAACATCGGAATTTATATAAATTTAAATGAATGAACCGCTTTTGTTCTCAAGGTCAACTATATGTTGCACACTCCCCATCCAAGAACCCCATGATATTAAATTGGAGAGGGGAAAAGGTTGGAAAGTGTAGAAGGGGGGAGAGAGAGAAACGTAGAGGGGAGAAAAAAGTGGGAGGGTGTGACTGAAATTGAAATGAAAGGAGTAAAAAGGGAACAAACGACGCGCATGCGCACACCAGAGAAAATGAAAAACCCATTTTCTCTTTCAAATATAAAAAGGGGAGGGGATAATAGTAGCGAAATTAAACTAGAATTTATCACGGGCAACTGTGCCCAGCATTAGAATTTCTTTTCCTCCGCCCTTTTATGAACGTCATGAATTTCTAATTGGTTTGTTACTTGGTCTGACGTCATAAAAGGGCGGAGGAAAAGAAATTCTAATGCTGGGCACAATTGCCTGTGAATTTGGCTCCCGTCATTTATGACGGGTTACCCCACTAGTTAATTATAATATATTAAAAATGTGTCACAATTAATGTCGTGATTACAATGAGTAACTGGTCAGTAGTTACCTTAATTATACTCTTCAAAGAGTCTTCATGAATTCAAATTAACATTAATTATATAATAGCTCTTAATAGATAGGTTTAAAAACACCATAAAAAGTTTCTCATGCCATAAACATTCTGGCATGTTAATAAACCATTTTTAAATTTAATTAACTACAATGGTCTAAAGTTTTCATAGTCTAAAAAACAATATACCTACGAGATGGTCATTTTTTTTTAAAAAAAATATTATCTTTGCTCACTTCCTAGCTCAAATAACCTCTAGGAACTTCAGGTCACATTTTTTAATGATTACTAAGTTAAAGGTAATGCTAAACTCACGAACTTTTAATAGAAAGTTTCATGTTGAACAAATTGATAAGATTAGCAATAGCTTTAACTTTTTAAAAAAAAAACCATTAAGAAATACGACCTTTAGAACTTAGTTCTCAGACACAACATTTCTTTTTTGTACTTGAAGCAACATGAGAATTGCTCGTCATATATAATATGAAGGAATGAAATAAGTCAAATTTGACAACTTTACATTCCATTCTATCCTGATAATTTTGCATACCAAAGTACATTGAAATGTTGAAGTGGCCTTCAAAGCTACCTTGACATCAAGAAAGGAAGAAAAACCCTCAAGGGGTTAGAAGGGGATGAACAACAAGGAGAGGGTGGAGAGGGGAACTAAAAAAAAGTTTCATCCACTTCTCAAAATGAGTTTCAGAATGGGCGCAATCGGAAACTGAATACAATTTCTATTTGTTTTAGGGTTAGAAATACACGGACCACTTTTGGTGGTTGATTTCGACTGCAAAATGAAGTCGGGTTGTCGCTAAAACCAAACACTTCGAATATTTCCACACAAAAAATGCATTGCAACCACAGCCTAACCACCTACAACTTCGATTTTGCAGTCGAAATTGACCACCAAAAGTGTTTCGTGGAGGTTCAAGGGCCTTAAAAAATTCAGAAGAATTCTAGAAGAAGACAAATTTCCGGATGGGCTTTTGCCATTTTTTTTTATCACATATGAGGCTATAGAAAGCCTCAAATGAGATGAGGCTATGGTTCAAATATGACGTCATCATATTCAAGAAAGAATGTAGATTAGATGATTGCTTTCTAGAGAAAAGTAGGCGGAACTAGTATGATTCCCAGACACTCTTCTTTATATATGAGTGCCTCAAAAGTAAAATGTGTTAAGTCACATAACCTAAATTCTTACAGGGGAGTGTCATGTGGAAGTTTTTCTCATCATTGATATGAATAGGACTTAACATAGTATACCACCATCTATTGGCCGATGTATAAAACAGTGGACTTAACACTGTTAACCGCTGACAGTACTTGACAAGGTGATTCATAATAATATTATGTAAAAATCATGTTTTTTTTTTAATGAGACTACATTAACACAGTTTACCTCTGACTCTGAGGCACTGATATTGTTTTCAGGCGCTACTTTTCCTGTTTTCTGTACAGAAATAATAACTTTTTATTTAGTTTCCGATTGCGCCCATATAGTCTAACCACAGGGTCATTACACTTTAAACAAAAGCCCATTTTATAAATTTCTTCCACACCATAGTGAACCCGAATATTAAATTATCAATCAACAAGAAAAAAACTGAAGTTAGGTTGTTGTTTTTTTTTTCTTAGCTTAAACAAAGTCAGAAAAGAAAAAGCGATTGAGAAATTTTATAGAAAAAATTATCTAGTGTAGAAAAGTGAACAAACTTCAGGTCAAAAACAGATAAAAAAAAACTAGCGAAGCCAAGTTAACTTCACTTGTTTTCTAAAGTCTAAAAAGTATAAAAAATATATCATTAAATGCATCGGTAAATTTCTAAAGAGAAATTATTTAATAAAAAAAAATTCTTGACTGCATTATTGTTTAAGACAACTTTATAGAATTTCAAATAAGATGTAATAAAAAAATTAGAATTTCAACTATAAAAATAGTTTGAGGCGTGCATTTCCATAACGTTGTAAATGCCACATAGGGGGTAAAAATGTTTTTAATTGAAAATACAGGCAAGTAAAGACAATAAGATAGTCATTTGCTCCACCCCTTTTATAAAGACCAGCAACTTCTAATTGGTTTGTTATGTGGTCTGACGTCACATGCCCCGCCCTTTTCAATTTCTAATTGGTTTATATTTGGTTTGACGCTCATAAAAGGGCGGGGCAAACGACTGTATCTCCCTGTCTTTACATGCATGTATTGAAAATAGGTTGTAAACGCCATGCTTTTGCCAGGGGAATCTGCTTGTCATGAAAATGCTGTTCCTAGTGGTAAAAAAACTGAAGTAGAATTGTTGTGCCAGTCATAACGTTGTAACCACCAATAGTAATTCGAGTGGCAACATGCATGAGTCACTAAATGACTTTAGTCACAGGCATCTGTAGACAGCTTCAAAATTGATTTGGCTCCACCCCTTTTATGAGCGTCATCAATTTCTAATTGGTTTGTTACTGGGTCTGATGTCACATGCCCCGCCCTTTTTATTTTTAATTGGTTGATATTTGGTCTGACGCTCATAAAACGGGGGAGCCAAAGAAATTCAGAAGCTGTCTACAGATGCCTGTCTTTAATCACGTTGTAAACGCCTACAATGTCTCTATAGTGACAACTTGTCAGCATATTATGTTGCATGTTGGCATTTACAACGTTTTAGAACTGAAGTGAAGTTTAAACTTCTTTAAAGAATATATTCTAATACTGATTAATAATTTTGAATACAATTTCTCTTCATTTCTTACCTTCCTGCAAATTGTATTACAATATTTTATGCTTTTAATGTAATTGGTTTAGTAGAAAATTGTTTTTTTTTTCTATCTCTCCTGAAACATTTAAATTTTGGCATATACAACGTTTTGGAAATGCTTGCTTCATATATCTGTTGACAAGAATGAAGAATGATTTTAAATTTTAGAACATGGGGGGTCCTTTGTAAAAGGTTAACTCAATATTAATAATCAGGTTACAAAATATCTGTAAAATTAATTCAATGCATATTATAAATAAAATATGTCTCAAGGTGGTTATGAATGCAAAATATCAAAATTCAATCTTATTAAAGTTCAACGTCTAGACGAAATAAATAATTTTATAATAATGGACCAATTGTCTACAATTGTGTAGAAATTTGAATTGTGAAGTTTGAAATGTGCATTTCTTTTGCGTTTTCATAACCAAAAAAAATTTATCGTAACCAGTAATACCTAGTACACAGCACCTGATAATTTCAATGCATTTAAATAATAAATGTGTTCTACAGAGCCCTGTGAAGGACAAACAAACAATATATCGTCGAATTCAATTTATTCAGTTAATAATCTGAAAAAAATTGAATTAATACTTAAATATAAGCTATTGACACAATATTGATTTAGTATTTAAATTTAAAATATTAATAATAAAGTCAATTTTTATTTGGGTTTATGTCCTTAACCGGATTCCGTATAATTCACCTAAACACATTTAAATGATAAACACAAATTATTTAACTCATATGTGTACACGAAGTATAAGGCACTTTTTTATTAAAAATATTTAACATAAATTGATTAAACTGCAGTTCAATTTAACTAGGACCTGTAAAAGAATTTAATGTGTCTAAATTCTTATCATTGACCTATGACTATAAATGAATATTTAAATATTAATAATAATAAATTTCATCATTGAAACATTTCCGTTGTAAAATTTCAACCTAAATAAATAATAAATTATTTATTGTAATTCAATATTTGAAAAAAATGAAAAAATATATGAAATATGAATATGTATATAGATTGTGACTGGTTTTTAACATCAATGTGTAAATGAAAAACGTGTTTCATAAAAATATATAATAATAGGATTTCACATGTGGGTGTTATTAACGTAATTAATATTTCTAATATTAATATTCTTCTGATGGCAACCCAACATCCAACAACCCTTTCTTCTTTGCTCTATTGAGCAACTGAAATTTTGATTTTTGCAAAGTTGGTTGCCCCCCTTTGGCCCCACCATCCTCCCCCTTCAATTCTAATTCATAACAAAACTTCCATCCATCCATGAATATCACAGAACCATAAAAACGTAGAAAAATGTTTACATTTCAACCGAATAAATAAAACTGACCAAAGAAGAAAAAAAAAACCCTTTTTGGTTGTTGCCTTTAGAAGAGGGTAATGGAAAGGATAATAGCATCATCATCATCATCATCATCATTATCGGTAAAAATAAATGGATTTTCAAATAAATTCTAAATTCTCTTTATACATGGTTACAGTTTATTATTATAGAAACAAGGTTATGAGACCATTGTCCTAAATTTTATATTTTCATCAACATAATGATCACTGATCAATTATGATTGATTAATAATTAGCAATCATGACATTCTGTTGTTGTCGCGTTTCTATTGTTTTTATTCTTGTAAAAGTTTTTTTGCTCTGATAAGCTTAATTAAGAAGCAAAATTAAGAAAAAATTCCAAAGTGTCTTAGAAACTAAAAAATTAATAACTCCATCATTTAAGATTAATTTCACGTTGATATTTTTTTATTTATGACTGGAAATGACCAAACTATAAGGTGGTTTAAGTGTAAACGACCATTTTTGAACTCTTTGATTATTCTTTCTTTCATTAACAAAATTAAGAAAAACTTCAAAATGTTTTAGAAACTAAAAGATTAAGTCAAATCACTTCAAATTAATATGTTGATATCTTTTAAAATAAGCTTTTTTTATGTCAGTTTCAAAATGAACAAACTTTAAGCAGATGATATTTTTAAATTTGAATTATAACAAGTTTATTTTGAAATATGTTAACATAAAAATACCAATAAATGACAAACAGATGATGAAAGTATGATTATGACTAGCGCTCGGATTTTGATGCAATATCAACCGGAATGTTTCTCAATGTGTGGCCCAAGTGCCAATTGTGAAGTGACAATCTCGTTTAGATAATAAAAAAACAATTGTTCTTCCTAATTAAAAAAAACAATGGTTAGAGGCTAGAACTCTAGTTGACAAATGGTAGTAACCAGACATCTAGCCTCTCTATCCAGCTTTTTTGATTAGAAATAACATAATTGCAGTTGCTCTAATGATGATTACTTCACAGTTGGCTCTTGGGCCACAAATTGAGAAACATTCCGGTTGATATTGCAGCAAAATCCGAGCCCTAATTATGAAAATTTAAAAAAATGATAAATATAATATATCTTAAATATTTAATAATTATTATAATGTAGTTAAGAACTTCATACTTTTAGAAAGCATCTCGAGAAAAAAAATTCCAAAAAAATTAGCATTACTGATATATACAAATTTGGCATATGTTTGATATACAGTGTAAATGATCCTTCAATACATTGCAAGTATATAAATATACTCGGTAAAACCATACTAATTATATAAACCCCATTCCCATCAGATGCAATAGGAAATGTACAAGTGAAAACTGTTTAACATTCAAACAGATAACATGATGAATCGCACAACACAAACTGTACTTTCAGTCCGATCCATATAGAGAAACTGCAAAGTGTTTTAGGAACTAGAAGGGTAGCTCTCATGTTGTTAATATCTTTTAAAATAAACTTTTTAGAGACAAAAATTACAAAAAAAAAAAATACCATCTGCTAAAAGTTGGGTTAATTCCAAACTCATATAAAACGTAAAAATACTCCTTAGTGTTGAGCTACCTTTCTAAAACATTTTCAAGTTTGTCTTCATTTTACACCTGAAAGACAGAAATAATTCGCGTTTACACTTTAAATTCACCTTAACGTGAAATTCATTTAAGACCATTTCGTGTTTGTTTTTTTTTAAAAAAAAAACAATTTCTCTCCACTGTATTTATTTATAAAAAAGAGTTATGCGGAAGTTATGGTCTCAACCAAAACCAGCATTCTATTTAGTCTAAACACAATTTTTTTTTCAGGCTGTCAGTTAGTTTATCAGTGAACAAAAAAAAAATGTAGGTATATCTAAATATAAACATCTTTTTTAAAGCCTTCAGAAAAAAAAAACCCCAAGAAAGATAAGAAACACTTTCTATAACAACCCTAGTGAGTTTTGAGATCTTCTTTCATCAAGAGATAAATTAACTAAAGTTTATTTTTCTCTATTTTTTTTTTTTGCTTTTCAATATATACTGTATGTGTATAAATAAAGTACTTTTTTGCCATATTGCATTTGAATTTTAACACACATGTAACATACCTGAAGAAACATAATACAGTAAACAAAAACCCTGGATAAAACGAAATCCTGTGGTTCCAGACAATTTCTAGCAGTTTTCCGTTTTACAGAGGTATACGTAAAACACAAACTTAATCCTAGGGTAAGTTCCCAGATTTTTTTAAAATTTCATTTAGCCAGGTTTCCGTTTTATAAAGGGTCCTTTTTATCCAGGTTTTACTGTACTACATATGTTTGTATATATACTGTATATATATATATATATATATATATATATATATATATATATATATATATATATATTTTACACTTTGTTTTAATTTATAGGCTTACTTTTTTTGTTTTTAAATTAGTAACAATCGTTCCATTCATTATGATACTTGCATTCTTACGCTCGTATTATTATTATTATTACCTTAATTAAGTGACATCAAATAAGATGGAAGGCAAATTAGAATCCAGACTCTTACTAAACCTCACTTATCCAAAAGAGAAAATACAACAAAAATAGATTTTTTCTTCTTCTTACCAGTATGAAGAAGATGAGATTCTATGAGAGCTCCATCTAGTGATTCTGTTCCTTTGATGGTGCCATTTATGGTGAGAACATCATTTTGTTTTGACAACTTTCCAGTCTATAAATAGAATTGAATAAACCAAGAAAAAGAATCAACAAAAATGCCATTAGTCGGAAGAAGAAGAAGAAGAAAAAACATTTCATAATAAAAAAAAACTACAAACAACATATGTTTGAAATTGATTCTTACTGAACAAGCACAAAACACATTCAAAAATTATTTAAATTAATTGAATAAAGTGAAATGAAAACATGTTTAAGAATAAATTTCATTTACCTTTGTGACGGCTTCTGAAGAAGAAGAAGAAGAAGAATCTTCTTCTTCCGAAAGTGGACACAAATCGGTGTTGACATGCTTCTGTATGAAACACGTGATCTCGTTTCTCAAATCGGCATCGTGACATTCGTAAGTGAGGTCACTGGAACCATGTCTTTTATTATGGGTTGTCTTATTATTAGATGTTGTGAAATCAAATGTGGCACAAGAAGAAGATGATGAGGAAAACGGTGGCATTGTATTGAAATCTGGTTCAAATACGTCATCGTCGAGGTGGTCGATATTTTGAGACACGACTAAATCGACAACATTTGCGTTTCGTAACAGTTCCACAACTGTTTCGTACAATTCCACTTCGATGTATTTACCATTTATAGACAATAAACGATCACCTAATCAAAGGAAAAACAAATTTTAAAAGTCTTTCATGAGTTAATTTGCTAAAATAAGTTTACAAAGTTCACAAACTTTTTTTTTAAAAAAAAGAAACTTTAACCAAAAAAACTTTACAAAGACTGTTAAAAACTAGAATAATAAACGTTTGTGCTATAAATATTTTCATGATAACATACTTTAATTTTAAACTTTTTTTTTTAAAAAAATTATCTCTTACTAATTGGTAATTTAAAAATAATTTTAAAACTGCCAAAATAAAGTTTAATTTGAAAAATATCATAAGAAACGACTATTTGACATAATAATTTACAAATATAGTTTATAATAGGCTATTCATTTTTTTAGAATTACTTCTGAAAATAGCATTTTATGGTTTTATACAGATAGAAAATAATTTTTAGCTATTTTAAATTGCCTCCTTAATATGGGGCAATCACTCATAGCACATAAACTATACATAAAAATTAATATTTTCTCTTTCAAGATTAACTGGTCCAAATTCATAAAGGGAACTTGACACTTAAAACTTGAATTTAAACTTTCTGAACAGAGTTCTAACACAGAAAAATAAACAGCGATTTATTGATAACTTCTAAATGGAGCTTTTGAACCCGGTTTAGAGGGTTCAAGTTTTAAAAGTTCAAATACCAAGTTTATTTCTTGAATTTAAGCCTTATATACCTGGTCTTATATCTGTAAGATAATGTCGACGATCAATCGATTGGACATAAGTGGCTCCATCAGCCCCTTCACACACGGTAATCCCCAGACGACCCTGTTCGTCACGGATGAGTGTCATTGAATTGATCCGTCTTTCGACCGATTCCACTCCAGTTAGATTTGCAAATCTCTCCACCAATGAGTCACTGATCGTTTCATCACATCTAATTATCGAACTGTCACTTTGTTCAAACCTAAAACATGTGTCTATAAAAGATATAATATAAAAAAATATATAAATAATTGATATAATTAATTAATGCTCAGCCATCAATTTGAGAATAATGAATATAAATACCAATGACATAAGGTTGTGGCGATGTAATATTTGGCACTTGGTCATCGTTGTTTCCTGTCTGACCATTTTGTTTAGACTTAATAAATAAACCAGTCAATGATTTTGTTCCAGACTTTGAGGCGTTTCGACCGATTGTTATTGATTTTTTACTGGTTTCATCATTTTCTTTAATGGCTAAAGTGAACTTTGGAGATTTCTTTTTCCATTTCATAAAGTTTAAGTCTTTGATGCTTCTGGATCTTCTAAGTATTTAGAATAAAAACGATAATAAAATCTCAATTATTAATGGAAAAAATAAAGTCAAATATAAAAAAAAGTATTTGTTTGCATTGCATTTACTATAGGTGTTGCAAGAAAAGAAAATATTAAGTAGTGACGTCAAAATTCAGATTCACCAATCACAGAGATCATTTTTTTCGACCATAAAAACTGTCGATGCTAAGGCTTGCAAAAACTTTTGATATACCAATATTTCGATATAAAATTTGAAATATTGTAATACTTTTTTTTTAATATTTTGTATTTGATATGTAACAAACATAAAAAAAATCTAAAATTTGAAATATATAAAAAATAATCAAAAATATCTAAACTTAAGTAAATTTACAACGTTATTAATGCTAGTTTTGTTTTGGTTTATGATATTTTTGATTTTTTTAATATTTACATTTCTTATCAGCTAATATTTTCAATTTTTTATAAGACAATATTTTTGATTATTTTATAAAATAACATTTATAATATTTTTTGATTTTTTATAAGATGATGTTTCATCTTTTTTCGATTTTTGATTTATCATGAAAAACCAATATTTTTTTAAATATTCGACCGATTTCGATGTTTCCACAATATCTCCAGCTGTAGGCGTTGAATTATTCAAGAGTACATAAGTAAATAAGTGATACACAACCTACAGTAAATACGTCATATTTTCTTTTCTTGCAAGACCTATATAAAATTCTATTTACATTAAAAAAAATACATGCAATCAAGAAGGAAATTTATGAACATGCAATAATTCTACCATATAAAATTATAAATTGCATGCAAAAATATTATTGAAGAGGATCTTTTTTTCTTTCAAGACTCCAAAATACATATGACATATGACAAGGTGTTGAATTTGATTCTACCTTGCTTTTGTTAAGTTAGTTTGACAAGGAATGTTGGATTCCTGAACATCACCACCATTAGGTTTAGGTACATCATCACCAGTCATTGAAACAAGAAAACCATTTGCACCATTATAAACACCTGCAAGCAGGAGTTAAGTTATTTAGGACCAATCTCTCAAAAACAAACAAACAAATCCCAAATTTTTAGTAAAAGCTGTGCAAATATAATAATATAAATTGTACAGCTGCTAATTTAGATATAAAAAAACATCATTAGAAAAACGATATAATAATTAAAAATTACCCTGAGAATAATTATTAGTAGAGGTGTCAAGTTGTGAAATCAGTCTAAGATGCAAACGATAATGAGTAAACGCGAGGTTAAATAAATATTTACCACTAAGATGATAAATAAAAAACAAAGTTTCCATCAGATTGAAATAGTTTTGATATTATGGTTTCGAAGTTTATGCCGTAAAGAATGATTCTTACAAGTTATCTTTGGTGTGAAAACGGCACTTCATGAAGTGATTTTTTAAATTTCTCGACTGTAACGTGAGAGAGAAGTGTTTTTTGTCGTGAGTTATTCTCGTGATGTTTGGCCAAAGGTAACGTTGAAGTTCCTGTTTGTTTTCACCGTTTTTTGTATTCAAAGGAGCAAATATCGAAATACCAGCTAACGATACTCCCAATAAAATCGCAGATTTTGGATCCTTTTTATCCTGATTTATAAAAAAATATTTTTTAAAATTTAAAAAAAATAATAATTAGTTCATTTTGCATTACGAGGAATGGCTTTAGGCAAAATGCTTTTTAGGTGAATTTGTTTAGATAAAATTGGTTTAGAAAAGAATGTTTAATGTGAAGTAAATTTTAGACGAACGAATTTAGTAGTTTAAATAATTTCTGATGAAAATATATTAGAACCTCCTATAAGTTAATGGTGATAAGGTGAAAAATAAACATTTATAAAATATTTGATTTAGGCGTAATTGTTTAGGCGAACTGTCTTTTAAGTCATGAATCGTGATTCATAAAAATAATTGCTAAAATCCAAAAAAAATTACATTTCAAAAATTTACATTAGGAAAAATGAAAATTAATTTAGGCAAAATGTATTTTAGGGAAAATTGTTTAGAAAAAAATGTTTTTAGGTGAAATTGTTTAGAGAAAAATGTTTTTAGGTAAAATATAATTTAGTTGAATAAATTCAGGTTAAATGGTATTAGCTTAAATGTTTTAGAAGAACTTTCTTTATGTTAATGGTCATTAGGTGTATTTTAGTAGGCGAAAAAACGCCTTTTAGAGTATTTGGTTTAGGCGTGATTGTTTAGGTGAAATGTCTTTTAGATGAACACCTTCAGATCATCATTAGAAATCACTCACTCTATGTACAACATGAAAATGAAATCCGTAATCTCTTAAACTCTGCACTTGTTCTATGTAATTTTTCCGTGCTACTTCAGGAATCATCGTATCGGACAAACAATGAAGTCGTATTAGTTCTTTTCTGATAGAATCGGGATTTGATTTCTGTAAAACCCATTGTGGAACGTAATGATCCAAATTGAAATCATGAATCAGATCGCTTCTGTGACCGTATTCGACTCGCAATGAAAGTGATGCTAATAAAAGAGCGCATTGCAAATTGCAAGAAATCCGTTCTTCCAAAATGTCTTTTCGTAATTGCAAATAATGCATTCGTTTCGTTGTTGAATGTCTAAACAGAAAAATATAAAAAAAGTAATGTAAAGTAATATTTTTTTTTAAAAAAATAATCCCTCTTTCTAATTTCACCTAATGATATCGCTGTTGACGTAAAATTTAACGCGTAGATACAAAGTACAGGTTTCAACATTTGATTGATGACTGGTTCGACCATTGGAAGTCGTCGTTGTATCGAAGAAATTGCAATCAAGATCAAGAAAAAGAAATTCACCACCGTACAGATGAGCCAAACCGAATAGAAATTTCTCCTCAAGTTTCTCGCGTTTTGCAACTGCGTGAAATATCTCTCCGTTATTCGTCGTTTCCATATCGATTTCCACTTCGTAACGTCGTCCCGTTAAGGAAATCACCGTCACCAATTTCGATGATAACTTCGAATTACGTGTTTTAAAATTATTAATATTCAGATTAAAAAAAAAACATACGAAAAGATTGGCAAAACTTACACTGTACTCAGTTTTTGAGTTTAAGCATAATCTTATATTTGAATAACAGCTTCGTATTACAAATTCCGGGCCAAGTATTTCCTGAAAAAAAAGCACAAAATAACTTGCAGTTAGTCAAAAAAAAGAAAAATAAACCAAGAAGATCTTGACTTTGCTAAACTTCAATGAGAACAGTATAAGTTGTTTTGTATATAGAGACCAAAAGTAGAAAAAAATTTCGGTCTTATCCCGTCCCATTTAGGTTTCATCCAAATCCAGTCCCATTATCTCATGGGTCCCATCTGTTTGAAGGGTCCAAACATCCTATCAGTCCCAATTATCCCAGCTTAGTCCCATTCCATGAAATGAGACCAGATGGGATCGGATTTCTTAAACTGATGAGAGACCCATCTTGGACTCTAAGGTAAAATGTATGAGGAGCTTTTTTTTTTTCAAAACGTCTCATGTCCAGTTACGTGATTTTTTTCAGGAATCGCAAAAACCCGAATCCTTCTACATTGGAGTGGCTCTTAGTATGGGATATGCTCTACTTTTATAAAGAAAATTATTACAGGTATGAAAACTGATTACAAAACTGTGATAAATAGGTTCGGCCAAAATATGGACATGTGCCTTTTTGGAGAAAAAAAAAACTCATTGTATATCATCAATAAATATGTAGAAAACATTGTAATTTGCAAAATCAAGAAAAATTGAACTAAATGCTTATTTTAACTGTAATAAAAAATAACAAACTTGGGGTTCAGTTTCTTTTGGCAAATCTGATTCTGTCATATCGGATAGAATTGTATCCGTATCTTCGTTAAATACATTATTTTGGTTTTTCATGATGTCCACATCCTCCTCCTCCTCTTCAACAACTCCGTTCGATTCAGATTCAATGGTTTCTGTATTAATTCCGTTTTTATATTTCGCAACTATTGTAACATTGGACAAAATTTCTTCTCCGTTGTCATGTTTTTTATTCTCGTCAATTATCCCTTGATCACCATTTATGCAAATCTTTTCGTTTGAATTCAATGTTTCATTTCTAAACTCTTTCGTAATGTCTTTTTCTTCCAAATCATTTTCAAATTCAATTTCTGTTCGGATGAAATAACAAAAATCAAAAACAACTAAAATTATAATACAGTTGACATTTGAGGATGAAACACCTCTCAAGTGTCCCATGAAATTGAACTTTCGTGACCCAAAGACAAAACCAAAAAAAAAAAAATTGCCACAAAAATGAAGAGAAAAACAAACCTTCGTGATGGTCATCAATTTGTTCCAACTGAGAGGAAAAAAAAATTAAATCAGAATTATTTAATTTCAAATTATATGATTAATAAATTAATATGCAAAGACCTCCTTTAAGTTGCCTAAAACCTCTTCGTACATTTTCATTACGATAAATGAAAACGGTTTATTCTTTGTTCCAGTTTTGGCAAAACGTAAAATAATCTAAGAAATAATAAAAATTATATTAATTTTATGGTTTTGTTTAAGGTTAAAATTAGAAAGAAATCAAATCAAATACTATTTTCTCGAATAACAACCTCAAATAAAGAAGCCAAAGAATGTCGAAAGTCTGGATCCAATTGATGCATGAAATTTAAAGTTTCATTTAAAATAGCAGAAAATTTATCATCAGACTTGTAAAAAAAAAATAATAAAACATTTAAATAAACTGAGATGATTTGTCTTCAAACTGCACACAAATCAAAGAGGCTAAATCCAAAAGAATTATGAATTTTTCATCGAGAAGACTTGTTCAGAGACTAAAAATGCTAACAACTAATTCAAAATTGCTGGAGAGTTGTCTTTGAATTTAGCCTCTAACCAGTATCATTGATTGAAAAAACGCATAATTCTTTACGCCTTAGTGATCGGATAAATGCCGACTATAAACTCAGCATCATAACTACTTTTATTGTAGGTGTAATTGTCCTGCTGTCGTTGTTGTTGCTGATAACGAACTGTTTACACGCAGCATGACGTAAGGTTTTACCCAAAGAATAAATCAGCATCTATATTTTTAATAATTTAAGAAAAACAAATTGTTAGAAAAATTTCACAAGAGAGAATTTACGTAGCAATAAACTGCTATAACAGTTTAATTACTGCTAGGTTAAGATGGGTTTTAAAGCGTAAACGCCTCTCGAACTCGTGATTGTTCTGTTTTTTCAGGAAAGCAAAATGAAGAGAAACTTGAATGTGTTTTAGAAACTAGAAGGGTAGTTCAATCACTTAAGGATATTTACATTTTTTAAAAATATTATTTCTAGTCTGAAAATGGTTAAACTTTAAACAACTTTATCTTAGGAAAGGAAAGGAGTGGAGAGATTGAACCCGTAAGGCCGACTCTGCATACTGTGGAAAAAGGTTGCAGGAAATGATGATGATGAATTTTTGTCTTATAAAACGTTTATTTTGAAAGATATTAATATGAATATAGGCCCCTATTATTAAGTGATTCAGCTACCGTTCTAGTTTCTAACACATTTTCAATTTCTCTTCTGATAATTGCAGAATAATCAGAATTTGGAACACAGAACTCTCATAAAATGATGTAATAAGTTCTCAAACTTATATTTTTACATAAAAAAATGTCTAACTTTTTCGATGTCCTTTTCCTGAAATGATAAAATCTTTTCTGGTGCAATAAAATCGTCAGATATCTGGAAACGATCAGGAAAATCATCACGAAAACTAACAACTCCCATATTGTTTATTAATAATGTTTCGGGTGTTATTAAAGTTAAACTCCGATTAGAAAAAGATCGATCTGTTAATGAAAAAAAAAACACAATTGAAAGAAATTAAACGTCAAAGTTGATTGTCATTTTAGGTGAAATGGTTTAGGTGAAAAATGTTACAGGTAATTAGAAATCGGGACGAGCAGACGTTGGCTCCGCGCCCTTTTTATGACGACCGGCAACTTCTAATTGGTTGGTTATGTAGCCTGACATCATATGCCCTTTTCAACGTCGAACCGCACAACAAACCAGTTAGAAGTTGCAGGTCGTCATAAAAAGAGGGCGAAGCCAACTTCTGCTCGTCCCGATTTCTAATTGCCTGTAAAAATGTTTGGGGTGAAATCTACTTTAGGTGAACAAATGTATTAGGTTAAATGTTTTTAGATGAAAATGTATTAGAAGAACTTTCTTTAAATTAATGGATCATTATGTGAAACGGTTTAGTTGTATTGTTATTTAGGTTATTTGGTTTAGGTTTAATTGTTTAGATAAAATATCTTTTAGGTGAACAACTTTAGGTGAAGTGTTTTGATGCCGTTTATTCGGCTAGTGGTTCGGCGTTTTTTATCTGTGACACGCGAGCCACACGTCGTGAGCCACATTTGGCCCTTTATTTAACTGATCAGTCCTATATAAATAGGCAATATATGATACTAGTGGGGTAACCCGTCATAAATGACGGCAGCAAAATTCACAGGCAATTGTGCCCAGCATTAGAATTTCTTTTCCTCCGCCCCTTTATGACGGCCGACCAAATAACAAACCAATTAGAAATTGATGACGTTCATAAAAGGGCTGAGCAAAAGAAATTCTAATGCTGGGCACAGTTGCCCGTGATAAACTGTAGTTTAATTTTGCTACTATTATACCCTCCCCTTTTTATATTTAAAAGAGAAAATGAGGTTTTCATTTTCTCTGGTGTGCGCATGCGCGTCGTTTTTTCCTTTTTTTACTCCTTTCATTTCAATTTCAGTCACCCTCTCCCACTTTTTTCAACCCTCCACGTTTCTCTCTCTCTCCCTTCTACACTTTCCAACCTTTTCCCCTCTTCAATTTAATATCAATGGGGTTCTTGGATGGGAAGAGTGCAACATATAGTTGACCTTGAGAAAAAAAGCGGTTCATTTATTCATTTATAAATTCCGACGTGCTTCAAGGTCTGTACAGCGTTAACCACACACACCCACACAGACCTGGCTTAATATATATATAAAATATCTTACCTATGATGTAAATATCTTGAAGTGCCATTACTGCCTGACATAAAACGCTCCATGTTTCAGGTTCTGAAAGACCTGCGCCTTCTCCTCGTACTTCGAGTACTTCGGATAAACTGACTTGAATACACTTGAACTTGGGCATAATCTATTAATTATTATTGGAAGAAAAAAAAATATTTGCAAACTTAACAAACTTATAAAAATTAAATTAAATTTTAATAATATATGAAAATGAACTGACATCTTTTACTTCCCCGCCTCACCACCACCTTCTTCATCATCATCATAAGTTTCATTATATTATATTAATTACTGTTCTGAATTTGTAGTTCGAAGATAATTAGTTAAATAATGACGGTGAAACTCAGTTAAAATAACCGTCGAATGTTTTATAATAAGAGCCATATAAAATAGAAAACAGATTAAAACAACAATAAAAAAACTGATTTTAAATAAGACTTCCATTTTGATTGAAAATGAAAATTGAAAATTAACAAAAAAAAAAAAATGAATTAAATATATAGTTAGCTTCCTATCAATATCGATAGCGAAATAATTATCACCATTCAGATACGAATAACAACTAAAATATGATCTTTTTGCTCAATGTTCCATATCTAAATTATTGTCTTCCGCAAACAAACGTTTGCGTTTACGGAATCTTCGTTACAGATCATAAAAGTCCAGCTTTTAATCTGATTATAGAAAATAAGTTGACAGATTATTGACAATGTTATTAATTTACATATGGCTTCAAAGATTATACAAATTATTGTCCTTTTTATACTTAACCGCCAATAATTTACTAGTCAATTTGAAAAACAAAACCCATCAATTTTGCATATTGTCTACTATAACTGCCGTTTTAGACAATG
Source organism: Brachycybe producta (assembly GCA_036925085.1). Taxonomy (NCBI): domain Eukaryota; kingdom Metazoa; phylum Arthropoda; class Diplopoda; order Playtdesmida; family Andrognathidae; genus Brachycybe; species Brachycybe producta. The sequence goes on along the minus strand of JAUPFP010000024.1, from coordinate 3,006,241 downwards.
TACAAAATGCCTAAATTAATGCTACTGAGCAGAGAGACAGCTGTTACTGTAGTTAGGACATGATAGCCTCTATGTACAGGAACCAAAACTATGGAATACTAGATGAGTACGGTAATTAGAATGTGCTGGTCTTCTGGACCCCAAATTTTATGTTTCGAAACACATCTTCAATGTTACTGTGTTTTAACTTTTTTTTTAAACAGTTATTTAAAAACTAGAAAGTACACCAAGAATTTTATTTTATGGTTAGGCCTATGTTGTCAGATTAGCTTTCTAGTATATCTTATTAAAGTTTCTACCTAACAGTTCGATTTGTGTGAAATACTTCATGCAGGCCAGCAGAGAAAATTACGGAGCCCCGATGAGGACATGTAAACAATAAATTAAAGTCGTTCAAACTCGAAATTTTGACTTTGAAACTGGAAATCTCGACTTTGAAACTGGAAATTTCGACTTTGAAACTCGATCGATTATATCAAATGATGTGACTTTAAAAGGGACTTAATAAGAACAAAAAAAAAATGTGTCCCAAATGTGTCTCTGTAGAAAGTTGAATGGACAGGTGAGAGGTGATTCAGGACTTCAAAAATTTGCAGTTGCCTCAGGGTGCTCACAAATTTAAAATATGAGTTTCAGCACGCAATAAAATGAAATGATCTTGTACATAGAGGCTAGTTCACTGTCACATACAAATAGCAGCATTTTCTACAACATGTATATTGGAATCTTAATAAGTTTTACGAAATCGTATATTATGATCATGAGAACCCTATAAAAAAAAGTACATATTACTTTCCATATAGTTTTCGGTAAACCGTTACGTTACCTGTAAGCTTCCGCAAAATGTTTTAAGCGAACTCATCAAGTTGCGACACCTATTGGCAACTATATACTAAACATATTTAGATATCTATTTTTTTATTATGAAATATACCCTTAATTGTGACATTTATCTCTTTAAAAACAAATGACTTCATTGTTAAATATATATATATTTTTTTTATTTTACTAAACAAAAGAATCCATTTTATTCATTAAATTACAACTTCCTCTTTCAGACTTGTTTCAACTTTTTTTTTTTAACAAAAAAAATTAAAACAGGTCCTTAATCTGGCGAGAGAGGCTATTTTTTTGTACAGGTGATAAATGAATGCAACAAACTTTTGTAGAGAAAGAGAAAAAAAAAACAGGGAGTGGTTTAAGAAGGGGGATTTGAAGAGGGTTCGAAAGTCCGACGGACGGAAAAAGGGGAACAAACACAATGGGACCAACCTGTTTGAAACGTTTTTATATCACGGTTTGCATCTGTTGTCTTCGTCTCCCAGCAGACTTAAACAACGGCCCATACATTTGCAGCGCCGTCTATTGGTCAAAGTTAAAATAGGTAAGAGTCGGTGTAGACTGGAAGTATGAATGGGGTCATGGGTTAGATCTTATTATGTTTGATATTACTCAATTGGTGACAAAGAAAAAAAAGTTTTTATAGGCCTATAAAAAGTTTTTAAAAGTCGCATAACTAATTTAAAATACGACTAAAACAATTAAAATTAATCGTATTTTATTCAAATAACATTCTTAATTATTTCTAAAAATAAGTTAACAAAATGAAATTAAAACTTACCTTAAAATTTCTCAATTTATTACGGTTCCAACGTGAACGTTACGTTCGTCTCTCCCGCCATCTTGTTCATCAATTGATTAATACTTTCTCTTCGTTCTGATTGGTCTGCTTTTTGTATGACGTCATTAGTGAGTCTCTTCTCGCTCATCGCTAGCGCTCTTACGTAGCGGAGAGAAAAAAAAGTTTTTCAAGCGGTTTTAGAACTTAGAAGTGACACTCGCGTATGTGAGTTGATATTAAATTTTCAACAACTTTTATTGCTTAAATTTTTAATGTTTACGTTTTTGTTAATTAACTAAATATTAATTAATCTATAAAAAGAATTCTAAATTAATTAAGTTTGCACGCTATTGCAGTTAATCTTAAAAAAAATGAAATAAAAACCAGCGTACGTCACTTGGGGGTATAGCTCAGTGGTAGAGCATTCGACTGCAGATCGAGAGGTCCCCGGTTCAAACCCGGGTGCCCCCTTGTTCCCGTTTTCTTAATTTTTTCATTGTCTTATTTGACGTTAGATGAGTTGATAAAATATTTAAAATTATGTCGGATAGAAAATGAATATTAGCAAACGTTTTCAACAGTTTAAGCAAAAGGTTTCTTGCATTATTTTATTATTACACCCATTTTCATTTTTCGTCAGAAAAAATGAGACAAGCCTACTTTTTATGTCAACCCGTCTGACGTCATAAGCATTTATCTTATGGTGAGGCAACTATAAATGATAATATTGCATCAACTGTCTATTCAAATCTCGACTATTCAAGTAAATAAAACGTCGGGGAAATTATTATTACTTTTACATTTTAATGTGACGCTTTTTACTTGTTTTAATTTCGTGACGCACGAAAAAAAAATATTTATTCTAATACCGAATACAATAAACAAAAGATTACAACTTCTATAAATTAACAAAAATTATATGAAATTTTTAGTTTCCAGAACATTTATATTATGAATAAAGAAACAACAGAATTCTAGCTTCATATATTAACAAACTGTACATAAGAGAACAAAAGACTAGAATATTAAAATGCCATTGTCTAACAAGTGTTAATACACAATCAATACTCAACTAACAATCAATTATTAATAATACACACATACAAGATAACGAAAATTAATTAAAAAAAAAAAAGAAATATTGACGTAAAAACATTAATAAACATGAATGACTTTTGTTTTATTTTTTTTATGTTGTAAATTAGTTGAGCATTTTTAATAACATAATTTTGAATGATATTTTTTTGTTTTGTTTAACAAATGCCCTCTTTTTTAATCAATGCGTACAAAATTAACCTTTAAAAATTATGTTTAAAAGTCTGTTTTTTTTTTAAAAAAACTGTTTAATTATTGATAATAATATTTTTAAATATAAATTGGCAAGTAACAAAATTTAGAAACGTAACGTATATTTTAGTGAGTTATGAATAAGGCTCGGATTTTTATGCAATATCAAGCAAATGTTTCTCAATCTGTATTAACCAACAAAACCATTGGTTAGAGGCTAGAACTCTAGTTGACAACTGATGGTAACCATAAATCTAGTCTATAACCAGCCATTTTTGATTAGAAATAGCATAATTGCAGTTGCTCTAATGATTATTACTTCACAATTGGCACTTACACGTATACCTAGTACACCTGATAATTTAAATGCATTCAAATAATAAATGTGTTCTACAGAGCCCTGTGAAGGACAAACAAACAATATGTCGAATTCAATTTATTCAGTTAATAAATCTGAAAATATTGAGTTAATACTTAAATATAATATATAAACTATTGATTTAGTATTTCAATTTAAAATATTAATAATAATACAAGGTATTAGGCCAAAAATTGAGAAACATTTGCTTAATATTGCATAAAAATCCGAGCTTTAATTATGAATGAAAAAAAAAAACGATTTTTGCTCGAATAAAAGATGAAAGAAATAATTTTTAAAAAAATAAGCAAAAATCCGTTTTCTCATCTTTCCATCGTTCCTTTTTTTTTGTTATAATTTTAGAAAATATTTTCGATTATTAAATTATATCCATAGATCTTCAACATTTGTATATTTTCGTCCATAAAGTTCAGCTTCATATTCAGATAACTGACTCAAAGAAGTGTCATTCGGTTGAATGATAGGTCTCAATGATTTAACGTAATCATGAGCATCAGCCAATGAACATCCTTTGTCCATCATTAAAAATGCAATGATGATGGTGGCACTGGGATCGACTCCTTCATCACAATGCACCAAAACACGTCCACCGGAAGTGATGGCTTTCGTTATCTGAGCATTTATCTGAGTAAAATAGGTCCCCAGATCCATATCTTCAGAATCGTCCACAGGGATGCACAGATAAGATACAAAAGGAAATATTCCGGGTGTTTTTGCAGACAGGTTGACCACGTGCGTGATGCTCAGTGTCTTGATAACTTTGACGTTGAGCGCATGCTCTGTGCGTCCCATGTAAAGAGAGTGATCCAGAACAATGGCGGGAAACCAGGGTATAAAAGAAGGTCTTTCATCACCGCGCACAGCGACACCTGTTAGAATGTATGGAAACTCTTTCTCAATGGTATCCATACCACCTCTTATAATCATTGGTTCTAACTGAGCCGATTTTCGCATCATGTGATGCTGTATATGTCTCACAGTCGAATTTTCGTCAGCGGCGCCATCTTGATCGCATAAAACGATCAAAGAAAAACGTCTCAAATCTAATTTATTATCTTGAAGTGGCAGATGACCGTGCCACTGTGACGTCACAATATGAGTACGTTGAAATGCCTCCTCAGATCGAGCATCAATAATAAACATGTAATCTGGATTAAGTATGAAGGGAGCGTAAAAACCCTCGTAGAAATAGTTGTGAAATTGTTTGGCGCTAACCCAACCCCAGGTGTCAGAAACTTCATTTTCGTCAGGATCAAAAGATTTTGGCGGGAGTTTGTTTGTGGACGGTCGAGCGGGTGTTGGAGCTGTTTCCGGTACCTCTGGGTTCAACACTCCATATTCTAGTAGAAGAAAGAAAAAAAAATGAAACATGTATGCTGTTAAGCCTGTTAGTCAATTCAAGAAAACAGGTTTCATTATTTAAATGAGGTGCCCAGAGGCGGCCTGGCCAAAGGGCAGCTCGGGCAAATGCCAGAAGGGCCAGTATTCAGTTGGGCCAATTGTTCTTTTTTCAAACAAATATTGCCAATCTAATATAAAATGCTAGGGCCAAATTATTTTCCCAGCACGCCTCTGGAAGTGCCTATCTTCGAGCTCAGGAAAGCGCAAAGAAAAAAAAAATCAGATGATGTTGCTCATTTAAATAAAGAAAGCAGTAATCTTGATTTGACAAAGAGTGTGCATTATTATAAATCATATTCTAGAATGAACGTTCAACTAAAAATAGATAGTAGGATTTATTTTACAACGTCTTTCTTTATCTATTTATGAAATGACCGAATAAATCTATCAAAATATAGCACGCAATGGGTCCCAAAAGTGACGTCAAAATAATTTTTTCTAATATATTATCTACACATTCCGTTTTATTCATCCATTTGTCTATAAAGTTGATGTGACGTCAATTTGAATATAAATTTCTAATATGAACGTGACGTCACAATGCTGGATAAATCGATGAATAATAGGAATGTGTGAAATAACCAGTGAAAATTGAAATGAGTGAAATTCTTTAAAAACTAAAACTAGAAAATAAAAACTAGACTTGTATAATTATAAGACGATGGAACTTTATGGAAAAATCTGAAAATTGATTAAATTCCACAATATAACAAACAGTATTGTCGTGAATGATTTTCAATTTACCATAAAACACTGTCAGATTATCGTTTTTGCATATTCTTCCGACTATTCTAGTTTTTAGCTCAATTTTTTTTTTCAGTTTCTAAAAGCGAATGATGTCCATTTTTTATATTATATATTTATTTCTATTTATTTCTATTTATTTCTATTTATTTCTATTTATTTCATATTTATTTCATATTTATTTCATATTTATTTTATATTTTATATTCATTTTATGTTTATTTTATATTTATTTTACATTTATTTATATTTGTTTTATATTTATTTATATTTATTTTATATTTATTTAGATTTATATAAGTTATATTTATTTCTACATAATTGTCTTTTATTGACAAGACACGTCAATAGTGACGTCACCAACATCTCACTAGAGAGCGCTCTATCTGGGATGCTGTGAAATTACAAAGATGGTATACAATGTAATACATTATTACACACTGTAGACAACAATTTTTTTCAATAACAACAACAAAAATCAACAAGAAAGTTGTTTTAATTAAAAACAAAGCTATTTTTTTTTCTTATAATAAAAAATACAACGAGAGAAAAATTAGCAAACATTAATAAACGACAAATTATTTAAATTACAAAAGGCCTATATTGTGTGTGTGTTTTTTTACTAAAAAAATACCGGTAATGAATATAATAATAATATTAATAAAATGGTCCTACTTACCATCACATTCAAAACTCAACTGATCCACAGATTGTATCTTTTGCTGTTTTGATCTATTGATGCTACAAGTAGACCCCATATTTATCCGGAACCGGAAAATACATGAAAGCACTCCAAAATCCAATTATAAATCATATGTGCATGGTCCTTATTTATTTTTTTCAGGCTCTTTAAAATAAATAAATAAATAAATATGCAATAAGAGAAAATGTAACTCTATAACTGAAAATATAGAAACAATGAAAATAATTTTAAATATAAGGTACATACATTGTTTCCATTAGAGAGACAGATAGAGAGAGAGAGAGAAAAAAATGATGCCTGATACTAAGTAAAACCCCTATTCATTTATGTGCATCTGGCAAAAAAATATCACAAAAGAGATGAGAGAGAGGCAGCCATTCTAATTTTTTTTTGGTTCAAAATATAACAGATTTGTTTACAGACATTTTCCATTGCTTTATCATTGGCATATTATAAACACAATGTACAAACACTAACACCTTCGCAAAAAAAAAAGGGAAGGGAAAAATACTAAACTGAAAATCATCATTCACCATCCAGCCATCTCCCCCATTCCCTCATCCCTATTTCCAGGCAAAGGTTTAGGAAGAGTCGATTTAAACCTTAAAGGGATCAATAATAAGAATATAGAAACAGAAACACCCTGATTTCAGGCTTCACGTACACACACACACATGATGAAAAAATAAAGCTTTTTTTTTAAATATTAGTTAAAAAAATGATAATAAGATTGTCATATGATAGTGAGTCTAGCTAATATCTAGGACTTCATTACAGAAAAAAGTCATAAAACTGTGACAGTCATAACTTATGATGTCATTGCTTGTGCATCATTATTTTATGACTGTCATATAATATAATATTTTGCAATTTGCTTTTTTGACTGTTATAATGTTATATCAGCTAGATATGACAGTTTAATGTCATATGACAGTCTTTTAATAACACATCCTTAGATCATACGCTTGTAATGGCTACAAAGGCGAATTACAAGACATTGGTTTATAATGACAAATACTATCATAAGTGTAATCATATCTTTATGACTGCCATTTACTAATGTGGAGTATAATATGGCAATTATAATTCAAAAGATCACAAGTCGCGACATCATAAGGTATGAATCTGATTGTTATAATTTTATGTTTTTTTTTTGTTTTATGTGTAAAAAAGAAACATCATAAAAAAAGCAACATCTGACGTCACAAAGTTACAAATTGTGTTTCTTGACTTTATCTTGAAAGTTATCTCTACTTGGAGAAAAAAAGTTAAAAAATCTACGTTAAAAATAAATCAAAATTTATCTTTAAACAAAAATAGATTCATTATATTAAAAAGCTCTTAACATATTGTAGTTTTTGCCAACATAAAGATCTATAAACTCTAGGCCTGGCAATATTTTCGATATATCGATATTTTTTTAAAAAAATATCGAAAAATATAAAAAATTGAAAAAATCCCCCCAAAAAATATGTATTTGAGTAGGTAGAGTAATGATCACTAATACTAGTTTTTTTCCTGTAATTTTCAATTTTTTTTTAGAATTTTTTGATTTTTTCCATTATTTTTTTTAGAATTTTTCAATTTTTTTTTTTTTTAGAATTTTTTGATTTTTTTAAAAAAAAATTTTTCTTTTTTTTTAATTTTATTTGATTTTTTCGGTTTTTCCATTTTTTTTTATTTTTTCACTTTTTTTTTAAATTTTTCTATTTTTTTTTTAATTTTGCGATTTATTTACATTTTTTTTCGGTTATTCCATTTTATGATTTTTTTTTCGATTTTATTTAAGAATTTTTCAATTTATTTTAGAATTTTTCGATTATTTTTTATTTTTTCGATTTTTTTTTTATTTTTTCGATTTTCTTTTTTTTTTTTTTAGAATTTTTCAATTTTTTTCGGTTTTTCTATTTTTTGATTTTTTTTAGAATTTTTCGATTTTTATTTTAGAATTTTTCGATATATCGTTAAAATCGATTTTTTAAAAAAATATCGGACCGATTTGTATTTTTTTTTTTCAAAATATTGCCAGCCCTATATAAGATTTCTATTAAATTCTATCATATTTTAAATCATAATATACACACCGCTGAAAAAAATAATAAAGTTCAAAGTAAAGTTTAGTGTAAAATCGTTACGTTTGAACTGCCCTCCACCCCCTCTTATCTAATATATTTTTCTTTCAAGAAAGTAGTAAAATTTTGTATTCATATCCTATTTTATATTCAAATCACATCAGTTTTATTTGCTATATTGAGTCAAAAACGAGAAAGGATCGAACCAACGACTAAAAAGGGAAAGAAAAAAGATCCTAATTTACCCTAAACCAAAAAAAAAAAACTAATATCGTAATTCATTTTATATTATTAGTCCTATAAAAATCCAGACACAACGGTCATAGATTTACAATTGTACGTCATTCGTCAGTCATATAACAATGTTATTTCAGTGACATTGAAAAGAAATAATAAAACTGTTATAGTATATCAGATAACAAAAAGAATATTAAATTATTCAGCTGAGGCCTCATTACAGAAAAAAAGTCATAAAATTGTGACAATCATACCTTATGATCCATCATTTTATGACTGTCATATCATGTTGTAAATCATCAGTCAATGACAGTCATATAACAATATTTGTCATAATATATTGTGACTATTACAAAGTTATGAGCTAGATATGACAATTTAATAAGACTAATGACACTTTTCAATCCGACAATTCCGCAAGTTATTCTGATTATTCGGCTATTTCAGGATAAATTGATTGTGTTACAAACTAGAATGGTGGCTAAATCACTTAATAAGTATTTAAATATTGATGATATCTTTCAAAATAAAACTTTTTTATAGTCTAAAATTAAAAATGTCTGCATAAAGTAGAGTCCATTTTAAAACTGACATAAAAAGTTTATTTTTTTAAAAAAAATATCAACATTCAAAATATTGTTAAGTGATTGAGCGACCCTTCTAGTTTTTAAAACACTTTTAAATTTCTCTTAGTTTTACTCCTGAAAGACAGAATAACAAGAGTTCGAAGGGCGTTTATAAAACACTTTTAAAACCAGCTTAAATATTTCTTCCTTTGATATTATTCACCATGAAAGCCGTTGATCTTATTTAAATTTAAATTGTATTTACATAAATGACTCGCTGAGTATTAAATACTGTTAATTACTATTTTAACAAATTTGATGTAAAATTTCCATAATTTCTCATAGTAACCGAAATATGTGACTTTTATCACATTTTTTAAGCAACAATTTAAAAATTCCTATTAGAAACTAGAATCTTTTTTCAGGTTTTTTTTTTAAATTCATAAAGTATTTTAATTTTAAAGCTAACATCATGAAAAAACTTGTAATAAGTTCTGTCGTCATTCTAGTTTCTAAATAGTTTATTAAAAATGTTCTTCAAAAAATGTTTTAATTAAAACTAAAACACATTTCAAATCAAGCAAAATAAGCATTTTTTCTTGATCCTCCTGAGAAGATTCTCATTACAGAAATACAATAAGACTGTCATATGACTGTAAATTGGTATATGTAGCTTACAACCTTGGAACAGTCACAAAAGGAAATTACAAAATATTATTATGACAATTATTGTCATATGATTGTCATTGACTGGTGTATCGGATATAAACAATAGTGCAAAAGTAATGACATCGTAAGATATGATTGTCACTATTTTATGGCTTTGTCTGCAATGATGCACCAAATTATTAATCAGTTTAATATAAAGTCGATTAATTATTATTAATCATTAATATGCAAAATACAAAGGTCTATTAGACATGTATTGAAATGGAAACAGTGCTTTAATAGCATTGTTTCCACTCAGATTATGAGTCTGCCTACCATGACAGGCATCTGTAGACAGCTTCAGAATTTTTTTGGCTACACCCTTTTATGAGCGTCATCAATTTCTGATTGGTTTGTTACTGGGTCTGATGTCACATGACCCGCCCTTTTCATTTTTAATTGGTTGATATTTGGTCTGACGCTCACAAAAGGGCGGAGCCAAAGAAATTCTGAAGCTGTCTACAGATACCTGTGCCTACATGAGGTTACTTACAACTTGGCCTTGAAAACAAAAAAAAACTTCATTATTTTTCGATTGTGTAAATAAAATTGTTGTTGTCAAGGTCATATTGGAAGACGCCCTATGAGTCTGAGTGGAAACGTAACAAAAAAGGATTACAATATTTTCAAGAGCTCGTTACCATGGTGATGGGCTGCCATTTGGCGCCTTTAAATGTTTCGCGCCAAGAAGCAAAAAAGAACATGACAGTGGTTCCATATCCGTCAACATTTCTGTTTGCGGGGTCATATAGCCTCAGTAAGACCCCACTTATTTCAGTAAGAAAAAGTCGAATGCAACGATAGCCTCCACGTACAGGATCCAAGTTTGACAAAACACCAAACTTCAAAGAACATTTAGTGACATATACTAAGGAATTTAGTTTTCTGAAGTGGTTCATATTCGTGAAGAGATTAGAAAACTGTTTAAAAGCTTTGACAAATGAGGCCTGTACATAGAGGCTATATAACATGACCAAAGTAGCATCATTTTTTTTATATGAAGCATCTATTCTTTGTTACTGTTTTAGATATGGCGGCATGTGATCATTATTCAGTACGGATCGCCGTCATTTCCAGTAAACCGCGCAAAATACTGAAAACAGCCACCAAACACAAATCATTGAAACGAAAGGTAGGATTTCTAAAATTTATTTTCTAGTTCGTTGCATCTTTTTCTTTTTCTTTTATAGACATAAGAAGATTATCAGATAAGCTAAAAAAAAAGTTTTAGAAAAATTTTGCAAAAGTTTTTTTTTAAAGGCGTGATTTATTGTAGGCAGTGATTTGATCTTGTTTTTTGTTGTTGTTGGCAGTGAATTTTACACACAAAAAATACAAATAAAATCAAGAAAACAAAAGAAGTTATCAAATATTTTGATAATTATAGCCAAACACTTTTTTCTGAAAAAAAATTTTTTTTTCCCCTAATAAACCTAAGTATCCATTGAAATACATACACACCAGATGACGTCATTCTTATCGATATACAATTGGAATAACGTCATCCGGCGCTTATTATATATATATATTTTTTTTTCTTCAAACAAGACACACAACAAACAAAAGAGTTTTTAAGCGGATTAACTAACAGAATAAACATTGTTAAGTATATAATCCATCTTATTAGACGTTACAAACGAGGAATATTTATATAAATTGAATTTTTTTTTAAATCTTGCATTATATAAAATCTTGTTTTTCTTTTATTATTAAAAAAAGACATTTCTAATAAGTGCTAAAATATTTAAAAAAAAAAATGGTTGAAGAAGAGAGAAAAAAAGGGTTTATCTTGCAACCCTGGTTCATCCGAATGTTTATTTTGTAAAAAAAAAAATTAATAATAATAATAATAATAGCACCATTTGAATTATAAAGAGTTGAAACGAATTCTCGTGTTTTATTAACCGAGGACACGTTTTGGACATTTGTTTTGAATGTCACCTAAAACAAACAAACGAAAAAAAGGGGTTTTAATTAGAATAACCCTATGGTCACATTAAAATCAAAGAGATTTTGAGAGAAATCCGCATACCTTCTTCGAGACCCAAACATTTACCCCATTCTAAAAGAGTAATCTGGTGATCATCATTCACATCACATCCATCCAAAAACGGAGCAATACAATGTTCCATTGCCAATAAGGGAGCACGGATCGGAAACAGTTCATGACGCGAAACAGATCTATTAGCAAATAAAGAAAAGAAAAGTCAAAATAACGAGCGCGGAGAACAGAAGGACATTAGGGTGGTTGCGATAGTAAAGTAAAGTAACCTGTCGTGAGGATGCGAATCCAAGTCGCAGAATTTCCAGATGACGGCATTAACCCATTTGTGATGTAAACTCGATTCAGCCTCTTTCTCCAATTCCATGTAGTCTTCGTCCAGTTCGTGACGATGGGCAAGATCCTTCATCACGTTGAAAAGCCAGTCTCGCATACGTCTCGGAAAGTCCTCCATTTCTTCCGAAGAACACGGAGTGATTTCTAAAATTTGTATGCAAAATAATATGAGATGCGTTTCATGCAATCATTTGACAATGTGCAAAAACAACCAATTCGGTTATTAAATCTCAAGAGAAGTAACTATATGTTATGAATAACACGAGTCTCTACGACCGGGGTTGCCGGCATCCGATGCCGTACTTCAACCAGCCTTGAACCGTCATCACTTTTAAGACAATAAAAAGGTAATTCTGCGTCCGAGACAAGAATATAACTGTCGCCTCCTTACTATTAGCCTTCTAGTTATTTTGCATATTTTTTTTCTGCATCCCTGAATTTTTTGCGCCCCATGCAAAAATTGGCGCCTCCTTAATGTGATATCGATCTAATTATTTTGCATCTCTATTACTGCGCCCACGAGCTTTGCACCTAAAGTAATAATAAACCAGCGCCCACTTAGTATTATCATTCTAGTTATTCTGCGCCCCTATTTTCGCGCGCTGAGCTTTGCGCCCAATGGAAGTTCCTCACTCACTTAGCCCTATGTATCGCTCTGGTTAATCAACACATTTCATTAGCTTTTTAGGCAATGTACAAAATATCTAATGTATAATAACCAGCCAAATCAAAGGATTGTCGTTTTAAGTATTCTGCACATTGTCTAAAATCCGAAATAGCGAATTTGCAAATTGTCTAGTAGTCGTGCACGGAATTATTGATTTTATGGTAATAATCAAACATAATATTAAAAAAAAACCTCGACATTCTCCGTAGTAATCGACATGAGCATGTTTGTATTTCTTTTTGGCGCACTGTTCTTCGTTAGCCTCGCAAAGACATCTCATTCGATACACCTCACAGTCACTATCCCAAGTCTCGTTGTGATTACTACAAACCTAATAAATAATTATTAAACGTGGTTAAGTTGGAATATTAAAAAAAAAACAATTGATATTAACTGACTTTTCGTCTTTCGTCGTTTTCTGGTGGACATTGTCTTATACAGACACATTTTGGTTTACCATTTTCATCAATATCACATTGTTTTCCAGCACCACAATGGAAATTGGCACATGGATCTTGGAATTTAAATAGTAGAATAAATTAGTGGTTATTATATTATTATAATATATGCACAAACACGGCTGGTACATCAACCACACACACACAAAAAAAGGTTTGGAATTTAGGAAATTAAACATGAAAAAAACAACAATAGGTGTGTGTGTCTGACAAATAAATAATCAACAACAACAACTCTTACAACAAAGGAAAATGTTATTCATAACAAAATAAATAACACTTACGAATGAGTAATGAGTGTTCTCCTTTTGTTCAGTGTTTTTTTACAAACAAATATATGATGAAGTTGGGGGAAAGAAAATGAAAAATTATATTTTAATATTTTTTAAAAAAAATATTAATTGTTGTTCGTATGAAAATTACACAATAGAAACCCGTTTAACACGAAATGAAAGAAGAAAAAAAAGATATTTTGTTCGTATTAAGGTGGTTTTAAAGTGTAAACGGGGCCTCTCTCCAACTCTTGCTTATTCATGCAAAAATGAAGAGAAACTTAAATGTGTTTTAGAAACTAGAAGAGTAACTCAATCATTTAAAAGTACTTTCATGTTGATATCTTTCAAAATAAGTTTTTTTTTTAAATATATACAAAAATTAAAAATAAAATCGTCTGCTTAAAGTTGAGTCATTTTCAAACTAAAAATGAAAAGCTTATTTTGAAAGAGATCAATATGAAAGTACCTTTAAATGATTGAGCTACTCTTCTAGTTTCTAAAACACAGTCAAGTTTCTCTTCATTTTTGCATCTGAAAAAGCACAGAATAATCAAGAGTTGGAGAGGCCCCCCGTTTACACTTTAAAATTACTACCTTAAGACAAACTATCAAGTGTTTTAGAACCTAGAAAGGGTAGATTAATCACTTAAGGGTATTTTTTCAATGTTGATATCTTTCAAAATAAACTTTTTAATATAAACGAATATTTAAAAAAAATATCGTCTGCTTAAAATTGGATCATTTTCAAACAGACACATGTAACAAGTTTATTTTTGAAAGATATCAATCATGAATGAAGTGATTGAGTTACTCTTCTAGTTTATAAAAAAATACATTCAAGTTTCTCAATTATTTTTACATCTGAAAGGGCAGAGAGACTAATCAAGAGAGATTTGAGAAATCCCGTTTAAACTTTAAAACCACCTTTAAAAAATGAGAATTTTTATGTCATATTCTAATTTCTAAGAGATATTTGATCGAAAAAATATACTTCGTGTTAAACAGATTTTTGTTGTTGTTGACTCTGTATGCGTTTTTTATTAATTAAAAATTATGGTGTACCTTCGGGTTGATCTGCGGCTACATCAAAGCCACCAGGTGTTTCTTCGTTCTCAGATGCATCATCTTCGGCAATTAGATCCAATTCATCCTTTGCAGGTTTAATCTGTTCCTTCTTTTCGAGATGAATTTGTTTCTTGGATTTCTTTTTTTAAAAATATATTTAATTATAGAAGACGAATCAAAATTTAATTAGAAAAAATTAATTAGAATATATTAATATATGTAATGCTTTCGAAGCAATGAATGATTAGAAAATTTTTAAATTTTATTTTTGTTGAAAAGAGGCTTTAATTATTATTCTAAAAAAAAAATGATAAATGGTTTCAAGATGTTATAATTTTAAACATAAAACAGCTGCTTTAAAATGACAAGGTTTTTACATTTTCAACGTCATCGTTCTTTTTTTTTAGTGTCAAACTTTTAACAGAATATTCTTTAAAACGGGTTTTTAAAAAAAAACTATTCCGGAAGTAGCGTGATTAAAGTATGTTTATGTAAGTCTATAACAGTTTAATGTTGTTTGACCTTTGACAATTTTTCTTATTGGTGGGATCTGAAGACATAAAAAAGAAGACTTGTTAAAATCATTTTTTTTAAAACCTACACAACATAAAAATTACATATTTTAAATAAATTAATAATTAAAAAATACTAAAAAAATAACAAATTAGCCATATTAGCCCTTCCGTATTCAAAAGGGGATATAGACATTTGTCCTCACACCATTTGTCCTAAAGGGACATTTGTCCTCACACCATTGGTCCTCAAGGGACATTTGTCCTCACACCATTGGTCCTCAAGGGACATTTGTCCTCACACCATTTGTCCTCAAGGGACATTTGTCCTCTCACCATTTGTCCTCAAGGGACATTTGTCCTCACACCATTGGTCCTCAAGGGACATTTGTCCTCACACCATTTGTCCTCAAGGGACATTTGTCCTCTCACCATTTGTCCTCAAGGGACATTTGTCCTCACACCATTTGTCCTCAAGGGACATTTGTCCTCACACCATTTGTCCTAAAGGGACATTTGTCCTCAAACCATTTGTCCTAAAGGGACATTTGTCTTCAAACCATTTGCCCTAAAACCACTTTGTTGTTCTCTTTTCATATGGTTTAGTGTTTTTCGGTGGAGGGCAAGTGGTTTTTGGTTAGAGTTTTTAAGTTAAGCTTTGTTTAAGTTTCATTTAAGCTTACTTAAGCCTAATATGGCCGTAAGATCTTTTCATTTTGTAGTTTTCAATTTACAATAAAAATCAAATTCATAAAAGTGCAAAATTACATTGAAATTCAGAAAGAAAGTTTTATTCTGCAAAATTTGTAATAGTAGAAAACCATAACGAGTAAAGCAAGAACGAATTATGCCGTTTGCAATCAAAGAAAGAGCCTGGATAGAGGCTACACGTAATTCAGCTATTTTTTTTTTATAATTCTAGAAGAAACTCCTAGCCTCTTTTATTGTAAAAAGTATAATTCTTTCTGCCTTAATGAGATTCAAAAAGTGTAGGAGTTATCATAAAAATATAGGGCCTACAGGTATAGGACAATTTAAAAGTTAATTTAAACCCCAAAACAGACTTTTCGCACTTGAAGTTAAAACCGTATAAAGGGGTTTCAACATAAAAAAAAACCCTTGAGTTCTTTTAACAAAATTTTCCTTTTACTGGAACTGGCAAAATTTTCGATATTTTTTTAAATGTCGTGCGATTTTTTTTAAAAAAATATCTTACTCCATATATCGAAAAAAAAAATCGAAAAAAATCGAAAAAAATCGAAAGAAATCGAAATATTATCAAAAATGTTTGAATGGCCAATTTTTTTTTTTTACAATGCGCAGTAATAATAGTTTAGGTTTTTTTTTGTAATTTTCGATTTTTTTCGATATTTCAATTTTTTTTATATATCGTTAAAATTCGATTTTTTTAAATATTGGTCTGATTTCGATTTTTTCAAAATTTCGCCAGCCTTACTCATGAGTTAATTATTAATAAATAAGGCCTTGTTTCGAAGTTTCAATAGTTTATTAAGAATGAAGACATTTTGTTATTTTAAACATTTCTAAATGTCATAATGTGTTAGGCGTTTAGAAGTGTTTAAATTTACAAAATACGCTTTTCTCAGGCCTTGTTTCCACTGGGGTGAACATTTTTAACTTTTTTTTTTGCAAATTTCAACTGGTGAAAAATAGAAGAAACATGGCGCCCGCCCATTCACTATCATAGACATCGGGCCACGTTTGTTCAATTTTTTCACCAGTTTGTAATTTTCAAAACGTTCAAATTTTCACTCCAGTGGAAACAAGGCCTAAGGAGTATATTTTGTAAATTTAAACATTTCTAAACGCCTAACACAAATGTTATGACGTTTAGAAATGTTTAAAATAACAAAATGTGCCCCTTTTCTTAGTACACTCTTGAGCATTTATTATAATCATGAATGTGTGGAATAATTAATTGCTTGACTTTTCATTTTTGCAATCACTCTTTTTGTAAAGTGTATAATAAATTATATATATATATAGCCTCCTCCTAGGCTCCTATAAGTCTGGTTATGAATAAACATGTAAAAGGAGATTCAAAACATGAGATTAGATCCGAGTATTTACTGTGTTACTAAGTAACAATGGAATTTATAGTTTCGGGATAGGTTTTAACTTTTAACCCTATTCAGTTCTGTCTTTCTGGAATTATTTAGAAAGTAGAAGAGTAGCTCAATCACCTCAAAGTATTTTCATGTTGTTATCTTTCAAAATAAACTTTTTTTAGATAAAAATTAAAAGTTTTTTTTTTCATTTTCAAACCTGACATAAAAAGCTTATTTTGAAAGATACCAACTTTTAAAATATACCCAATTACCCTTCTAGTTTTCTAAAAACACATTCAAGTTTCTCAATAATTTGCATCTCAAAAGACTTATTAAAAAAATTACAAAAATTAAAATAATTTTTAATTTCATTAAACGCAATAGATTTCTATTTGTAAATTATTTTATTTAGTAACTTTTTTTCTGATGAATGGACAGGAAATAATGAAGATTTCCTTTAACTGGTTGGTAACTAAATAACCTGATAAACATCTAAACCATTTTTAATTAGACCATCTGAAAAATTGTTAACTGACCACAAACTCTACACAGGAAATGAGTCAAATTTTGTCGTTAAGAGTTACTTTTGCAAAGTTAATACCTCTAGTATATATAAAAATAAAATGAGGTCACTTTGGGCTAAAGTCAATGTTTTAATTTAAAACATTTAAAAAAAAACGACTGATTAAACTTTTACAAAACTTGTTATCATATATTTCCTGGTTGAATTAATTAAGATTTTTAAAGTAAATTATTTTTTCAATTTTTTTTCTCTAAATTTTACCTTTTCCCTTTTTCCAAATGCTGCTGTAGTTAGTAGAAGGCACAACACTAGTAAAATTAGCAATTTCATTTTGATTCACTGCCACCACCACCTATATTTACTAAAATAAACAAAAAAAATTATATTTTAAAAAACTAGCGCCATGTTTTTTTAAAAAAAAAGGCTTCCAATATTTGTTTCATTTTAAAGATATTTTAAAAGGCTTAAAAAGCGCGGACACCATTTGTTGAAAAGTTTCCATTTTGGACTTTCATGTTTCCTTATAAGGAGAGAACATTTAAAAAAAAACATAATGGCTTTTGCTTGAAAAGTTGAAAAAAGCAATTTAACGATATTTTAAAATACAGAATTTACTTTGCAGAATTTTTACAAAAAAATCTTACAAAATGCATAATTTTAAATAATGTTGCACTACAAGTTATAAAGAATTTTTTTAAAACTAATATTTCGAAAAAGTTTTAAGAAAAAAATATTGAAATTACAACACATATAAGAAAGAAAAAAAAAACCAACAAATATTTGAAAACTATTTTATATAATAAAATATTATTTTTAGTAAAGGATTTTTTATACCTGAAGAAATTGCAGCAAAAAATATTTTTGTTTGTTGGTTTTACAAAAAAAAGTCCAACTGAGGGGACTCTCCACTGATTGTGAAGTTCTGCCTACTAGTACAATAGAAATAGTTCAACTTCAAGAAATAAACAGTAGGAGACTTTGCTTTTCTAATATAGAAAAAAAAAAAAGCTTTAAAGCCTCAAAAGATGTTGGTTAGAAAATATTTTAGACATAAGACGATCTCATTTTATGTGACATAGGGATGGCTTACCATAAAAGAAACTTGTTATTTAAAAAAAAACTAGAAGGGAGTTCAGGAAAGAGGATTTCAGGCAATTGGACGTTGAGTCAATAACATAGAGGTAGCTCAACTAAGAACAATGCCTATTAATAATTCCGTATCCATATCTGAGTGTAACCAATAGATGGCGCCACCATAAATATTAAAAAAATATAAAGGTAAACTTGTTTTGTCACGTGACAGCTGATTTACATTTGGAGTGTATGCAAAAATAATGTACAAAACGTATGTTGTTGATTTTTTTCTTCAAATATAACACTCTGAGGCCTTGTTTCCATTGGGGTGAAAATTTGAACTTTTTTTTGAAAATTTCAACTGGTAAAAAATAGAAGAAACATGGTCCCCCTCCCTCCTTCCCGCCCATTCACTATCATAGACAAAGACCACGTTTGTTCAATTTTTCACCAGTTGAAATATTCAAAAAGTTCATATTTTCACCCCAATGGAAACAAGGCCTTAGGCTTCCGTGTAATCAGCTGTCCAAATAAAAATTGACTTCAATTATTAATATTTTAAATTGAAATTTACTAAATCAATATTTTGTCAATAGTTTATATAAATTATATTTAAGTATTAACTCAATATTTTCAAGATTATTAACTGAATAAATTGAATTCGACATATTCTTTGTTTGTCCTTCACAGGGATCCGTAGAACACGTTTATTATTTAAATGCATTTAAATTATCAGGTGCTGTGTACTAGGTATTACAGTAATTATTTAAATATATTTTATTATAAATTATAATTAAATTAATTGAATACAACTTGAACAAGGAGATGGTACATAATTTCCAAAAAAAAAAAAAAAATTCTTAATTGCAACAATTAGGATTAAAACACATTAGAAATCGATTCAGTCAACTTTTAAGTCGAGGATCATCTGAGGCTTAAGTTTACATTGCGCGATCTTCGACTGATTTTCGACTTAAAAATTTGATATAATCGCTTGTTAATTTGATATAAATTTGACTTAAAATTATTAATGAAGATAATTAATAAAAAATGTATATTTATTGTCCATGACACTTGACATTTATTCCTTGAACTTCTAATAAGAACATGCTGAAAGTAAGCACTTGAAATTACTTGGTGATATCTTATTTTTTTTTATATAAAATATAATTTTTTTTAAAAAAACATTGGTTTGATGATTCCTGATATAATAAATAATGGGGAATTGAAACAGAACAGATGACCCAAGATTCCAAACTAGCTCTTAATTTATGACATTGTATAGACCTTGGAAGTGTTGGACTAAAAATATGTACGTGTTGGTAGAATCTTATTTCTACCTACTTTTTTTATAGCACAACATTAACTGAACATTTGAAAATATAAATAACACTTGGTCCAAGATGTAATTTTTAATTCTAATCAAGATAAATTTACAAAGTGAGTGAAGAATCGTCTGTTTTTTGAAGCTGAAGACAGACATCTTTGTTTGTCCATTGAATCTCATTGTAACTGTAAGCCCTACGTTGGTTACAACGTTGGTTACAACTTACACATAGGTTCATAATTAGGCTCGCCACCGTTCCTCTTTTGTGGAGGACTGTACTCCATTCGGAAGAAATGTCATCCGACTAGGACCGACAGGCAATTAGAAATCGGGACGAACTTCATTTGGCTCCGCCCTTTTTATGACGACCGGCAACTTCTAATTGGTTTGAAGTGTGGTTCGACGTTGAAAAGGGCGGAGCATGTGACGTCAGACTACATAACCAACCAATTAGAAGTTGCCGGTCGTCATAACAAGGGCGGAGCCAACTGAAGTTCTCTCTGATTTCTAACTGCCTGTGTCCTTCACGAAGGCAAACATGTCCTCCACACAATAAATCCTCCATAGGTGGCAAGCCTAGTCATAGTGGTCGTAGTAGTGCTAAAACTCATGAATTCTGATAGGAAATTTCATATAAAAGTTGATGAGTTTAGCTATAGCTTTGACTTAAACTATTTTACGAGCTCGTATAATTAGCAATAATTAAGAAAATGATTTTATGGTAGATTTTTATTCACATTGGACTGACACATTTTTTTTGTTAACCGATATCTTCGTGTTATCCGTTTCTTTTTAAACGAATTAAAATATATATGACAAAACACTATACTGAGTTACGGAGACTGAAGATAGATTTCGTGTTATCCGTTTTACAAATAATAAAGGATTCGTTTTCTACTTCTTATTTGTATTCCTTTGTCAAATAAATTGATTGATTGTTTAGAAAATATATATTTTTACTTAAAAATAAATCCTTTTCTATTATATAGCCTACTTTTAAAAAAATATATATAATGACGTAAAAGACTGGAAAGACTGGAAAGTTCTCGATAATCTTTCTTTTTTTTTAGACAAGTCAGGTCACTGACTTTTTACAACACTTTTTTTAATAGAAAAAACTCCACCACTTCTGGAACAAACTCAGTATTATGTTATATTTTTTTTGTATGTGTTGTTTTTAAGGGTTTAGAGTTCTACATTAATGTCACTTATAAAATTAAATTGCTTCTATAATAATATTTAAAATATATAATTTAAATGATTTTATATTTAATTTTGGCTAAAATGGTTAAAATTGGTCAATAAATTTAGTTAAAATAAATAATGAAAAGTTTATGTTTAAAAACTTTGAAATATGTAAATAACAAAAACCAGGCACTCTATAGTTAGTTAGGTCTGGTATTTTTTGTTGTCATTTTTCCTGTGAAAAAGCAGATGGCGTTGTTGTTTGTATTGCCTATTTGTCTGGTAGGCCTTTATATACGAGTAGGAGGGAGAGAGGGGTTACTTAAAAGCCAAGAGGAATAAGTGACATTTTAATTTAAAAAAAAAAATGAAGTCAATGAAATGATAAAGAAAATGGTAGACAAGAGAAATAATTACAAATAAATGAAGAAAAAAAAAGCTGCTTATGGCTATTTTAATAGCGGTCAAAACATACAAACTATAACATTGATGTCTATGGCAGTCTCTTACTTTTGAACTCAATTTAATCAGAAAATATTACTTTTGTCACTTATTTCTCTTGGCTTCTAAGCCACTCTTTATGGTCGGATTATAATTTTTTTTTTGATGATGATGAATTCCAGAGTTAGAGCTAAGTACGAAGAATATTGTAAAATAAACATTTATTTCCGTTTTAAATTTTAAAAGCATTTTTTTTTTTGTAAAGTCAGCTCAAAATCATTTCCTGGTATTATTTCAGATTAAAGTTGAAATATGAAGTTTTTCAGTTTATTGAATTTTTGCTTTGAAGCCCATAAAAGTATAAAATGGACATTCACATTAAAAATGATTAAACTCTTTTATTTTAAAAGTTCATAACCTCATGTTAAATTGTTAGCAAAATACGTGTTATAATTTAAATAATTTAATCAAAAATTAAAAAAATGACATTTTAAGGTCGTCTGGAAATGAATAGAATCTAGAAAGCTTTTTTTTTAGAAACTAGAAGAGTAGCTAAATTACTTAAAAGAGTATTTTCATGTTGTTATCTTTTAAAATAAGCTTTTTGTGTCAGTTTGAAAATGACCGAACTTTAAACAGACAATATTTTTAGAATTTTTTGTCTATAAAAAGTTTATTTTGAAAGATATATCAACATGAAAATATCCTTATGTGATTGAGTAACCATTCTAGTTTCTAAAACACTTTCTAGTTTTTTCTTCGTCTTCTTAATTTTGCTCTTCTGAGGTAAAAGTTCGAAAATTAGTTGTTCCTAAACCACCTTAATAACTAAGTTTATAGTTTGAACATATTATATTTTGACATGGACTGTGGACTGTTTGGCGTAAATCTCGTTAGGTGGCACCACATTCAAGCCTAAAACTTTCCAAGACATTTAATTTAGATTTTTAAGTAATTATTCATTATTCATTAAAAGTAATTTTCTGAAGGATATATAGCTTACAAGCTAATTGAATAATTTAATTGGATGACCATGACATGCTAATTAAACATATTTACTTGAAGATTCACCAAATATTTGACTCTTAGGTTAGGTTACAATAGGAAATACTTTGTTTTTTGTGCGAAAAAGTTTATTTTTTTAAAAAAAAGTTTGTCCCTTTTTTTGAAACCAAATGATAAATCAAACTGGAATAGATAATTTGCATAATTTGAAAAATGAAAACAAAACAGAAAATTTGCAAATAATGTTAAAGGTTGCAACTTGCAATTTGGTAAAATACTTAAAATTGACAATTAATAATAAAAAAAAAAAATTGGGCACTTTATGGTGGCTTTTAAATTGTTGCGCGGTTCCTTAGAAGGTGAATAATTTGGGTCTGATCTTTGACATCATTTTTATTACTGGAATTAAATCGTACTTATTTATTGCAAAGATTAAAATGAGCCTGATCCTCACCCCGCCCCCCCCCCGTTGAATCCGCTTCAAAGTGAAGCTCAATTGGTTGATTTCTAATTGAGAATGTAATAAATAGTGGCAATCAAAATTATAATCTATTTTAAATCAAAACGACTGGTTAGAGGATGTAATTTTCTTATAACTGGCATTTTATTAAATAATATAACTCTAGCCTCTAACCAGTCTTTTGTTATTTGGCAACAAAAATATCTAATTTAAATGAAAAAGACTGGTTAGAGGATTTAGTTGACTTTGTAATTAGCATATTATCAACTAGTAGAACTCTAGCCTCTAACCAGTCTTTGTCATTTGGCAACCAAAATGATAATTTGATTTAAATCAATAAGACTAGTTAGAGAGTGTAATTTTCTTGTAACTAGCATATTATCAACTAATACCTAGTGCACAGCACCTGTTAATTTAAATGCATTTAAATAATAAACGTGTTCTACAGAGCCCTGTGAAGGACAAACAAACAATATGTCGAATTCAATTTATCTGAAAAATATTGAGTTAATACTTAAATATAATTATATAAACTATTGATTTAGTATTTCAATTTAAAATATTAATAATAAAATTCAATTTTTATTTGCGTTTGATGTCCTTAACTGAATTCCGTATAATTCACCTAAACACATTTAATTTGAATTCATTTAACTCATGTGTTGTGTACAAGGTATAAGATAACTCTAGCCTCTAACCTGTTTTTCTCATTTAAAAAAAGTAAGCATAAAGGCTACTTATTGTTTTGTTCTAGTAATACTTTATTAATATTAATTTTCAAAATTCAATTCCGTCTTTAGTAGAATTGAAACATTTTTTGTTTTTGTCTTTTTAAGTCACTTTTAATGACCTAATTTTCTGATGCAAAAAACAAATTAAATTTACTAGATTTTTGGCGCCTGTTTTTAATTTTTGCCCAAAAAATAAAAACCGTTTCCCCCAATTCTCTTGATAAATTTTAATTTTTATTCTGATAAGTTTATGAAATTTGCAACTTGAGGGCGACACGATCGTTTTAAATAAGAATTAACTTTACAAACGTGTCGCTTTTTTTGTGTGTGTGTGTGTGAGAGAGAGAGAGAGAGGAAAGGAAATGAACGGGGACAAATGAATGAAAAATGGGGGAGGGAAGGAAGAGAAGAGAGTAGAAAAGCAAGAAGGCAACCAACAAACTAAGGGGAAGAGGAGGAGGAGGGGAGTGAAGGAGGTTTTAACATGGTAGGTTTTGAAAAAGCGGTCAAAACCGACACCAGTGAGTTCTTCAGCCTGTTTCTGACTAGAAAATGAAAAAAAAAAAAATGTGATGGTGAATGTGGTACATGTTTCATATAATATATACATTAATATTGAGTAAAGCGTAAAGCGGGGAAGTTTAGAAAATGAGCTTGAAAACTTTACTTTTTTAAACAAGTCAAAAGTTTTCTTCTTCTTCTTTTTCTTTCATGTGAACTTGGAAGTTTACTTGGACTAGGCATTATTAATAATAATTCTAAAAACAAAACTTATAATACAGATATAATGCGAGTGTTATTTATTTTATATGGTTAACCTACTAACTAACTACAAACTTTTTTTTAAATCTACAAAACGGGGCCATATGTGAGTGGAGTGAGTGTGTTTCTTTTGTGTTTCTCAGTTTTGTTTTTTTTTTTGTGGTCCAAAAGTGAATTTAATTATTTTGTGTTAATTTTTCCTATAAGAAATTAATAATATTCAAGGTGTTTTTTTTAAAAAAAAGTTCAAAAATTAGCCGGCTGAAAAAGATTAGAAACTTTTTAGCCCCATCTCCACTCTCTCCTCATTTCAAGAAAAAAGTTTTTAACGAAGTTTCTTTTTTTAAAAAAAAAGTTTCTTTTGGTTTTAATCGTATTTAATTTTATGAAATTTTTTTTTTTTTGGTGTTTTTTTTTTGGTTTAAAAGTTTATGACAAAAAAACAACTTCTTATCCAATGAATTGAGGGTATGGTGACAGGTAAGATAATCTAATTAATTATTAATTAAGCATAAACAACCAATAATTATTATGCTTTTTTTTAAATTTCAATTTCAGTTGAAAATTTTCAATTTTAATTATGGATAAACAGCTGATTTTCTGAACTCTCTGTTGGTTATTTATTTTCTACCCTTCTAGAATAGCAACATTAATAGGTGAAATTGAAAGTGTATTAGAAACTAGAACGAGTCACGAGTCAGTATTTTTGTTATGTATAAGATATCTTTTAAAATAAACTATTTAGAGCCAACATTTTTTTTTTAAAAAATATCGTCTACTTTTAAAGTAGACGATATTTTTGGTTCATTTTTTAAACTGATATAAAAATTTTATTTAAAAAAAAATATATATCAACATGAAATTACTCTTCTAGTTTCTAAAACACTTTGAAAACTTCTCTTTAATTTTTGCTCCTAAAAAGAAAAACTACAAACAACCAAGAGAGTTCGAGAGGTGTCTACAAATTAAAACCAACCTTAAAAACTAGATAAAGAGTTCTGCAGTTGACAGATGTCTAGAGGTTAACTAGTGACTAGAAAGTTTCTAGCCTCTCTCTAACAATGTAATTTTGATTGGAAAGAAGAAACACAATCATGGTTGTTACTCTTATTAAATTTAGAGGAACTATTTGAAATTTAGTTTTTTTTTTTAAACATGGAAAACATAAAAACAAAAGAGTTTATTGTTCATAATTTCATTTAAAATAGGAAGAAATTAAAATGGAAAATTTTCAAATGATATTTTTGTAGAAAAAATTAAAGAGAAAACAAATATCCTTAGTTGAAAATTTCTTGGAAAATGGATGAGTCTGGTGACGTTTTTCTTTATAATATTTACAGTTATTTTGTAGAGTTTAAAATAGAATGTGATGTTTTTTTATACTTTTCTAACCCCTTATTTAGAAATAATATTTATTTACAAAATGAGTTCATGTACTTTTTTTCTTCTTCTTCTTTCTAGTCAATAATAAAATTTGACAAAATTTTTAGTCATTTTTTTGAAGGCAACTTTTTAGCATGATCCACCCCCCCCCCCCATCTTTGATGTAATATAGCCGTTATCAATTGTATGTTCAGAGAGAGAGAGAGAGAGAGAGAGAGACATTTTTTTTTGATAAAAAGTAATGAATCTTGCACAAGAATCACAGATTAAACAAAACCAGATAAAAAAGGGGAAGAAAAATAATGACCTATGAACTCAAATGTGCGTTTGCATTTTGCAAATTGTGACTTTAAGGCCGTCGTTTCCGTTCAGAGACTGAAAATTTGAACTTTTTGTGAAAATTTCAACTGATGAAAAGTAGAAGAAACGTCGCCCCACCTATTCACTATCATAGGCTTGGTTCATGTTTTTTTTTCACCAGTTGAAATTTTGATAATTTTTGATGATTTTCACCTCCCGTGGAAACAAAGACCTAAAGCCTGGTTTACACGGGTAGAGTTTTTAGTAGAGTAGAGTAGCGAGGAGAGTAGACTGAACTCTACCGGTCACTCTATTCTACTGAAGAAAGTTGAGTCTACACGGGTATAGTGGGGAGGCTAGTAGTGTTTCGAGGTGGAGGGGGTAAGTAGAGTAGAGCTACTTTGCCACATGTGCGATAGTACTCTACTCTACCAGCAAACCAGTACTCTACTGCGATTTTTGCCGGGTTTCTACGGGTAGAGTTACTCTACTCTACCCAGTACTCTATCTAAAAACTCTACCCGTGTAAACCAGGCTTAAGAATTAAATTCAAAAAAAGGAAACTTGACACATTTTTAACTTTTATCTTGAACCCCCCCCCCCCCTTGAGTATATTTCAACATAGAGAACGTGCAAGGTTAAGGAGAACCCTGATAAGAGAGTTCAAGTTTTTTTAAAAAAAAAAAAAGTTTTCATTTCTTGAATTTGGGCCTAAGAACCACCAAAGAAGAGAGTTCGATCTCAATTTTTGAAGAATGACGTCAAACTAACTTTTTTTTTCTTCTCTGGAACACTTGTGTCTATGACATAATTCAATTGTACATAGAAATACGAGATTTATTAAAATGCTACAAAGTAATTTTGATGACGGTTAAACTACATTTTATTTGACAAACATTTTTTCTGCAAATTCTGTCATTTTTTTTTTATACAAATTATCAAACAGATGTTATTGTTTAAAATTGAATATTTTTCTTTCTTTTTTTTTTCTTTCAATTTACAATTGTAAAATCCAACACATGTATTTTTTTTTTGTAAAATGTATCAGAATTATAATTTGTTATCCTACCTTCTTATATTTGAATAATTTGTATGGTGTAGATTTGCATTACAATGGTTTAAGGTTACAATTCGTGAATAATTCTACAAATTTCTATACAAAGTGGTGTGTATTGTGGTTAGAACTATTAGTTTTGCAGTTGGTAACATTGGGTGCAATTGGAAACGAAATCATAGTTTTTTGTTTTTCTATAAGGAATCTAAAATAGTAATTCTTTTTATTGTTGTTGTTCTTATTAGAAAATTCGTTACAAAGAAAAGAATTTTCAGATGTGCTTGATTTACAGGCATTTAGAAATCGGGAAGAACTTCAGTTGGTTCCGCCCTTTGTTATGACGACCGGCAACTTCTAATTGGTTGGTTGTGTGGTTGGACGTTGAAAAAGGGCGGAGCATGTGACGTCAGACTACATAACCAACCAATTAGAAGTTGCCGGTCGTCATAACAAAGGGCGGAACCAACTGAAGTTCTTCCCGATTTCTAACTGCCTGTCATGAGCCTCAGTGGAAACGGTACCTTTTAAGATGTTTTTTATGAACAGCTGATTTTCGAACTCTTCTTTATATAAAGCTCTTTCTTCTTCATAAACAACACTAAAGAAAAATTGAAAGTGTTAGAAACTAGAACGGGTAGGCCTACCTGGAACCATTTAAAAGGTATTTTCATATTGATATCTTTTAAAATAAACTTTTTATAATTGAAAAATTTAAAAAAAAAATTATCTTCCGCTTAAAAGTTGGGTTATTTTGAAACTTGACATAAAAAGCTTATTTTGGATTATTTAGAGATATTAAAAATTGTTTTAGAAACTAGAAGGGTAACTCCATCAGTTTAGGGTATTTTTATGGTGATAATCATTCAAAATAAACTTTTGATAGGCAAACATTTAAAAAAAAGAATATTGCCTGCTTAATGTGATTGGAACTACTCTTCTAGTTTTTAAAAACACTTGTCAACTTTCCCCCCTGAAAGACAAAATAACCAGAGTAGCGTTTTACACTTTAAAACCCACCTTTAACTGTTTGCAATAAAATAATCTAGGCCAGATTTGAGGCTTATTTTCAAAGTTAATTGTCTATGAAATTGAACTGAATCTGTTTTGATTTGGGGGTTGGGTTCAGTTAGGACTAGTTCTTCTTCTTCTTCTTCTCTCTGTATATTAGAATTAACAGTTTAGAACTTCATTAAATATATATTTAATAAAGTGGTAATTGAACGTTTTCAAGGACTTAGTTTGATATCATTTTGTATGTCATTGGAAACTGACCAATAGAATTTTTTCATTTTTGTATTCATAGTGTTAAGTTTACAAAAAAAAAAATGTTTCAAGTGAAGTCAATATATACGGGAGCCCTGCAGAGGACTTTTGGAATTTTTTTTTTAAATCTCGGCATGTCGACTTTTAATCGCTTTTATTCGGCCATGTTAATTATGCCATGTTGTGCGCACCATACTCTAATAATTAAATTATTGAAAGCACCCTCTTGTAGCAGCAATAATTTAATTATTAGAGTATGGTGCGCACAACATGGCATAATTAACATGGCCGAATAAAAGAGATTTAAAATTCGACATGTCGAGAATTAAGTCATGTCGAGTTTTATACAAATTTGATATGTCGAGATTCTGGAAAAACGTCGACATGTCGAGATTCAAGTCGGCATGTCGAGATTCAAGTCGGCATGTCGAGA
The DNA here is from genome assembly GCA_036925085.1 of Brachycybe producta. NCBI lineage: Eukaryota > Metazoa > Arthropoda > Diplopoda > Playtdesmida > Andrognathidae > Brachycybe > Brachycybe producta. The sequence goes on along the minus strand of JAUPFP010000024.1, from coordinate 2,977,198 downwards.
TTCAAGTCGGCGTGTCGAGATTCAAGTCGGCGTGTCGAGATTCAAGTCGGCGTGTCGAGATTCAAGTCGGCGTGTCGAGATTCAAGTCGGCGTGTCGAGATTCAAGTCGGCGTGTCGAGATTCAAGTCGACGTGTCGAGATTCAAGTCGACGTGTCGAGAATAAAGTCGACGTGTCGAGATTAAAGTCCACGTGTCGAGATTAAAGTCCACGTGTCGAAAATAAAGTCCACGTGTCGAGAAAAAGTCGACATGTCGAGATTCTGGAAAAAGTCGACATGTCAAGATTCAAGTTGACATGATGAGATTTTTAAAAAAATCATCCATGTCCTTTACAGGACTCCGTAAATATAATATGGACTAGGTCTCCCTTATTTTATTATGTTACTCAGGTACCGACATCGTTCATAATTAACGTTATTGCACCAGGTTTAATTTCGTTTAGAGATAAACGTGTTTGGAATTGATTTCAGTGAAAGTTTATTTTAATATTCAAAATGCATCTTTTAGCCTCCTCGGTCTTAATTTATTTTTTTAAAAAAATAATAATAATAAACATTTAAAAAAATGACACATTGTTCTGTGAATTATACGAAGTGATACAAAATATTCGAGAAGAAAACTTAGCACTTGAATCCTCTAAACAGGGTTCCAAAATAGAAAAACAAACTCCTATAAACCCACTATGCTGGAAGCCTTGTCAGAGGGTTCAAGTTGATGTTCAAGTGCTAACTTTTTTCTTCTTTCAATTTAAGGTTAATGTGTAATAAGTTTAATTATCTAATTGAAACACTTTTTTTTAGGTTCACTTTTTTTTTTTTAAAAAAATATTATCGAGTTGACTGACAAGTTAAAAGTTGTAAAAACGAACACTGAACATGATGAAGGGATCTTTTTTTCGTGTTCATTTTGAACTTTTTCAAGTGTATTTCACGCGATTGCATTGAGAAATGTTTCTGAATCACTTTGTATATAAAAGACTAATATTAATTAATCATATTTTTAAAAAAAATGTTGCTTAAGATGTTTTATAAACAGCTGATTTTTTTTTAAACTAGTAAGTTTTTCAGCGTTATTACTCAGAAATTGAATGTATGTTAGAAACTAGAAGGGGTATCTGAATTACTTAATAATTATATATATATTAAGCCCCGTCTATTTGTGTTTCCTGATCTAACGCTGTTACCTTGAAGCACGTCGGAATTTACACTGTATATAAATTTAAATTTAAATGAATAAATGAACCGCTTTTTTTTCTCAAGATCAACTAAATGTTGCACTCTCCCAATCCAAGAACCCCATGATATTAAATTGGAGAGGGGAAAAGGTTGGAAAGTGTAGAGGGGGGAGAGAGAGAGAGAGAAACGTGGAGGGGGGAAAAAGTGGGAGGGGTGACTGAAATTGAAATGAAAAGAGTAAAAAAGAAACAAACGATGCGCATGCGCACACCAGAGAAAATGAAAAACTCATTTTCTCTTTCAAATATAAAAAGGGGAGGGGATAATAGTAGCAAAATTAAACTGTTTATCACAGGCAACTGTGCCCAGCATTAGAATTTCTTTTGCTCCGCCCTTTATGAACGTCATCAATTTGTAATTGGTTTGTTACTTGGTCTGACGTCATAAAAGGGCGGAGGAAAACAAATTCTAATGCTGGGCACAATTGCCTGTGAATTTCGCTCCCGTCATTTATGACGGGTTACCCCACTAGTATTTTAATGTTGAATTAAGAAATGTTTGCTTAAAGTTGTGTCATTTTTCAAACTTAACATAAGAAAGTTTATTTTAAAAGATATTCGATTGAAAATATCCTTAAGTAATTGAGCTGCTGTTCTAGTTTCTAAAACACTTTCAATCCGGAAAGTAAGAATAATTAAAATTCAAGGGTCGTTTACACTTTTTTTTCTTCTTATAAAATCGCCATTTAAACCTTGTAGCACATTACATCGGATCGAATCGGAATATTTTGATAACAAGCATTTCAGTGGAGTTCCGAACACTAGCTTGGATCGGAATCGGAAACGCCATATTGGCGGGGACTTCATTGAAAAATGCTTGTTATCAAAATATTCCGATTCGTTAATTTCCGATCCGATGTAGTGTGAAACAAGCTTTAGTTTGGCTAAGTTTACCTTTATTTTAAGTGAATTTTTTTTAAGAATGAAATTGAGATATTAGAGGAAAGTTTTAAATTTTGTGTTTTAAAAAATGGAATAAAAAAGTCTGATGTTTATTTTTTTTTCTAATTTGTTTTTTTTCTTTCAAGGATTTCGTGTTAAAAATTGGTTTCAATCTAATGTGCGTTTGTCATTCGATTGTATGAAACTTCCATGTCTTCTTCCTTACATATTGGATCGTATCAGCTGTTGTAAGTAAAACATTTCATTTTTAATTATAAAAAGGTTTGTTTTTTTGTTATAAGTTAACGTGGTAACAATTTTAAGTAATTAGTTGGTTCATTTCCTTCCATGTCATGATATTGTTTTTTGTTTTTTTTTGGGTTCTGTAAAAAAAAATTGTAAAATTACCAACTTTGAGACACAAAAAAAAAGAATATTATTTTTTAATATTTTTAATATTTCATCTTTCTTTTTTATTATTTTTCCTTCTTTAACAATCGAGTGTTGAAATTTTGAGATTCTAAAGAAAATCGTTCTCAACTAATGATGACAACACAACAAGTAAATTTGGGTTTCTTCCAAATAAAATAATATATATGAAATTTGTCTCGCAATTTTAAATAAAATACTAATAATACCGCTTTTGAAACAATGCAAATTCTAACGGCGGATGAACAATTAATTGTACATTATGAGAGGAAACACCATTTTCTTTTCTCTCTTTTTCTGAGAAGCAAAACTTTTTTGGATTTTGTAAAAGTAGTAACGTGTTTTATGTGATATGCTCTGGTCATGGTAATGTGTCTTCTTTATACCTCGTTTTTACTACAAAACCACAGTTAAAACCACAGTTAATTTTTTAGTGGGGAAATTTTTTTTGCTTACATTAACCATGAATTAACAATGGAGTTAACTGCATTAACACAAATGTGGTTAACAAAATTGTTGAAGGGTAAAAACTTAGTCCATATTGCTGTTTGCGCCTAAAGGGTAAAACATAGTGGAGAAGCGAAAAACTGTGTGATGCAAGCTTGTGAGCTAAGATATAAAATAGATATTAGGTTGGTAGGAAAATAATTGCGGTTTTTGTTTTCTCAGCTAATAACAAAATTTATGAATTAATAATTAACTTTATTAGTCGAAATAAGCTCCATTAGAATTGACACATTTTAGCCAATTAATTACAAGATTATTTATTCCGGTGGTGTAAAATTCCGGAGAAATTCGCGAAATGCATTTTTGGCAGCAGCTATGTTGTTTCAATAGCCTAAATTGAAACACAATAAACAATAAAACCAAAGTTAATATTTTTCAAATAAAGAATGCAAAGTGCACTGTCAAATGATCTTAACACAAACACAATGTAATTACCTCCCCCCCCCCAAACACATGGCTTTCGAGCTGATTGCAGGTGTACTTGTATTGAATTGAATAATTACTTATATTGAAGTACAAAAACCGCAAGTATTTTCCTACCAACCTAATATTTCAATTGATCAGCACTACTTCATGTAGCCGCCGCCGCCGCTTCTTGCTTGTTGTTGTTTGCATACATGTTTTTACCTTTATTTAGTTGTAAAATTGTAACCGAAGTCTAAAACACATCGACATAACCGAAGCATTGGTTGTGATTCATAATCATAACTAATATGTACAGGATGGTCACAAAGGGTCTTTTTATGCAAAATGGTTACAAACAAGTTGTACATTTTTTTTTTTAATTTTTAATTTTCATTTTAATTCAGAACACAATACACAATACAAATTTGTGACCCTTTCTGTATCTTATTTAATGTTAAATCTACCTATAAATTGTTAAAAATGAAATTTTTTAAAAAAAAAATTTTTTTTGGACTAATGAGGGGGGGGGGGGACTTCGAATTGTGATGAAAGTATTTTTCTTATAAAAACCCAACGCAGCGTGGTTTACTTTTGATAGTAACGTTGTTGCTTATACTTATTAGTTAATTAAAGAAAAAAAGTACATTGTTTCTATTATATTAGATTTTTATTAGTGTTTAGAAGGTTGGGGTTTCTATTTCCTCAGCTTTTTATGCACTTATTTTACCAATTCATCTTTTTTTTGTGTGTTTGGCACATAAAACTGGAAGTAGTTGGAACCAGTTTTTTGTGCTTTTTTTTTACTGTTGTTCTTTCATATGATGAATCATGATAATACAAAATGCAACATATAAAGAGGCAATAATATTAATTAATGTTGGGATTTCTGCGTCGTGTGTGGACAACACAATGTACACAACGCGTGTGAACACCAAAAGAGAGACACTTTGCAATACTTATTAATAACCGAATTTATGGTTAAAATGATCCCAAGTTTTTTCTTAGTAATCGAGTGATTTCTAATTAAAAAAATAATTCGAAATGATTGTATGGAGGTTTTATTAGAAATTTCAATTAAATTTTTTTTAAAACTTGAAACTTTGAAAAATAATAAACTGAGGTAGCTTTTAAAAGAAAGTCGCGATTACAAAATGAAAATCAGTGCTTTTTTTAGAAATGTCGCGCAAATTCAACTCTTGATTATTTTTGTCTTTCAGAAGAGCAAACAAGAAAGTATTCTAGAAACTAGAAGGGTAGCTCAATCACTTAAGGGCTATTTTCATACTGATCTCTTGTCTTAAAGTTGGGTCATTTTCAAACGGAAATAAAAAGCTTATTTTGAAAGATATCCTCTTAAGTGAGTGAAGCTACCCTTCTAGTTTCTAAAACATATTGAAGTTTCTATTCATTTTGCACCTGAAAGAATAACCAGAATTCGAAAATCAGGTTGTTTATTAAATATCTAAAGCTAGCTTTAAAATATAAACGTAACTCAAACTCTTGATTATTCTGTTCTTTCAGGAACACAAATTAAAGAGAAACTTGAATGTGTTTTAGAAACTAGAAGGGTAGCTCAATCACTTAAGAGGGTATTCTTCATGTTGATATCTTTCAAAATAAGCTTTTTATAGACAAAAATTAAAAAAAAAACATCGTCTGCTTAAAGTTAAAACATTTCAAACGGAAATAAAAAGCTTATTTTGAAAGATATCAACATGAACATTGACATTCACATGAACATATTCAAGTTTCTCTTCATTTTGCACCTGAAAGACAGAATATGATTAAATCATAGTTTGCGAGAATCGTTTACATTTTCAAAAACCACCTTAAATCACTACCACATTATTTTTAACTTTGCCAAACAATTTGTGTTCTCAGTATGTAGTTTGTAATAAGAAAAGATTCAAAAGGATGTTTTTTTAAATTAGTTCTCAAATCTTCAATAAGAAAACAGTTGAAAAAAAGTTTTACAAAAATATAATAATGGACGTTTCTGTGGGCCTTTTCCTTCTTTTTTTTTGGGGGGGGGGGGGGGTGGTAACTTTTTCATAGCTCAAAAGTTTACTCTTGATGAAAAAAAAAACCATGATGGCAGCAACATCATTTGTTACCCACAAGTTGAATGACTTTTTGTAGCCTCTGTTCAGTGAATTCCTCTTAACAGACTTCTACCTATACAGTATATGTTACTGTCAATCTGCGGAATCAGTCAATCTTGCAGATTGTCTAGGCAATCTGCAAAACCACAAAACAGCTTATGAATCTGCAAAATTCAATACAGTTTTAGGTGTGTTGAATTTTGCAGATTCACTAGCAGGTTGGTTGTTTTGCAGATTACGTAGGCAATTTGCTAAACCACAAAACAGCTAGTGATTCTGCAAAATTCAGTACATAGGTGTTGAATTTTGCAGATTCACTAACAGGTTGGTTGTTTTGCAGATTACCTAGGCAATTTGCTAAACCACAAAACAGCTTGTGATTCTGCAAAATTCAATACAGTTTTAGATGTTGAATTTTGCAGATTCACTAGCAGGTTGGTTGTTTTGCAGATTGCCTGATTCCGCAGATTGGCAGTAACATATACAGTACATATAAACCTTATGCATAATAAAAGAATGACTTGATTTCTCTCGTACACAACATAGAATTATAGAAAGGTAAGAACGTAAAAGGAAAAAAAAAAAGGTTGACTGACGATGATTACAGGTTGAACAACATGGTTGAAACAACCATATACTCAATTGTTATTTCAAATCTGATTGAATAACTATGTCTGCCCACTCATTTCCATACTTTTTTTCTTCTTAAATGAACTTACATCAGTTTAAGTTCAGAAAAAAATATATAAGACCTTACATTTAATATAATAAAATGGGTGCGGTACCTTTTTTTGGTTGTTGTATGTGTGACAGATCGGTCATTACACTCATAGGTTGCATAATTTAGTAAATTGCAAACACCAACACTGGTTTAAACAAGCTGTTATTATACAATTAATTAATTAAAATAATATTTGTTATTTTTATTTTTATACTGAACACCAAAATATCTTTTGTTTTAGTTATTGACTTTATTGTTAAGGAATTTCAGAGTTTAAAGGTGGCATTATGTCCTGCCAGATGGCGCCACTGCAGTGACTAATAGTATACTCCATAGACGTTTCTTTATATATAATTTATTATAAAAAAAGTCTTAATTGTTTTCAAAGCTAAAATGGTAAATTATGTTAAGTTTTTTCATAGCAGTAGCTTACAAAATAAACATTTTTAGGAGTTTGAAAATGACTCGTTTTTAGGGGGACAGACGAATTGTAGGTGACTAGGTGACCTACAACACTTTCAGATTGCTATTTTGAGAAGAACTGTGGGCTGCATCACCCAGACCCACTGCAAGAAGCTTCATTTAACCCAACCCACCTAATCACCGATATAAAAGAAGTTATAAAGTGTACGTCACTGAGTGACCTATGTTAAATTGAGCTTGTTGCAAGGGGTCTGGGGGGGGGGGGTACGCAGCCTCCCAGAATGTAGAAAAAGTGTAGGTCATTGAGTGACCCAGAGTTCTTCTCCAAATAGTAATCTGAAAGTGTTGTAGGTCACCTAGTGACCTACGATTAGTCTGTTCCGTTTTACCACCGCTTCTTACAAACGTTGTGAAAATTGTTTGCAGGAATTATTAAACACCTTTTGTAGAATTTAGATTGCATATGGAGCCTCCTCTTATGTGTATTTGTGAGTGACATGTAACAACATAAAACACTTGTAAGTTCTGCATTATTATTTGAAGAAAAGAAAAAAACTATTGTTAAAATGTTTTGTCACAACGATGAATAGAGATGATATTTTGCAATCAATTTTTCTTTCTTTCAACTTTTCTTGGATTTTTCTTTTCTAAGAAATTTATCAACTTTACGGTATAAATATTGAATGGCGTCAAGGTCTGTTATAATGTTGTTGTTGTGCTGTATCTAACACACTGGCGAAGTGAACAGAAAACATTACTAATAGAAAGTAGAAGAGTAAAAAGGAATGTACTAATTGTATTTTCTTATTCCATTGTTTGACAAAATCTTACATGGTTGGTTATGTAGTCTGACGTCACATGCGCCGCCCTTTTCAACGTCGAATCACAACAAACCAATTAGAAGTTGCCGATCGTCATAAAAAGGGCGGAGCCAACTTCTGTTTGTCCCGATTTCTAATTGCCTGTACTTTTAATTGCGTCCCCTATTTCTACGTCATGCGCTCTCTTCACTTGAATATGTTCTGAGTAAGTTTGTCACGTGTTGATAACAATAGGTTGGTTTGGATGCTTTTAGGCGAGTATAGTTTGCCACCTATGGAGGTTGCATGCGCCATCTACCTTACATTTACACAAGTATTTTTTCTATGGAGCCCTCTTAAATAATAATGTTTGGCAGTGATGAAAACACAAGAGCAATTACAGTTAATACTGTATAACATTTCAAAAGGATGGACAAGCCGGAATTGACGTTCTGATTCCATCTTATGCCTTGTTTCCAATGGGGTGAAAATTTGAACTTTTTTTTTGATAATTTCACTTTGGTGAAAAATAGAACAAACGTGGCCCTTTGCCTATGATAGTGAGTGGGCGGGGGTCACGTTTCTTCTATAATTTTTCAAAAGTTGAAATTTACAAAAAGTTCAGATTTTGCACCGCAATGGAAACAAGGCTTTAAAGTTACTTATGAAAGAAAAAAAAAAGTGATGACAAGGGATGACATGAAATAAGTATAATAAAATGTGATCTCAGTTGAATGAACTGTTTTATGGGAGGAGGGAGGGAGGGAGGAAGAGCGCAATGGGTCATTTGATGAATGGGGGGGGGGGGGGGTTCTTATTAACATATAGAATATTAGTGTGGGGTTTAATAACTATTTATTGATTAATTATTGATATGGTCAAGTTATTTTCACTTATTCTTTTTTTTCTGATTTCTAGTTTCTTTTTTATATTTCTTCCTGGAATCTCTGAGCTGTTTCAGTTTATAATTGTTTTGTCTTTTCATTTTTTATTGGCTATTGTTTTTTTTTTAAAAATACAATGTTACACACACACACACGTCTTGTATGCCACAAATCATAAAAATTAATGGGTATGTATGTCTTAGGCCCAAATTCAAAAAAAGAAACGTCCAGCTTGACATTTTAACTTAGGCCAACTGTGGCGCCACATAAAGTGGTCGTCTGTAGCAGATGATTAATTACATAGGGAGTGTTCATAAGAGCCACTACCGCCTGGTTTTTTTTCGCACAATGGTGGCAAAGACTGGTTGAGTCCTGCTACAAGTGGCGACCACTGTTTGCAGATCATACTAGTGGCCTACATTGTGGAACCCTGCTTCCAAAAGTTAAATGTGGCTGAATAAATATTTTGGTTTTGCTTCCCATCTCCAGATGGCGCCAGAGGTCTCTTCCATCCAACCTGCGATTTTCAGGAAAATTTTCAAGCAAACATTTTTCAGGAGAAATATTACGAAAAAATTCAAAGTGTTTTAGAAACTAGAATAATTGGTGATAATGCTAAAAGTATTTTCCTGATGATATTTTTCAAAATAGTTTTTCATGAAATGTTAATTGAAAAACCTAAAAACGGTACATTTTCAAACTGAACTATAAAATGTTTAATTTTTTTTAAAGATATTGTCAGGAAGAAAAAAAAACTTCTAGCATAATCTTCTACCATTCTAGTCTTGAAAATAATTTGAATTTTTTGTTAGTAATGTTTCTAAAAAAAAAAAAAGTTCACTTGACGTTTTTGTGTCCAAATTTTTCAAAAAAATATCTATGGCATTAACCAATGCAGTGGCGCCATCCGTGGGGACAAAAATAGAATAAATATATGTTCAGCTACGTTAACTTGAATTTTCAATTTCAATTCAATAAAGTACACCTGCAATCAGTTCGAGAGAACCATGTGGCAGGGGGGGGGGGAAACAATTACCAATCACAAATGGTTGTCACTGAGACGAGGCATAGACATTTTCGTCAAATTGAACTCGTCCTAAAACAGAACTACACTTATGTACTGGAAGAGCATTCCATAGTCTAAATTACATTTGGAAATAAAGACCACAAATATGCATTAGTTCTAGCTCTTATTTCTCTTAATAGCCGTTGGATGGCCATTTCTAGATATACGTGGGTTTCTAGTAAGAATTCCATTTAACAATGATCTGTTGTCTGGAACTAGAAAGGGTTCAAGAAGGGCAAGGCTTTGTTCAGCTCTACGGTTTGCTAGTGATTCCCACTGAAGTTCATCTAGCATGAGGGCCACACTGTCAAGAGTACATGTATTTACCTTTAACGAATCTTGCAGCCCTACACTGTACCTTTACTATTTTATATGTTAAGCCGATGCTACACGTAGCAACAATTCAGCAACTTTAGAGCAACATAGCTGTGTTGCTCTATTGTTTCATGAAAGTGGAAACATCTGTCATAAGTTAAAAGCAACAAACCCGAATTGTTGCTCACAGATTGAAAGGAACAGAATTTTCAAATAGAGCAACCATTTCAGCCAACAGCCAATGAAAACGGCTTGAATAATCACATGACTATTTCAAATTTTCAACTGATGAAGAAGAGAAAGACGAAGCAAAATGTTCTACAGTCTTTGGCTCACAACCTCTTTGTTTCATCGGTTGTTGCTTTCATCCAAGTGTCATGAACGTTGCAACATGTATCATAGGTGTTGCTTGCAACAAATGGGAAACTACTGTTGCTACAACTAGTATTGTTGCTTGACTGTTGCTACGTGTAGCAACAGTTAGCTCGATAAGGATTCCAAATTGGTGAAGTACAAGTGTTAAATTAAGTTGCATTTTTTGAATTTGGACCTTAGTCGAGTTTTAAGTTTTCTTATTTCTCCGGGTAGCTGACAAAAATACCGATTCAAGGTGAAATTTTTGTACTTTTTTTTTTCGGTACCAATAATAATAAAATAATATAATAATACATAATTCAAATAATGCCATTGAATGGAAATAGGAGAAAGCGGATTTGCTGTTCTCTTCGTATTTTCTTTTTATTACAAAACGTTTTAAAATAATATACAATTTAAAGAACTAACATTATTACCTAAAAGGCACAAATCTAGGCAATATAGAAAACGTTTTTTTAATTCATGATTGGGTTTTGAATAACGTAATCTCTTATTGACATTGATGAGTACATAATGTACACACGGGCTTTATATATAAGGAAGCTCAAGGTCTTTTTTTTAATAAAAATCAACCAAACGGCTGGTTATGATTATAAAAATTATAAAAAAATTGCTTAGAAAAATGTTGTTTACAAAAAAAAAATAACATCATATTTGATGAAAACATTTCGAATAATTTGTTTTTTCGCGTTTCTAGATGTGGCTTTTTTTTAAATATTAAGTCATATCTGAAATATTCCAAAATTTATATTTTTTTCGATCAAGATTTATATGAACAAAATTATATTTAAAAAAAATGAGTGAATGGATTATTTGATGGATAAGATTTGTAATAAGAAAAAAAAAAAATCAACACTATTCAAAACTCAATGTGTTAGTGTAGTTTTATGTGTAGTTTTGTAAAAAAAAAAATCCATATCAGTGCCTCAGAGGTAAACTATGTTAAGTCACATTTTTTTAAAAAAAAATACACGATTTTTTTTTTACAAATTATGAAACACGCTTGGTCAAGTTCTAGATGGTGTGGTATACCATGTTAAGTCTCTGTTCCCTTCAATAAAGAGAAAAAAACTTTCAAATGACTCCCCCCTCCCTGTAAAATTTATATTTTGTGACTTAAGAGTGACATAAAACACTTGTGTAAATGCAAGGTAGATGGCGCCTTCAACCTAGATACGTGGTAAACTACACTCGCCAATTATTTGACATAGAACGCAGGCTTTTTTTTAGCTCTCAAAAGTGTCCAAAACAACCTTAATTATCAGCACGTGGACAAACTTTTATCCGAACACGAGAGCACGTGTAGAAAAAAAGTTTGCCACGTGAAAAAAGGAAGGTGAGTGTCAGCAGTAGATTGCTATGGGAGGGATAGTGGCGCCATCTAACGCTACAGCCTGGACAAAATTATCTATTTGCATTCTTAACACAGTTTACCTCTGAGGTACTGATATATTTTTAATTGTCAATACAATACAAATTACCAATACAAATTTTGCTCAACATGATTTAAAAACAAATATCAAAAACAAGTATCAAAGTACCATTTTTGAAAGGATTTCTTACCATTATGTCACCTTAGACAAGGTGACATGTTTTTTTTCTTCTTCTTCACCAAATGGAACTTTGCCAGGCCTTGGAAGGGGGGGGGGGGGGGGGGAATGAGTAATAGTACTTTTGAGTACAAGATAATCTTGGGTAATTTTGTCTACGAAGTGTAATTTTGATCTGCTTTTATCAAAGATGGTTTGGTAAAAAAAAAATACTCTCACTTTTGGGTGCAATTGGAAACTAAAGACATTTCTTTATGTTATATAGAATATAGAAGGGCAGGTTGAATTTTTGACAGGCAGTTCTGCCTAGAAGCATTTGGGCGCAACCCGTTCTGATCGTTCTGATTGGTTATTTAGGTTTGTTACGCATGTTTGATTCTGTTTGTTATGGGTTTGTAATTAGTCTGATGCTCGTAAAAGGGCGGGGCTAACAGAATTTTTCTGGCAGCGCCTAACTGCCTGTCTTCTGCCCAGCACAACACATTCGTTTGATATCAACCAATTAGAAATTACTAACGCTCATGAAAGGGCAGGGCAAACAAAATCTTAGTTGCTGGGCAGAACTGCCTGTTGATTTTTGTCATTAAAATCAACGTGTAATTTCGGATTCTGTCATTTAGTCTCTGACGTCACATGCTTCTTCTTACGAACAAGCAACGATACTTTACAAACAAGTGTCCACATGCCACGATATTTAATTTTTCTAGTATTTTCTACTATTTATAATAATTACAAAATTGTGCGCTTTTGTGCTTAAAATGACAAGTAAGGATGACTTAAATGAACCTCCCAAGAATAATGATTGGTTTTAGGCATTTAACTGAATCTTTCAGTGCAATAATACTATTTTTTTTCTCTTCTAATTTCTGCGGGTTCTTCAGCACGTGTGATTCTTCCCTTAGCTCGCTTCACGTGACATACTTTGTGTTCCCACAAAGTAGCGCCACGTAGTTTTTGACACGGCATGCTTCACACGGACCGCCATTGAAAACAATGGAATGTTATACACTGTAAACCAAGCTTGCATCTTGAATTCTTGATCACCACTGACGGTGTTCGCCATTCGTGGCTGGACTCGAACGGCACAGTGGTCTGCTAAAAAAAGACCACTTTATGTAGCACCACAAAATGGTCTATGTGAATTGGGCCTTAGCACCCAAATTTTTAGTTTCAAATCTGGAATTTTTTTTTTTGAAAATTTTATAGTTGAGAATTAGTTGTATTGAAGTTTTTGCAATAAATTAATTGATCATTCTCGTTGGAAGTCATTAGCGCAGTAATTAAAAGTATAGAAAGTTCTAATGAGTTAAGTCAATATTAAACAACTGTACTTAAAAAAAATGTTCGTGTTTTATCCTCTGTAAATATTAGATTTATGAATTATCTATGCATTTTATTTTGATATGAATTTTGAATGTCACGTTAAGTAAATATAAACTTATTTTTTTTGGCTGTACTTTTGATATTTCAAAATTTGTGTTGGTTGAAATAATCGTGAAATGTAGACTTGTATGAGAAAAAATTTACATAAATAAATAAATGTGATTAAAACTGTATTAAATAATGTAGGTCTATAGAAACAGACCTCTGCAATTAGTAAAATTTGCTAAAAATAATTGAAATGGAATATACTTATGATGACATTTTCAAAATATATGCTACAACTGGTCTTTTGATTTATAAATTATGTAATTTTGCAATGATAATAATTATAAAATATTATCCAGAAATAGTAGATACACACTTGAGGGCACAGACAGTTAGAAATCGGAGAGAACTTCAGTTGTCTCCGCCCTTGTTATGACGACCGGCAAGGTTGTCATAACAAGGGCGGAGCCAACTGAAGTTCTCTCCGCTTTCTAACTGCCTGTTTTGAGGGCCTCATGTTCTTCACGCTTGAACGTGAATCACCTAAAGATTGAGTTCATATTTATATACGAGCGCTGCTTAGAAGGTTCAAGTTGAAACTCAAGGGCCAGGTGGCCTTCTTGAGTTTAGGACAAATATCGGGGTGCAGTCTGAAACTAAAGACTATTTTTTTTTTGCACCGTAGAAATTTTGATGGCACCATCTCCTCCTACATAAATAATTTTTTTTAAAGAAAAGAATTTCCGGATGTTCTTCATTCATTTTCGATAAATATACTGTATATGCCGCATCCATTTGGTGTAATTGTCCATTACACGGAGTGTAGGTCCATTTTGCGTTTTGCATCAGGTCAATCTTATGTGCATTTCGCGAAATGGACATACATTTCGTGTAATGGACAATTACACTAAATGGATTTGACATATACATTTCTACATTTCTTAAGATTCTGATTTTCCCAATTTAATCTTCTCGTGAATCTCGAGAAAACAACTTAGTTTGATTAGATATGCTTTCTTTCTTGAGAAGGGTATAGGTGGAGCTAACATGATTCCGGAACATTTTTTTTCTTTACAGATAATAAGCTCTTTTGGTTTGTTTCCGAATGAACCCCCGTTGTTCGTCCAATTGTAAATTCTTAATATATTTCTTAATGAAGCAATTAATATGTCACTCATAACAACCATTGTTAATTACTGATTGACATGAACAACTACCGGTACGAATCTTGTTTTGCTAGGATACTTCTAGAATGTTGTGTATTTTAATTGCTACTGTCAAGTCTGGCATTGGTGTGCAAATGGCATGTTATTATTATTGTTGTTGTTTTCAAAGAAACACACAACTGACTGCATGTCAAATATTGTTGTTTTTTTTTTTAAAAAAATTCCTTGTTATGTTTTAAAAACGCAACAACTGGAACCGCGATATCGAGAAGGTTTTTTAAAAAAAAAATTGATAACGATTATCTAAAAGTTGGTGAAACAGTTTTGTAAGCTGGATACACACGGTCAATTCTGGCTTGTCAATTCTGAGCGTTGAAACAGACACATTTGTGTAATGCTTAGCAATGATGAGAACATGAGCAATTATTAGGGCTCTGATTTCTAAGAAATTATCAAGCAAATGTTTCTCAATTTGTGGCTCAAGAGCCATTTTGTGAAGTAAGAAATAATCCAGTTTAAATCAACCAACAATTATGGCTTTTTCAATCAAAAACACAGGTTAGAGACTAGAATTTCAGTAGAAAACTGAAAGTAACCAGACATCTACTCTCTAATCAGCCTTTTTTTATTCAGAAAAAAAAAAGCTTAATTGTAGTTGCTAAAGTGATGATGATTACTTCACAATTGGCACTGGTGCCCACATTTTGGGAATCATTTGCTTGATATTTCATAAAAAAATTCTAGTTATAGTAATTAGTTAAAAAAAATATAAGAAAATAAATGGATGGACAAGCCAGAATTGACCGTCTGTACCTAGCTTTACATGATTGATTGGAGTTATGATGAAATTTATAGTGTCACAGGCACATGTTTTTAAAGATGGAGAAAGTGAGTGGAATTGAGGTCCAAATTTGGGTCGAAAAAAAAAAGATTTTGAATCAAAACAATTTTTCTTTGAGCGATTTTTTATTTACATTATGACTTTAAGGAGCTATTTTATATTTCGAATTGTCTTGTTGCTCTTGACATTGTTGTAATAGAAATGTTTAATTAAATATTTTATTTCGTACAAGTTTTAAATTTGAGAAAACTTAACAAAATTCAACACGAAATTCATATCACCATTCTAAATATTGGAGAAAAAAAAAATTTCAGTTTACGCTTTTTACACGGAATCATGTCATTCTTGGGGAGAAATTTTCGTTATAACCTAAATATCTGATGGAAAATTTTGAAAATAATATTGATTTTTTTCATCTTTACATTTATGCTTTTAAAATAAAAAATATATATATAACTCATATATAACTCAGTTATATATAAATTAAGTTAGTTAAGTGTGAACGCCCCTTTATTATTTTTCAGGGGTAAAATCAATTTTAGGACAAATTACTTTTAAACGTACTGAATTACAATTACCAATTACATTGGTATAAATAATTAATTTACAATCACAATTAACAGGCTTTAAATAGAAGTTAATTACAGTTCTTTTTCTGAAAGTAATTTAATTACTTTTTAAAAAAAAAATAGATCTTTTTTATCATTTCACGAGAAATATTGAAGTTGCATTGTCATAAACATAATAATATATAGAAAAAATGTCATCCATGCCGCTTACTCTCTGAATTGGCCTAACGTTTAACTCGTGTATTGCACACAGGAAATGAAGACATTATTGTCTTGCCGACTTCACTCGGAAAATGTACTACATCCAAGATTTCCATTGTCGCTCTTCTGGTTCACGTGCAAGTAATATTTTAGAAGTTGCAAATGTCATAACTAGAGCTCGGATTTTGAAGCAATATTAACCGGAATGTTTCTCAATTTGTGTCCCAAGTGCCAATTGTGAAGTAATCATCATTATCATCATTAGAGCAACTGCAATTATGTTTTTTTTTTCTAATAAAAAACTGGTTAGAGAGGCTAGATGTCTGGTTACTATCAGTTGTCAATTAGAGTTCTAGCCTCTAACTATTGTTTTTGTTTTTTCTTTCTATAAACGAGATTATCGCTTCACAATTGGCACTTGGGACACATATTGAGAAACATTCCGGTTGATATTGCATCAAAATCCGAGCCCTAGTTATAACTAATTTATGAAGCTAAATTTTTTTAAAGAGTAGAATATCACAAGTACAGGAAGACATTATTAAAAAAAAAAGTTTATTTTGAAAGATAATCAACATGAAAATACTATTAGGTACTTTAGCAATCGTTCTACGTAGTAGTACTCAATGTATAACGGGAGTTCTAAAATCAGCAGCTGCTGTTCATGGAAGCATCTTAATTTGAAATTGAATGAAAACATGTGACAATCAATTATATTATATAGAATACATGTGTTAATTCTATTTTTGAAAATCTAGCATCATTCTGGCTAAGATAAGAAGAAAATAAAAAACCCTCTTGTGTTGTATTTTAAACAGATGTCTATTAAGACAAAACAGTAATTGTTTATTAAAAAAACATGGTAACATAAACACAACGTACATGTTAACAGAAACAAAAAATCATTCATTCTGCAAACTTACTAGTCATTTTTGGTAGTAGATTTATTACCGCATTGACAATTTTGCAGGTATGCAAATAGATATTCTATTAAAGATATTTTTTTTAGTTTAGCTTGTTGTTTATGCAGTTATATTTTGCACATTGTCTAAAATGCTTCTTGTCATTTATCTTAGATAGAGTGGTTGTTTTTCAAAATGACTAGTGAATTAACAGACAGACTGATTTTCTACTTTGACGGGAACAGGATGTTTGCTGTCAGGTATTTTTGTTAGCAAAACAGTTGATTTGTTTTTTTTTTTTTGGTTTTAGGCCGTTTTTTTCTCTTTTAAAATACAATCGTTTTGTTGATATTTGAGTTTTAAAAACTTGATTCTTAATATTCTTAGAATACAAGGTGTTTAAAAAAACGACTAATATTAGTAATGATTCTAATGAATTACAAGAAATCAATGGCTGTGCTATACTATATTATTTTGAATATATTACTCTGGTTGGTTAAAAAAAAACAGATGTTAAAATTGTGTTCGATTTTCTTATTAGTTTCTTGTGTCATTTTTTACAGTCTGTTGATTTCTAAATTGCGCCAGTATGTCTGACTCATATGAAGAAGGAAGGCTCCCAAAAGTCAAAAATGAAGTTTCAAATTTATTTCCTGTGATTTATCTAAATGGTTTTTTTTTTTAAATATTAGTAATACGTTCTTACTAATAAACATACGAAAAATTTAAAGTTGAATAAACTTGACTGAGATTTGTAATAAGTTAATAAACATAACTTAGTAAAAATGTCAAGTTAGATTTTCGTTGCATATTTAAAAAAAAAACTACCAACCAAATTGTGCTTATTTATTCAGTGATTTGATTCATTTCTTTGAAGTCTCAATTTTCAAGAGTATAAAACTTTAAGGAATAAATCTACTTAAGGTCAAATGTGAGCCTTAAGAGCCTGATGGGCTTTTTGAGGGCCTGTGGACCTCTTGAGATTTATGGCTCTTCACAAATCTCAAGAGGCCCCACAAAGACATAAAGCCCACCAGGCTTTTAAGGCTCACAAAAGTGACAAAACCTACCAGACTCATGAAGTCCACAAAGCACACAATGGGCTTGTTTATTTATATATATATAAAATTGCCAGCTCAGAGCAAACTCAGCCCATCTTCTGGGCTTGATGACTTTTTCCAACACCTCCAATCGGTCCATTGGTTTTCTGTAGGTCTTTATTATAATAAATACACTTAGTTTTATGACATTGCCAACATTTTATATTACGTTTAATTTTCAAATGTTTTATGTATTTTTTTTTTCTAGTGTCACGGTCACTTGTCAAACTGGCCTCCAAAGTAAAACTAATTCCTCCAGTTGTATGGAGTCAACTGCGACACAAAGGTAACTAAAACTCTTTGAAATCCTTTTAATTTGAATACATGATTTCAAGGTTGGAGTGTTTTATTTTTTTTTATAAAAAAAAATTCTGTATCATCAAGTGACTTTTTGTTTACAAAAATTATAATGAAGAAGAAGAAGTAAAATGAATTTTGGAAATGAGAAATGAATTAATTAGAATTAATATAATAAATTATGATATGTGATTGTTCTCCTTATAATTATGCGAAGGATCCATTCTTTAGGCCGGTTTCTCAAAGACGATGAGTTTGGGGCCATGAGTATTAACTCTGTCCCAGACAATTTCTCTCCGTCTTGTATGCCAGATATACGAACATTAAACTACAATGAAGAATATGCTGAAATGGAAGGATGGCTCGATGAGCATCCGGATTTTACTCACGATTATTTTATTAGGTAAGAAGCTTTTTATTTTAGTTCGGCCATTTTCGTTGGTATTTTTGATGTTTTTTAATATATTTTTTGATGAATATCATATATATTTAAATAGGAAGGCATCGAGACAGATGGTGGATAGTTGGCTCATATCACATGCTGTACCACAGAGCATGTGGCAAGAATCTGGTTTGGGAAGTCCGACTGGAACGATCTCGAGGTCAAACTCTGGTACGGCTACTCCGGTTCGAAAGATTTCTGCACACGAATTCGAACGGGGTGGACTCTTGAAACCCATCGTCACGACTATCGATGGTACACCGACATTTCTCAGTCCCATGACGTGCACAGAAACTACTATCATTTTGCCGAGAGTCAGTAGAAAGAGTCGTAATGAACTGAAAGGTAAAGTTTCGAGGATTATCTTTTCTTTTTTTCTTCTCTTTCTCGTAAATAAAATGAACAAATAAAAGATGAAACCCTTATTTCAGCTTTAGATGAAAGAGATCTAATCTTCGAGCTTGTGAGAGACATTTGTAATGACTTGGAAGTTCGAAGTCTTTGTCACAAGATCTTGCAGAACGTGAGCATATTGACAAATGCAGACAGATGTTCGTTGTTTCTCGTACAAGGTGAGAAAGGAACGAACGGTTGTTGTTTGGTGAGTACGCTGTTCGACGTGAGCAGCGATTCGACGATTCAACAGATCGAACAGAAAGAAGAGATTCGTATTCCTTGGGGAAGTGGAATCGTGGGATATGTGGCCGAAACGGGTGAACCTGTCAACATCCCCGATGCATATGAGGTACGATTAAATGGATAATTTTAGACTATTTGAATTGGTTAAATACCTAGTTTCTTTTAAGATCTACTGGTGAGCTTATATAGAAAGTAACTTCAGGCGTTGCGTTCAAATTACTTTCTAGTTAATTGTCAGTTAAAAAGCTAACTTTGAAAATATATTCGATGTTTGTCCGAAAGGAATCGCGTAAAAGTATTTTCAGGACGATATTGTTCAAAATTAAGCATTTTAAATTGTTATACGTCATTTTATCCAATACGTTCAGCTTCAAATGGTCTCAACATCTACGATTTTCAAATGTGATTTTCTTAAGATTGTTTTAAAAGTATAACTAAAAGAAACTTGAAATTTTTTTTAGAAACTAGAAGGGTAGCTTATTCACTTAAGGGTAATTTTATGTTGATATCTTTTAAAATAAACTTTTTATGCGAGTTTGAAAAGCACCGAACTTTAAGCAGATGATATTTTTTGTCTGTAAAAAGCTTATTTTGAAAGATATCTACATGAAAATTGTATTAAGTGATTCAGTTATCTCTTCTGGTTTCTAAAACACGTTACAATTGCTCTTAAAGTAAATATTAGAAGAAACTTAAAAGTCTTTTAGAAACTAGAAACGAAACTGAACCACTTAATGGTAATTTCAATTCAATAAGTGATTCAGCTACCGTTCTAGTTTCTAACTACACTTTCAATTTCTTCTTAATGTTGCTCTTCGAAAAATCAGCTGTTGATGAAACATCTTTAAAAGTTTTTTGACGGAAACAAAAGTTTAAATTTAATTTTCAAAGTTTCCTCTTAACAATCAATTTTTTTATTATGCCTTGTGTCAAAAAGGATTTTTCAGTGGTTGGTAGTTGCCACAGTTTCCTGTTTTGTTGTTGCATTGTTGTTGTTGTTTTTTCAAGACACGAACTGGAACGAACGAGTAGGTACTGATTTGTTTTTGGTCTTGTTCAGGACAGTAGGTTCAACCATGACATCGACCTGATGACAGGATACAGGACACGTAGCATATTATGTATGGCAATAAAAGACAGTGTTGGTGAGGTCATTGGCGTTGCACAGGTCATCAACAAAGTTATGAATAATAGAATGGTGCGATCCTTTGATGCCAATGATGAAACGGTATGTTATTGTTGTTTTAAATCATATTGTATTAATTAATGATGATTGATGATGATCATCATCATCAATTATGATGACTAATTATAAGTTAGCAATTATTATACGGTGTTTTTTTATTGTTAATGGCTTGTATAGGATATTTTTTAATCTATTAACTGTTCATTGTTTTGTAATATTTCTATACATTGTTAACTTGAAATGTCTTTGTTTATTTGTTTTAAATAATTGGTAGAATGTCACATTTTTTTTTGTTTGATCTCTAAAGGCGTTCACAGACGAGCGACTTATAATGGTCAAAATGAACAGCAAAAAAAAAAAAAAAGTGGTCGGCATGTGGCCGAAAACAATCAATCGAGTCGACTATGATAATTTTTAATCTATACTTAGGACTACTTTCCAACCGTTGGCAGTTGATTCAAGTGGTCGGTTTCGGTCACACACTGACCACTTTTTTGCAATTTTATCTCGGCCACTGAAAGGTGCTTGTCTGTGGACGCCATAAAGATTGAATTTTGCAAAGCAATGTGCAGCAATAAAATTTGATTGCCAATATATTGCTAGAATTTTATCAAGTAATATCAAAGTGTGTCGTTTCAATCGATAGTTACAGTTGTACGGTGTTATGCTGTGTTCCATCTGATACGACGATGAGGGTTGGATATGGAGGCTAGTAATTCTTCTAAATATTGGTAATGTGATTGGAGAATGTTAATTTGGTCTTCGATGCGACGTGCTGACACGCTCAGCTCTCATCAGTTTCTTCCACTTTATTGTGGTTTGAAAGCACAGTTCCTTCCATTAGTAGCTATTTGCTTAATTAACTGTCGATGGATTATGGTTAATTTGTTGCCAACAACATCGTTACTCTAATGTAATCTCCTGATAGCTAGCCTCTGCCTCCAACCCTAATAGTTGTCGTTTAAAATGGGTACAACAACGATAGTACAACAACAGTCATCAATTAAACGATATTAATTGTATGACTCGCATTGTTTTAATATAAATAACAATAGGTGTGTTAAAATATATTAATAACTTAAATTATTAGTGTTTAAATTAATAGTCGAAGAAAAGTAGTTGAAAGAGAAAATGATATTTATGTTAGTAATCGATTTTTCTACGAACTCATACATTTATCATTTATTAGTTTATTGATTTTAAATTGATATTTATTTCGTTTCTGTTCAGGTTTTTGAATCCTATTTGAAATTCTGTGGTATCGGTATACGTAATGCACAACTCTATGAAAGGTCTCAATTAGAAAATAAAAGAAATCAGGTGTGTGTTACAGAAAGAATGTTTTTATTGTTGTTATGCGTTTTAAACGTTATTGTTTTCTTAATTTCAATTGTGTGTGTGTTTTTTTTCTCCAGGTGTTGTTAGATTTGGCTCGAATGGTTTTCGAAGAGCAAAGTACGATTGAACAAGTTGCCTACAGGATAATGACGCATACGCAGTCACTACTTCAGTGCGAACGGTGCCAAGTACTGCTCGTACACGAAAAGTCGAAGGTATTTTGACAAAAGAAATTCATTTGGTCCAAGTGACTCTGGACGTTGTTTTAATTTTGAGTTTTTGTTTTATTATGTAGGGGATATTTTATCGTGTGTTTGATTTAGATGTGAGCGATTTTGAAAAGAAAGATGCTGCATCTAGAACGAGGTGATTTAAAATTTGACGGAAATTTTAATTTGAAATAATTTCTTAATAGTGGTTTTTATCGTGTGCTTTTTCTTTTTCTCGCACAGTCCTTACGAAAGTCGTTTTCCGATAAATATTGGCATTACGGGTTACGTGGCTGCAACCGGTGAGGTAAGAAGAAATTTTTTATTTTTATGGCATTTTAGGTAGCAAGTGGATGGATGGGGGGTCATTCAAATGAACTTAAATGTTAACAAATAAATTAAATTAAAAGGAGAAGAAAAAAATGTAGCAAATAAATTTCAAGGAAATAAATGTATGCGAATAAATGGGTTTCATTTGAATTTCCCTCGCGTTTGTGTTTTTTCGATGAGGCTTTAGTTTTAGTTACGCCACCTAGCTGACTCTTGAGCAAAACTGTTGCATCTACTCCCTTTTGCAGACTGTGAACATCCCAGATGCTTACGGGGATAGCCGATTCGACCCCAGTGTGAGTATATACAAGTATAACTAAATTGTTCAAATTAAACATCTCGAACCCACTTCTTCTTCTTCTTGCCTTCGAATATTCTCTTCTTTACTAATGTAAAATGCACACCTCATTTAAATCTCTAAAAACGTCCTTTTTTATTAAAACCAAATTTTTATTTATGCCCATTTTTTTAAAGAAATTTTTAAAAAGGCAAAGTGAGGACATTTTTAAATTTTTGAGTCAAAATGTGTCATTTAACACCTTAAGAAATTTATCAATATTTTTGTCAATATATTTTTTAATTAACAAAATTAATAAAACTATTTATTGTTATTATTTTAAACAAGGTAAATTATTTATTGATATTGTCCATATTTTTTTATTAATTTTTCTAATAAAATATTATTACAATTTTATTTATTTTTATATATTTAATTTGATAGTTTTATTAATTTTGATATAATACAATATTGGCTATATTTTTTCATTTTTTTTAAATAAGATATTAATACAATTTTATTAATTTTTATATATTTATTAATATGTATTAATATATATATATATATATATATATATATATATATATATATATATATATATATATGTAATTAGATAGTTTATTAATAAAACGCTTTGACTAATTTTAAATAAAAAATATATATTAATGGTATTTTATTATTTTTTTAACGTGTGCACCAGCCATCATCTTCAATTTTAACAATCTCCAAATTTTTTCATTGTTATAATTGAGGTTGGTACTTGCTTGGTCCTTCCTGTCTTCTCAATTAAATTTAACTGCGAGACCATTAAATAAAGTAGACAAGAAAAAAACAGTCCCTCTGAATATATTTTCACTGTATATTATATATATGTATGTAGTGAGCGAGATCTTTCTACTCTGTAACGTTCTTATTCCTTCCTTCTATCCTTTGCAAATCGTCTATCCCAATTACTCTTTCTCTCTATTTATCTCTCCAACTTTGTTATATTCACTTGGGGTTGCCATGGCAACGTTGATCTGTGCAAAATGTGGCACATCTTATGGTTACGATGGCAACCCTGTTGTTATAGTAACGGTGTCAAAATGCTGTAGGCAGATGAAGGCGGCAGATTTCGGACGCACACCATACTGTGTATGCCCATCAAGAATGCAACTGGAATCATTGTGGGCGTCATTCAGTTACTCAACAAATTGGTCGACACACCGTTCACCAAAAATGATGAGAATTTTTTAGAGGTACAACACAAACATACTAACAGAGTGACAGACACACCCCTCTCCCCCCATTACAATAAATGCTCACACGATTAAAGTGTCAACCATTAATTTCATTAAATTAAGATAAATAATTTGGGAAAATATTTTTCTCATTTTTTTTTTTTTGCGTCATCATTTCTTTTTTTTAGGCATTTGCAATATTTTGTGGTATTGGAATTCATAACACACAAATGTATGAAAGGGCAATCAAGGCTATGGCTAAACAAAGAGTTACTTTGGAAGTGTTGTCTTATCATGCAACTGCTCCTTTAGAAGAAGCTCAGAGGCTAAAGGTGCTTTTTCTTTGTCTTTATCTTTGATGGTGTTAGGGAAGAATCACACATGCTGAAAGATATACATTATATATGGCGCTTCTGTTAAATTTCTTACAAAGTGAAATTATGTGGTATTTTTTATTCAGCTTGTATGGATTAATTTCCTTAATATTAGTTTGAATTTTGATGTCTAGTAATGTCAAGATATTCTTGGAAGAATTGCCCATTGTCAGGTTTTTATATTAGTTTGTGGGGTTTTGTCCTGAGGTGTGTATAGCTCTAGTCGAGTACGTCTACGTTAATTTCGAACGCAAGGATGTTTTTTTGTGTGTTTAATATGGTTGAATAGATATTTATTTTGTTTTTTGTACACCCAGGATGTGTATATACACCCAGGATGTGTATATACACCCACTGCAGTCGTTATATGTTGTATAGGAGATGTCTTTCCTTACCTGCAGTTTTGAGAAAAATTATGTTTTTCATGCAAACGTTTTTCAGGAAAAACGTTACAAAGAAAATCAAAATGTTTTAGAAACTAGAATAGTTGGTGATAATACTAAACGTTTTTTTTTTCATGATGATATCTTTTAAAATAAACTTTTTATGATACATGTAGTTTGAAAAAAGACGAAAATAGTTTTTTTTTATGAAATGTCAATGGAAAATCCAGAAAAAAACGGGTCATTTTTAAACTGCTATAAAATGCTTATTTTTTAAAGATGTTTCCGTGAAAAAAACTTTTGGCATAATCTTCTACAATTCTAGTTTTGAAAACAATTTGAATTTTTTTTGTAATGTTGTTTCTAAAAAAAAATGTTCACTTAACATTTTTTCGTATAAATGTTGCCAAAACGTCTATGAATTAGCTTAGCATTGACCATTGCAGTGGTGCCATATACAGAGGGACAAAAACAAAATCTATTCATCCACCCTTAAAGAAAGAAAGAAAAATGTTATTCGTTTTGGTATTAAATGGGGCTTCATTGTACGAATACGGAGCATATTTTCAAAATACCACATGTTCAATATAATAATCTATTTTCAAAATAGATTCTTGCTTCCCCAACAAAACAATGCTTTTTGGGTTTTGATATTAGTTAAGTGATGATGA
Organism: Brachycybe producta; assembly: GCA_036925085.1. Lineage (NCBI taxonomy): Eukaryota > Metazoa > Arthropoda > Diplopoda > Playtdesmida > Andrognathidae > Brachycybe > Brachycybe producta. Next base: position 2,951,991 of record JAUPFP010000024.1, on the reverse strand, counting down.
ATTACTCTTGACTTTAGGCCTATCGAGATTTGAAAATAGATCTAAACGATACTTCATAGTGTAAATTGTATCATATGATACATGTCTATTTTGTTTATTTTTTGAACTGGATATAAAAAATCTATAATGTATAGTATTTTTATGGAAGCTGTCTGTGTTTTTTTATTACTGAAAATAAATCACAATAAATGAGACTTGTTACACAGCACCACGTATGGCGCGCTTGAAGTGTCGATATGTGTCCTCCTACGCAGGCTCCACTCCTAATGCGTTCTAATATTACAAGAAGATTTATTTAACGAAAGTGACGTCATATTTCTTGTTTCGATATTATTGTCGATATTTCTCTAAACCGTTTTTATATTGAAACTCCAGAACACTACATTGTTTACATGTGAGTTTCATTTCAATTATAAGGTTTACCGTCGAGACAGATGAATATATAATTATTTCTTTTGTCTTTTTTACCCAATCAACGTTTCTTTAATTTAACTTGTATTCCGTTAGTAACTTAGTAACGAGGTCATGTGAGGGACCTACAAGTAAATTAGCAACCAGTCCAATCAGTCTATACATAAGTCCAGTATTCAAGTAAAGAAAACACAAATATCCATGCCCATGCCAGGATTCGAATTAGGACGTACACTGTACATCGACACTTAAGTAGTGTCGTATAACCAGCCTCAATGACTTTTTTGAATCTTCTAAGAATTTCTTAAGACATTTATCATGAGAATATTTTTGATTATGATTGCTATAGTATAAGATAAAAGTTATATTTTCTTGCTGATAATTATTTGCAAATGTAATTGGAATTTTAGAATAGTCCGGTACCTTCATCACAAGCATACCGACTTCATGATTTCCGATTTAACGACTTCAGTTTAGAAGACGATGACACATTGAAAGCATGTTTACGTATGTTTTTGGATCTTGATATAGTTGAAAGGTTTCACATTGACAAAGAGGTAAAAATGAATTAGAAATAACGAGGATGGTTTTTTTTTTCTGTTGATTTCTCATCAATTGAATTATTTTATTTCATATAATGTTGGAAGGTCTTGTGTCGTTGGTTATTAAGTGTGAAAAAGAATTATCGGCAAGTGACATACCACAATTGGCGTCATGCATTCAATGTCGCACAGATGATGTTTTCAATAATCACTGTAAAGTTGACAAGTTTGATTTATTTGTTATTGTTGTTTTTGTAAAGTTTTTTGTTTTCTTATTATTTATTACGATCAGGTGACACAGTGGTGGAGAGTACTGGGTGACATTGAATGTCTTGCTTTACTAGTTGCTTGTCTTTGTCATGATTTAGATCATCGTGGTACGAACAATACATTTCAAATCAAGTAAGTATTTAAAGGGTTCCAGGTGTAATTAGGCCTTGTTACGATTATACGAAGAAGTGTGGCGCAAAGGACAATACACGGCATAGTGACGTCAAATTGCATTGCCGTTTGCGACACACTTTGTCGTCTAATCGTAACCTGCACTTAACAATGAAAGATGACATTTAATAGAATTAAAATTATTTTAATTATTTTAATTATTTTAAGAGCATCATCTCCATTAGCTCAGCTGTATTCTACCTCTACAATGGAACATCATCATTTTGATCAATGTGTTATGATTCTTAATAGTCAGGTAAATTAAAAATTTTAACTGGTTTAACTATCTTTTTACTTGTTAGTTTATAATTTATAAATGCTTAAAATTTAAAATAAGAATTGTTCTAATTTTTTAGTAAACAAAATTTGGTTAAAAAGAGATTATTGTTTTAGGGAAATCAAATTTTATCTAATTTATCACCAGAAGAGTACAAACGTGTTATTATGGTTTTGGAAGATGCCATTTTATCTACTGATTTGGCAGTTTATTTTAGGTAGGAATTTTATTTTGCACTTTTTAAGATATTTTTTTATTGAACAGCTGCTTTTTTTTCTTTGTCAAAAATCTGGTTATTCTGCATTTTAAGAGTAAATTGAGAAATTACAAAATTAAAATGATGTCTGAATCACTGAAATATTTTCATGTTGATATCTTTCAAAATAAACTTCTTATAAACTGAAAATTTAAAAAAAAATATTGTTAAAAGTTATCTCATTTTCAAACTGACATAAAAAGCTTATTTTGAAAGATATCAAACATGAAAATACCATTTAAGTGATTGAGATTGATAAGAAGAAGCTTGTGACGTCAGAGGGGTAGACAAAAAATTTAAGATTGTGTCATTTAGTCTGATAGAAAAGATGTTCCCAACATTTTAATCAATAGGATTCTTGTATTCTTTTGTTATTACACCTTTTTTTTTAATCAGAAAATGACAGAAGGCTCAATTTTTCATCAACCTCTCTGACGTCACAAGCTTCATCTTAAGATGAGGCTACTGTACATACTGTATCTTGTTCCTAAAAACATTTAAGTTTCTCTTAATTTTGCTTCTGAAAGACAGAATAACCAGAAGTTTGAGGTTCTTTTACATTTTAAAGCCAGATTAAAAAGTTGATTTGAGGTTTTTTTTCTTCGGGTGTTTGAATTTACAATGGGTTTCTTTTAAATTGATTGCTTAGGAAACGAGGTTCCTTTTTCGATCTTGTCGATTCAAAAACCTGTGACTGGCGCCAAGATGAAAATCGTGAAATTTTGAGGTTAAGACACATTTCTTTTAAGATTTTTTTGTTTAAAAACTTTTTTTTAAAATAAATTCTGTTTTTAACCTTTTTACAGAGGGATGTTGATGACAACCTGTGATATTGCTGCCATTACTAAACCATGGGAAATTCAAAAAGTGGTGAATTAATCAATCGTCTTATTATTTTCTTCTTCTTAAACCTTTTGTTTTTATCTATGGCAACACAAGATTTTATTTGATAAAAAAAATCTGTTCTTATTGAAGTATTTAATTTCGTTTTTTTTTAAATTTAGGTTGCTGAGCTTGTCGCTAGTGAATTTTTCGAACAAGGTGACATCGAGAAAGAAGAGCTAAAAATCACTCCAATAGTAAGTGATTTTTATAATATTCTATTTTGGAGAAAATATTTTGGAGGTTTTTTCTTCTTCTTCTTCTTCTTCTTTTTACACTTGAACAGATCGATTTCGGCTCTTTTTTTGAGAGTCTAAAATTATGCAAAACGAGAATGAAGAGAGGTTAAATTTTTCGATATCTCACTCTCTCTCTCTCTCTCTCTCTTTATGATTGGTCGCTTTTTCTATGATTGGTCGTGATCTTCTAAAGGCCGTTTTTTTTTAGAAAAAAAAAATGGACAAGAAGAATTGATGGATCGATTTAAGATTTCTTATCAGTTTTCGCAATTTTAGTAAATGTTCGAAGTTTCTAGTCTGTAAATATATTCTGCATACATGTTATTTAGAGATTTAACCCCCACAACAAAAAAAACAAAGATGGGTTTATTTATTATTTATATTATATCTTTGAACCCATTCCCAATTGAATTAATAATATATGGATTGGTGCATTTAATAGTTAAATTTTTTTTTGGTTATGGTTGTTGATGATGATGATCATATGATGACTACGGTTTTGTGGGTTTTATTGTAAGTCTTTATTTCGGGATAATCGATAACGTGTTTATTTGTTGAACTAAGCTACATAAATCCGCACAAAAGCATTGACTAAAGAGAAGAAAATTTATCTATATTATAATATATAAGACACGATATTTTTCGTGTCTTGTTTTTAGTATATAAATCATTAGATTTTGATTAATCCTATAGGTTTTTTTCTCTCTCTTTCTCGAAAGATTTTACCTTCTAAATAATTTATATTGTTCTTGGCGAACGTTAATTTAGATTGAATTTTAGGGTGCTTTTGGTTTTCTTTTTGTGGATAAGAAAGATTTGTGTATATTTTTTTTGCAAGCTTATTGTAAATAATTATTGGCAAATATATTAATAATACGAGCGTAGTTTGTTCTTTAATGGTATAGAATACACTTACAAACAAAAAACTATAATACAATTATTGTTAAACATAAATTATAAAGAAGAGCATTCCATAGTTAAAAATGATAAAAAAACGATGATTTTGTAGTTTTAGACAGTGAATTCTACACTCAGAATACAACCTCGTTTTCACGATGATAGTTGTCACGATAGTTGCTTGTCATGAGAGCAGCAACTATCGCGAAACTCATCGTGAAGACCACACGATAGTCACTATCACACTGTCACGATAGCACTATCACACTATCTCGTTGTTGAGTGACCCGGCTTGTAGGGGAAATACCCACTTAGTAGGGAAATTTGGCTTCTGGAGGGAGAGAGAGGCAACACTGTTGTTGACTCAATGATATCTATGAAGTAAACGTCACACTGTCATGTGACAGACAACTATCACGTTACTTCAAGACATGTAAGACAGTTGCTATCGTGAGAGTGAACTATCGCAACTTTCATGACAGCTACTCTCATGAGAGAACTATCGCCACCGTGAAAACGAGGCTTACAAACAATGATAAAATTTATTCAAATTTAATTGTTCTTTTTATTTGTATTTTATTTTATACATTATTTTTAATTGGACTTTTAGAAATTTTAAGTTTATTATTAAATTTATAAAGTTTAGAAATATAATTTATTCTCACTTTCATAGTAATTCTTTAATGTTAATAAAACTTAAAAACCGAAAACTAGAAAAGCCTACTAGAATTTATTCTAATGGTTTCAACAGTTAATGGACTTTTAATGAACAGTTTTTATTTTTGTTTGAAAAGTTTTCCACTTTTAAGAAAATAAGTAACTAAAGTGTAGAACTTTTATAAGAAAAAAATCGACTATAGATTTAAAATTTTTATTTCATGTGATTTTAAAGTGTAAAACCCCCTTGAATTCTGGTTCTTCTGTCTATGGATAACAAAAATTTAAGAAAAAACGTGAAAGTGTTTTAGAAACTAGAATGGTAGCTTAACGACTTAACTGTAATTTCACGTTGTTATCTTTTAAAATAAGCTTTTTTATTTGAATTTCTGAGGCCTTTTAAGCAGTCGTTATTTATTTTTTTATGTTTTATAAAGATGATAACATGAAATTACTATTAAGTGATTCAACCTACCGTTCTAGTTTCTAACATATATTCAATTTCTTTTTAGTGTTGCTCTTTTGATATACAGAATAACCACCTGATACTGGTTAGGTTAACAGAAGAAGGAGGATTGTTATTCAGTTTCCTGACAAATAAAATACTAGTTTCATTCGGATTTGTTTAGGGTAGCTAAGTAAACCATACTAGTTCTCATCTACTGTATATAAAATTGCTTGCAATTGTTTAATATTTGGTTAGTTGGTTTCTTTTTTTATGTGTTTTGTGTGTGTGTAGACAATGTGTTTGTGTGTTTTAGAAAATGGAAATTAATTTCCTGTGACATTGCAAACAAAACAAAAAACTTCTAGTTGTGAAACCAATGTTTGTTTCTCAGGTTTGGTTTTTTTTACACGACATAATTACAGCATTGCACTTTTTGTTCATCCAGTTATTCTTTTATATTATTATTGACATTTTTTTGTCTTTTACAAATTGCAATTTGTTGTTGGTGGTGATGATTGTTGTTGTGTTGGTATATTCAAAGAAATGTCACTAAGTATGTTTTTTTTCTTTTAGGATATGATGAATCGAGAAAAGAAGGACCAACTTCCGGCCATGCAGGTTAATTTTATAGATGCTATTTGCCTTCCTGTTTATGAGGTGAGTTGGATATTATTGTCTCGTTTTTTGTTGAGAATTTATTTTATTGATTGCTTTTGTTATTTTTGTTTTTAGTTTGCTTTACTTTGTGTTTTAGAAATGATATTTCAATCTAGAATAGGTTCATCTTTAAGAAAGTATTGGTTGATTTAAAGACATATATAAAATAGATAGTTCAAAATTCACGAAGAGAACTTCGCCTTTGAACTTCAGCATGAATCCTGAGAACAGGGTTCAAATATAGAAAGCGTAGAGTTAAATTAAGAGTAAAGTTAAGTGGAGTTAGTTAACTTATAGTTGTTTAATATTAGTGAATTACAATTTTTAATTGACTAAATTTTTAGTCAACTAGATTTTTAGTCAACCGGATTTCTAGTCAACTAGATTTTTAGTCAACTAGATTTTTAGTCAACTGGATTTTTAGTCAACTCGATTTCTTAGTCAACTAAATTTTTAGTCAACTAAATTTTTAGTCAACTAAATTTTTAGTCAACTAAATTTTTAGTCAACTCGATTTCTAAGTCAACTAAAAAAATTTTGTCAACAAAATTTATAGCTAATTAAAAATTCATTAAACTAAAATATCAAATTAGTCAACTAAACTAAAAAGCAACCTTTTAAGTTATGCCTTACATCTGAGTATGTTAGTATTAAAAAAATACTCTATGATTAGTTAATGAGGAGTTAAAGCTCAAAAATTTGAAGCTCTAATACCTTGTACACACATGAGTTAAATGAAATTCAAATTAAATGTGTTTAGGTGAATTAGACGGAATCCAGCGAAGGACATGAGAATCAATTAAAAATTGACTTTATTATTAATTTTTTAAATTGAAATACTAAATCAATATTTTGTCAATAGTTTATATATTATTTAAGTATTAACTCTATTTTCAGATTAATTAACTGAATAAATTGAATTCGACGACATATTGTTTGTTTGTCCTTCACAGGGCTCTGTAGAACACATTTATTATTTAAATGCATTTAAATTACCAGGTGTGTGTACTAGGTTCTTAAGAAAAAGTAATGCTTTATGGAATATTGTTTAACGGAGGTGCTTTTTATATGTGTTTTGAAACTCTTCTCAGAATATTTAAAGTTGAAATGAGAAGTTTTCTTTCTTGAATTCGGTCCTAAGGTGTGGGTGGAGTTTTTAGAACGACGATTTGTAATGTTTACAGAGAAACAAAAATGTCAAATATTCATTTCTCTGCATTGCGTTTTTGTTTTTCTCACGAAAAATAGTTATGTTTTTTTATTTCGTGTATTATTATTCTTCTTCTTAAGAAAAGAAGAATATGATCCATTTTAAAATAGGCCTACATTTCTTTATATATTTAGTAATAGGAGGAATAGAGAATTTTAAGAAATATGTAGATCAGGCCAATTGGATGAAGATAGGAATGTCTCCACTGTCTTTTTTCTTATTCATGTTGATAAAAAAAAGTCTAGACGTTTTTTTTTATTCAATGGATAAATTACATTCTATAGATAAAATAATGAGTAATTACAAATTAAAAGAGTGTGCTCTTTAAATCTTAGCATATTAAATTATATTTCAAGTAGAGAGAGAGAGAGAGAGAGAGATATGCCAGATTTCGATTCGATTAATCGTATAAATTGAATCGATTCTAAGGTTTCCGATTAATTGACCGAATTGGTTTATATATCTACATGATTTCTCATACAATCCAAAAATTGTCCACCTTACGAAATGGAATTGTTGACGTTTCAACGATTGCATTTTGTAAGGTGGACAATTTCAATGGAGAAATCTTAAAAATTATAGAATATGCTATATGACTTATGAATGTCCGTAATCTATTATTCTTGAAATCAACACAAAACAGTGATTTACTTAAAAAAATTACTTAAAAATTTGATTCAGATAATTTTTTTTGGGGGGGGGGGAAATTTTTAATCGAAATCGGAATTGAATCATCCGAATCGATTCAGTGAATTTTGCTTAACTCTTAATTCAAAATAAAGAAAAAGACAATAGATTTTTATTTTCTTCTAGGATTCTGATTAAACTATTTTTATATAGAAAAATTCTGTTTTTCAAAATTGTTTTAAGTTATTTTCAAGTGTTATTCAGAAAGTTTTTTTGGAAGAAAAAAAAATCCCCTTTTATTTTTTGCAATTCTATTGTATAACAAAAATCAATTTCAATTGGTAGCTTCGATCTCTTTGCAATCAATTTTTTTTTCTCTCTATTTGATACAGAATCAATAGCCCACCCTCCATCTCTTTCAATTTGGTCACAGTAAAAAATTGCAAGACTTTTTTTTCTTTCTATTTTTCAAGCTGTTCATCCTATTAATAGAGACTAACTTAAGCTGGGGATAGACGATCAATTATGGCTTGTCCATTTTGACTTTTAAAAGGCAAAAGGGGTTAAATCAATCTTTTCTAATTGGTTATCCATCTTCATTGGAATTTTCTACTCCGACAGATTGTTGCTTCAATTCTGGCTGAGGATGGATGACTAGTGTGGACACAATCTAATTTGTAGAAATTGTAATGTTTCCTATTATTAGAAGTTGTTAGTTTAGTAAAAGAAAAAGAGGCGGTGCCTAAATACAATTGGAAAAGATGACAAGAAATTAAAAAAACTAACGTAAAGTTTCAAAAGAAAAATTGATAGGAATGATTTGAACGTCTGTGTCGATTTTTGAGTAACAGTCTTGGATTAACAAGCCAAGCTGGTCAAGCAAAAGGTTGGATCGTGTATAAGCTGCTTTATACTGTAGATGTTTAAAGGGCAAAGGGTTTTTAACTGTTTTCTACTTGTGTGTTTTCAAATGAAAGAAAAAAAAAAGGTCTATTCAAACTATCTCTCAGCTGGTGATGTTAAAAGCCATAGAGAGATGACGATGATGATGATGGTTTTTGTGTTGTTTGATACATCAGATTCAATAACCCCTTTCAAAATTAATTTCAATAGCTATAATTGTTATTTTTCTAGTCTTTAGATGTGACGTTTGATGATGATGATATGTCAGATGGGTTTTTCTTTTTCTTCTTCTTCTGTATTTCATCTGACAGTTTCTAGCTTTTTGTGCAAGTGACGTCATGATAGAAGTCAACAAGTTTTTGTAAATGCATTTGTATAGCACCCTCTAAAATTTATTTTAGCTACTTTGACGTCATCAAGTAGTTTTGAAGTAGTGTATATATGTAGCTGATGCACTACTTAAGTGCCTTATGACGTAGTCTTTGCTTAAAATAAACTCTTAGCGGCCTTTAAGGTTACGATTTCACATAACAATAGAATACTATAAAAAGGCATAATATTTAATTTTACGTGCTTATTTTTGTTTAGATTTAAGACAAGTCTCTCTACATTTAAGATAATAATATTTATATATTAGAAGTATTTGAAATATAAATTACTTAAAGACATCATTGACACAACATTATTTAGGAATGGAAAAATAGGTGATTGAAAATATTTTTGAACTTAATATTTGCTTAAAGTGAACTTTACTTTTGAAAGTGTTGTTGAGAAAGAAAAAAAAATATATTGGTGGTAACATAAAATACAGAGAATGTCTCTTTTAAGTTCTGAAAATTAGGAGGTGTTGAACATTTGCAAAAGTGCATTATTGACATCTGACCCTCCCTATACCCCCCTGACATTATTCGTCGTGTGTTTGTTGACTGAATTTTGAGCAAGTTTTGTGAATGCTTGGAATGCTTTGCTTTCATTTATTATTTTTCCTATTATGCCATACTTAATTAAGAGTCATATTCTTAAAGATTGCTAAGTCAAAGCTATTGCTAAACTCATACATGTTCTAATAGGAAGTTTCATGTAAAACTTGATAAGTTAAGCACTGGCGTAGATTTTACAATCATTAAGAATACACGACCCCTATAATACACTTTAACACACTTGGATACAAAGTCACTGCAACAATGTATGGGACTGTCTAGCGACTGTCGAGATACAGTTGCAAGACTTTTTATCTAGTGGCAGTAGTATCTGTCGCATCATATCTCAGTGGTTCATCTCAGTAGTTCACTGTTTGGGAACTATAAACGTGGCTGATGGGTTTCTTGTCTTACAACGCATCTACATTATAAAATGTAGCGCAACGTTGTACTGTGTTTTTCATTTCGGGTGCGATTCAAAGACACTAGAATTTTGTCTCGCAACAATCTCGAGACCTTGGAACACTGTCTTAAGAGACAGTCTTGCAGTTACTAGTGTCGTGCAACTTTGTATCCAAGTATGTACTATGCTTTATATTCACAATAGGTTTATTTTGAAAATTGCATCTTTACAATGGGTAATTTCATTTGAACAAAAATATGTTATATTAAATATGATTATTAAATATGTATATATAGGCTTTTGCCCAAGTATCTTCTAAATTGGTTCCTCTACTGGATGGCGTTCAGTCTAATAGGTCTCATTGGCAGGCATTGGCAGATGAAAGGAATAGGAAGGAAGGTGACAACTGACAGTACCATCTAACAGGTTGATCGATCGATTGATACCTGTTAGTTATGAAAAATAAATATAGTGTAATTATTTGTATATTTAAAATGCTTGGGCAAAGTTTTATTTGTCCAGTTGTCCACTTTTTTTTTTGTTTTTGCTATTTCATAAGTTAGAAGTTGTAGTTTAACTACTAACTATAGAATCTTGACTTTCATTTGTAATGAAAGTTTTTTTTTTTCCAGCTGTTAAGTTATTATTTTGTTGTTGTTGTTGTTGTTGTTATTGTAGTTCTTATTGTTGTTGTTGCAACAAATGCTTGATTTTATATTTTTTTATCACGTACATTTCACTGTTTTGAGTTTTCTACTCATTTTTGATTCCTAGAATTGACTTTTTTTTGGGTCAGGATAAAAAGATGAACGAATGAACGGGATGAACATTGGGGTAACTCTAAAACCCGACACAGAATGCATATAGAATAAGATGAACACTATCATGGATGAACACACATTTTAAAGGGATGAACAGAGAAATAAAAGGATGAACATGGTTTTAGGGGGATAAACATGATTTTAGGGGGATGAACATGGTTTTAGTTTAGTTTAGGTTAGGTAACCGAACTTAACCTAACCGAACCAAACCAAACCTTAACTAAAACCATGTTCATCTCCTCTAAAACCATGTTCATCCCCCTCAAACCCATGTTCATCCCTTTAAAGTATGTTCATCCTTTTATTTCTCTCTGTTCATTCTTTTAAAATTTGTGTTCATTAATTAAAATATAGTGTTCATCTAATTCTATGTGCATTCTGTGTCGGGTTTTAGAGTTACCCCAATGTTCATCCCGTTCATTCATTCATCTTTTTATCCTGACCCCTTTTTTGCTTTTTTTCCTCTTCAATGAAACAACTGAATCTTTAAAAAAAATATGACTCAATCTTTTTTTTTTTTGGTTTGAAAATTTCTTCATTTTTATAAATCTAAAAATCTGTAAAATTATTACAATATTTCTCTTAATTTTGTGACCACCAACCACAAACAAAATAAATGTGTGTCTTTTCATTGTAGATAATCTACTACTACTACTACTACTACTACTGCCTCATAATATTTCAATTAATTTTTATGGAAGTTTGCCTTGAAAAAAAAAATAAAAAGTAACTTCAAGGTGTACGATGATTATACGATTTAGAGGTAGGTGATGATTTAGGGTTCGGATTTTTATGCAATATGCAGAAAAAATATTTCTCAATTTGTGGCTGAAGGACCAATTGTGAAAGTAGTTGTAGTTGAACAACTGCAACTATGCTTTTTTTTTAATCGAAAAAGGCTAGTTAGAGGCTAGATTTCTGATTACTATCAGTTGTCAATTAGAGTTCTAGCCTTTAACGAGTGTTTTTTTTATTAAATTGGTTGATCTCTAAACGGAGATTGTTATTTCATAATTGGCTCTTGAGCCACAGATTGAGAAACATTTACTTGATATTGCATACAAATCCGATCTCCTAGTAATGATTGTTGAGTTATACGAGTACTTAATAAATTGGTGGTCACATATTAAAGTATTTTTTTTAAATATTTAATGTATAGTTTTTTAGACAAACTTTAGTCTTAATTTCATTGTAAATGTTGACTTAGTTTGTTATTATGATGATGAATTTTGAAAATTCATGCAATTATGAGACATACTTGAGTGCATTTTTTTTGGGTGCTCTTGTATATTAATTAACTTTTCGTCATCTTATCTTTTGATTAATTTTGTCACGGATTTTGATCTATGATAACAATTCCCCCCCCCCCCCAACCCATCTCAGCAGTATATATATATATATATATATATATATATATATATATATATATATATATATATATATAATTAGGCTTATTTGTAATCACAATCATCCGAACTACAAGTAACACTTGTTTGTATTATCAGATTTGTATTATTATCTTATTTATCATAATCATAATAAGCATTCGATATATCGAACAGGGTTTTTTCCCCCTCTGTATTTGAGCCAACGGTTTTAATTTCCAACATCTGAAGATAAAAGTGGATTTTTAACAATGTAAGAAATTTTTTTTAAACATTTAACTTTTGCGATCTCTTGATTATTCTTGTATTTTACGAACAAATTTACGAGAAACTTGGAAAGTATTTTAGTAACTAGAAAGGTAAGAGAGGATTAACAATTGAATCCTTCCTTACCTGTGGTTTTTTGAGAAAATTTATGGGTTTTCACGCTTTCCTTTTATTTTCAGGAGAAACATTACGAAAAAAAAATACGAACTGTTTTAGAAACTAGAATAGTTGGTGATAAACCTGATAATGCTAAAAAAAAATTTTTCATGATGATATCTTTCAAAATAAACTTTTTATGACAGTTTCTTGAAAAAGGCGAAAATAGTTTTACATGAAATGTCAATAAAAAAACCAAAAAACGGGTCATTTTTCAAACTGAACTATAAAAGTTTATTTTTTAAGATATTGGAAGATACGTTTGGAAAAAAAATTGAATTTTTTTCTGTGACTGTTTTTGCATCTAAACCATATATGGGAACCACCTTAAGGGATATTTTCATGTTTATTTCTTTTAAAATAAGCTTTTTAAACTCTTAAAAAGTTTATTTTGAAAGATATCAAATATTAAGCGATTGAGTAACCGTTCTAGTTTCTAATACACTTTCAATTTCTTCTTAGAGTTGTTATTCTGAAATGCAGAATAATCAAGAGTTTAAAAATTAGCTGTTAATAAATCATCTTAATATAAATGCAATAACATTTTTAAAAGTATTTAAAAAAAAGTAACAGTAAGTGGTCCACTTTCTTTACCTAGTCATTGACCCAAATTATAATTTATAAATTTTAATTTGGTTTTGTCACTTTTATTGTTTATTATGCGTTTAAATTTATTGTCGTTAGTGAATTAAAAGTGGACTTCAAAAAGATCCGAATTGTAATTGTAATAAGTATTTAAAAAAAATAACTAAATAAATTTGCATATTTCTAAATTAATTACATAGAGAGTGAGATGGAGATAGAGAAAAGCCATGTTATGTATTAATAATGTATTATAGTCAGTATGTAAATTGTATTAATATTTTTATAAACATCATTCATCCATCTTTTTTTGTGTGTTTGTTTTGAATTATCTGTAAAAAAAAATAAATGTTAAGTAATATTACGAAAGTGATATTGTTTAATAATTATTTCAAATATTAATTATGTATTTAAATTTAATCAATGATCACATTTCTTGTGTTTTTTTATTTAAGTTACAAGATAATTATTATTACTACAGTTACATCATGAATTCCATTACAAATACTACAATTTACACGTACTAACTATTCATTACAGAGAGAGCCGTTTATTTTTCAAATTACGATGAAAATCCGTATTTGAAAATATGAATCCCAATGCTGTGGAGTGTTTAATGGTCGTCATGACGGCCGTTTCTTCAAATGATGATGATGATCGTCTTGACAACTCGTTTTCATATACGAAATTATTAAAAATTTCATGTTCCAAGTTTTTAAGGTAAGGTTAAACTCTAGTCATCACATTAATTTTCTTTAAATTTTTAACACTTTTTACAAAGTTTTTTTATTTATGTCAAAAAAATTGTGTTGTTAATTTCTTATTGTGTAATTGTTTGAGCTCGGATTTGTATGCAAAGATATATTTTTATTAATCTGTGGCTCAAGAGCCAATTATGAAGGTGGCCTAACAATTCCGTTTAGATCAACTAACAATTTATAAACCATTGGTTAGAGGCTAGAACTCAACCTGGCAACTAATAAAAATCAGGCATATGTAACCTCTCTAACCAGCCCTTTTTTTATTAAAATAACATAATTGCAGTTGCTTTAATGGTGATGATGATTACTTCACAATTGGCACACTTGGGCCACAAATTGAGAAACATTTACTTGATATTGCATAAAATTTCGAGCTCTAATAATTAGGCCTGTCTCCAGCTGGGATGATTTTTTGAAGACGATTCTGACTGAGACGACGTCAAAGGTTGGAGGTAGAGGCTAGCAGTGATCTGGAAGTATCGAAAAACAAATGAGCGGTTAAATAGCACAAAGCATAATGTAATTTTGCAATAATTTACAAATATAACAGGGAGATGAAAACACTGCTAATTTATCTCAAAATATTTTTTTACGTTTTAAAATAAACTATTTCAGTTTGAATCCATTCTTTACCATTTGTAAATTGTTTTGCGTTCCATTCTGCTACAAATGCATGCGTTTAATGCTATTTATCAGCTCGTTTGTTTAGTTTTTAGTTTCTGTAAGTCACTGCTAGCCTCCTCCTCTAATTCTTGGCGTTAGCATAGTTAGAATTGTCGAACAACATCAATAATTAATTATATATTTGTCTAGTTTAGTAGGTTTCATATTTTATATTAGTTGTTACAATGCAATTCTGACATATATTAATAATATTTATATTATTTGCTATATGGCATATATGGTCATTGTGAAGGCTTTTTACATTTCGTAGAAACAAATGAAATGTTAATTTGTGTGGGTGTTTTTGCATGAATTCCATTATACACATCGAAAAAAAAAGACAACAGAAAGAGAGATGGATTTATATTATATTAAGAATAAAAATTAGTAGTCACTCTATGTGTATATCATGTCAAGTAAGCTTAGTATTATACATACATACATATATATATATATATATATATATATATATATATATATATACATATATATATATATATATAATGGAGCCTATTGTGATAATTAGTGCACGCAAAATTGGCTTTTAGTCTGCTGCGAGAATTCATTATAATAATGGTTGCATATATACAGTATAATTGTATGTAGGCCTCGTATATATGTAATATAACCGAAACTGTTTGTTAATCTCTAAGGACTTCACCGAAACCGCCCACAAACATTCTAGAATATAATATAAGCTCATTGTAATTTTTTTTTTCTATTCTGGAGATTCCTTAAAATTTTAGAAGTCTTGACTCTCAAACAATATTTTTTTTGTGTGTGTATTTAGGTAAATTGTTAGCTTAGTCTTAATATAATGCTATATACATTATACAGATATGGAAAAATAAATAGCAACCAAAATGCATTTCTAAACTTTTGTGTACTTTTATCAATTTATGTTAATATTTGATGAAAATCTTTATTGAAATCAAAAAGTACTGTAAATATAGTTTAGAACATCTTCTTCATTTAGAAGTTTGTCAATTTTTTTGTCTTGATATTTTTTTTTAAATTAGTAGTTAAAATTTAGATTGCAATAATCGTAAATTTTTTTTTAATCAACTCTATAAAAATGTATGCCAAGATTTCTTTTGTTGCAAAATAACAATCAATCCTTAAAAAAATTATCAAATTTAAATATCAGTGTAGTCATTTTCAGGATTTTTTTTCTGAATGGGTTTGAGTTGATTAAAAACATTGTGACTATGGTTAATAATATTTAAAATATACTTTAAGACAAAATTGACAATTTTTTTTCTACATAAAGATATGTAGTTTAAATGTTTGTTTAAAATATATGTAGTTTTTTTATTTAAATAAAGATTTCAATGAAATATTGACAGAAAATTGATGAAATTTAGCTGTAACCGGGTTGCTATTTATTTTTCCCAAATTGTTTTTTGTTTAAAAAAAAATTATTTTAGTTTTTGTTTACTTGGTGTTTTTACGTAAAGGGAATTATTCTCTGTTGTCATCATTGATTTAGTTTTGAACATATGGGTGAGTTCAGTTTTGTTTCGTATAGGTTGTCAATAGAGGGCATCCTTTTTCGATTTTACAAAATTTCTTTGCAAGTTGCATTTTGGTAAAAAAAAAATCATATTCCTATCTTTCTCTCTCTATGAGTAAACACATGTGTATTTGCGCCGTTTGCAATCTCTCATAATATAAGGCTAGTCTACTAAAATGATTTAGCACTTGCGCACCTTCAAGCTAAATTCGCAAACCGCTTAGTATATGTGAAAGCTAGCTTATTTTTTTTTTGTTGTTGTTGAGTGAGGAAGAAATTGAAGTCAGTCATTGAGCTTTTTATTTGAGTCTTGTGAGCTTTAGAAAACGGGACTATTTTTCGTCATTTTTAGCCGTTCTATTTTATATTTTGCTTTTTTTTTAAAAAAAGCCAAAAGAAAAAACAAAACAAACATTTGTGTTATTTTTGTTCAAATGTTCATTTATTTATTTGCTTCATTGTGAAAAAAAAAATGTTTTCAAAGCTTTTAATTACCAGTCAGTGAATATTAATTTTTATTGATAATAATGTGTGGTAGTAGTGGTGTTGTCTGCTGTTATTTTGCATCAGTTTTCAAATGATATTTCTTTGAATGTGCAATACCAATATTCTAATAATAATATTGCAATGTTGATTTATGATCATTATGATAATCATCATCCTCATCCTCATTATTATTCCAATCTACAAGTGTTATTAAACATTGAAAATATGGATCATAATGGTGAATGTAAAAATGTGATGGAGTACTACTACTATTACTACTACTACACTAATATTCAGTGTTGTTTTCGAATGTGTTTTCAATGATATTTGGTGAACATTTGAAACTTCACTTTTCACATTGGAAATGGTAATTATATACATTTTTTTTAATAAGAAATTCCTTTTTTCTTTCTGGTTTTTTTATCAAATACAATTTTCGTTTAGCTTTTCAATAGATGAAAGAAAAAATTATGAAATTCTGTATTTTTTTTTTTCATACTAGAATGTTTTAATATTCCAAGCTCATGTATTTGATACATGAATTCTAGTAGCAATTTTTTTATATAGAATTTTTTTTCTTTCTATACATTGATTTTGAAAGAAGAAGACGAAAATTCAGAAAGAAAAGAAAAAAATGAAAACGTGTTCTGTTACAGTTAACATTTTTTCTTCTTCTTCTTCTTCTTATGGCGTTTCTTTAGAAATTTGAAATGGAATTTCAAAGAAGTGTTAAATTGTAGGCTTATGAGGTGAACTGAAGGGTTCATATCATTGGAATTGAGGTTTGAATTTTATGTGGAGTTGTCGTCGGGGTTTATTCATACATTATAACGAAAAAAATAAAATGATTGACATATTTTATGCCAATGCGACATAACATTTATTTTAAAGGGCTCTTCTTTTTGAAAGCATTTTTTGTTGTTGTCAGTCAGCTGTCGTCCAAATATTTTCAGAATGTCATTAGTATTATATATAAAAAAAGAAGCTTAAATTTATGCATTTGTATTGTTAATATTTGCATAATATGTCGATTTAATATATCATGCACATATGATAAATAATTTAACATCTCGGCTAGCTCAGTGGCACAACTCAAAAACATTTTTTTGGGGGGTGAAAATGAGTTTAAATTTAAGAGAATATTCGTGGCTTACTTTGCTGACTTTTTCAAGTGCAAAAACCGTTTTAACTATTCACAATATCGGTTTATTTAACGCTAGATTGAGATAGAAAAAAATGCAACTTTAAACTCATTTTCTTCCTCAAAAAGTGTTTTTTTTTAGTTGTGCCTCTCTTCCAGCCGATGTGGGCGATATATGAAATTCAAGAAGGAAACTTTAACATTTGAACTTTAAATTTAATCCTCTGAATAGGGCTTTTCTACATAATCGTAAAAATGTGTTTTATTTCAGTACTCTTGATTAGAATTTTTGTATGAATGTGGAACCCTGTTTTGAGAGGATTTAAGTTGAAGTTCAAGTAACAAGCTTTCTTCTTGAATTTGGGCCTACATATATGTCATTATGTAGCTTCTCCTAGTCACGATTTCTAAGTGGTATTTTTAATTAGCTTTTTTTCTTCTTCTTCTTCTTCTTCTTCTTTTGTTTGTATTTATTTAATGATAATTCATTTATTTCAATTCTTTACATTTTAAATCAATTATTTGATCAAAATTATACATGATTCGTGAAGATAATTTGTTGGATGAACTATTATATATATATATATATATATATATATATATATATATATCGATTGTCTCAACTAAAAACTTGACATTTTGAAACCAAAAAAACAAACAAACAAAAACAAGCTGAAATTCATTGCAAAATACAAATTTTTTTTTTAAATGGAATTGATAAAGTTGCAGTAAATTTTCAAAATAAATGAAAAATTTTTTTTTTAACTAGTAAGATAATAATTAAAATAATATGTCAAAAACGGGTTTTGAGTATTTGATAAAATTCTAAACTAATTTAGTTGACTAACCAAAACAAAAATAAACGTTCAAACTAGTTATAATTCATTTATAATTGTAATGAGTCAAAGGGAGACCCCTTCCTCTTCTAGTTTTTATTTTATTTCTTTCGTTCATCTAATATAATAAACATGTAACTTATCGGTTTACTTTATACTTTTTTTTTCTTATTCATTTCACGTTCAATGAAACAAAAAAAAAATGCTATCAGTGATTGCCTACTTTAAGGAGGAGAATAGCAGTGACACTTTTATTTTTCTAATGACGTCACGCAACTGCATTGTGCTCTCTAGTAACTCGAGCATAATTCATTCCAAAAATTTTTCTTTTAACAATGATAAAAAAAAGACCGATTTCAAGTTGTGATTGTCGTATATTCGACTAGATAACAAGTCTAGTATTTTTCTATCTCAAGATAAGTTAGTTTTTCTTCAATCAATATTTACTTCTCAACAATTACAGATTGTTTTCGTTGGCATCTTAATTGCAACAATCCTTAGACAATCATTTCTTAATTAGAATTTTAACCCCTTTGGAATTTATTTTTCTAATATAAATTTGCATTATATTTGAAGCTAATATATATATTATTTTATGACAGGCTGACTAACTTAATACAATGACCACTCTGACCAGTGGTTCTATCAAAAAACAAATACAATAAAAATCACTTAATGTTAAAGCTTTTTTTTTTTTGGGGGGGGGGGGGGGGAGAAGGGGAGAGAGGGGGAGGGGGGAAGGAAAGAAAAATAATAGATTATCTTAAATGAAATTCAACAAAAAAAATAGGAAACTTTTTAATGTACATTTGATAAAATCGATTTCGTTTTGTTGTTCAGCTTTTTTTTATTGTAACTTCAGTTTTTATATAAAAATCAATCAGTTGATTGTTTTACTATTAAAGTTTCATTTGGTTGGCCCATGGGGGGATTGAACCCACGACCTTCGCGTTATTAGCACGACGCTAATGGGCCACACATTACCATGGGAATCAGTTAAACATTTCAGCGTCAAGAATTATTTTAAATTGGGCAAAACGCACGAAGGGGGCACCCGGGTTTGAACCAGGGACCTCTCGATGTGCAATCGAATACTCTACCACTGAGCTATGCCCCCAGTACACCCAGTGACGTCACAATCAATTCAGGAAAGCAAATTCATAATTTCGACGTTTAAAATTAATGAAGGATATTAGAGCAAAATGTAGTTGGCCCATGGGGGGATCGAACCCACGACCTTCGCGTTATTAGCACGACGCTCTAACCAACTGAGCTAATGGGCCACACGTCACCATGTGAATCAGTTAAACATTTCAGCGTCAAGAATTATTTTAAATTGGGCAAAACACAAGAAGGGGGCACCCGGGTTTGAATCAGGGACCTCCCGATCTGCAGTCGAATGCTCTACCACTGAGCTATGCCCCCAGTACACCCAATGACGTCACAATCAATTCAGGAAAGCAAATTCATAATTTCGACGTTTAAAATTAATGAAGGATATTAGAGCAAAATGTTGTTGGCCCATGGGGGGATCGAACCCACGACCTTCGCGTTATTAGCACGACGCTCTAACCAACTGAGCTAATGGGCCACACGTCACCATGTGAATCAGTTAAACATTTCAGCATCAAGAATTATTTTAAATTGGGCAAAACACAAGAAGGGGGCACCCGGGTTTGAATCAGGGACCTCTCGATCTGCAGTCGAATGCCCTACCACTGAGCTATGCCCCCAGTACACCCAATGACGTCACAATCAATTCAGGAAAGCAAATTCATAATTTCGACGTTTAAAATTAATGAAGGATATTAGAGCAAAACGTAGTTGGCCCATGGGGGGATCGAACCCACGACCTTCGCGTTATTAGCACGACGCCCTAACCAACTGAGCTAATGGGCCACACGTCACCATGTGAATCAGTTAAACATTTCAGCGTCAAGAATTATTTTAAATTGGGGAAAACACAAGAAGGGGGCACCCGGGTTTGAACCAGGGACCTCTCGATCTGCAGTCGAATGCTCTACCACTGAGCTATGCCCCCAGTTCACCCAATGACGTCACAATCAATTCAGGAAAGCAAATTCATAATTTCGACGTTTAAAATTATTGAAGGATATTAGAGCAAAATGTAGTTGGCCCATGGGGGGATCGAACCCACGACCTTCGCGTTATTAGCACGACGCTCTAACCAACTGAGCTAATGGGCCTCACGTTACCATGTGAATCAGTTAAACATTTCAGCGTCAAGAATTATTTTAAATTGGGCAAAATGCAAGAAGGGGGCACCCGGGTTTGAACCAGGGACCTCTCGATCTGCAGTCGAATGCTCTACCACTGAGCTATGCCCCCAGTACACCCAGTGACGTCACAATCAATTCAGGAAAGCAAATTCATAATTTCGACGTTTAAAATTAATCAAGGATATTAGAGCAAAACGTAGTTGGCCCATGGGGGGATTGAACCCACGACCTTCGCGTTATTAGCACGACGCTCTAACCAACTGAGCTAATGGGCCACACGTCACCATGTGAATCAGTTAAACATTTCAGCGTCAAGAATTATTTTAAATTGGGTAAAACACAAGAAGGGGGCACCCGGGTTTGAACCAGGGACCTCTCGATCTGCAGTCGAATGCTCTACCACTGAGCTATGCCCCCAGTACACCCAGTGACGTCACAATCAATTCAGAAAACAAATTCATAATTTCGACGTTTAAAATTAATGAAGGATATTAGAGCAAAATGTAGTTGGCCCATGGGGGGATCGAACCCACGACCTTCGCGTTATTAGCACGACGCTCTAACCAACTGAGCTAATGGGCCAGCTGTTGCCAGTCAGTAAGTGAAAATTTCTTTCCAATTATAATTATTCTTAAATAATTCTGCTTATAGACGACAATGATTTAACTGAAGACTGAGGCTTTAAAGGGGGCACCCGGGTTAGAACCGGGGGGGGGGGGGAGGGGACCTCTCGATTAAAGACCTACATTGAGTAAAAATTTGAAGCCCAGCCCATGAGAATTTTTGCTGAGCCCAGCCCATCAGGCCCACGAAGCTCATAAAGCTCACCAGGCCCATGAGGCCCACAAAGCCCACGAAGCCCACCAGGCCCATGAAGCCCACCAGGCCCACGATGCCCACCAGGCCCATGGGCCTTTAACATAAATATGCCGATCCAAGCCCAGCTCAAAAGCCCACCATCCCATGGGCTTTTTGTAGGTCTCTAATTTCCACACTAAATGGTTCACAAGTTCACATGTTTACCAAGAAAAGAAACTGCCCCATTAATGGCTTTAATATGTTTATTTTATTGATTGGTCAGTGAGGAATATGTTACACTTTAATTAATGTGTGAAATAATATGTGGTTCAGTTCTATACATTTGTAAAGAACCCCAGGAGAGAAATGATGAAACGCCTTCCAAACACATGATGCCCACAAAGGCCACCAAACCCACGAGGTCCACCAGTCCCAATGAAACCCACCAGGCCCACGAAGCCCACCAGGCCCACGAAGCCCACCAGGCCCATGGGCCTTTAAAATGTTAGCACGACACTCTAACCAACTGAGCTAAAGGGCCACATAATTTTGCTAATATCAATGAAAAGTTGCATCATCATAAATTATTGTAAATTTGGCAAAATAAGGTAGGGGACCTCTCGATCTGCAGTCGAATGCTCTACCACTGATATATGCCCCCAGTACATCGAATGACGTCACAATCGATTCAGGAAAGCAAATTCATAATTTCGACGTTTAAAATAAATCAAGTATATTAAAATAAAGTGCAGTTGGCCCATGGGGGGATCGAACCCACGACCTTCGCGTTATTAGCACGACGCTCTAACCAACTGAGCTAATGGGCCACGCATGCTATCAGTGAAACGTTTCAGTGTGATTATTATAAATTTTTATTGGTGTGATGGGCAAAACGTAACAAGCGGGCACCCGGGTTTGAACCGGGGACCTCTCGATCTGCAGTCGAATGCTCTACCACTGAGCTATGCCCCCAGTACATCGAATGACGTCACAATCGATTCAGGAAAGCAAATTCATAATTTCGACGTTTAAAATAAATCAAGTATATTAAAATAAAGTGCAGTTGGCCCATGGGGGG
Organism: Brachycybe producta; assembly: GCA_036925085.1. Taxonomy (NCBI): domain Eukaryota; kingdom Metazoa; phylum Arthropoda; class Diplopoda; order Playtdesmida; family Andrognathidae; genus Brachycybe; species Brachycybe producta. The sequence goes on along the minus strand of JAUPFP010000024.1, from coordinate 2,929,494 downwards.
ATCGAACCCACGACCTTCGCGTTATTAGCACGACGCTCTAACCAACTGAGCTAATGGGCCACGCATGCTATCAGTGAAACGTTTCAGTGTGATTATTATAAATTTTTATTGGTGTGATGGGCAAAACGTAACAAGGGGGCACCCGAGTTTGAACCGGGGACCTCTCGATCTGCAGTCGAATGCTCTACCACTGAGCTATGCCACGAGTGCGTACACTCTTGTCACAATCGATTCAGCCAAGCGACATTTAATTCATAATTTGACGTTTAAAATTAATCAAGTATACAGTGCGTTTCATATATATAGACGCACCCCAGAAATTGGTTATAACTCGAGTTATACTTGATGGATTCACCTGAAATTTTCAACATAAAGAGATCATCTTATATTCTAATCATTCTCCTAGGCAGAATTTTTTTTCTTAAAAAGGTAAAAATTAAAAAAATTAAAAACTGGAAAATGACCGTTTCATAATTATAGACGCACTAATGAACTTATCACTTTTATTAATTATTATGACAAAACAACATGCTGAACACAACAGTAACATTAAGATTAATATGGTATACGACAGTCCAGATGTTTTAAAACTTAAAACATACTTTTCTACAAACTTTAACCAATATTTATAATCAAATTTATCGAAATTCTACCCAAAAGGAGCTAAAATGGCAATTTTCAGCTTTGATATTGTAGTATCATGATGGCAATCTACTAAATCATTATGTACAATGATGACCCAAAAGTTTTCTTCAGGATTTAAGTCCGGGAGACACGCCGGCCATTCGAGAGTGGTGATATTTTGGTTCCGTAACCATTTCTTCGTTAGGTTATTGGAGGAAACTGGGCATTTTCTTGCTGGAATACTAAGCTAATGCTATGGAATCGATGTTTTATGGCAGTACACACCCTCGTAACATTGTCTGATAATCACTGATATTTATTTGGGTTGAAATAAATGCTAAGCTCGTGTTTAAAAAACTAAGCTGCTCGTTCGAAAGGCACTAAATGTTCCCCATATTATTAGGCTCCCCCACTGCCGAAATTTTGTTTAGAAAAATATTGTGCTTTTCTCGTCACATCCTTCCAATATGAAGAAAAGAAAAAAAAACCGTCAGAATCATTGAGATTGAATTTTTTCACCCCTCGGATATGTCGGTGGTGGGAGCCTAACAATATGCGAAGTATTTAGCGCATTTGAACCAACCATAAAATAATGTTTATTATCAGACAATGTTATGAGAGTGTTTACTGACCTGCCAAAGTCGATTTCCTAGCGTTAGCTTAGTATTCGAGCAAGAAAATGCACCAGTTCGCTCCAGTAATCTAAGGAATGAATGGTTACGAAACCAGAATATCACCACTCTCGAATGGCCAGCGTGTCCCCGGACTTAAATCCTACAGAGAACTTTCGGGACAACATCATACAATAATGATTAAGCAGATTGCTATGATTATACTACAATAGCAGAGTTGAAAGTCCCATTTTAGCTGTTTCGAGGTAGAATTTCGGCAAATTTGCTTATAAATATTGTTTAAATCTGTAGAAAAGAATGTTTTAAGTTTTGAAACATCAGAACAGTTGTATACCTTACTATTTTTAATGATTCAGCATGTTATTTTGTCACAATAATTAATAAAAGTGATAAGTTCATTAGTGCGTCTATAATTATGAAACGGTAATTTTCCAGTTTTTAATTTTTTTAATTTTTATCTTTTAAAGAAAAAAATTTCTGCCTAGAAGAAAGTTTAGAATATAAGATGATCTCTTTATGTTGAAAATTTCAGGTGAATCCATCAGCTATAACTCGAGTTATAACAAATTTCTGGGGTGCGTCTATGTATATGAAACGCACTGTATTAAAACAAAACACACTTGGCCCATGGGGGGATCGAACACACGACCTTCGCGTTATTAGCACGACGCTCTAGCCAACTGAGCTAATGGGCCAGGCTGCTACAACGCGCTGGTCACTGCAACAGCCATCCTAGCTATAATAAATTATTTTTCATACTATATGTCACCACAATTAAGGATGGATCACACATAGAAAAAAAAAACAGAAAAAAACAACAACATTAGCATAAATTTTAAGCTCTATTTCTGCATTTTTTTCGCATTCAAGGGTTCTCACTCATTACAACAACGAAAATTCCAAGGGTATTGTTGTTTGTTGAGTTTACAGAAAAAGGGTTGAAAGAATAGGAGCAGTAGACATAAATAATAATTCATTTGAAGGACAACTTCCTATTGGTTAATATTATGCAATTTTGTGTGGCAAGGAGAAACAATTTCAACATAAATCAAATTAGATAAATTCCTTTTTTCAGTGGAATTTTTTTTTCTGCATGTGTGATCCATTTTTTTATATAATCTAACCGTTCCTTTGCAAGATGCTTACAGTTTTTTTCTTCTCTCAAGGAATATTTGAATTCAGTTCTGATTCATGTTTTGAAATTCATTCTTATTTTGTATAAACGTGATACATTCATTACATGAAAAAACATATAGGAATACAGGGGAAAAGCATCCCTTTTAAAAATGTGGCCATTTTTAATTTTTTGTTCAAATAAATTTTATATTGTTAGGCCTTGTTTCCACTGGGGGTGAAAATTTGAACTTTTTTAAAATTTCAACTGGTGAAAAATTGAACAAACGTGACCTTTGTATATGATAGTGAATGGGTGGGCGGGGGGGGAGGCCACGTGTCTTCCATTTTTCACCAGTTGAAATTTTTAAATTTTATCACAAAGTGGAAACAGGCCATAAAACACCTTTTTTAAAAGCAAACAAGGCCTTGTTTCCACTGGGGTGAAAATTTAAACTTTTTTGCAAAATTCAACTGGTGAAAAAAGACCACCCTTTGTTCAGTTTTTCACCAGTTGAAATTTTCAAAAAGTTCAAATTTTCACCCCAGTGAAAACAAGGCCTAAAGACCTATATGACCATGATATTAAATAAGTGAGGGCGGAAAAAGGTTGGAAAGTGTAAAGGGGAGAGAGAAATGTGGAGGGGAAAAAATGGGAGAGGGAAACCGAAATTGAAAGGAAAAAAGGAAAAAAGGAAAAAACGACGCGCATGCTCACAATTGCCTGTGAATTTTGCTTCCGTCATTTATGACGGGTTACCCCACTAGTAAATTATTAATAATAATTTACATAAAAATTGTTTTCTATATTCTTTATTCTTTATTCTTTTTTTTTTTAAAAATAGAAATTATGAATGGAGATTATGAGTCTGATGATGCATTTGGATGGATTACAAATGGATCGATTTCATTTTTGCATAAATGTTGGTCTATTTTAAGTTTTTTTTTGTTTGTTAATTTCTATCTAATGTTTGTTCTTATGTCTCTTGAGAATGTAAATGCAACTATAGTGGTTTCGAGGGGGTGGGTGTGTTTTAATAGACGACCGACTACAATAATACCAATGCCGCATAATCCTAATATGGATTTTAATGCTTAATTAAGCATATGAATAGAGCTTTTATTATATTTCACTGGCTTCTATTTATCCATCAATAAATACTTTATGACATGCTCAAATGTTAAGATATTATATAGAACTTTGATGCACCATGTAGGACATAAGATCACATACATTCTACATGTCATATAAATATCATAAATATATTAAGATCATACAAGTATGCAATACATATGTCGTATTGACACAATGTATCATACCAAAAAAACCACATAAAGAAATCTCAATCCGTTCTGGAGTTGTTCTACTCAGAACGATTTGAAATCCATTTCTAGTTTTCTACATAACAGTCAACAATTGAAATTTTGCCAGTGTTCTCATTCATTTAAGGCCTTGTTTGCTGTTCCAAGAAACAAAGGTATATAAAAAAGGAACAATTTCTAAGTATTGTCTATCTTCAGGAGCTAGGGCCGTAATTATAGCTGGTTTTACTGATCCTCCAGACCAGAACCTTTCTTCAATGTGATCTCCAGACGACCACATACATTACTAATGAATATTAATTTGCATACAAAATTTATAAAATTTCTTAAACATTTTATTAGTTTACAAATTACTGTCAAATGTATATTGTAACATTTAAGATTAATTTTCTGAAATAATTTTTTTTGTATCACAAAATTTTCTACTTACTAAAAGTTACAAATTTACAAATTGAAATTACATAACATGACAAACAATTGAAATTTTTTTAAAAAATTGTTTGTGATGTTATTTATATTTTAAAGCGTGAAACCTGTAAAAGAAGTACTGAGGGGGGGTGGGTCCTGAAAAAATATTTTGGACAGGGCCTTGCAAAAGTTTTTTATGACCCTGACTAAGCTACATAGAAATGCTGATATTTCTAGAAAAAGACTCTAGGCAGTGTAGGGCCAACACTATAAATGTCCTTTTCAGTTATCACCATTCTATGAATGTAATCAATTACACTAATGTGAACTCGAGATTAGAAAACTAGAATCTTTTTGTATTTTGACAGCTAACTTTGTTACTTTGTAAGTTGTAATGCTTCCCTCACTCATTAAATGCGAGCAGGAAATTAAGATTTGTCAACATGTCAGAAAAACAAAACGGAAATCAGTTTCGCTTTCATTTACTGATTATTGATTTGTACAAAACAATAGGAGAATTTTTTTTTTTGTATATTTTTAGACTTGAAATTTTTTTTTAGGTTTTTTCTACTTTTATAACAAATTTTGAAACTTCGTTTTCAACAGATGTTATCAGTGATTGCCAGTATGTAGGAGTCAGTTAGTACATTGTCCTGTCATATGAACAACTCGTTTTTATAACTGGTTATTGTGCGTTTAATGAACACCACTAAAAAGAAATTGAAAGTGTGTTTAGAAACTAGATCCGTATCTGAATCAGTTAATAGTGTTTTCATGCTGATATATTTCAAAATAAACTTTTTATAGCCAAAATATTAAAAAATATTGTCTGTTTATAGTTAGATCATTTCAAACTCAGAAAAAAAGCTCATTTTGAAAGATATCATTATGAAGATACTCATAAGTGATTGAGCTACCCTTCTAGTCTTTAGAACATTTTTAAGTTTCTCTTCATTATGCAGTTAAAAGAATAAAAAATAACCAGATTTTATGGAGCGTTTACACTTTAAAACCACTTTAACCACACAGTACATTTTTGCATTTTTACATTTGTGCCTTTGGCACAAAGACCACTTTTGGTGGTTGCCTATGTGCTAAGCTCTGGCTGCTTTCCATAGTAATTAATTGCAATTTGCAACCACACACATCCCAGCTAGCTACCTACCTGCAACAACATGTTGCAGTTGAAACCGACCACTAAAAATGACCATGTGTGCCAAGGGCCTAAATTCTAATTTATTTCAATTATATTACTAATAAAAAAAATTATAGTTCTAACGTAATAATAGTAAAAAAACAACAACTTATTTTTGTTTCTTCTTTGGTTTCAACAATTTACTTGGTCAGTTGCAAGAAAATATTTTAAATTTATAAAATATCAATGTATTTTAAAGGGTTTCATTTTTATATCTGAAACACGAACCCAGAAACCCTATTTTTTACTTAGACGTTTCTATGCAACATGGATGGCAAGAAACTAGAATAACCCGGCCGCCCCTTACTTTGCAAATATCTTATAATATCTCGATCACATATTGCATTATAGGCTTTTTATACTTAAGTTACTTATTTTCAAGGTGCAAGATTTTCTTTTTTTTTGCATATCAGAAAAAGTAAAACTGATTGAATTTCTCTTTAGATACGAAAATATTTCTTCATAAAATCCATTTTAAGTTCTCTTTTTTTTGCCATCTCAATAATATTTCGATCAAAATGAATATATGTATTTTTTATATATTAATAATATTGAAGAACTTGAAGGTAGAACCCGCTTTATATTTTCTTTTTATGTTCTAAGTGATGTTATTTTCTTTAATGCTCCTACTTTTATGTAGTTTAATTTTCTTAAGTCATATCCCTTGAAAGACTTAAGACTTATTATTGGAAAAAATCAAGTAGGAAATTGCCTTTAAAAAAGCAGACAGTGTTACCATGGTAACTGTTTTATTCACTATTCTTGGGTTGCAGCTTTTTTTAAAAAAAATAATGACTGGTGTCATTCCAATTTTACGTTATTGAACCTTCACCTATTTATATTTTGTTTGACAAAAAATGATTACGATATATTTTTTTTCTTTTTGAATAATAAACAAATATGATTGGTTCTTATGGAGTCAATCAGTTTACATTTTATATAACTTAAAAGTGTGATTCTACATTAAACAAAGGACTTTAATTTAGTCATTTTTAGTATGACACTGATGAATTTATAATAGCAAAAAAAAAAAAGACACTCGAATTTTACGGAAGAAAATATTTATATTTATATTTTATTCGGAAGAAAATTTGAGTCTTGTTGAAGATGGGAGGGTAGGATAGACCTATATTTTTAAAATTTAATTAGGAAAGATTGTAAAGAGAGAGAGAGAGAGAGAGAGAGGGGAGAGAGAGAAGTTGGTTGAGAGAAAGAGGTTGAGAGAAAGTAAGGGAGAGAGAGATAAATAAAAAACCTAGGGAGGTTGAGAGAGGGAAAGATAGGGTGATAGAAAAAGATACAGCGGAAGCGAGATAGGGAAAGACAGGGAGATAGAGAGAGGGAGGAAGTGCTAATGAGAGAGGTGGGGAGAGAGAGGGAGGTTGAGAGAAAGACAGAGAGAGGGATGTTGAGAGAGAGGGAGGTTGAGAGAGAGGGAGGTTGAGAGAGAGGGAGGTTGAGAGACAAACAGAGAGAGAGGGAGGTTGAGAGAGAGACAGACAGAGAGAAAGAGAGGGAGGTTGAGAGAGAGAGACAGAGAGAGACAGAGAGACGGATGTTGAGAGAGAGAGAGGTTGAGAGACAAACAGAGAGAGGGAAGTTGAGAGAGAGAGAGACAGAGAGAGGGATGTTGAGAGAGAGAGACAGAGAGACGGATGTTGAGAGAGAGAGAGAGGTTGAGAGACAAACAGAGAGAGGGAAGTTGAGAGAGAGAGAGAGAGACAGAGAGAGGGCGGTTCAGAGAGAGAGAGAGAGAGAGAGAGAGAGAGAGAGAGAGAGAGAGAGAGAGAGAGAGAGAGAGAGAGAAAGAAAATAGGCAATTTTGTCAAATTCGTCAGCTTTTAAGAGTAATTAAGAACTGTGACTATAAAGAGTTCCAGTTCAATTTTAATTAGCAAGCAGCAATAGCAAAATAGAGGCTTATTTTTTTTATTCCTCTTTACCATTATTGTGTTTAAGTTGTAATTAAAAGGCATGTTATTTATGTTGGATATAATTAATATAGTTTTATTATGTGTTATTATGAAACACAAGTGTATAAAATTATGAATGACAAACAAATTGCTGACTTTTTTTTGTTCAAACCTCACAAACAAACGTTCAAAAATAAAATAGTTGGATTTCCAAACATTTTTGACAGAAAACCACATTTTAAAAATTATTTGTATGAAGTTTATAATAAGAGTTCGGAATAAATGGCAACTAGGCCCTATTGTAAAACTTTAATAAGAAAATTGTTTAATATGTTAAATTTTTTGAAATTATAATTAATGATTAAACTAGTTTTAGAAACCATCTCTCAAAGTCTTTTTTAATTTTTGTCTATATTGTTTTTATATATCAATATTAAAATACTATTAATTTTTCAGTTATTATTCTAGTTTCTAAGTCACTTTCAACTTCTTAGTGTTGCTTTTCTTGAAACGCAAAACAACATTAGAATTCAGAAAAATATCCTTAAGATTTCTTTTCGTTTTGTGGACATATTTGCGGATAATTCGCTTGGTTTTTCGTCCATTGTTTTAGTAAATCCTTTGTCTATTTTGTCATTTTCTAGACAGACATCTGAGTATTATTTCCTTATATATAAATACATATGTATTTAGGAAGTTCAAGAAAATATTGATCGAGGTTTGAAACTTGAATTTTTGTTTGAATTGATTATTCCGTTTGACTGAACGTTGTGTTTTGTAAGAAATTTAAAGAAATCAGAATGAATTTTTTTTTAAAAAAATGCATCTGATTTGAAGATGTTTTTTTTTTGTCTAAAATAACCAACAAAATATTGTTTTAATTTGATTATGATGATAATGAATAATGGAAAATGTGTAAATTAAGAAAAAAAACCGTTTAAAAATGAAGTATTTTGTGGTTTTTTCTTCCTACTGTAACCAAGATTGACCCTAGGGCGAGGTAATTGAGGTAATTGAGGCATTTCCTGTCTCAGGCGCAAAGCTCAGGGCGCGGAAATAAAAGGCGCAAAATAATGGAGTGCCAGTTTTATTCTTGCCTCTGGTGCCGAACTCAAGAGCACAGAAATATGGGTGCAAAATGACTGGAATTATTATACTTAGAAGGCGCTAGTTTTTGCTTTGGGCGCAAAGCTCAAGTACGCATAATATAGGTGCGCGAAATAACTAAAACTGGCACAAAAATTAGTTACATTTATTGATTTTTAAAAATTATGCGTTTAATGCAAATAAGTCCAAAAATGCATTATTTACAAGAAAATAATTTGGTATACATGTATATTCTTTCTAGAAACTGTTTTCTGACCACAAAATTATTTTTATTGCAACTTTAACGCAAATTTCCAAAAAAATGATGCATTTGTACATTTTACGCATTTTAATTTTGAATTTAATTGATTATATTATTGCATATACGACACTCATAAGAGCACCAAAGCGTGCCCATGAGAGGTTGGAACCCGCATTAATGCGTTGTTTTGTGTATTTTATGCTAACTTTTGTTCTTAGTTATCATATGCCAGAGGCTGAAGTTGTCCAAAAACCATTGTTAAGTTCAGATAAGAAAAATCTTTGTAATAATGGCAACTATTTTAAAAAAGAAAGTTAAACAGCAAAGTAAAATAAATGTTCCATTTTTAGTGGAGTTTGAGCGCGATTTACCTTTTTTTATTTACAAAAAAATAAGTAGTTATTAACACCTGGATGATACAGATTTACAGCTGTTAAAGTGTTTTATGCCATTTAAGAATGGTTTTCTTCCAAAGGTGTAGTTAGTAACTATTATGGGTTATGTTGGATTAGTTAACATCCAGATGGAATGAAACTACGAAACTACAAGAATTTGCGAGTGTTTCCTACTACTTTCATCAAAAACATACATCCCCAGCCCTATCTCTAATATATATAGGCCTATATAAAACATTGATGTTTACCACACTTGGTGTTTGGGGTTTATTTTGTGTTTAGTTTGTATATTTTAATAATAAATGTACATAAAAAAAAAGGTATTGAAGGTGTTTATGAAAAGCTTCTTCTTATCCTTTTGACATCAGTCTTCTTCCATTAGTAGAGAAAATCGACTTTTTTTTCTTCCTGTTTATTGGTAATTTTAATAATTTATTACAAAACTTTCATATTTCGAAACCTTTCACATTGAAATATCACCAATTACTCGAATTGAAATCGACAAAAAATTACAAAACGTGTTCTGTTATGAGTAGAACTAGGATTTTTATGCAATTTCAAGCAAATGTTTCTCAATTTGTTGACCCACGAGGCAAAGGTGAAGTAACAATCCAGTTTAGATTACCTAACAATTGTTTGTTTGTTTTTTTCATTCAAAAACACTGCTTAGAGGCTAGAACTTTCTAATTGACAACTGATAGTAAGTAGACATCAAGCCTCTAATCAGCCTTTTTTGATTGGCAAAAGCATTATTGCAGTTAGAGCAACTACACAACTGGCACTTGAGCCACAAATTGAGAAACATTTGCTTGATATTTTGCATAAAAATCCGAACTCTGTTTTAAAAGTAATTAGAAATTTGAGGTTTTTAATTTGTTACATTTTTGTGATTATTAAGGCAAAAAAAAAAATTATGCTTTTTGCACTTAAAGAGGCTCTTTAGAGGCTAGTAGAGTTAATCTTCAACTCTAATTCAGCTGTATTTGAATTCTAGAAGAACTCTAGCCTCTAACAAGCCTCTTTGTTTACAAAAAAGCATAGTTCTTTTTGCCTTATATGCTGTATACATGTCTCTTATTTTGTTTCACCTTTTAAAATAAATGTATATTTTTTTTATTGATATTTTATTTATTTCTTAATTTAATTTAGATCCGAAGGTGTTTGAGATGAATGTGACATTCATACAGCATTCAAGCTGTTGCTGCTTTAGGATTTTTGTTCTGTTCATGGTAATATGTAACCGTGACGTCACTCTTGAAAGTGTATCTAGAGAAGGATATTTAAAGGTTAGACAGATTTTTAATTATAATATTTAAATTTTTTGTTTTTGAAAAACCCTATTGTTTTATCTAAACTCATAATGTATTCAGCATGTCAGTGTCAATTATTTCTTGTATATTTTTTTTTGTTGGTGTCATGTTTTTTATGAATGTTTTATTTTATTTTACCCTTTGGCATTATGTGTATGGTTGTATAAGGAGGAGGATGGATTTCTTGAAAAAATAATGAAAAATGCACTTTTGTTATTTTAAAAAATGGAGGTTTGAATACATTTTGTGTTCTCATTATTATACTCCAATTTTCTGCCCTTTCTATCATTCAATCCTTTTCCTTACTTTCTTTTAATACTTAAAACACACTAATTGAATTGACAAATTCTATTAGTTCAGGTCTATTCATTTTTGAGATAAAACAAAAAAAAAAATGGGGTTTCGAATTTGTTTAGGTGTTTTTCTCTATCTTAATTCAATATTGGCATAAGACTGAAAAAAGATACGACCATCTTCTAAACTGTTTTTGTCTTTTTTGGGGGGGTTCTTGTTAAGAGGGGACTGTTATTGTAATACTAGCAGTTGTTCCATTATTTCAGCATTGATTTAAGTGGCTACATCGCAAAATTACTTTGAAAAATCTTCGCCAAGAGCGCTAGCATCGTTTTTTTATTTAACCCATAGACCCAATGTTAAAGAAAAATGTTAATTTTTAAAATACACAGCAGTCGCGGTGACAATATGTTTCTTTTTCATATTTAAAGTTGTCCAATATTAAGTTTTAAAAATGTAATGCGCACCTTAAATATACGCTGATCGAGTGATATAATGACAAAAAATTGGTAAGTGTCCTTCTATTTAAAAAAAAAACTATTTCTAAAATCGCGAATTTCTAACTTTTATGTTAAACTCCATTGAGTACGCCCTCGTAAGCAACAAAACATCCATTAAAATGCTTGTAAAAATACGTAAAAATAATTTTAAAAAACCACAATTAAACAACAGTGAAGCCAACACATTGGCGCACGTGTTGAATTTTTTTCTGGCTTTTTAAAATTATTTTACGAGCATTATAATGGATGTTTTTTTCTTATTTGGACGTACTCAATGGAGTTTAACACGGGAGTTAGAAATTCGCGATTTTAGAAATAGTTTTTAAAAATAGAAGGACACTTATCAATTTTTTGTCATTCTATCACTCGATCAGCATATATTTAAGATGCACATTGCACTTTGAACCATCAAAATTGGACAACTTTAAATATGAAAAATAAACATATTGCCGCTGCGACTGTGTATTTTAAAAACTAACATTGGGTCTATGGGCTCAATAGAAAAACGATGCTCGCGCTCTTTGCGGAACTTTTTCGAAGTAATTTAGTGATATAGCCTCTTAAAGACGGTGGCTGAATAGATATTAAATTTTGTTTTTGTTTTAGTCATCTGGATGGCGCCTCTAAAGTGCAGTGGCTAGTGTGTTAGTGGCTGTGCTCTATAGCCGGGTTTTTTTCCCCGGATAGTTTTAGAAACAACATTACAAAAAATTTGAAATTGTTTTTCAAAACTAAAACTAAAATTAACTTATGTTAAGGCTACTAATACTTATGAAACAGCATTGCAAAGATACAGTAAAATAGAATATTGGATATTGAACATTTTTCAAAACAATTTAAGATGGGTTTATGCTAACAATTGGACTTTTATGTTCCTCTGCCATAGGCCCATTGTTTTGTTAGCAGTGTATTTTTTATTATTGTAATTGTAATTATGAATAGCTGATTTTCGAACTGTTGATTATTGAATTCTGACATAAATAGTTAATTTTTTAAAAATATCAAGATGAAAATTACAATCTAAGTGATTGAGCTACCCTTCTAGTTTCTAAGTGTACCTAGAATGGTTCATTATTTACAATATATTCGATGTTATAATGTTAAATATATGTGTTTTATTAATAATTTTATTTGTTTGTTTGTTTAGTTGAGCCATAATGTGACCACATCGGATATATTATTGGATTATATATCAGCGGTCAGTAGTAATCAACACTGTGCTTCATCGGACATTATTTTGGTTGTTCCGGTTCCCCTTCGAACCGATCGTTTTGACATTGTTCGACAAAAGGCCGATTTAGTGACACGTTTTGTACGAGATTACGGAACAAAAGAAGCAATGCGTAAGTTCAGATTTATTATTCAGCCGCGTTTATAGTCAGCATTTCATGCGCGTCTCCTCTCTCGCTAAAATGTGCACAATATGAATCAGTGACGTTTAGCTACGGTGAGCAATGCTCTCGGTGCCTGTTTTCAAAAAGGGCCTTCAAATCTCATTTTCATTTTTCAAAATTTATTCCCAAGTTTTCTGAAAAATTAAATAATAATTTTATATTTACTCAAAAAAAAAATTAGTTTGATTTCTAGCCTCTGACCAGGTTCTGCAATCGAAAAATGAATTTTTTTGGTTTATTTTTGAATAAGGGAAAATTTGGGGGATTTTCGGGTGAACTCAAGATTTTTTATCCTTGAACCAATAACCTAGTTACGTCACTAATTTGAGGATGGCATTTTGAAATGCCGACTATAAACGCAGCCATAACCCTTTTAAAAGAAAGATTTCGTTTCATTTTAAAAATTATATTCATTGACAGAAATGCAGAGAAACGACTACAAAATTTTTTTGAAGCAACTTATTAAATAGTTTTAATTAATTTATGAATTTTAATGAAGAAATTGAATATGTGTTGAAAACTAGAAGGGTAGCTTAAAGGCAGCTCATGTTGATATATATTAAAAGTGATCGTTTAAAAGTTATTCTTAAGTAATGGGAGCCACAGTAATATGTGCAAGACAGGAATGTCTTCATTTCCTGCGTACAATGCGCGCCTCAAAAATTACATCAATTCAGAGGGGAAGTGGTTGAGGTGTTTCTACATGGATATAAATTCGTGGCAATGCAACTTTGAAAATTGATTGCATGTTAACTAGAAGAGCGGGAATGGAACTTCTGGGTGAAGTACCATTCTAAGAGAAGTTTGGAAGGCAGGGATGTGTTTAATTTCATTGCGCAGTGCGCGCTTCACAGGTTATACCTGTTCAGAAGAGTAGAACTGGAAGAGCGGGAATGAAAATCTTGGGTGCAATACATCCATATTGAGGTCTGCAAGACAGGAATGTCTTTATTTCTTGTGTCAATAGATTTGTAATTCATAATTATTGACTAATGTTGTTTAGAATAGTGCCTGCGTTAAAGTTTGGTCATCAACGTGAAATTATTCTGAAATGATTGAGCTACCCTTCTAGTTTCTAAGTTCTAGAAGGGTATTCCATCTAGTTGCTCCTGTAAGGCAGAGTAATTGGCGTTCGAGCTTTCGAAACATTTTTAGAATTTAAAAACAATTCTGAAAAAGATTAATTATTTTTAATGACATTAGCAGAAAATTACATGCTATAGCATTACTTTTACTTTGACAAACACATTTTGAAAATCACCATTCTGCACCATTTTTTTTTTAAATAAATGAAACTCATTTTTCTTTTGCATTTTGTTTTTATTTATTAAACTGATAAAATTCCAATTTTTTTTCCAGCGTTCATCAAAACATTATTAAAAATAATTGTTCAATCGGATTCACAAGTGTACGGTAGTGAAATGTCAGTGGAAATTCGTAATGGTTCCGCTTCAGCTACAGCTCACAGCGTCTTCCCATACAGTGCTCTAGCTTATCGACAACATGATCGCGCTGAAATTAGTAAAATATTGGTTGAGAACGCGCATGCGCGTTTCAGAAGACCACAGAATGCCAGTGATTTTATGAGTCACGTGACTAACGGGTCTTTTTTGGGCAAATGGACCTATCCTTATTATTCATGTAAATATAAAAGATGGATTATAACGTATTGTGTGCCTATGGATGACCACAAACAAACTACAAAGTTTGGAGTCGAATCCGAAGAAAGGTAGGAACTTATATTATTATTTTTTAATCATTTATTATTTATTATTATTATTTTATTATTATTAACATTATTACTATTAATTATTAATTATTATTAAATATTATTAAAATTATCATTACAAATTATCATTAAAAATTATTATTAAAAATTATTATTAAAAATTATTTATAAAAATTATTATTAAAAATTATTATTAAAAAATATTAAAAATTATTAAAAATTATTAAAAATTATTATTAAAATTATTATTAAAAATTATTAAAAATTATTATTAAAAATTATTATTAAAAATTATCATTAAAAATTATTATTAAAAAATATTAAAAATTATTAAAAAATTATTAAAAATTATTATTAAAATTATTATTAAAAATTATTATTAAAAATTATTAATTATTATTAATATTATTAATATTATCAATGTTGGGGCAAAAAAATATTTTTTAAAAGGAATGAATATTAATGACGTCATTAGAAAAATAATTACAATTACAAATTACTAAAAAAATAAAGTAATTTAATTACAGTAATTCATCACTTTTTGCAAATTGCTTCTCAAACATCGATTATTATTACTTGTATTGTTTTTTCTTATTGTTGTAATTTTGATGGGATTTGAAAATTTGCATATATTAATCATTTTTTTTTTTTAATTTTACAGCAAAAAAAATATGAAACGTGCTGTTCCAGATTTATATATATTTTAACTTGTTTAGTAAAATCTCTTGATTTTGTATTTTATGTTCTTTGTGAGCTTTGTAGCGTGAAATGAGACGGCCTCATTCACTCTCCCTTTAAAGTAGGCAATCACTGCTTACTTGAATGTATTGCAGTGAAATCACTCCCCTTTTTCCTCCATCTCTTTCTGAGAGAGAGTGTGTGTCATTCGACCGTGTAACTTTTATTATGCGAATCTGGAATGTAGTTTGCAACAAAATATTCTTCATTGTCATCTCACATTTAAAACAAAAACGACTTGAAAGCAATTTTTTGCTTTAAAAAAAAAGAAAAAATGCCTTTGTATTTTTTTAGACCTTTTGTGGTTTAATTCTTCTTCTTTTTTAATCGTTTTTAGATATAACAAAAGAAATATGCAATTTTTTTTAAGTTAACGTTAGTTGACACTTTCAAGTTAATAATTTAAATTAATTCTGCTAATCAGAAACATTTTTTCCTGAAGAATTAAATTTCTTCACAAAAAAAACATACTTCTGATTAAGATAGTTTATGAACAGCTGATTTTCGAACTTAGAGCAAAGTTAAGACAAAATAGAAAGTGATTTAGAAACTAGAAAGATAGTTCTATCACTTAAGCGTATTTCATGTTGATATCTTTCAAAATATAGACAAAAATAAAAAAAAAATGTCGTCTGCTTTGGTCATTTTCAAACAAACATAAAAAAAAACTTATTTTGAATGATATCAATATTAAAATTACCTTTAAATGATTGAGTTACCCTTCTAGTTTGTAAAAACACATTCAAGTTTTTTTTTCCTGTTTGAAACTGAAAGACAAATTAACCAAAAGTTCAAGTTAGAATAATATTTTAATGGAGATAAATAATTTCATAACGAAAATTTTTCAATGTAATTTTTATATTAATTTAAAAAAAATTAAATACCTGATTTAATTCTTCATTTTTTTTGCATCAAAGTTAGTTTTAAAAAGAAACTAAGTTATTTTTTAACTATCATAAAACGATACTCGGTATTGTTATGAAATTATTTTGATTACGTGATTATTTTTACTCAAATTCTAGTTTTTAACATTTTTTTTAAAAAAAAAACCCTCTTTGTAATGAAGTCATAAAGCTAATTAATGATTTTTTTTCACTTTTTTTTCTAGTTTCACCAACTTTTAACTATTACTATTTAATAATTTAAATTGAAATATTAAAATAAAATGTTGCCTGTATCAATATTTAGATCGAGTTGGACATTTGATGTTGATATCGATGTTTCAAAATTGGATATCAATCAATGTGATCCTGAATTTTCTGATGAAGATGAAGGAGGAATAGGAGGAGGAGGATTAGGGGGAAGTGGTGGTGGTGGTGGCGGTGACGAATTTGATAATTCCGAATCTGCTTACATGGAAGTTCCAACATCTGAGATTATTTCTTTTCGAGGAACACATAAATGTGACCGCAATACTAGTAAGGTGAGAAAATTTCATGAATTTTATCAATACTATACGTGCCTCATTATAAGAAGAAGCTTGTGACGTCATAGGGGTTGACAAAAAATTTAGGATTGTGTCATTTTTTTCTGATAAAATCAAATGTTATCAACAGTTTTAAAAAAAAAGTATTCTTGGTTTCTTTTATTATTATCCCATTTTTATCAGACAAAATGACACAATTCTAAATTATTTCGTCAATCTCTATGACGTCACAAGCGTTAACTGCGTTGACTGCGTTCAGACTACTCGTGCTCGGGCTCGGTCTGGTGCCCTTGTTGACTTGTCGGGCTCAAGCTCGTGCTCTTGTCAACGTAATGTTGAGAGTTCAGTTACTCGAAACGCTACGACTTACAATGACTTGCAATTCTTGATGAGCACCTTTTTGATGTAGCCTACCGACACCAAGGTGAGCCAGACGAGTCTCTGGCTTGCGTTACTCGTGCTACTTGCATCGCTGCTCGCGAGTCCGTCCACATTGCTTGGGGCTTGTCGACGAGCCACTTTAAAGAGTCCGAGCCCGAATATTCGTACTCGTGCTTGTGCTCATACTTGTACTCTTGCTTGTAATTGTGCTCGTGCTCGGGTGGTGGCTTGTGCCCTTGTCGGGCTCAGGCTCTTGCTCTTGTCAACTCAGTTGAGAGTTCAAAGTTCAAGAGGCTTTGACACGTGCAGAGATGATGAGTGACGAAGAAGTTTTGGTTACCAGTGCAAGTTTTATTATCTTGTATTCATTGTTTGGAGAAATGCCACGAGTACTGCGAGTCAACTAAACTGTGCTCGTGCCCGTTCAATGACTTGCACGTCTTGATGAGCAGCACCTCTTTGATGTACCGACTCCTGGCTCGCGTTACTCGTGCTACTTGTATCGCTGCTTGCGAGTCCGTCCACATTATTCGGGCTTGTCGCCGTCGAGCCACTTCAACGAGCCCGAGTACGAGTGCGAGCACGAGTAGTCAGAACGCACCCTTAGGGATTTGATTTGATTTGAAAAATTACTCTGCAAGCAGCCATAAAGGCCTATGGCAGAGGGACAAGAGTCTAAGTGCAGCATAGAAAATGCATTGTGAAAGCCAGAAAATATAAAACCTCATTGATATAAACCCAACAACAATTTCAATATTTTTTTAATGCTGCAAATATATGCATTGTCAAAACAAAACAAAATAGCCGGGATGAGGCCGATAATTACGTGATCCATTTTATTATTGTTTATTTAACAAAAATTCGTTTTGTTGGTTTCGCATATTTTATTTTTTATATTCATAATTTTGGACAAAAATATGAACACACAAAAAACAAACAACACTTCCCCCTCCCCCCTCATCTCATCACCTTCCCCATTATAAAATTCAGTTTATTTTTGGAACAGAATTTTAATATTAAATACAGAAAGAGAATATAATACAACAAAACAAATATATGAGTGCATAACAACAACATGAACAGCATAACATATATATAAAAAAATAGCCTTTAGAAAAAGTTTTTGTGTTGTGACTATGGTTGCTTCTGACGTCATTTGTAAGAATAGGAAATGCTGGCAGGTCCTATGTATTTATTTATGCCTTCGAAAGGTTTATTGATTTTTTTTTTGGAAGGGAAATTCTTATTTTCTCTTTCCATCGTGTTTGGTTTTGAACAACAACGGAGAGAAGAAAATCTTATTGAAATTTTAAGAGATTTTTAGCTCTTAAAATTCAGCCATCTAAAAACACATACACGCATGCACTCAACAACCCACGCATACTAATTAATAATTCATATTTACATGGTTAAATATTTTAATTAAGGTACTCAAAGTATAATGAATTGAGTTTTTTTTTGTTCTGGTCTAACCAAAGTTTTTGTATTTTTCTCTCTCTCTCTCTCTCTTAAGCCTAAATTTAAGGAGAAAATACTTGAAAACTCTAAGGAAAGAATAACACACACATGCTGAAAATAAAATCTCACTGAAACCCATTTTTAAGGCATTTATTAAAAGCGCCCTATATTTTTCAATGCAAAAAAAAACCCCATAGAAATACAACTGAATTCTATTTCTGAATTTCAATAATCTAGTGAATTTTCAGCGCGTGTGATTCTTTTTTTTTCTACTGTCTAAGATACCCACGTGTGGAAAACACTGACTGAAAATGGAATTTATTTAATTTTTAAATAAAGTAAATTTGAAGAGATTCTGATTTATTTTTTCTGTCTTAGTCAGTTACATTTTTAGACAGATGACTTTTGGAACGCTTTTCGACTGCAAAATGGAGTCGGGATTGTCACCAAAACCGACCGCTTTTGACTTCATTTTGCAGTCGAAAAGTGTTCCAAAAAATCGTTCGTGTGTGTTTCAACTTCTTAAGTCGGCGTTTTCTGCATGTGGGATCTTGGCCTAACATAAAAAAAACTCTTTTCAAAGGTAATCAATAAGGGCCAAAAGAATTATGCGTTTTTAAACAAGGAAACTGTTTAGAGGGTATAATTCTTAAGAATTAATCTAATTTTGAAAGAGAACGTGAGGAAGTGTGCAACCTTCTATATAATGTAGAGTTCGAAATTGAATTCTAGCCTCTAAATTGCCTCATTATTCAAAGAAAAAAAAACCGCATAAGTCTTTTGACCTTAATAATCAATAAAGCTATGAGTTTCTTTTCTACGTTGACACCCTGTTCAGAGAGAGTTCAAGTTGAAATGCAAGTGACAAGTTTCATTTGTCTATTAGAGACACATATAACAAACTTAAGACACAAATTGTATTCTTAAAAGCATCATTAAATGTGGTCCTCTAACTCCTCTTATGATGTAATTTGGAGGGAGAAAAAAAAGGTAGATTTTAATGGATGGAGGAGGCTTCCTTCCCTAACTTAATGGACTTCTTTTATTAGAGATGAGATTAAACAATTTAAAATGACATAAATGCTTTCAGACAGCTTTAAATTTATTTATTTCTTATGTGTTTTTTTTTTAAATTTATTTACATATATTATTTAAAGTGCATATTTTCTTCCGGTGGAGGTTGGACTCGCGGTGGTTATGTGTGTCGTTGTAAAGATGGGTATTATTCCACAACAAAAAATCCTGTTTTCAATGGAACTTCAGTGGAAAATGCTTGGAAAGATAAAATAGATAGGTTAGTATATTATTATTTTATTTTTTGAAAAAAATCATAACAGTAAAATCTCGATTATCCGGTTCGAAATGGGTCCAAACCTGATTCGGATTACCAAAAAAAAAAATCCGGATAATCTGGAAAATCGCACTTGTTTTACTTTAATTCTCTACCTTCACTATTTGGAAATTTAAAATATTCAAAAAGACTTGATAAACTAAACAATTATTTATATTAAAGATAAAATGAAGCTCGGATTTATCGGAAGTCTGGATTACCGGATAATCGATATTTTATCATATTTTCATTTTATAGAACTTTGAATGTTTTTTTGATTATGTTGCTCATAAATGAACACGGGTTTTGATTTGTTTTAGTCCAACTTATTCCTTGTTGTATATTTGTCAACCATGTGCCCCTGGTTGTTATACCTGCCGAGATGACTCGCCATGTTTGGCTGAATATAATTGGCCATTTAGGTAAATTAAATGTTTTATTTTGAAACATTTTCTTTTTTATTATTTTTCATTTTTTTTAAATAAATCTCTTAAGGTGGGTTCAAAGTGCAAACGGGGCTCTTTCGAACTCTCTGATTATTTTGTCTTTCAGTTGCAAACTGAAGAGAAACTGTGATACGTTTTTTAAAAACTAGAAGGGTAGCTCAATTATTTAAGTTTATTTTCATGTTGATATTTTTTTCAAAGTAAGCTTTTTGTGTGAATTTTAAGAAGACGCTAATTTTTTTAAAAAAATTTTGTCTATAAAATGTTTATTTTGTAAGATATCAATACTTTGAAGTGAATTGAGCTATCATTCTAGTTTCTAAAACACTTTCTAGTTTTTTCTTAATTTTAGACAAAATCGAACACTTTAAAACCACTTTAACTTTTAATTTGTAATGAGTACTAATGACTAATGAGGTTTTTGTTTTATTTATTTTCAGAATTTCACTATTAACCATTTCAGTCATTTGTATTTTTTTAACCATGTTGCTCATGTGGTATGTTTATAATTATAGAAAATTAAAGGTATGACATTTAAGATTACCTGTAATTAAAACATAAAAATGGGAGTTTTGTTAAATTAATGAATAAATTATACAAATTTTAGGTTATTAAGGTAGCAAGTCCTATTTTTCTTGTGATGACATTAGGTGGAGCTGTTATAATGTATCTTGAGGTTTGAAAAAAATAATAATTTATGTCAAATCTTTTGTTTATATTTTTAATAATTAAATTTAATAATAATTATGTTAATTAATTATCATTTGTAATAAATAGATGGGTGCCATTTTTCCAGTTTTGGACACGTATAGTTGTATTGCTACAAAATGGACACGACATCTTGGATTTTGTATAACATATAGCGCTCTTCTATTAAAAACATGGAGGTATTTTTTTTTAAAAAAAATTAAAATTTTAAAATATTTATAATTGCAAGAAATATAATTTTGTAATGATGAAATTTTTTAATTTTATATTTTGTCTTTTTTTTTTTTGCATTTCATTCATAGAGTTTCTCTCACTTATCGTGTGAAATCAGCACATAAAATAAAACTGACCGACAAACAATTATTACAATGGCTTTTTCCTATTCTTTTGGTAATGGTCATTTATCTGAGCACCTGGACAGTGTCCTCACCTCCACACAGTGTTTATATCTACGATTACAATGGTCTGAAATTTAAACAATGTTCATTTGATTGGTGGGACCATAGTTTAGCCATTGGTATTTACATTTTTTTTTTTGTTTGTTTGTTTGTTTTTGAAACAAAAACAAAAAAATTAATTATAAATATTTTAATTAATTTATTTTATGTTTCTAATTTTTTTTTAAAAAAAAGGTGAAGTTTTGTTTCTCCTGTGGGGTATTAAAGTTTGTTACTGTGTACGAAATGCGGAATCTTTGTTCAATGAAGCCAAATACATCAGTTGGGCAATTTATAACATCACTGTTGTTAATATCATCATGATATCCGTACAGTATGTCCATAAAGACTTAACATACATGTATAATCAATTATGTCTTAATTATTCAAATTATTTGATATCACGTTTTATTTTTTAAAAATTATATTTTAATATATTTTTATTTAAAAATTACATTAATTTTAATGTTTATTATAATGAGATACCGGTATATATAATTATTTTTTTGGTAAAAGTCTAAAGTAATAGGAAAAGGCAACAACAAGCCAAAGTATGAGTACGGTGCGTTACAGCTGGAACAATTATTTATGGGGTGCGATTCTGAGACAATATCACGGGTTGAAGGTGGAGGCTAGCAGTGACGTTGAGGTAGCGAAAAAATGTAGAAATAAACGACTGGTTAAATTGCATAAAGCGTATGCACTTGAAACGGAATGGAGCGAAAAAAATAATTTAAAAATCGCAAAAAAAAATGGATTTTAATTAAAATAGTTTACTTTAAAACGCAAAAATACTTTGAGATAAATTAGCAGTATTTTTTATCGAGCTTCCTTTTTTTGCGCTTCTATAATAAATAGGCTACAATTGCATTTTTTTTGCTATTTAATCACTCATTTGTTTCTATTTTTTTCGCTACCTCCAGGTCATTGCTAGCCTCCACCTCTAACCCTTGGTGTCGTCCCTGATAAAATTGTTCTCCCCAAAAAAATCGTCCCAGCTGGATACAGAGTCATGTGCACAAAATTATTTATTATTACTTTTTGCCAAAAAAAAATAATTATATATATTTATATTTTATTAAATTTTATTTTATATTTATTGTTTATTTTATGTTATTTTTTTTTAAATTTTAAGATTTTGTTTTTGTTATTTTTTCAGTATAATGATATTTCCATCAGCACCTCCTGATATGAAATATCTTTTTGGATTTTTGAGAACTCAATTGAGTACCACAGTTACAACTTTATTAGTATTTGGACCAAAGGTATTAATTATAAAAATATGAACGACTTAATAAATTTGAAATTCAGAAGAGCAACACTAAGAAAAAAAATTGAAAGTATTTTAGAAACTAGAAAAGTAACTTGAATCACTTAACTTGAATCCTTAAAAATTAACTTTTTAAAGAGAATTTAAGCACGAGCACGAGTGCTTGATTTACCCTTCTAGTTTCTAATGCACTTTCAAATTGCTCTTAATTTTGTTTCTGAATAATGTAGAGAGTTAGGTGCGTTTACACTGTAAAACCACTCACTACCTTTTTTTAAAAAAAATATATATATTTTTCTTGTAGTTTTATCGTGTGGTCAAGGGTCAAGGTGATGTGTATGATAATCGTGCACGTGCACGCGGAGTGACCGCATCGTTTTCTCTCAATGGAATTGGTTTAGTTCACGACGAACCAACTGACCTCTTCCAAGAGAATGAAGAATTAAAGGTGATTATTATTTATATATTTTCATCCATTGTTGAAGCTAATAATAAAAAGTATTAGGAGCCGCATAAAAAAAATCTCATCCACCCCCTACTTTAAGATTAGTGTTTGTTTTCTATCTTATTATTTAAGAGAGAGAGAGTTTCTCTTTATTTAGAAATCTTTTTCTTGTCTTGTTCTTTGAATCCATTTTATTATGACGTAAACAGAATAACAAATCAATAATTTGTTATGTGTGTATTTCACCTCTCCCCCCCCATTTCCCTCTTTTGTGTTTCCATGGTTTATATTTTTGGTGTTTGGTGGCAGCAGCACGACACTAATTTTATACAGTATTTCTCATTGATGATCATTGGATTTTTGATAAGCCTGCCTCATCCTAAGAAGAAGCTTATGACGTCAGAAGGGTCGATAAAAAGTTTTAGGATTGTGTCATTTAGTTTGATAAAAGAAAAGAGATGATATCAAACTTTTTCAATAATTTTAAACAAAAGGATTCTTGAATTTTTTTGTTATTATCCTTTTTTTTTAATCAGACAAAATTACAATCATTAATATTACGTTAGTTCCTATGACGTCACAAGGTAATTTTTAGGATGTGGAAGGTAAATAACAGAAGGAAAAAACGGCCCGGGGAGTAAGAAACTTCAAAAATGGTCTAGAAATTCACCCCATATTTAAAATATTTAAAAAAAAATGACACATGGTCACATATATGGCCCCAGAAACCACAAAAAGTTTTTTTTTTTAAAAAGTAAAGATTCAAGAATTTTTAAAGTTAAAAACAAATGGGAAAAAATCAAGTCTTTCGTGAATTTCGATTTTTTTTATAAAAAAAAACGGCCAAAAATTGCAAAACAATTTTTAATTAATTATTAATTGGCTTTTTTTGTCTATTGTTGTTCGTTTTCAAACAGGAGGAAATTCAGAAATTAGCAGCTCAGATTGAATTTATGAAAATTGTTCATATGGAAATGAATAATCGTCACATTAAACCTAAAGTTGGTGGTTATTTTAGTCAAAATGCTGTCAATACTACACAAAGTGTTGTTGGAAAAGCAATTTACATGAAATTCGACAGTACTGATTCACCAACATCGAGAATTTCTCCAGCAGCCGAATTGGTCAGTGAAAGAGTGTGAAATGTTTTATTTAAAAAATAAAAATAAATGAAGAAACTCGTAATTTGGCCTAAAATAAGAAGTTATCAAATATTAATTTATTAAATTTGTAATTTAATATAAATTTTTGATACTTTGCAAAAGTGAATAATGAATGATGTCACATCTATCATTGCTTCCATAAAAATGCCTCTAGACTTTTTGACTTTCCCCACTCTCCTATTTTATGTAATTTAAACAAAAAAAACAAAAAAAAAAATACTATTATGATCATATCGAACAATTATAGAAGAATGATATGTATTGTTATTAATGTGAATTTGTATTATAGACTATCATAAAAAAAGAAATTACATGCCTATCTCTATTTATTGTAAATTTAGTAAAAAGGAAAAAAAAAATGTTTTATGTGTTTTTTTAATTTTTCTGTAATTCGAAATAGGCCTTAAATTAATTAGGACCTGAGAGAAAGACTACATTAAAACAAATATGAGTCTGAAATACAAGTTTATATAATTTTAATGACGCCGATGTCACAATTATTTAATGATGAGTATAATTAGAAAAGAAAGGAACCAATTAATTTTGCGATAAAAATGTATTTTTTATTCAGTCTTTAAAATGAGGCATATTATATTATAATATATATAGAAAACATTAATTTGTTATCATATTCTAACATGGAATATTTAATTAATTTATTCAGTTTTGAGAGATACATTAGATGGAGAGATGATAATGTTATTGTATATATTTTTTTTTGAAGCTAAAATATGTTAACGCACTGATGTGTACAAATATGGCGTCATTTTTACATAGAAACAAATGAAACGTGGACGCCATATTGGTTTTTATTTATTTTTTTATCAAGTCATTGGCTTGATTAGAATTTTTGGATGCGGTGGTGCCACCTATTGTCATTTGTGTGTTAAATGTATTGTTTCGGGTCAGTTTTTGGCGGTTCTTGACAGTGTTTAGTTATTTTTTTAATTACTGTGCAAAAATCAATCAGAAATGTACTTTTTAAGTGTGAAAATTGAACGTTTTAATGCAAATGTGTATTGTGAACTTTAATTTCGTGTCATATTTTATTAGTTTTAAAATGTTTTAAGTTAAAAAAAAGTATGTTCAGTTTTTTTTTCTTACATTGAAGAAAAAAAGTTAACACATCGTTACCGGTATGTTATTAATTATTAATTAACCAATCATATTTTATGAGTATTTAAAAGTTATCTAGTCTTTTATTTCGTAACTTTTTCGTTGTTGAAATAGTAAGAATTTGAAATATATTAATTTTACATCAATTTATTGAAGTTTTTGTTGGAATTTTGTAACAAAAGTACGGAGCCCGGTTGAGGACATGAAATATATATAATATTTTTTTTAAAAAAAATGATGATGTTGTTCCGCATCCAAGTTAGTACAGTGTTCAGCCAAATATATATGCATTCTGTTTCAGGTTTTAGTTATTCAACAATGTTCATCTGTTCATCCTTTCATCCTGACCCGACTTAGTAACTTGTCTGGACGAAATAAAAAAAAGTATTTCTGGTCCTCAACAGGGCTCCGTATACTGTACAAAGTTCAGTTATTTGTGAGTTTTTTTTTTCTTCTCTTGTTGTGCTTATGAATTAGTTACTGCATGACGTCATCGAAATGCTTATTGGGCTATTGAAATTAATTATATGCAAGAGTGACGTCAGTGCATTTTTTTTTTTCAAAAAACAGCCAATCATCAGCGAACGCAATTTATTTATGCGCACGTGGCCCCGGGTTTTTTTTTTAAATAAAAGTTTCTTGAGCGACAGAGTAAAGGTGACGTCATCAATGCTTACATAAGTGTTTGTGACGTCATTGCCGTTTCTTGTTTTGACCTTTGGAATGAAAAAAGATGAATGAATGAATGACAAATAATGAAATTGTTTAAAAATATATAATGATATAGTTAGTTAAATTAGGTCTAATTAGTTTTTGTTTTGCCAAAGTGCTATTAACAATGGTTTTTATATTAGATTTATTTCATATCGTAAAGTAAATTTATTAGTAAGAATAATTAATTATTGGTTATAAAAAAAAAGAAAGTAATGAACTTTGATTGGTGATATCATCTGATATATAATGTTTTTGTTTCTTTCTTTCTCTGTTCTTATAATTTATGAGATTTTTTTATAAGAATCGATTTGTATCGATAATCAAATGTATAGTGTGTATTTGTAAAAGTTGTTTTTAATCAATAGTTAAATGTTTTATGTATTTAATTGACCACTGGTGATCAGTGGTCACAGTATAAATATATATAAAGAATGGGTTCGTTTTTTTTTTCGACATAAAAAATGAAATCTAAAAAAAAAAGTGTTATGTTCATTGGTTGCCATGGTTGGGGTCATTCTATAATAACAGCAGTAAACCAGAGGGCGCTAGCTGTATTACAAAGTTTGGTTATTTATGGGTAAGTTGCATGGACAAGAATAAAACCAAAAAAAAGTTAAAACATAAGTTTCTTGCAAGATGATTCTAAACATATTGGTTTTTTTTTCTACTCTGGAGAGTCTAAATTAGAGACTGAAATGGGCTTATATCATTGGAATGGTACTGATGAGATTGGAGACTATCGTTAGCCCATTAGTATTAGCAGAGCGCATGCGTATTGCCATTTTATCGTTTTATATAGGATTTTATATAGGTTTCCTATAGAGAACGTCTCATCGGCAGTTTCCATTGGTGATCAATAGATGGCGCTGCTAACGCAAATCTATAACCACTTTCCTATATAAACCGATAAGATGGCAATACGCATGCGCTCTGCTAATACTAATAGGCTAACGCTAGTGATTGGAAAGTGGGACTGCTTTGACTGTATTGGATGATTTGGACTGATGGGATGAGTGGAACCCATGTGACACACAGGCAAGTGTGCCCAGCACTAACTTTTCGTTTGCCCCGCCCTTTTATAAGCGTCAGGTCAAATATTAACCAATTATAAATTGAAAAGGGTGGGGCATGTGACATCAGAACAAGTAACAAACCAATTAGAAATTGATGACGCTCATAAAAGGGTGGGGCAAACAAAAACTTAAGTGTTGGACACACTTGCCTGTCCCATGTGACTGGTGGGATTGGTGTGGGACCCATGGGATATTAATCTGATGGGATAGGATGAGATGCAACCTAAATGAGATGGGACCAACATTTTTCTCTTGTCTTAAGAGGGCTCCATAGTAAAATACTTGTGTAAATGCAAGGTAGATGGCGCCTGCAACAACCTCCATAGGTGGCAAACTCCACACGTGCCAATTAAGTTGAAATCGAATGCAGCCTCCTTTTAGCTCTAAAAGCGTCGTCCAAAATAACTTTAATTATCAGAGCACGTGGACAAACTTACACTCAGAACATAATATAAGTGAAGAGAGAGCACGTGTAGAAGAAATAGCGATGACGCAATTCAAAGTTTGCTACGTGAAAAAATAGGAAGGCAGGTGAGTCAGAGTTCATTGAAGAGTGTCAGTACATTTCTTTGAGAGTAGGGCTAATGGCGCCATCTAACGCTACAAACACAAAATAAATGATCTACTTTGCATAAATGTGATAATTATTACAGAATTCATTTATAATTCTTTATTTTTCAAATAAAAATGACAATTAATAAAAAAGAATAAAGCTAACAATAAATAATTTTTTTCTCTATATTTACAAACAACAGTTATTTTTAACAACATAATAATAATTAATTTCTAAATTTCATTTTTCTTTTATCATCTTCATTATTATTATTATTATTCTAATGATGAATAATGATGATGCACATATTATAATATTACACAGTTGTATTGCCTAAATACACGTTTTTCTAAGATTCAGATTAATTATTTATATTATTGATTCTTAATTTAATAAGCATTTATAATTAAATAATTAAGACACACAACAAATTACCAACAACAATTATGAATAATTATAACAATAACAACAATAAATAGAGGTTTTTGTTTTTATAAACAATTAAATTAAATGTACAAATTATACAGAAGATTAATTAATATTTAAAAATCTAAAACCTTTATTTAAGTAACATTTTTGATATTTATTAAAAATTATTTCTTTAAATCAATAATTTTTTTACTTAATAAATAAAATACATCATAAATATCATTTTGTGTTCGTATATAACTTGTATATAATAATAAATTCTTTACTTTTTTGTTTAACAATTAGGGACTTTTATGATAATTAATTGAGGTACCGATACCTTTACCGCTGTTCATAATAATAATATAAATAATAATATCACAATGATAAGATGATAACTTTCTACGATTCGCATATTTGAACTTAAATTTGAATAATTACTCGGTAAACAAAGGCCAGAGATAGGGGCCTACGACAGAAGGACTAAATTTAGTCCTTAGAACTAATAGAAAAGTGTTTTTCAGTTTTCGGAATCAATTTTAAGATGAAATTGAATAAGTCAATTATTTATCGGTTCAATAATCGTTGTTGTTTCAAAGTTTTTTTAAAAAAGTTTATTTTTCTTTTAGATATTTTGAAACAACTTTCTTAAAACTCATTTTCTTGTTTTAATTTCTTTTGACTTTTAGAAGCAAAATTAAGAGAAATCGAAAAGTGTTTGTTAGAAACTAGAATGTGTTTTCATTGTTTTTGATATCTTTTAAATTAAGAGCTTTTTTATGATCAGTTGAAAAATGAATTAATTTCAAGCTGACGATGTGTGTGTGTGTGTCTATTATAAAAAGTTTATTTTGAAAGATATCCTACATGAAAAAATACACTTAACTGATTCAGCTACCCTTCTAGTTTCTAATATACTTTCAATTTTTTCTTTGATATTGTTATTGAAACGTTGAATTAAACGCAGCAGTTTATAAAATATTTTTAGACAGAAAAACTTGTGAAAAACTTGTCTAAATTCTAAACTAATTAATTAGTTTAGTTAAAACATTGAGGGTTTATAACACAAAGAAAAAATAACAATTATAGAATTTGAAACTTTTTTCTAGTTAAATTAAATTTTTTTTTTGGAAAACGTTATAAAAGAATATACTTTATTAAGATATTCTAACAAAAATAATAGTAAAGTATTTAAATCTCCAATAATATAATTAATAATTAGTCGTTTTATGATTTTAACATTTTAAAATAAGCCAAAATTACAATTTTTTTTTAATAATTTTCAAAATAAATAATTAATCAGATTGAAATAGTTGTGTTTATCCTATTTATTTTAATTAAAACAAATATCGCAGGTTGTTTTTTTTCTTCTGATGGAGAGAAGCTTATATAGGACACCTTGTGCCACCTATTGGCTAAGAAGAGAAATAAATACCTCTGATGAAAACGCGGCTTTTTATGAAATTTAACATTCATAAAGTGAATGAGTTCCCCGTTTTTTTAATACCTGAGATTAAATTGAGTTTTTCTCTTTTTGAATCATTTCTCTCATTTGTAACAATGTACTTTCTAAACTCATAGCAAATAATTCACTATTTGTTTCGTCATCACTATGAAATGATGAAATACAAAAGACAATATTGTCTTTGTGTGGATTGTAACTTGCTCCGTAACCATCTGCAATGACAGCTCCGTAAAACATAAAAGAATCACTTGCTGTTTGAACCTAAATTAAAATTGGAATCAATTAATAATTTATTATTGAATTACAAGGTGTTCACAAAGAAGAAGAAAAAAATATCAAGATGTGGATGATAAAAAATCAATCGGATATTTTGATTTATTTAAAATTTAATTAAATTTATCAATCCATATGCGACAAAATATTTAGTCTTATTTTATTCACTTCTTATGAAACAGAAAAAATTCACATTTTTTTCTAGTATTTTTTAGTATTTTTTTTTTTCAAATAAAACGTAATTTAAACGAGATTTAAAATCAAGTTTATTTTAATGAACCTTTTTCCATTAAAATAAACTTGATTTCGTTGTTCAATCAATTGTTTCAAATTGCGATTTAATTGAAGAAGAAAAAAAAAACCTTCAAAAGAAAATGATTTTTTTTCAAATTGCTATACAATTTTTAATTAAAAAAAATATCGTGAAAATACTTAAAAATATTAACAATTTTAAAAGTTTAACAATTACGACCATAAGTTTCCGTTTTGAAATTGGACTTTAGAAACTAGATTGTTTATTTAGTGGGAAAAGGTACAGGAAATGAACCAATCTAGTTTCTAAAGTCCAAATTCAAAACGGAAACTTATACCTAGTACACACAACTGATAAAATTTAAATAGCATTTAAATAATAAACGTGTTCTACAGAGCCCTGTGAAGGACAAACAAGCAATATGTCGAATTCAATTTATTCAGTTAATAATCTCAAAATATTGAGTTAATACTTAAATATAACTAATTAAACTATTGACAAAATATTGATTTAGTATTTCAATTTAAAATATTAATGATAAAGTCAATTTTTATTTGGTTCATGTCTTTAACTGGATTCCGTATAATTCACCTAAACACATTTAAATTTGAATTCATTTAACTCGTGTGTGTACAAGGTATTAGGGGCCATATATTCTAAACCATTAGGCCCTACTTAAGCCAAAGTTTAACTTAAACAAACGTTAAACTTAAAAACTCTCTCTAGACTTACTATAACGTTTCATATTGCTTCACTGTTTAAGTTTAACTTTATTTTAAGCAACGTTTTTAAATACGTGAGTTAGAATTTTGAACTTTTAACTTGGGGGGGGGGGAGGGGAGGGCCCTCAAAACAAAAGTTTTTAACAAAGAAATTTCATTTGAAAAAAAATGCTGTTGTTTCTAACCTGACTTGTACTTAGCCGAAATTGTATGGAATTCAGAAAAGATTCGTCTAGAAATATTTGTGGAGTTGGTCTTTTGAGATCAGAAGCGATTTCTCGAAGTCCCAACAGGTGGCAGTCAATTCCTTGGCCTGTTATGTTCTTTTATGTTTTAATTTACAAAAAAAAAAGTTAGAATTTGACCAATTTTAAAATTTGAAATATAACGAAATTTTACTATAAAGTGTAACAACAAACTTACATATTTCATGATTTCGGTTTGTGTTTTAAGGGCTTCTCGAAAAAGTCTCATCTTTTCTTCATCTTCCTGAAACGAGATTAACATTTCTTTTTTGGAGGAAAAAAATATTTAGGCCTAAATGAACTATGTACATTTTCTCAAGAAAAAAGTATTAAAATAAAGTTTTTCATTTTAAAAGATTTAGCATCCATAAACAAAACAAAAGTTTCTCTTTATACATTTTAACTTCTTTTATTCAAAATGAAATTCACCCTTTTTTTGTTTTTGAAAAAAAAGTGAATTAGGCCTATCTCAAAAGGAAAAAAAAAAAAGCTAAAAGAAATGCTATGAAATACATACACACATTATTATGTTATATGTGTGTATGTATTTGTCACAAACATAAGAAACAATGCGTGGATATTACATTAAATATTCATTTGAAACATTATCAGGGACTAGAAACCTTAACCTAAGATGTTTTTTGTGATATGCAAATCAGTAGGGGAAACACACAAAAAAACACATCTTCAAATTCGCAGAAAGAGATGAAATAAAGAGAAATTTAGGAGTCTAAATGTATCGTCTAGACCCTTTTTTTAGTTAAGTAGTTGAGTTTTTTTAGTATGATATTTTTTTTTTAGAAAAAAAAAAGCTAGTGTCTGTAACAAGATGGCGGCGATAAAACCGTAGTCTAAGATAAAATATACAGAGGTTTCCCAAATGAGTATTATTGTATATGGAAGCATTTGGTGCTAAAAAAATGTGTGTGGCCAATAGAGTACACAGGCAATTAGAAATCGGGACATACAGAAGTTGGCTCCGCCCTTTTTATGACGACCGGCAACTTCTAATTGGTTTGTTGTGTGGTTCGACGTTGAAAAGGGCGGAGAGCATGTGACGTCAGACTACATAATCAACCAATTAGAAGTTGCCAGTTGTCATAAAAAGGGCGGAGCCAACTTCTGTATGTCCCGATTTCTAATTGCCTGTATAGAGTAACTTAGTGCTACAGTTAGAATGGAGTTCAATGAATATACATAAAAAAAATAGATGACATTTTCAGCAAAATGTCTTCAAAAAGCAGACGATTCTTAAACTCACTTTTGGCCGTTTTTTCTTCTTCTAACATTGAGTTGCTTTACCTTTACAAATTTATCTTGATTGGAGAGAATTTGCGAAAGAATAATTAAGATATATATTCTTAGAGGTAGTTCAACTCGTTGTTAAAGAAAAACGTCTTGGGTGAGTGAGCTTTTTAATAGTAAAGCCACACTCGCCAAGGTATTCTTTATTCATATCGCCTCTTTTTTTATTTTGTATGACGTGTAAAGTTAACCTTGACTATTTTTGTAATCATTTATGTGGTTTTAAAGTGTAAACGGCTCTTATTGAACTCTGGGTATTCTGTATTTTCAGTTGCAAAATGTATAGAAACTTGAAAATGTTTTAGAAAACTAGAAGGGTAGCATAATCACTTTAACCAAAGATTCAAGCTGATAACTTTCACAAAAACAAAACATTGTAAAATGTTTATTTTGAAAGATATTCATATTAAAATATCCTTAAGTGATTTCAGCTGCATTTCTAGTTTCTAAAACACTTTCTAGTTTTTCGTTAATTTTTCTCTCTTTAAAGACAAAATAATGAAGAGTTTGAAAATCAACTTGTTCATAAACACCATCTTAAAATCGTGGTGTAACTGAGAAGGAAGAGGTGGCGCCATCTATTGGCTGAATGCAAATCAACTTAGACCGAAAATACTCTCCATAGTAAGAGGTCTTAGTTGAGCGACATCTATTGTATATATTTTGAAACAAATACTTAAATGAGATTACCATTACATTGGAATCGCCACAGACGGCTTGAACCCATTTGAGTGCTTCAGGTGTGGCAGCACGAATGTTATCCACTCTTCCTAATCGAAAACGCCGAGTGGAGGCGCTCTCATATGTGCTGACCAATTTCCGATGAACTCTACAAAGAAAGTTTTAAATTGGAAGATTTTTTTTTTAAAAAATGTCTATAACTTTTAACAACTTGAGTTGATTTAGACAAATTTGGGGTTTTGTTACTTGTAATATGTTAGTTGAAGGGCCAATTGAATATAAGCGTCTGGACTCATTTGATTCGTTTTGGGAAATTCATTTCCGTACTCTCGAAATCGTAAAACGAAGAAATCCAAATCTTCTCCGAGCCTGGTTTTATTTAGGAGAAAAAAATATATATTAACCAATAAAATTTGCATAACAAAGTTTCATATAATCAATGTAAACATTTGTAAAAAAAAAAAATAATAATAATTGTTAGATACTAGAATAGTCGCTAAACTTTATAAGATTTTTCATGAACAGCAGTTGTTATAAGTTCTCATTATTACAGAAATATAATAAGATTGTCATATGACAGTAAATTGTCACAGTTTATTTGGCTGATAACCTTGTAGCAGTCACAAAAGCAAATTATTGTTACAGGACTGTCATTGGCTGGTTTACAACATACTGTAATATGACAGTCATTTAGACAATGATAGATGATTGTCACAATTTTATGACTTTTTTTCTGTAATGAGGCTTCTGGTTATTATGTCTTAATTCAAGAGCAAACTTTTATCAAGAGAAACTAGAAAGTATTTTAGAAACTAGAAGGGTTGCTCAATCACTCAAATAATGTTTTCAATGTTGTGGATATATTTCAAAATAAGCTTTTTTTTAAATCTCATTTTAAAAAATAATAATTGTTTCACAGCAGACAATATTTTGTTTAAATTTTCGTCTATAAAAATTTTATTTTGAAAGATGTTATCAACATTAAAAATAGTATTAAGTGATTAAGTTTTCCGTTCTAGTTTCTAACACAATGGCTATTTTTTAAATTAATGTTGCTTCTGAATGAAATGCAGAAAATAACCAAAGTTTTATGAAATCAAATTATAATCTGTAAGAAAAAAAAAGTTTACTTTGAATTTTATACATTTTAAAATTTACAATATTTGAACTTTTGAAAACAAAAAACAAAATTTCAAGTAACTTACTTGTCGAGAGTATGGGCCGCATTTTTAATGGCTATTTTCAGTTCGTTTGTTTTATTCCATATTAACTTTTGTGGTTTTGATAGAACTTTTGTTGTATTTTCTTCAAGTGAAGTATTCTGATTGACTTCTTCACTAAACAAATTAAAATTAAAATCTTAATTTTCATTTCAATTTGTGTCACAAAAATAAAAGACTTTCCAAAAAAAATATACTTATAATTAGGGCTCGAATTTTTATGCAAATATCAAGTAAAAAATGTTTCTCAATCTGTGACCCACAAAGGCCAGTTGTGACGTAACAATCTCAGTTATGCCTTGTGGTACAGACAATTAGAAAACGGGATGAACAGAAGTTGGCTCCGCCCTTTTTATAACGACCGGTAACTTCTAATTGGTTGGATATGTAGTCTGACGTCACATGCTCCGCCCTTTTCAACGTCGAACCACACAACAAACTAATTAGAAGTTGCCGGTCGTTATAAAAAGGGCGGAACCAACTTCTGTTTGTCCTGATTTCTAATTGCCTGTTGCCTTGTTTCCACTAAGGCGAAATTTTGAACTTTTTGAAAATTTCATCTGTTGAAAAATAGAATAAACGTGGCTCCCGTCCATTCACAATCATAGGTTGGGGGGCTAAGTTTGTTCAACTTTCCACCAGTTGAAATTTTCAAAAAGTTCAAATTTTAGCTCCAGTGGAGACAAGGCCTTAAGATCAACCAACAATTGTTTTTTTTTTCTAATCAAAAACACTGATTAGAGGCTAGAACTGAAATTAAAAACCGATAGTAACAAGACATGTAGCCTCTAACCAGCCTATAATTGCAGTTGCTCTAACATACAAATTGATACAATTGGCACTTGGGCCACAAATTGAGAAACATTTGCTTTTTATTGCATTAAAATCCGAGCCCTACTTATTATATAATAGAATATATTTACTTACTAGGATTTTAATAGTTTGTCCATAAGTTGAATGACGACAACGCCCTCTGCTGCCGTATGTTCGTAACATAATCCAAAAACGCCATCCAAACTAAAGATCAGCTAATTTTAGTAGAAATTTCATTAAAAATATTGGTTAGTTAACTTAATAACTTTGAAAAACTAGAATAATAATTTCAATATTTTCACGTTGAGATATTTACAAATAAACTTTACTACATAGGGATCGGATTTTTATGTAAATATCAAGCAAATGTTTCTCAATCTGTGGCCCAAACGGGCCATTTACCAATTGTAAAGTAACAATCTCGTTTAGATCAAATAACAATTTTAGTTTTTTCAATCATAAACACTGGTTAGAGGCTAGAATTCTAACCTCTAACCAGCCTTTTTTTATTAAAAAAAAAACATAATTTTAGTTGCTCTAAAAATGATTGATGACTTCACAATTTGGCACTTGGGCCACAAATTAAGAAACATTTGCTTGATATTTACATAAAAAGTTTATTTTGAAAGATATCAACGTAGAATTTTTTTTTACTATAATGATTCTGAAAATAATGCAAAATATACACAAAAAGCAAGTTCTGTTGTTTGCATATTGACGGGGGGCCATTTTAGAACTTACTTGAAGTGTTTGATCGAACCACCGATTTGCACTATTCATTTTGGAACCACCTCCATAGAGCATTTGAATGGCCATATTGACGTCATCACGACCTCGTTTGCTTCCTTTTGTTGAACCAACACTACTAGATCGACGATTGAATGAAAGGGGCAAAGGGTCATCGATGCAAACAACGAAAAGACTAGTGTCCACTTTGTCCAATGTCTCTCTATTTGTTTTATCTGTTGACCAAAAACATGTAAAAAAAAATGTCCTTTTAATCAATTATATAAAAATAATTTACATATTCTAGTATGTAACTAACTCCGTGAAAGTGAGTGGACATTTCTGTCCACTTTCCCTTTTTTTGTTTTATAAATATTTTATTGAACTGAGAAGAGTTTCAACTTTAAAAAATGTCAAATAGAATTTCATCTTTTTTATTTTAGGGGAACAAAATGAAGAGAAAATGGAAAGTGTTTTAAAAACTAGAAGGGATAGCTTAATCATTTAAAAATATTTTAATGTTGATATATTTTAAAAAATGAGCTTTTTTTATTTCCATTTGAAAATGACACCAACTTTTAAACATAACGATATTTTTTTAAAAGTTTTTTGTCTATAAAAAGTTTATTTTGAAAGATATTAAACATGAAAATACTAATTCTAGTTTCTAACACACTTTTAATTTTCTTTAGTTGTGTTGCTCTACTGAAACGTAGAATAATACAGAAAATTATCTGTTAATGAAACATATTAATTAACTATTATTTTTAATAGTTAAAGCTAGTTTTCACTGATATTTTGGATGTATTTGTAAAAAGAAAAGGTAAATTCAGAGAAGAATGGAAAAAAAGGATGTGTGTTTGCCCCCTGGTGATAGGCAATCACTGTTATCATCCAGTAGCATTTTCGTTTTACTTTTTTTTTGTCTTTGATTTTTGGTCTTTAGAAATGTCAGTTCATTTCATTGGGTTTTCAAGAAGGGGGGACAGTTACGTGCTTACAATTTTAGCTGATATTACTTATTTTTCTTGTTTTCTTCAGATAAAAATGTATTCTTGTATTTCAATGGGGAAAAAGTTCCCTTGGGTCTCATCATCATAAGAAATGAGAACTTTACGATTGTTTTATCTTTATATTTGGATAGAGAAGAAAAAGGACCTATAAGATATCATTGTATAAGAGATATAGTCTCACACTTTTTTATTACTATTCTATTCTCTTCTAGTTTTTATTTATTTTCAGTGTTTTTGTAAGAAAAACACATAAAAGTTTAGATGGGTAAAAAAAAATATTAAAAGTATTACTTTTAATGTAATAATGATAACACATCATTATAACTCGAGGTTCAAATTCAAGAAAGGAACTTAGCATTTAACCCTTTGAACAGAGTTTCACTATATAGAAATAAAATATCCTGTTTTATAGTAGGTCTATCCGGTAAAATCCGAATCCGCACGATTGTCCGAACTTTCAGTAAACCGAACAAGAAATATGAAAGAAAAATATTGTTAAAAATTGAAATGTACTAAAATTAATGATTTTTAGTAAAAGAAAAAGTAGATAATTGTATGATGTGTGTATGTAATAACGGATCAATTCGTGGCCCACCAAGTGCCACCAATTGTGAAGTAATCATCATCATTATTAGAGCAACTGCAATTATTGTTTTTTTTTTCTAATCAAAAAGGCTGGTTAGAGACTAAAATGTATGGTTATTATCAGTTGTCAACTAGAGTTCTAGCCTCTAATTAATATTTTTGATTAAAACAACATAATTTGTATGGGTTGATTTTTAAATTGGATTGTTAATTCAAAAGTTGGCTCTTGGGCCACAGATTGAGAAACATTTACTTGATATTGCATAAATATCCGAACTCTGGCTAATAATTATAAATTTACAATAAAATATAATTTGTAAAATAATGTTTAATGTAGTTTATTTTTTACTTAATCTCGTTAATCGAATTTTAATTCGGATTATCGCGATTAGGCCTATGTTAGGCCTATTATATTTTTGTACAAGATGTTTTTTCAATGGAACCTCGCTCTGAGGATACAAGTTGAAATTCAAATGAAATATTTCTTTTTTGAATTTGGACCTAAAAAAAGAGTCTGTTTCTTTTGTCTTTTTTAATATATTTTTTTTTAATATTAAGAAGAAGAAAAAAAACTCATAATTTCGACCATTTTGTTATGTGTTTATTTTTTCTCTCTCGCCATTTTATTATATTTAAGAAACTAGAAAAGAAGTTATGTTTGAGGCTTATTTTATTTAAATAAGGGGCGTGTAATGAAGGCTTCTTTTTTGTTTGATTCGTTTTCTCTTTTCTAAATTAGAAAAAAAAAAATCCATTCCTTTGGAATGTTCATAAATGAACAGTAGCAACCAATGAGAATATAAATGGGCGTTTCCTCCTTGTTTTATATTCTGAACTATTTTTTAATGCGGATGTATTGTGTGACTTTTATAAGAGATAAAATTGTTGGAACTATTTTTTCAACCAACAGGAAAGAAATTTCTCTTGTTTGGCTAAAAACCAATTTTTATGGGGACTATTTGCTTCTTCTTCTTCTTCTTACATCTCCACCTTTCAAAATAAGCTCCACCTACTTTTATTTTGTAGTTTTTGCTTTTTTGGTGGCTGCTTTCCTCCCCCCCCCCACTCTTGTCTGAACCATTGTCTGAATTGCAGCTTTCTAGCCTTGCTTAGCTTTAGCTAAAGCTCTTTTTTTTGTTTTTACTACTACTATTTTGGAAAAAAGATCAATAAAGAAATACATTATATATAGATATAGATAGATTGTATTTTGGTATTTTGTGGGTCCAACAAGAACCAGTGAAAATTCTCGTTAAATTTGGTCTTATCAAAAAAGACACACGAAAAATAAAAACATGGCCTCAAAACACGATTTATCTTATGTTTTCTTCTTCTACCACATTATTCTTTATCTTCTTATCATCATATGGCCCCTTATTTCGTTTCTCTTAATAATAATAATAGAAAGCGGATTTATATATCGGTATATATATATATATATATATATATATATATATAGGCCTATATAACACATGTGACCAATAAAACTCAAGTGGTCGGAAAACTCAACCACATCCAATATATGGGTTAAAGGGGAATTGGAGAGTAAAATATAGGCCTACAACCCCCTTATCATATTTAACCCTCTTTAACATTGTTTCACATTATTTCCGAATGAATTACAAATTTTATTATGTGATTTTTAGATTTGTATATTTTATGTTATAATATAGGACCCATATCAGATTTATTATATTTTTATTGATGATTAGAGTTCGGATTTTTATGCAATATCAAGCAAATGGTGTTTTTTTTTAAATCTGTGGTTCAAGTGCCAATTGCGAAGTATTAATCCTCATTTAGATAAACATTTATGATTTTATTTTCAATCAAAAACACTGGTTAGAGGCTTAAAACTATTTAGTTGGCAATTGATAGTAACCTAGACATCTAGCCTCTAACTAGTATTTTTTATTAGAAAAAGAAAACATAATTGCAGTTGCTTTAATGATGATGATTACTTGGCAATTGTGGCACTTGATGAGCCACAAATTGAGAAACACTTTGTTTTTGATATTGCATAAAAATCCTAGCCCCTGTTGATGATGGTGTTGGGTCACTCTTATAATAAGGGCATCTAATATTCTTGAAATATTATTGGTTGAAAGTCTTGAAAGAGAGAAAAAAAAGGAAGAAAGAGGAATGTGGTTCATAGAGATTATTTATTGATGTCTTATTCCGCGTTAAAATATAGTCCATTATAAAATGAAACGAAATTTCGTTATACCTTCTATTAAATGGGTCCTTGTTTTGGCCCATCGATCTCGATGGTCAGCTGTTAAAATTCCAATCTGGTCATCATCATCTTCAGTATTTTCATTTTCAACTATTTTCTTTAGGGCACTTTGTATATTTTCTTCTGTAATTCTTTCTCCATTGATTATGACATCGATCACGTAAAACTGACAAAAACAGAAAAAATATATATATATTTTTTTTATAACAAAAACAAATTTGAACAGAAAAAAAAAAATAACACTGAGTAGGTTTCAGGCGTTTAATTTATTAGTCATGTTGGATTATTACCTAAGGAACGCTAATCAAAGTTGGGGGTGTCTAATAGAGTGATGGAAAAAGGAGGGTTTTATATAAGGGAGAAATGGGGCAAGACAGAAACTGAGGGGGAGAGTGAGGAATAAAATAACCCCCACCCTGAGTTGTCAGTTGAAGGGGTGGTTCGGAAGTCAGGGGTTTTTAATCCAACAAAACTTTTTGCATTCATTTTCTATATTCTCTTGAGGGCATTGCAAAAGTTAGATTGGATTTTATTAGCATTTCAGTTCGGTTCTGGTTCTCCTTATATATCTCATCACCCTCAGAGATAACCTCTAAAGGGTGAGTGAGGGTAAGGTAGAGAAAAAACTGAATGAATTAGTCATTTTATACAATAACTAGGTAAAATGCATGACCATCATTTTACGCAATGTGCACAATGCTTCAAACCTCAGGGGGGGTGGCCTTCACTCATTCCATATTAGCCTACAGAAAAAAAAATAAAGACTGTCATATGACAGTACATTGTCATAATTATGTAGCTTATAACTTATAGTCACAAAAGCAAATAATGAAATTATGACAAATATTGTCATATCACTGCTTGTGCGTTATTATTTTATGACTGTCATATTATCCAACATACCGTAGAATAATATGACAGTCATAAAATAATAGCGCACAGGCAGTGACATCATAATTATGGTAGGACTGTCACAATTTTATAATTTTTTTTCTCTCTAATAAAACTCCAGAATATTTGGAACATTATCTATAGAATGACTTGTTGTTTGAGGCATTCTGAAAATTGCCTAGAAATATTAATTTATGCAGATTTACAATTGAATTGATAGTTTTTTGTAAATTGTCTTGTAATTACTATACTTTGGTGATAACCACTTTCCACTGTTTAACACGAAAACGGAATATATATTATGTCCGGTTTCTTAGAATAGCATTTTTTTTAACACGAACAAAATATATTCCAGTACCGTTCATTTCGTGTTAAAAGGTTTCCAATGTGTGTATATAAATGTGCACGGGTGGGTGGGTACCCGGTACCAAAAATTGCATTTATCTTTTCATACCCGTCGTTTGTGCAAAACTAGAATATGTTGTTGTTGGTTGCCATCGTGATGTTTTCTTTTTTCTAGTTTGGAAACGAGTTGATCCTTTTCTAGTCCCGGAATACGACACGTGTTCATAATGCGTGCGTGTTGAGCCATACAGAGTGGTTGTAATTTATCTCCGTTTTGACCCTTTGATGGTAAATACTCTTGAGGCAATTCTCCTCTGAACATAAAAAAAGACATTGTTTTTTGTGATAATAAACAAAATTACAAATGAGTTATTTATTTCTAGAAATGAAAATAAAAAAGAGATTTCGTAATTAATGCACATTATGAAGTTAACAACCTAAGAAGGTTGGATCACACATTTATAAAAAGTAAGCAGAAGAAGCAAAAAAAAAAATCCGCAGGAAGTTTTCAGCTGCATTTTCTGTGTTCTTTTGCATTTCATGGGTTCTCACACATTACAACTGAAAATAATTTAAGAACATTGTTGAGTTTATAGAAGAAGAGGAGAGAAAAAAAAATAGGAAGCGGAAGCTGACATAAAGAATAGTGTCTCCAAAAGACGCCTTTCTATTGGTTGATAACATGTAATTTCGCACATGGCAAGCAGAAACAAATTCAGTCAAAGAAATAGAATAGTATAATTCAAATTCGATAAATTTAACTTTTTTAGTGGAATTTCTTTTCTCTGCATTTGGTAAACTATTCTCGAAGAAAAGCAGAACATGCAAAAAAGCAAACTGAAAATGCGTCTGAAAATAGAAAAATAACTCTATATTCTATTTATTTGGCAGACACTAGAGCCAAAAAAAAAAAACGTAAAAATATTGAAAATAAATAGAATATAATTATTTAAATTAGATAAATTTCGTTGTCAGTTGATTTTTTTTTTGGTATGTGAGAACCATCTCAGAAGCCAATGTCCCACATGCAAGAAAAAATGCAAGCTGAAAAACCGACTGAAAATAGAATTTCTCTTAATTAAATAATTTTATTCTGTTTATTTGACAGACAGTAGAACGAAAAAAATACAAAATACGCTCGTTTAAGAATGCAAATAGAGATGGCGCCACTAGCCCTCCTC
The DNA here is from genome assembly GCA_036925085.1 of Brachycybe producta. Classification (NCBI taxonomy): domain Eukaryota; kingdom Metazoa; phylum Arthropoda; class Diplopoda; order Playtdesmida; family Andrognathidae; genus Brachycybe; species Brachycybe producta. The sequence goes on along the minus strand of JAUPFP010000024.1, from coordinate 2,887,696 downwards.
CCATAGAAATGTACTTGACACTCTTCAACTCTTGACTCACCTTTTATTTCTACACGTGCTCTCTCTCTTCACTTATATGTTGTTCTGGGTTAAGTTTGTCCACGTGCTGATAATTAAGGTTGTTTTGGACACTTTTATTAGCTAAAAGGGTGCATTTTATTTCAACTAAAATGGCGACGAGTGTAGTTTGCCACCTCTGTGGAGGTTGCATGGCGCCATCTACCGTGCATCTACCTTGTATTTTTCTATGGAGATCTCTCTTAAATTAGATAAATTTCTTTTCTAGTTGAACTTCTTTCATTCATTCCTAACTCAAGTCTCATTATTAGCTAAATTACTTGAAAATATCCATTTTTGTACGTTTTTTCGACAACAAAAAAGGATAGTTTTATATTTAGTTTATTTTTTACTTTAGATAAAAAGGTATTTTCGAGTACAATTGTACTTGTCAATCATTTTTCTATCATTTGACTTGCTTTTTTCCTCTCTCTGTCTCGCTCCAAATCAAGGTAGATTCTTTCTCATGTCATAAAAATGTCAGGTGTGTTTTTTCTTTCTAAACAGAGAGGAACGTGTAAAAGGATCTTTTCATAGCTTATGTCGGATGAAAATGCACTTAAACTCAAGTGTGTGTTATTTGCCTCTTTTTCGTCTTATCTTTTAAGGTGTTTTAGGTGTGATTTTCATGTAAAGTGTGATTTTTTTTTTCTTCAAATATTTTATGTCATTTTATAGAAGCTTATAATATTTATATATATGCAATTTTGTTTTAAAACAAAAAGTTTTGAAAAAAGATGAAATGGAATTTGTGTCTTCAACATCAAAAAATGATTTAAAACATATTTCAGAGAAAAGATTTACGTCTAATACCCTCGATATACATACATAGTTAAATGCATTTAAATATTAAACACGTTCTACAGAGCCCTGTGAAGGACAAACAACCAATATGTCGTCGAATTCAATTTATTGAGTTAATAATCTCAAAATATTGAGTTAATACTTAAATAATAATATATAAACTATTGACATTAAAATATTGATTTAGTATTTCAATTTTAAAATATTAATAAGAAAGTCGATTTTTATTTGGTTCATGTGTCCTTAACTGGATTCCGTATAATTCACCTAAACACATTTAATTTGAAGTCATTTAGCTATCGTGTGTACAAGGTATATTGTATAACTTTAACCTACAACTTTTAAAGTATTAAGTTTAAAGTTTGATAGAAACTAGAATAGAAAAATGAATTTTTTAATTTTTTTTTAGTATTTTCATAAATTAAACTTTTTATATGGCATTAATTTTTAAATTAATTTTTAATAATAAACGTTAAAAACTTTGAAATTTAAATATTTCGTTTACAGTCATAAAACGTTTATTTTCAAAGATATTGTCTAGACTATATTTTTTAATATATTATTTTACTATTCTAGTTTCTCTAACAAACTTTGAATTTGTTTTAAAAACAATTATATTTATTTTTTTATGTACTCGAAATTTAATTATAAAAGCAACATTAATAAGGGTCTCTATAAAGTGTGTTAGAAACTAGAACGGTAGCTGAATCACTTGATAGTATTTTCATGATGATATTATCTTTCAAAATAAACGTTTTATAGACAAAAAAAATTAGAAAATGAATATCTTTTTCAAAAGTTTATTTTAAAATATATCATCAACATGAAAATATTCATTAAGTGATTGAGCTACCTTTCTAGTTTCTAAGAACACTTTAAATTTTTTTCTTAATTTTTTGTTCCTGAAAGACAGAATATTTTTAAGCTCGATCTGAGTTTACACTTAAAAGTTTAAGTTACTAGAAACTAGATATATGATAATACATGGTGAAACATTATATATTTAAATGATTAAGCTACCTTTCTAGTTTCTAAAACACTTTCAAGTTTTTTTTTTTTAATTTTGCTTTTTAAATATACAGAATATAACATGGAAGAAAAAAGACAGACGTTATTTTAGTGTTTGTCTGGTTTTTGTTTTGTTTTTGTTGCATTATAATCGAATTAGACAAAAAGACACACAAAAAAGGGTTCAATTTTGGATTGAGAGCGAGGATTGAAGATGTGAAAAAAAACACACCCATATAAAGAATACAAAAAAGAGAGCAAGTTAAGATTAAAAACGTCCATCAAAGAACAATCCTCCTCCCCTTTTCCCCCCCATTATTTTAGTGCAAATAAAATAACTAAAAGGTAGGCCTATGGTGTGTGTGTGTCTATAGGACTTTTGTAGTTTCTAGTTTCGAAAGACGTGACGAGATTACAAGAGAAAAATACCAACAGTAGTTTGTGCAATAATAATAATCTATTCAGCACTTTTTTCTTTCTTTCTCTCTTCCTTTTATTTCCATCCATCCATCTTTTTTTCCCCCCATTTCTATTGTTGTATTATATGTGTAGTAACTTGTAACTGCCACTGTTCCGTTACTACTACCATCGCCACCTTGACCCCCCTCCCCTCGTTTCCTTTCCTTCTCTCCACCTTTCTCTCTCTCTCATCTTCTCTACAATTTTACCTTTTTTTTCTTCTGGGGGCCACTCTTCAATTTTTGTGTGTGGTTACCATGGTAACACCTATGTTACCGATTGTCATCCTTCTCTGAATAATCATTAAAAGAATTACAGAGGTTTCTTTTTCTCCCTTTCCTCCCTTTTTCTCCCTTTTGTAACTTCCTTCTTTCTCTCTCTCTGTGTATTTTTAAGTGTTCTTCCCTTTTTCTTAGGATGTGTGTTCTGAATACACAATCCGTAGGTGTGAAGATTACCTGATATTCTATTATGGAAGAAGGGGGTGGATTATGGATGAGGAGGGAGATGTGGATAGAGAGAGGAGAGGGAAGGCGCGAGAGAGTGAAGGAGAAGGAGAAGAGAGAGGAGAGAGAAACGTAGAGAGAGAGAGAGAGAGAAAGAGATAGAGAGAAGGAGAGAGAGAAGGAGAGAGAGAAGACGAGAAAGAGATAGAGAGAAGGAGAGAGAGGAGAGAGAGAGGGGAGAGAGGCAGAAGGAGAGAGAGAGATGGAGAGAAAGAAAGAATGCGTTCTAACCCGGGTTACCTTCCTAAGGGATTTTGAGGGTTTTATCGATTTTATCTAAAAGGCACTGGTACCAAAAACAACACCTATAGCCAACCATTCACTATCTTTTCTTACCTGTCCAGTGTTGATTTGTATTCCAGAATTCCATTTATGAAATGAGATGCTATTCTAGTATTTTATTAAAGAAAATAGAAAGGAACACATATTTAAGAATTATTACAGTCTATAGAGGTGGAATTCTGTTTAAAAAAATTTCAGTGGAATTGTTCAAAGTGGTGAAAATCTGGGAGCCTTGACTAAAAACTTGAATAAAATGCACGAAATTTCGTGAATTAATATAATAATTAAAATGAAATTGTTGATATGAACATTAATAATGAATAATGAAATGTATTTTAAATAGTCAATTTTATTTAAGTTTTATAAAATTGTTTAAATTGATGAAAAAACTAGGGTTTTTTTAGCTTTTTACTTAACTGATGAAATGATGGGAAATCATAGATTTATATGAAATTGTCGAAAATGATAAGAAAACTTAAGAGTTTGACTAACCTGCTGAAGGAAATGATTAAAAGCGTGAATAAATTATGAATTTCATGTAATTTTTTAAACTGATGACGAAACTTGGGTTTGACAAAATTGCGCCAGAAAAAAAAAATTGTGAATTCCATTGGAATTTCATGAAAATTGTTTGAAAATGAAAAGAAAACTGGAGTTTGACTAACCTGATGAAATGATTAAACGCGTGAAAAAATGATAAATTCTATAAAATTGTTGAAACTGATAAGAAAAACTTGATGTAATTGATATAATTGTGCAATATTTTTCAATTGCTTCTTATTAAAAATATCTTAAAAATGGTAGGAGGGCCTCTTACCTTATTAAATCGTTAATTCCTTTGAATGATTGGACTGGAAAAACCATTCCTGGATTTACATTGATTGGCAATGGAAGTCGAACTTTCATGTACATGTCATCCAACCACCAGTCATACACCTATTTATAATTAAAAAAATCGCACAAATTTACAAAATTGAATGGTTATTTTTTTTTTAATAAATTCCAAAAAAAAAAAAACAATAATACTGGCTTTTTAGAGCTCGGATTTTTATGCAAATATCAAACAAATGTTTCTCAATTTGTTGCTCAAGAGCTAGATTATGAAGTATTCATCATCATTGGAGCAACTGCAATTATGCTTTTGCTAATCAAAACGGCTGGTTAGAGGCTAGATGTCTAGTTACTATCAGTTGTCAACTAAGAGTTCTAGCCTCTAACCTAGTGCTTTTGATTAGAAATAAAACGATAATTGTTGGTTAATCTTCAAAATTGCACCGTGAGCCACAGATTGAGAAACATTTGCTTTGATATTGCATAAACATCCGATCCTTATTGGTTATATTATGTTTAGGCCTTACGTTGAGGCTAATCAAACCGATCGGTCATTTAATTAAGGTTGTTTATACTTGAACATGTTTGATGGTGTTCAAAAATTGTGTAACAGGGAATGAACAAAAAAAAAACGCAGTTGTTGAAGGGAACAAACATGAGAGATAATACGCGGAAAACAAGACCACAAACACGGTCGTCGTCGTCGTTGTTGTCGTCGCCTTAAGGTCGTCATACGACCGTGAAATTCAAGCTTTAACCGCAACAGGAAAACATTTTTTTTCCCGATTGATAGAACAATTTCAGTAATAAAAAAACCATATTATTTTACTAAGCTGTTAAAGAGAACAGCATCTATACAAGTACATTTTTGTCATGACAAAAGTAACTGTAAAAGTAACTTAACTGATAAAAAAAACTTCAAATTTGCTCTTTTTTTTGCAATTATTTTCAAATTTGTTTGATTTTTGTAGTTACTTTTAGTTTGATGAAAATATAGGTTTATTTTTTATAGAAAATCTTAGATTTTACCATTTTAAAAAGCAGAAAAAAATATCAGCACGTGCGCCAATGTGTTGGCTTCACTGTGATTTAATTGTGGCTTTTTAAAATTATTTTTACGTATTTTTTATGAGGATTTTTAATGGATGTTTTTTTGCTTTACGAGCCACGTACTCAATGGAGTTTAACATAAAGAGTTAGAAATTCTCGATTTTGAAATAATTTTTAAAAATAGAACCGCACTTACCAATTGTTTGTCATTCTATCACTAGATCAGCATATATTTAAGGTGCACATTGCACTTTGAATGATCAAAATTGGACAACTTTAAATATGAAAAATAAACATATTTGCCGCCACGACTGTGTATTTTAAAAATTAACGTTTTTCTTTAACATTGGTGTCTATTGGTCTCAATAGTAAAACGATGCTAGCGCTCTTTGTGGAAATCTTTCAAAGTAATTTTGTGATGGTAACCTCTTAAGTAAAGTATGACTCGGTAGTGTAAAACACTAAAACTTCAACTTTTATACCCTCTCAATCACGTACTCTTAATTTTTTTTGTATGTTTGTTGTTTAAAAAAAAGGAGTTTTAGGTTGAAGTTCAAGTGCCAAAGTTATTTCTTCGAGGGAGGAGGAGGAGGAGGAGGAGGGGATAGGAGAGAAAGAGCCCTTAGTTGTTTCTAGCTTATGAAAAACCTGATATAATCTTACATTATATGAAAAATAAAGATTTTGCTGGATGTCTGGGTAGAATTTACATACAACTGACTACCAATTAGATAAATACAGCCTCTTTTTAGAGGAGAGATAGATAGATTTTCTGTATATATTATTGGAAACATTTTCATACAATTTGCATATAATTTGCATATTTTCTCTCTCTCTTTTTTCTGCTCAAAAGGAGAGGAGGTTGAGACAGGAGATTATCTTCTTCTCCAGTGGAAAAACGTCGAGATCTATTTAATGCATTGTTGCATGTATATTTAGTGTGTGAACTTTTTTTTTTGAAGCTCACATAGTACTATTATTATAATTATTGTTATTATCGTTTTATCTGTAATGAGTAATCACATTTATATTTGCACAAATTTATACAAAAATGGAACTTGAATCTAGAAGAAATTTTGAAATAATTAGTTATGTTTACATTATGAACATTTTTTTTAAAAAGGGGGGAGGTAGATGAGGTTTGAAAGGGAGAGAGAGAGAGAGAGGGGAGGGTGGGGGAGGATTTAGTATACTAAAATGACTAATTAGTCGAATTAGTCAACTTGTCATTCACTAATCATAGTGGCATGTTGGCAGTTGGTGACAATCTTTTGGGTTCAGCACTTGGCCCATTTAATAGTTGGTCCAATGTTACAAAAAAAAATACATATGACCCACTTAATATTGGTTCAAACAAAATCATAATACCAGTCATTGAGCCATCGCGAGTACAGCCAAATACTGGAACCAACGGCCAAACATGGATGTTCGCCGGGTCATTAGGCCCAAGCATCTTTATATAAACGCCAACAGTTATTTGGCATTACTTACGTTGGTTCCGTGTTGGTGTGCTGCTGCTGCCTGCAGCCTGAGAACATAGTTTAGTTGACCAATTTTTTTTAAAAAAAATTAGTTGGCTAAAAAATTTAGTTTAATAAAAAATTTAGTTTTAATAAATTTTTAGTTGACTAAAAATTTAGTTTTAATAAAATTTTAGTTGACTAAAAATTTAGTTTAATAAAAAATTTAGTTTTAATAAAAAATTAGTTTAATAAAAATTTTGTTTTAATAAAAATTTTGTTTTAATAAATTTTTAGTTTAATAAAAATTGAGTTTTAATAAAATTTTAGTTGACTAAAAATTTAGTTGACTAAAAAATTTAGTTTATTAAAACTAAATTTTTATTAAAATTTTTAGTTGACTAGAAAACTACGAAAAGCTACTTTTGGTGAATTTTTCCTACGCCAAGAGCTTCAGTTGTTATTTTCCTAAACGAATGATTATACAGTATATGCTTATGTTTTACAACTAAAATTTTAGTAGCTTAAAATGACTTAATTAGTCTAATTACTAATTAGGTTAACGCAAATAACACCTGAGTCACTTATCACAGAACACTTCTCATAATACTCAACTGTTGTGTTTAAAGCATAACTTAAAACTCTAAAAGGTTGTTTTTTTAGTTGCTATTTTAGTCGACTAAACATTTTTTTTAGTTACATGGTTTTAAGAGGAATATGTGAAGACTTTTGACATCGGTTGTAGAGATTATTACAACTTACTGAAAACTTTTCTAAAGCTTCTTCTTCTTTATGCAATTCAGGGCTTTTTTTAGAGAGGAAGGGGGAGGCTGGATTTTCAGTTTCTGTCTCCCTTTTTCTATTCCCAATTCATCTTTTTCTCCCCTTTTTTTCTTCTTCCTTCTATTTCTTTGTCACTCTCCCTTTTCTCTCTCCCTCTTCTTCCTCCTCCTTCTTCTGATGCAATTCTTTCTATATCCCCGAGGTGATAGACAATCTCGTAGCTAGGTGTTCGTTAGCAAGTTGAAAATGAAATTGGGCTTACGTTCTCTTCTTCTGTTCCCGGTTCCTTCTGGTAAAAATGACCATGAATGATTTTTTTTGTTGTTGCTGCTTCTGATCATATGACATCATTCATATAAAATACACACCTATACGAGTTCTTTTCTAGTTTTTTTTTGTTGCGTTGCCTTTTCTACAAATTTAGTTTGGAAAACATACCCGTCACCACCATCATCATCATCATCATCATTCTACTCTCCTCCCTTTTTTTTCCCTTTCTACTCTTTTATTTTTCCCTGAAGGATGATAGTTGAACAAATTCGGTTTTGTGTTTCTACAACATTTTCAGCTTTTGTTGAACGACTTTTTTTTTGTTTTATAAAATGGTGATACGAAATAAAAATTCTTCCCCCCCCCACAAAAAACGTGACATTTTCAACTTAATCTTGTTTAAGTCAAATTGAAATATCCTTTTTAACTTAAATATGGTTATTTTTTTTAAATCTATGTTAGCCAACTAATATGAGGTTGTATTTTTTCAAAAAAAAAAAACTAAAGCCTCGTTTTCACGGTGGCGATAGTTCTATCGTGAGAGTAGCTGTCATGAAAGTTGTGATAGTTCACTCTCTCACGATAGCAACTGTCTTACATGTCTTGAAGTAACGTGATAGTTGTCTGTCACATGACAGTGTGACGTCACCTTCACACTGTCACATGACAGTGTGACGTCACCTTCACAGATATCATTGAGTCAACAAACAGTGTTGCATCTCTCTCCCTCCAGAAGCCAAATTTCCCTACAAAGTGGTCACTCAAGTATATTACTATCGCGACAGTACTATCAACTATCTATAGTCAAACGAGATAGTGTGATAGTCACTATCGTAACAGTGTGATAGTGACTATCATGTGGTTTTCACGATGATAGTTCTCGCGATAGTTGCTGCTCTCATGACAGCAACTATCGTGACAACTTTCATCGTGAAAACGGGGCTTTTAAACTCAGTTAAAAAAGATAAAAAAGGCGAATATTTTTTTCATGGTTCCTGGAAGTAGGCAATCACTGCTAACACTGTTATTTTCAATGAAAAAAAAAAATAAACGAAATTGAATACTCCTTTTGGGAATCTCGTTAAAACACAAGTTTCTTATTTGAATAAAATTATAATATTACAAATATTGTCTTATTTCAAACGTGTATTACATTTGAAAAGGTAAAAATATACATTAAATTTTTGAACGCAGTTAAAGTGAACAAAAAAAAAAGAATCTTAAGTTTCATCTTTTTTTGGTTTAAAAATGTGAAACGCCTTTCGAATTCTGATTATTATTTCTCTTTCAGGTGAAAAATTAAAAGAAACTTGAATTTTTCTATTTCTTCTTATAAACTAGAAGGGTAGATCGATTACTTATGGATATTTTCATCTTGATATCTTTCAAAATAAACTTTTTAAGTGAGTTTGAAATACAATCCAATTTTTAAGCAGACGATATTTTTTTTTAAATTTTCTTTTGGTTTCGAAAAAGTTTATTTTAAATGATATCAACATGAAAATATCTCTTTTAAGTGATTTGAACTACCCTTTCTAGTTTCTAAAAAAAAACACTTTCTAGTTTTTATTAATTATGCTCAAGAGTTTGAAAATCAACTTAAGGCTAAAAGAATTAATGTGTTTTTCATTCAATGAGACTTGTTTAGAGGCTAAAAAATTCTAGATTTGATGCCCTTTATTAATCTTCTATTAATTGTAAAAATTGTAAATATTATAAAAATTGTAAATGTTATAAAAAATTGTAAATGTTACAAAAAATTGTAAATATTATAAAAATTGTAAAAAAAATTATAGCCTCTAAGCATCTCTGATTGAAAACCTCATAATTTTTTTGGATTTAATTATGATTGTTATTGTAACTTATGATAATATTAGTTTTATTTCATTTTCGATTCAGTTTTTTTTTGGGTTTGTAATTACGTTTGATGCATATTATTGCTTACGATGATAAATTGGTAATGAAAGACAGGGGGGGGGGGTTTCTTTATACCAAACTATACGGTGGTACCTTCTCAACCTCATCTCCCTTAGGCAAGCATTTGGGCAATCTTTGTTGTTGTTAGTAGTCTTGTCTAAATTTCCTATGAGTCTATGGTAATTTCTTGCCTAAAACTGTTCTCTTGTTAGTCTCAGTGTGTATAAGACCTGAATTCCAAATGTGGTTGGGTTTTTTCTTCTATTCTGTCATTGGTTTTCCTATATAAATATATATATGTGTGCGGGGGGGGGGGGATGAAAGTGTATTTTCGACTATCTTTTTTGCTGATATGGCAGATGGGCAAATTGGTTTTCTACTTATGGCTTGTATATCTTAAGGGGGAAGTGAAGATTGAGGGGAGGGGGGAGAAAGGGAAAAAGGGGGAAAAGAAGAATAAATGACGGTTAGTTTGTAGAACTCTACGGATTAAAGAGTAGTTTAGCCATCAGCGATTATTGCAACAACAAAACTTTTGTAGATAGTCTAGTTTTTTTTTTATCACTGATGATATTGTACAAAATACAAATTATCTTTAAGTATATACTTTAATAAAGAAAAACTGAGAAATATAACTTGAGAGAGAGAGAGAGAGAACGTTTAAGATGAAATTGAAAGTGTTTTAGAAACTAGAAGAGTAAAAATGATGGTGGTTTTAATTTGGAAACACCAGACGAATTCTGGTTATTTTGTCTTTTTCAAAAACAAAATTAACAGAAATTTTAAAGTGTTTTAGAAACTAGAAGAGTAGTTTAAAGTATTTTCATGTTGATGTATTTGAAAATTTAAAAAAAATAAATAAAACTCTTCATAAAACTCGACATGTCGACTTTCAATCTCGACATGCTGACATTACTCGACATTATTAGAGTATGGTGCGCACAATATGGCATAATTAACATGGCCGAATTTTTATTCGGCCATGTTAATTATGCCATGTTGTGCGCACCATACTCTAATTAAATTATTGCAAGCGCCCTCTTGTGGCAGCAATAATTTAATTATTAGAGATTTTTAAAAAAAAACTCGCAATGGCTCCGTAAGATCATAAAAGCTTATTTTGAAAGATATCAATATTAAAAATTCTCTTACCTGATTATAAGCTACCCTTCTAGTTTCTAAAATATTTTTAATTTTTTTTTCTCTCTTTATTTTGCACCTGAAAGACAATAATCAAGAGTTAAAAGAGGCCACCCTATGTGGTGCCACAAAGTGGTTGACGCAACATGCTTCACGCGGATATCACCATTGAAAACAATAGCCTACTATCAAGTGTGGGCCACTTTCATGAACTTGATCGTCTTTGACACAAACAGGTGGTGGTCGCCACTTTTGTGGCAGAACTAAAAAAAAGAAAGAAGCGGTAGCAGTGGCGCTTGTGTGTGGCTCTAAAAATAACCACTTTATGTGGTGCCACAAAAAGTGGTTCGTGTGAAGATGGCCTTAAATTTTACTTGTAAGCAACAGCAGCAGCAGCTGGGATAGCAATTTTTTAATGAGTATTTGTTGTTTCGTTTACACAAAGAGAAACGGTGGTTTTTTTTTGTTGTTGTTGTCGTTGAAGATAAAAGTGATTGTATTAGATAGAAATACAATAGATACAAAGATGCAATTCTTTGTGGTCTTTTTTTTTCTATTTGGGGGGGGGGGGGTGGTTTCACCCTCTCATTCTCAGTCCCTTCACTTAAGTGATCCTCTTCAATGATAAATTGTTATGGCGGCGAAACAAAACCTCAATTTGTACGTTTTTTGTGTCTTGTCTTAACACTTTTTTTTTTCTCAGTACAAATGAGAGTGAGGGTTGTTCGTTCATTTCTTTCTACTCAGAGACTAGAAACACTTTTCTTGGGTATAAATGAGAGTTACGGTTGTTCCCTTCTTTCTACTTAGAGACTAGAAACATCGTTCTTGGATATAAATGTGAGGGTTGTTCATTTCTTTCTTTGTAGAGACTAGAAACACTTTTTCTGGGTATAAATGTGATTGAGGGTTGTTTATTTCTTTCTATTTAAGAGACTAGAAACATCTTTCCTGGGTATTTGTAAGTGAGGGTTGTTCATTTTTTTCTATATACTTAAGAGACTAGAAGCACTTTTTCTTGGTAAAAATGTGAGGGTTTATTTCTTTCTACTTAGAGACTAGAAGCACCTTTCCTGGGTATAAATGTGAGTTAGGGTTAATTTATTTCTATGTAGAGACTAGAAACAACTTTTTTGGGTATAAATGTAAGTGACGGTTGTTCATTTCTTTCTACTTAAAGACTAGAAGCACTTTTTCTTGGTAAAAATGTGAGGGTTAATTTCTTTCTACTTAGAGACTAGAAACACCTTTCTTGGATATAAATGTGATTGAGGGTTGTTCTTTTTTTTCTACGTGTACATTAGAGACTAGAATTTTTTTTCTCTGTTCTTTTCTTCAGCCGAGTTTCCCCCCTTCTCATTTGCTTTTTCCTATTCTTTTCATATCATCATCATCATCAGGATCATCTAATGTTACAAAGTTTACTATTACATAAGATGGCTGTTAGAAATACAATAGAAACCAATGGAAAATTTTAATAACATAATTATCTTTCTTTTTTTCTTCTTCCGGATGTGGAAATATAAAAAACGGAAGGAACATTAAATAATTAATTAATTGTTCGCACTAAATTATACTTAAAGACACTGTGTGTCGCTGCTCTTAATAAGAGTACGGTGGTAAGCCATTTAATACGAGAAAAAAAAAATCTGATAACACGAAATATATTTTGGACAGGGCTTCTTTTAAAATCCAAAAATTCGTTTAACACACAAAAAAATTATTCTGGTCCTATTTAATATTTATATAACTCATGTTAAAAATAGTTGATAAGTTTCTTAATACAGTCAGTAGTTGTCTTAACGCAGAAATTGTTTTGATCGAAATTTGGTACAAACATAAAGCTAAAATAAGAAATGTTGCTAAGGCCACAAAACGAAGCCATTGTTGTCACTTTTAGACGTTTTTCTTTTTTATTGTTAGTCAAATCGATTTTAGTAATGGTTACTACTGTCTCTTTCGACACTTTGGTTGAAATTGGTAAATTTCATCAGGTAAAATGGCCGCAGTTGGTTTTGGTTAAAACACTTCATGAAGTAGTTTTATTTTTCAGAGATAGAACTAAAGGGCCCTTAGTACACAGACCACTTTTGGAATTTTACTTTTCTACTCTAAAATGAAATCGAGGAGGGGTGGTTGCTAAAAAAAATTGACTACCTTGAGTTTTTTTTTTTCGATAGAAAGCTTGAAAACACAAGCTGAAACACCTTCGACTTCATTTTGTAGTCGATAATTAAGTGTTCCAAAAATGGTCTCTCTGTGTGTGTGGTTCCACCTCTAAGAAGAAATTTCAACACATTGAAATTAGTCATTTTTTATTAACAATCTATGAAAATGACACGCTGTCACCACCACCACCACCAAAGCAAATAACAAATTAACTCCTTTCTTGTTGCAATATTAGTTGATCAATGCTACTTGAAATGAGTTTCTAGTTTTCTATTTAGCCTTAAGGTGCCTTTATTTTTTTTGCTTCTTTAGAACTGATTGGTAATAGAAATAGATAGATAGATAGAAAGAGAGAGAGAGAGAGAGAGAGAGAGAGAGAGAGAGAGAGAGAGAGAAAAAACGACAGCTAATGTTGAAATTGGGCGGAAATTTTCAATTTATAAATATATATTTTTGGATGTGTGGCCGCCATTCGTTTCTAATGTGTATAATCTACATGCTGGTGATGATGATGAACCCTGGGTTTTTTTTAGGTAGAGAAGGGTTCGAATAGGATATAGAGTAGAAGGGTCGGGAGGAGGTCTTTAGGCGTTTGTGAAGCACCTTCCATTTTGTTAATTACATTTGCTTCAAATGTGAAGTTATAGCTTTTACTCGTCTTGATTACGTGATTCGAATTCATGGGTTTTTAGTAGGCTGGAGGGGATAGGGAGAGGAGGAGGAGGAGGAGGAGGAGGAGGAGGAGGGGAGAGGTGCCAGGGACTGCATGGTGCACTCAATTGTACGCATGCGCAAATCCATCTTGCTGGGATTTATATCTTAAAATATATCTTGACAGATTTTTTTGAGATAAACTTTCAAGTTCTAACTCAAAAGTTTAATTTAATTTAAATAGAAACATATAATTATAATTAATTATAATTATTAATTAATTTTGAAGATATTTTGCAACTAGTTTTACTACTACTACTACCACTACTACTACTACAATTACTATTACTACTACTACTACTACTACTACTACTACTACTACCACTACTACCACAATTACTACTACTACTACTACTACCACCACTACCACTACAATTACTACTACAACTACTACCCATACCACTACAATTACTACTACTACTACTACTACTACTACTACTACTACTACTACTACTATTACTACTACCTCTTGTTACATTTAGGTGTAATAAATATTATTACTACTATTACTACAACCATCACTACTACTATTAATACTCCTACTATGGTACTACTACTAGTACTAGTACTAGTACTGCCACTAGTCACATTTAGATTTAAGAAATATTATTACTTCTTACTATTATTACTATTACTACTACCAATACTACGTGGACTAAAAATAATATTTTTATTCAGTTTTCTCAACATATTCAAAAGCA